>CM077080.1:53335444-53968777 GCA_039513925.1 Platanthera zijinensis | reverse complement strand
AGATATTTGTTGTTTTGCTTTGTGATTGTATCTTATTGTTTGAATAGTGACCTCACCCAAATAGGGGGAGATTGTTGGATCCCTAGTTTGAATTTGGGTTAAGGTTCACTATTAGGATTGTTGACCCACCTTGTATAGTCAGGGTCAAGTTTGTTAGTCCTAGGGTTTAGGCTAGTCATTAGAATCAAACTTCATGGACCAGTCTGCACTGGACTTAAGGAGACTCAAGACTTAGAAGATTTCAGAGTTCAGAGTTCCTTCTCTGAGTTGAGCTCGACGATATTCGAGCTCAGGTCGACAATTTCTTCCCTCAAGACAGACTCTCTGATCGACGAATTTGGAGCTCAGAATTAACAAGATATTTCCAGATTGATGTTCGCTGAGCTCAGGACGACGAATAGGATTTCTCAGCTCGATGAACTTGGAGCTTAGGTCGACGAAATCTGCCCAGAGGTCGACGAACTCTATTCAGAGTTAGAATGATAAGTTTTCCATATCTCGGTCCTTAATTCATTCTATTCTTTGACAGTAATTCTCTGAATAATTAATGCTTATATTCTCAAGAATATAGTCATTCATGGCAGCATTAATTATGGATTTCATCAGAGTTAATTACTTGCTCATTTTACTGGGACAGTTGGGGAAACTCATTAAAGACCATATTCCAGCCGTTTCAATTCCCAGAATCTCAGCAGCAATCAAGGATATTATTTTCAAATTCAAAGGCTAAAATTCTCTCAGAAGATATATATAGATCTTTTTTAAAAAGGAAGAAAGACGCTTTTTTACAGATATACAATAACTGATACAGAAAAAAGTATTGTTATCATTCTCACAGGAAATTGAAGAAGAACATCAATACACAGATCTTTAGTTTTCTTCAGTTTCTGCTTCAGGCTTCAAAGGGGCAACTAATCAACACCAGTCCAAGAAGTTTCTGAAGATCTTCATCAAGGCCTACACCCTGAGCAAAGCTCCAGTCTTCCTGAACATTTCAACATCTCAGGGGGAGCTTTGACACCAGCAATCCACTGAAGTCTTCTCTGTTATTTAGAGAAAAGAGAAGACAACATCACCTTCTTAACCCACTGTATAAAGAGTTTATTAACTCCCTTCAAAAGTTCTTTGTTGGTTTTTGGGCACCTGATCAAAAGCCTAAAGGGTTGTGAGATCTCCCTGCAAATAGATCTTGTGGTGACAGGTCACATGAGCAAAAACCTGTGGTGACAGAGAACCTGAGCAAAAACCTGTGATGGCGGTCACCTGATCAAAAACCTGTTAGTAGATTTCTACCAGGATGGTAGAAGAGTGGATGTACTCAGATTTGGAGAACCACTATAAATTCTTGTGTTGTCTGTGTGTTCATTTTTCTTTGCTTTGTTGTGCTGTGGTTGTGTAGTTTAGCTTAGTTCCTCTTTCATTTTATATAACTACCACTATCACTAATTTTACTGATAGATTTTAAAAACTTTAAAAAGATTTAAATCACTCTATTCACCCCCCCCCTCTAGAGTAAATCAGATATATCCCCTAACTTTCACTTGATCCGCCCATGAAACAAAGGGTTCTTCGCAATATGGATTGCAGCCTGACTATCGCAAAACAAAGTTGCTAGTGAGGATAAAGTGACCCCCAAATCACCAAGAAGACCCTCAATCCAGGTGAGTTCAGATACAACGGCCTTCATTGCACGATACTCAGCTTCAGCAAAAGAGCGAGCAACCACAAACTGCTTCTTGCTACGCCAAGTGATAAGATTCCCTCCAAAGTAGGTACAGAAACTCGTAGTGAAACGTCGATCATCCAGGGAGCCCACATAGTCCGCATCTGAATATGTAATGAGAGATAGAGAGAAGGATGACTTATATACCAATCCTTGTCCAGGAGCTGTCTTCAAATATTTTATGATGCGTTCTACTGCTTGGAGATGAGAAATCCGAGCAGCATGCATAAATCGGTTGACCACCCCAATAACAAAGGAAATATCAGGTCGCCGATAATACTTAGGGTTCGTAAGTAAAGAATCGGAGTCAGACCCATGAGCACATAACTTGTGATTGACATCCATCGAAGTTTCCACGGGTTTGCACCCGAAGTAGCCAACATCTTGGAGGAGATCGAGGCAGTACTTTAGTTGTGAAAGGACAAGACCATTAGGCCGTCTTGCAACCTCAAGTCCAAGAAAATACATGAGAGCCCCCAGATCTTTTGTTTGGAAGACGAAGTTTAAGTGTTAATTGATTTGTTGTATCCCTGTGGAATCATCACCAGTAATCAAAATATCATCCACATAAACCAAGAGAATGACATTCAAAGTTGATTGATGACGAGTGAAGAGAAAGAAGTCAGTCGAGCTCCGCATGAATCCAACTTCGCGACCGGCCTTACTAAATTTATCAAACTAAGCTCTGAGAGACTGTTTGAGACCATAAATAGATTTTTGAAGATGGCATACACGAGACTCCCTCGTGGTCTCAAACCCGGGAGGTTGGTTCATGTAGACCGTTTCTTGAAGATCACCATTTAAAAAGGCAATTTTAATATCCAGTTGATGAAGAGGCCAGTGGAGATGAACAGTCAAGGAGATCAGCACCCGAACAGAGTTCAACTTGGCGACGGGAGAGAAGGTTTCATCATAATCAAGTCCATGTTGTTTGTTGAATAACTTGCAATTACAATTACAATGAGGCTTGTCCCCTCTTTATATAGAGGTGGACCCACCGATACAAAGAAATAATCCATACAAATAAATATGATATTATAACACTCCCCCTCAAGTTGGGCGTGAGATGTTGATCATGCCTAACTTGACAACCATACTTCTGAAGATACTTCCACTTAAACCTTTCGTGAGAATGTCAGCAAGTTGTCCATCTGATTGAACGAACGGAATACACACAGACCCCTTTTCAATGTTTTCCTTGATGAAATGACGGCCACTTCAATATGTTTTGTACGATCATACTGGACAGGATTATGTGCGATGTTAATAGCAGCCTTGTTGTCACAATACAACTGAATGGACTCATCTCCAAGAAGCCCCAGGTCATTCAGTACTGATCGCAGCCAGAGACCTTCACACACGCCATGAGCCATAGCACGGAATTCTGTTTCAGCACTAGATCTTGCCACAACATGTTTTTTACTTTGTCAGGTAATAAGGTTTCCACCAACCAGGGAACAATACCCTAAGGTAGATCGTCGATCATTTATAGACCCGGCCCAATCCGCATCAGTGTACACCTCAATGTTTAGGGATGAATTGGAGGAAAACAGGACTCCACTCCCTGGTGAGGACTTGAGGTACTGGAGAATCCAATTGGCAGCATCAGCATGACGAGTCTTCGGAGCGTGCATAAACTGGCTTATTACACTCACAGCATAAGCTATATCTAGACGGGTATGAGCCAAGTAGATCAATCTTCCTACAAGCCTCTGAAACTCAGGTATATCGTCAACCTCTTCATCATCGTCACGGCCTATTCGGTGATTTGCTTCAATAGGGGTGTCCGCAAGCCTGCAGCCACTCATCCCAGTTTTCTCAAGGAGATCCAGCGTATACTTTCTCTGAGAGATAAAGATCCCTCGCTTGGACCTTGCCACTTCAATGCCCAAGAAATATTTGAGAGCACCCAGGTCTTTTACCTCAAACTCAGTGGCCAATTTTTTCTTTAGAAGCATGATTTCTTCAACATCATCACCTGTGATAACAATATCGTCAACATACACAATGAGAGCAATAAGTTTACCAGTCTTGCGCTTGATAAATAGAGTGTGACCAGAGTTTCCCTAGTAATATCCAAATGACAACATGGTTTTATGAAATCTCTCAAACCACGCCCGTGGAGACTGTTTCAGTCCATATAGGGCCTTCTTTAACTTGCAAACGAGTCTCACTAAGCTCCTGGGAGTAAGGCCTGGTGGTAGGGACATATACACTTCCTCTTCCAAATTCCCATGGAGAAAGGCATTTTTGACATCAAGTTGTCAAAGATCCCACCCTTTACAAGCAGCGTAGGATAAGAGAACTCTGATAGTGTTCATCTTTGCTACAGGTGCAAACATGCCACCAATCGTGCTTTACACCTTTCAACTATGCCCTGTGGATTTTGTTTAACAGAGAACACTCACCTGCATCCAACTGGTTTCTTCCCAGAGGGGAGAGGCGCTAAGTCTCATGTGTTGTTCTTCTCAAGAGCAGTCATTTCCTCAAACATTGCCTCTAGCCACATAGGAATCTCCAGGGCACTCTGACAGGATGTCGGAATAGGAATGGGCGCAAGGGAAGACACAAAGGCCTTGTGGGATGTGGAGAATGAATTATAAGAAACATAATTAGAAAGGGGGTGTTTAGTACAGGACCGGATACCTTTGCAGAGAGCAATTGGAAGCTCAGAAGGCCCTGAGTCCGGGTCCAATGATTGGTCTGGTAGCAGGTCATGGTTGTCGTTGAGCATCTTTCTCCTCCGAGTGTACACCTGCAAAGGGGGAATGATAGGAGAAATAGTAGTGGGGATATCACTCACTTCCGACGGAAGAGGCTCCCCCTGAAGTGAGGAATACAAAGAAGGAACGGGGAGAGGTAAAGACGGGGAGGACAAAGAGGAAGAGGTCACAGGGGCGGAGGTACCTGAGGCAGAATAATATGCCTCAGATTCACGAAACGTGACATCCATGATGACAAACACCCTCTTCGTAGGAGGATGAAAACATTTGCACCCCTTCTGAGTAGGAGAATAACTGATAAATACACACCGGAGAGCACGAGCGTCAAGTTTGGTGGGAGGAGGATGGATGTGGACAAAGCAAACACACACAAACACCTTAGGGGCAAGCGGAGAGGAAGGGGCGCGAAGTGTCCCAAAGGGGGTGTCATTCCCAAGAACACGAGTTGGCATGCGATTGACAAGGAATGTTGTCGTAAGGGCAGCATCCCCCCAGTAATACCTGGGAAGATGCATGGTAGATAGAAGGCAGCGAACAACTTCCAGAAGGTGCCGATTCTTCCACTCCGCCACCCCATTTTGAGCAGGCGAATAAGCACAAGAAGTCTGGTGTAAAATACCATGATCGGCCAGATATGCCCCAAACCGGGAATCTAAGTATTCACGGTCATTGTCACTACAAAGTACCTGAATTTTAGCGTTAAACTGGATGAAGATTATGGAATGAAATTTTTTGAAGGTGGGAAAGACATCGCTCGTGTTTCGCAGTAGGTATAACCAAGTAATACGTGAAAAACAGTCAATAAAAGTGACAAACCAAGTACAACCAGAAATAAAAGGTATGGGCCCAGGATCCCAAACATCTGAGTGAATCACAGCAAAAGGCGTAGAACTGGGCAATGAAACATGATTAAATGAAGTACGACAATGTTTGTTAACAGTACAGACATCACAAATAAATGAAGTAAAAAACAGTAGCCGACAAAGTAGACAGCATAAGTTTCATAACAGAGATAGATGGATGTCCTAAGCGACAGTGCCAGGAATAAAGATCTGAGGTGCTGGAAAGGAAAGCCTGAGGAGGCGCCACCGGGCAGGAGTCAAGCAGGTACAGAACATTGACCAAACTACCAGAGCCAATCACCATCCCCGTCTTCAGATCCTGAAATACACAAGAAGAAGGATGAAAAGTTACCGAGCAGTTCATAGAATTAGTCAAGTGGCTAATAGATAATAAATTTCGAGTGAAATTGGGAACATGTAAGACAGAGGATAAGGTGAGAGAGGAACAGGAGATGGAACCCTTCCCAGCAATATAGTAAAGGGAACCGTCATCAATGCTCACCTTATCACGATCAGAAAGAGGAGTATAGGAAAGGAAACCTGATGCAGAGCCAGTCATATGATCAGTGGCTCTCGAGTCAATGATCCAGGGAGAGGAAACAATAAAGTGAGCGTCGGATGGTCCGGTGTGGGCAGAGGAAGACAATGCAGAAGCCTTCGTAGAGAGATCGTGCATCATCCGGCGAAGCGCAAGAACTTCATCGGCAGAGAAAGTATCCGGCAGGAGAGAAGAAGGGTCGACAGTAGCATTTGTGAGATAGGCAAAACGAGGAGATGAGCGACCAGCAGAAAGGCCAGAGCCACAACCACCACGAGAAGACACACCACCTCGCGATAGAGGGAAACCATGGAGCCGAAAATAGGCATCTCTGGTGTGACGGGGCTTGCCACAATAATCACAGAGGAGATGGTCTTTGTCAGCGAAGGGGTACCAGCAGCGAGAGCAGAACTTTCAGGAGTGGAATCTTGAAGAGACTGTCGACGATCAAATTCCTGTTGGACAATGTTATAAACCTCCGGAAGAGAGGGCAATGGCAGACGGCCCAAAATGTGAACACAAATCTGATCCAAGTCCCGATGGAGGCCATGAAGAAACTCAAATGTCCGGTTGCGATCCTCCCTCGCACGGACCATAGCCTCATCAACAGGGCTAACAAATATGAGGGAATCGAAATGGTCATATTCCTGATATAGCTGGCTGAATTCCAAGTAGTACGCAGAAGGGGGGCGATCACCCTGGCGGAGAGAGGATATCTTCCGCCGCAACTGGAAGATCTGAGCAGCATTGCCCTTACGAGAGTAAGTGGTCTCAGCACGACGCCAAATATCCATGGCAGTATCCAGAAAGAGGTAATGGCGAGCGATAGACTCCTGCATCGAATTTGTTAGCCAAGACATGACTAAGGAATTTTCGGAATCCCATTGAGGCCAATCAGGGGAAGTCTTCTCTGGTTCTGCAGCTGTCCCAGTGACATATCCAAAAAGGCGACGGCTCTTAAGAGCAAGAGTGATGGAGCGCGACCAGGACAGATAATTTGAGTCATCCAAGCGAATAGTGGAAATCTACGGAGTATTGTGATCATGGCTCCCACGCAGAGGAGGTGTTGGAGGAATCGAAGAGGGAATCGGTGTCGAGGTAGAATCACTGAGCACCGGCATAGTTGCCCTAGAAGAGAAATCTGGAGACAACTCGTAGGAGAAGGGAGGAATAGAAATCAACTCCATCTGAGAAAAAACCAGGGCAGAAACCAAAGGAGACAACGCCGGAATGGAGAACGAGCCTCACAGCATAGCCGGCGTCAGAGAGAGAAGGGCACCCAGCCCTAGGAAGCCGAGAGTGCCCTGGAGAAGCCCCCGGAGAAGCCGTCAGACGGGCCTGAAGAGGACGGCGGGGACGGGCCTGAAGAGGTCGATGGGGACAGTGTTGCGGATCGGCGCAGGAGAGCCGCAGGAGACCCGCGGGACGCCACTGTGGATCGACGCAGGTCGACGGCCGAAGACGGGTGAGCGAGACCGAGGAGGCGAAGGCGGGCTCGAAAGAAATTAGGGCATCATGTACTCTGATACCATGCTGAATAACTTGCAATTACAATTACGATGAGGCTTGTCCCCTCTTTATATAGAGGTGGACCCACCAATACAAAGAAATAACCCGTACAAATAAATATGATATTGTAACAAAAACTGCAACGAAGATGAAGTTGGTTCATGTAGACCGTTTCTTGAAGATCACCATTTAAAAAAGGCATTTTTTATATCCTGCTGATGGAGAGGCCAGTGGAGATGAACAACCAAGGAAATCATCACCCGAACAGAGTTCAACTTGGCGACAGGAGAGAAGGTTTCATCATAATCAAGTCCATGTTGTTGAGTGAACTCCCGAGCCACAAGTCGAGCTTTAAGGCGGTCAACTGTCCCATCTGGAGCATGTTTGATAGCAAACACCCACTTGCAACTGACACAAGATTGTCCGGGAGCAAGAGGAACCATGTCCCAAGTCTGGTTAGACCAAAGAGCGGTCATTTCCTCATCCATAGCCGCACGCCACTCCGGATGAAGAAGAGCCTTTCGTCTGCAGTACTCAACGAACTAAGTGCACCCATTCCACAAAATTCCGCTTTCCACTGAGAGAGATAGTAGTAATCCGGAGTTCATCGCGAAGCTCGGGAACCGGAGCCGCAACACGAGCAGGCAGAGCGGAAGTGGCATTAGAATCCTCAGAAGCCATGAGCCCGCAGCGGTTAGCGTGGGCTACAGCGGTTAGAGGGAGCCGATCGCGACTAAGAGACCAAGCTCGCAGCGGTCACAGTGACTTAGCACACGAGTGGGTAGAACAGAACCCGCAGCGGTCACGGCGAGAAAACACCAGCGGCAAGAGAGGCGTCTAAAGAAGAGACAGCAATACGGTTACGAAGAGATACCGCAACGGCAAGACGAGACCACCAGCGGGAGGAAGGGCCCGCAAAGGATAGAAACAACCAGCAACGTAAAGGAGGCAACCCGCGGCGGTTAAGGAGAGCAGCCCAGCGACTAAGCAGAGCGTTGTTAGAAGCATAGCAGGCTGAGACTTAGTGGCTAAGTAGAGAGACTGCAAGCCGCGAGAAGATGTTGATAACACGCGAGAAGCCGAGCAGACAGAAGCAGCGGCGAGCAAGATCGAGGAGCAGCTAGCAGCGCCTGCAGCAATTAGAAGAGCCAGCGGCGAGGCGAACAGAAGCACAGCGGTTAGGCGGACAGACCACAACCCGCAAGAAGAGACTGCAAGAGCGCAGCAACTACCACGGGAAGACCGCAGTAGCTAGACAACCCACAACGGTTAGGGGAGCACTGGCGGGAAGCACGGGGAGAAGAAGGTCGAGCGGATAGCCGAGCGGACAGAAGAACGGGTGGGGTCCACTTGTCAGAGAGAAGAAGGCTATAAAAGAGCGAAGGAGAGTAAGGAGAAGTGGAAGCAACGAGAGAAAGTACCCGAAGCGGGTAGGCTAGAGGAAACCACGAACCCTTGCGGATAAAGGAGACCAAGCAGATAGCAGCGGTCAGAAAAGAAGTATCCGCTCAAAGGAAGATTGGTGCCTCTGATACCATGTAGAAGAATAGTTCAAACCTTGTATATCCTTCTTGAATACCAAAATATAAGTATGAGTACAAATATATAGGAGAGAAGAGAGAAAGAGACAACTATACAAACAATATGGGACTAAACCAGAATCCTAAATGGGCCCATATTAACGGGCCTATACATCATCTTTCCTAATATTCTCTAACAGTGTGCATTATAAAATTTTCCTCTACACATCTTTAAACTAGTACTAGATGAGCAAAGTATTGATTGGAATTGCTAATTTCAATTCTTGTGATATAATTTTTGTCTTTAGTGGAATGATGAAATTGGAATTGCTTCAATTCCTACAAGAATTGAAATTGAGTCAATTCCAATTCCCATCTCTGAATTCCTTCCAAACAAACATAGCCTAATAGAATTTAATCATGATAAAGTATTGAATTAATTATGAAATTCACATGCACTAACACTGCATATCATTTACTCATCTTCAACTATTAAATTCTAAAGTCTCTTACTTAATACAATTTTTTGATATTGTTCAATTTTTTATCATAATATCATCTATCAAAACTATATGATTCTCAAAATGGAATGCTCAACTATAAAGAGAACGGATTAGTAAAATAATATTTAAAAGCAATTATATTGCATCTTAATTAGTGATTGTCCAGAAGTTAAACATATGAAGAGAAATCGATTGTCAAAACAATCATATCAGTACAAATGTTGAATGAACCGGTGCTCTGAAACTCATGAGCAATGACAGAAGGAAATATACTTGGTGCTCTGAAACTCATGAGCAATGACAGAAGGAAATATACTTCGGGGGGGGGGGGGGGGGGGGGGGGCGGCGTGATGGAGATTGATCAGGCCTAATTTGAGCGATTTACGAATGTTGAATGAACCGGTGCTCTGAAACTCATGAGCAATGACTGAAGGAAATATACTTCGGGGGGAGGGGGCGTGATGGAGATTGATCAAGCCTAATTTGAGTGATTTCTAGGATCGATGACATTTAGATCGTCGTGTTGACAATCGGAAACCGGCATCGCATTCATCGCAAATTTCCATATCCTTGCATTTTTTATCATTTATACTTTGAAAATTCGGGTAAACGATCTAATCGAACGACTTGAGCCATTGGATTCACTTACCCTGGTTCCCAACTATATATATCATATGAGATGTTACGTCAAGGAGATCGAGAAATTGATTTCGAATCAACAGCTCGGTCTATCGTGAGTGCCGACTACCGCGCCACTTGGTGCCGATACCGATTGCCCCTACTGTCGTTGGTGTCGATGTCAGCTCCCCCTTTATGCCGCCACCCCATCTCCTTCGTTCTTGGAGCCTTCGTCGATCTCCCTAAGCAAGCCAATCACAACAATCCAATTATTTCCATGACATCCCACCTCTTGCAAATTGTTCTTCCACAACTGAGCCCGCCTCCACCCACACAAGATGAATCCCATTACCGCCTTCAGCAGTGTCGTCAAACCTCCCTCCGCGAATCACTGCCTCCCCTTCCCACATACATAGCCTCTCAGCCGCTCCTTTTCTTTTCCTAAACCTTCATTGTTGCAATCGCCGCCTCCCCCTACAATAGCCCCCAAGTCACCCCCACAGTGCTCAACCTCCTTTCGTAGCACAGGACAACTTCCATATAGGCATCCCTCCTTTCAAGCCTCCATTCAGTCGCCACCACCTCCCCCTACATCCCTCCACTAAATCAAAATCCCAAAATCTCTAAAATTCACAAACCCTAGAAAACTTCCACTTCATAGCTTCTCGCCAACCGTGATATGGGGCTCGTTTGTTTTGGCGGCTGGTCTCCGTTCCGGTTTGGCAAAAATGGCGGTTTCCAGAATTTTGGTGTTTGCGACCAAAACTCGATAACGACGTCGTTTCTAAAATAAGTGGCGCTTTGGGTATTTCTCAACCGCAACTCTCAGGTACTTTTTGATTCTTGTGTTTCATCTTTGTTGCTCGCAGGTGCTCCTCATCCTGATCGTGCTTGCCTCTCCCTCGACGGAACAATAGTTTCCTCCAAATCTGCTCGCCGTCGGCCTCCTCTTTTCTTTCTCAAGGTGTGCTTTTTCTTTTTGAGATTCTCTAGGGAGTTATTTCCTCCCTCGATGGATTTTTTTTCATATCTACTCGCCTGAGATTATTTTCTTCCAGAGATGTTATTTCCTGCATTTTTCCTGCATTTTTCCTGCATTTCAACCATGAACAAGGCGATTTCTGTGTTGCTTCATGCTATTTTCCACAATTTTTGTTTAGTGGTTTTTCCAGAGATGCTAGATTTCTATTTAGTGGCTTTTCCAGAGATGCTTGATTTCTGTTTAGCGGCTTTTCCAGAGATGCTATGCTTTTGTTTCTTCCTGAGATTCTCCTGCTAGAAATCTCATCACATCCTGTTTGTATAATTTGTTGATTAATTGTAGATTAGTAGTGGATTCTATTATTTATTAGTCGATTAATTAGATCTGTAGGTTATTAGTTGATGCCAGAAATCTCATCATTTCAATCTATTAAAGAAATTCTGTTGATATCATCTTCAATAAATATTAGTTCAAGCTGGAATATACTTTGATATCATCTTCAACAAGTGTAGAAATTCTACTTAGAAATCAAAGTATTCAATTTGATTACTGCCAGAATCAATTTGTTTAGTATCATGCCAGAACCATGCTAGAATCAAAGTATAGTTTTGTGTTATTCTACTATTATACGAAAACTACTCTGGTGAAACATTGCCTGATGTCCCTATATTGCCCTTATAGTTGTATTCATAATTACACAATTATACCAAACTTTATATTAGTATATTATAAAGACAATATCCTTTTAGGTAATTACACAACTTTACAATATTAAAATACAAAAAATAAAAACACTAGATACCCTGAACCTATTGTCTCTAGCTAGGAATGACAAGAGAAAAATCAATGTTTTAACGTTAAAATATAATTTGTTTTACAAAATAAAAATTGTATTCTTGATTTATATTTTTTTACGGTCATTTTGAGTACTCATATGTATATGTTGCGGGTCGGGCGGAGCCCGCCGGGAGCGGGCGGAGCCCGCCGGGAGCGATCGGGTACTGTCGCGCGAGGCCATAGGGGCGGGTACTGTCCACGACAAATGTTGCCGCCCACGACAAATGTCGTCCCCACGACAAATGTCGCACCACCGGCGAATGTCGCATCCCGGCGAATGTCGCACCCCGCCGAATGTTGTACCCCGCCGATTGTCGCACCCCCGCCGAATGCCCCCAGGGTCGAATGCCCCCAGGGCCGAAGGCCCGTGCCTGTAACTTGTTGTAATGTATATGTAAATCTGAATCAAAATCTTTCTAATTTTTGGGCTAAGCATAATGATATATTATTTATTTTGGGTGTGTTTTTTTGGTTAGATGGGAAAACAAAAAGGAGGTGTATTGGCCATGTGGGAATCAAATGACGTGATGATCTTTTGTGGTTTATACAACAAAGACAGAGCTTGGTAATAGGGGTACAATGCATTTCAGTAAGGATGGGTGAAACAATTTGGTAGTGAAATTCCACGAGCGGACAGAAAAGACCAACGATAAGGTGCAAATTGAAAAAAGAATGAATATTATGGCATGAGTTGAAGTGTGGGGAAACTGGGCTAGGTTAGAATTCTTTGAGAAAAACTATCTATGCATCAGGCGAGTGGTGGGATGAGTAGATAAAGGAGAATTTCCTAATTGTCTATATAAAAATCTATAATTTTATTATAAGTACCTAGTTTTTATTCTTTAATTAGATGGTGTCAAATGAGAAGAAGCTTCGATATGGAGGCATAAACCCGGAGTTAGAAGAAAAAAATGAACGTGATGTTTAGATCTGTAGTGGCAACCATAGATTATGTGTGCACCCCTCGCTCTAGGAGTGTGACGCGAGAATCTATTTATGAGAGGATTATGTCTGAGGGTGGCAATGATGTAGTTCAGGTTAGCAGGAATGCAGGGCCTGGTGATCCTGCAGATTCATGTCGAGCCACTAAAATACAGAAGGGGAAGAAAAAAGTATTGCATTCAGCACTAGATGAATTGGTAGAATCTTCAAAGGTTATCAGTCGTTGTCTTATGGAGCCTCCCAAATTGTCATGTCTTTTCACCTTTTCATAAACTCTAGAAGAGCTGGAAAGAAATAATGAAATCTATGGAGACTATGAGTTCTAAGATTTTGCAACCATGTTCATGATGGAAAAGAATCATAAAGAGATTTTTATGTGTTTCCAAGAGAACTCAAAGGTCAAATGGCTACGCACTCGTTACACAACTATGTCACAGTAGAAGGCACTTTTATGTTCATGTTTCTGTTTCTATGGTTCTTACATGTTTTTTGTATTTTGTATTGCTTTGTCTATTGTTGGAACTATTATCAAACTATACTTTTTACTCTTTATCTAGTGTTCAATAAGATGTTTTGTCTATGTTCATGTTTATCTTTTTTTTTTATGTTGGAACTAATATGTCTGAAAATATTATCATGCGGAATAATTATCATGTTATAGCAACACAATGTCAGGTGATGACACGGATTATTCGAGTGATGAATATGAGCTTGCGAGAAGGCGTTGTTGTGTAGATTATCATCACGTATAAACATCAACGATATTTGCACTACAAGCATCAAATTCTATTTTGAACTCCTCAATCATGTGCATGACATCGAAATAAACTGGTGATAAATGAGTGTGAGAGCTACTACATGGTGCTTCTGTTAGATTTTATAATTCTTTCAGGATGTCACAACAGATCTTTCTTGATCTTTTGCAAACACTGCAAGCAAATTATGGACTAAAAGGATCTAGGCGTACCACAGCTACAGTGCTTGCAATGACACTGTGCATATTATCACATAATTACTACGAGAAAATTCGAAGAGCATTTTCAACACTTAATGCAGGCCATTAGTAAATAGTTGACTCGGGGTATCGTGTTCTTCTGTAATTATCTGAAGATGTTATAAAGCCAAAAAATTGGCACTTCACTAGTACTTCGCAAGAAATATTGCATGATGATCGATACATGCCCTTCTTCGAAGATTGTATCGGCACAATAGATGGAACTCATGTCGATACTTGCATATTGGTTGAAGATCAAATTTTGTTTATTGGGCGACATGGAACTCTGATACAAAATATTATGATTGTTTGTGACTTCAAAATGTGTTTTACCTTCATTATGGTTGGCTGGGAGGGATCAGCACATGATAGTCGCATTTTTACTTACGCAATTAATAATCCTAAACACAACATCCCGCACTCACCTCGAGTTAACAATATATTTTTTCCCTTTTCAGATATAAAAAATTCAATTATACAATATATATTCTCTGTACAGGAAAATATTACATAGTCGACGTTGGTTATCCACTACAACATGGTTATTTGAAACTGTATCCAGAAACTCGGTACCATCTGCCAAATTTTGCTCGCGGTAGTCGTCCAGCCGAAGGACAAAAAGAGATCATTAATCAAGCGCACTGATCACTGTGAAGTGTTATAGAATGAACGTTCGGTGAATGGAAATAATGGGCAATATTGAGGGACGTGCAACTATATAGTGTTGTAAAACATGTTGATATTGTGATGGGGACAATGACATTGCAAAATTCTATTCAAAGACATCCTTCACGTGCGGATCCTGATTTCAGTGAATGCAATAATGATAATTTTGTTTACCCAGAGTAACACGACACACAAGGACATTGTGATGCATGCACTGATGCAGCTGGAGGTGTAGACGAAATGATTGCGCTGCGTGAGTCTATAGCACACAATTACAGTGGACCTAGAACTGGGAAATAATAAGAAGGTGTGTCGTATCTTATAATAACTTAAAAACTTTGTTACTTTATTTTATATGTCGTGTAACTCATTCCTTAGAGCAGTCTTACCACTTATCTGGGGTTAATAGTCACTTTACTATGCTCGTTACTCATCGATATCTCGTAGAGTTCTCCATAGGGAACGTGTATCGGGATTCTGTTCTACGTGGTGTCCCCCACATCAATGTCTGACACACCTTATTAGGACGATCATGGAAATACAACAGATGTGTCACGCATGATGATGTGAAAAACTCTCATTCCTTCGATCACCGTGGGTGCAAGATTGTTCTTCTTTCCTAGAAGAATAGTCTTGTTCCCAGGGCACCTGAGAGGACCTCTTCATCATCTGCCTCGTCTACTTTAGTTTCCACTACACCACTTTTATTTAGTGTAACACTTTTGTCTGGGCACCCGTTTCAGAAAGAAGCACTTGACTCTGATGAGTCATTCTTTAATTGTCAATTACACTTTTGGCAATCACAGTTTTGGTTCAACTTATATAAATTTTATTTTCGACGATCACACTTTTGGTTCACTCCACTATCTTACGATTATGAGCGAGTTTGTTTCCAAACCTTCAAGACTTGGTCGTATTAGGAAAATTAAGTCGGACCTTAGACTTTTTCTTCCTACTGGGGGCGCACATTTTAAGGATTCCTTTGGTTGATTTTAAAGGAAAATTTTTGTGCGCAGTTTTAAAATTTGTAGTGTTAGTCGGATTCTCGCAGGTGTTATCATTGAGATGATTGGTCATGGTTTAGTAAACGCACAAAGGTGTCTAGCAGGAGTGCACATGACGTCGTATGATTTAATGATTTTACATGTTGATCTTGTTTACTTTCCGGTTTCCGCTTTGTTTTGCCCCCTCGTTCTTTCGTTCCACCCTCTTCCCCACTTTATGATGTTCCCCTATTTGTTGCACTGATTTTACTGGTCTATTTCATATTTTGCTTGAAATTATGACTAACAGTTTGCGAGCAATTTTGGAAAATTACAACTCCATGGCTGATTTTATCATTGGGAGTCGTCCTTTTCCAATGGAGATTAGTTTCTTGCATCTTTCAGAAAAGAGTGTACCATCAGTTCATGCGCAACAATGGCGGGACCTTCCTTTGTTCCACTTTCTACGACAATAGAGCAATGCAAAAGTACTTTCTCGGCTTAACACTTGGATGTTTTAGTGGCAAGTTTTATCATATTCTCGACAGGGTCAAGCTCTCTCAACCCCGGGGGAATTGATGCAGCCTGAGGTTGCTTCTTTACTTATCTTTTATTTGGTCACAATTGTTTTTTTATTTTTCTTGCACGTTGTTAGCGTTTGTTGTTTTGTTTTATCGCACACGTTTATATCGCGCAAGTTCGTCTGGCTTATTGGCATGACTATCCAATAAGACACTGAATGAAAAGGTCCGTCAAATTAGGAGTAGTGTTGATTAAGGCAAATAAGTGAGATGTCATACAAATTAAGCTATTATTATATTCATTACTTTTATATTTTAAGAAAATGTAATTCTGAAATTATATTTTGAATTCCCTATAATTTTAGAATTATTAATTTGGGGAATTACCTAAATCCTATTCCTATAACTGAAATTAAAAGAAACCTCCTCTTTTAAAACCTCCAGCCCACCCCCTCTTTGAAATTTTGTCCTTTATAATTAATACTCTATCAAACTTACATTTTACAAAGTTTCCCTATCATAAAAACAATCGCACCCTTCCTAGACCCAACAGCTGGGAAGAAAACAAAGAAGAAGGGTTCATTACTCTGTCTTTTTCGTAATTCCTAGCCACCGCACACCCTGCCCTCTCCAGTTTGCTCGACGCCACCGCACACCCTGCCCTCTCCCGTTTGCTCGACGCCACCTTCACGTTTCCTACTAGCGCCACCACCGACATCGTAGTTGTTCCAAGGCTACGGCGACCTGTTCTTTGTCGTCTGTCGCATGGGGATACAACCTCGTCGCCATTCCTTCCTGCCCAGACCGCCGACATCGTACGTCACGATACCTACTCGATCGACTATGAAGGTGCTTCCTGAGGGTCAGAGTATCTCTGGTGAACCCTCCTCTAGCAGCCTCCGAGGGTGTCGAGCCTCCAGCTTCTGTGTGGCAAGCTCGCAAGCTTCCTGTGTAATTCCCGTCAGCTTCCTAAAGCCCTTTACTACTCCCTGTTGCAGTCAGAGCCTCCTCCAAGATTTTCCTTCCAAATCCCTAAGGCCACCACCTGCCACAGCATAAGGTTTACCTTTTCCATCCCGTCTCGCTTATGATTTGCTAGTATAATATTATGCTTAATTGTATTTGATCTAAAAGTCAGAGTTTTATTGACTGGGTTAATATTTTCTCTTATTTACCGTTAATTTAAATCTCTATTGTTTTTTGTTTGCTTGTGAGGCGCTTGTGGAAGCATTAATCAAAAATTGAATACGTACAAATGTTAGTCCTTTTAAGCGTGTGTACAGACTCTAGAACAGTCAATGAAATTACCTTTGAAAGTTTGCTTGTGCCGCCTTGCTTTAAAATCAGAATACGAATTTTACTTTTAAAATTAAAAACTAGAATGTGGAATACATCAAGAGTCGAACAGGTTGGCTGCGTGAACACGACACGATTTTGTCGATTGTGATTCCGCAATCGGCGAATGAGAATTCGGCGATCGGCGAATGGAGAGTTGAAATCGGAGAATAGAGGATTGCAATCGGTGAATGGAGGATTGTGATCGGCGACTAGATCTCGACAAACGGCGACTAAAGGTTGTGGTTGGCGACTGAGGGGTTTGACGATTAGCGAATGGAGCTTCAGTGATCGGAGAATGGCGATCCCCAATCGGCGATTGAGGAAGGGTCGGACTCGATGAATTTTTAAGAGGAAAATGTTGGGGCATGCTGGAGAGGGATTAAACGAAGACGAAGAAAGTCTCATTCAATTTCTTTTTTCCAGGCTGTCAACTTAGGGAGTCTAGAGTTAGGGAGAGGAGGGGGGCTTAAATAGGCAAAATTTTAAGAGGTTTTAAGAAACCCAAAAAGGCACCATTGGAAATCAAAGAGGAATAAAGATTTAAGCACCCCCAAATAACTTAATTCTGAAACTAATAAGGGATTTTGATTATTCCATACCTAAGTCGGCTTTTAATTCTTATTATTTGTGCAATTAAAATTTGGTTGTTGCTTCCATATCATACCCTTATGTGTTACCTATCCTATTTATTTAAAGTCTTGTTGGATGGTTAAGCCAACAAGCCGAAATGCGGCACGATACATAAAATTAAATGGGCAGTAAAGTAAAATGGAGTCAATCGCATGCATCGCAAGATGCATCAGGGTGACATGCGTGTACGTGTATGAGAGGTAATTTGTTAATTTCATAAAATAAAATAAAAAATTTGAACTTGTCTTCTCTGCATGCAACATGCCAGTGGTACTGTAAAACAAAATTTACAGAGCAAGTTTCATGGAAGACATCTAGAGATGTCTATGTTTAACACAAACTCAGTACTGTTCATATTAAATGCAATTTGTAAATGGCGCGGTTTTAATACGCAGGATATCACACAAAAATACATGAATAGCTAGAACTGAGAATTTAAATGGTAAGTGACATAAGATAGGAAGAGTACAATCAAATTGAGTGAAAAGACAACTGCCACTCTAATACTACTGGATGAAAACTTTATACTACGTTCGATATAATTTAGTATCTTTAACATATAACATATTTATTATAAAAAAGGGGGATATAAGATTTTAACTTTTGGAGCAAGTTTACTGATAAATGGAGAACTATCAGAAGCAAAGAGAGAAAAATTAGCAAGCTAGAGCTTGTAGGTAAGGATTTGATCAATATACATAGTTAATACCAACAAGAATGAACAGGAAATGTTGATTTGTAAACATTGCAAGTAAGCTTACTATGTTGAATCCATTATCCATGTTCATAAAATAATTTTATATTATGAATATAAATTTAGAGAAACAATCAAAAATAAATAAATAGGAATTATAAATGTAAATGTGAATCCTTTTCACATAACACTAAATGTAATAGATACAAAAACTTATCATCATTAACTTTATAAAAGAATAAGAGTCGGCTTAGGAATTCCAATCTTTTTATGTAACTGATAAGAGTTGCATAAAGTGTTTGAACAATATTTTTTTCAATAACTTGTATCCATGTATGTGTACTTATTTGTCCATTTATATATCTATATACATATATATATACGAGTGACAGGCACGGGCCTCCGGCCCGATGGCCACGCTCCACAGTACCCGGCCGACGACGGCGGGCTAATAATATAAATAATGAAACAATAAAAAAAAAAAACAAATATTATAAATAATTAAAAACAAATATTATAAATAATTAAAAAACAAATGAATATATATAATTTATACATAAGTACTTGTCCTCTCCAACAGAAAGTAAATTGAAAGTAAATTGAAAGGAGGGCCCGGAACTACTTGATGGGCTTGTCCTCTCCGGAGAGCCCGCCGGGTGAGGGGAAGACAAGTACTTCCGTTGGGCGACCAACAGAAAGTAAATTGAAAGGAGAGCCCGGAACATGAAGAGTCGAGCGCATGTGAAGAGAAGAGGTGAGAGGAATATCAGCACATCCAGAAACAGGGACAGAGGCGCCATTGGCCACAGTAATGTACTTCGGGTGAGGGGAAGACAAGTACTGAGGCGGCCGAACATAGGTGATGTGGTGAGTGGCACCAGAGTCGAGGATCCATCGCGGTCCAGAGGAAAGGCAGGTGATACCTTCATTGGAGATGGAGGCAGCGGAGGAAACCAAGGCTGGCGGGCGGCTGAGCAGCCCATGAAGATGCTAAAGCTGAAGGCGAACCTCATCGAGGACAGTACGAGTGAGAGAGGAGTCGGTGGCAGCAGCAGACGCCTGCGGGCGAGGTGGGCGACCATGCTTGCGATAGCACGTGGCGTCAAGATGCCCATCTTTGCCGCAGAACAAGCACTTAGGCCGAGACCGGCCACCGCGCCCACGTCCCAGCGAGTCAGAGCGGCCCCCACGGACAGAAGATGGTAGAGGCAGTAAAGGAGCAGGAACCTGCTGGACAAGAGCTGGAGAAGGAGGTCCCGACACATCCGGAGGCGGGGTGACTTTGAGAAGCATTGAGCACACATCTGAGAATAACGGGGTAACAGTAGAGGAGAGGATGTGGGCTCGTACACTATGAAGGTGACGGGGTAGCCGAGCCATCATCATGGCTATACCCACAGCCTCCTTTTGAGCACGTTGGGCAACAAGGTCCACAGTAGGAGGTTGATGTTGGATCCATGCCTCGACCAAGGACCGAGCCTGAGCCACAAAAGAAGTCAGATCGGTCGCACCACTGCTATCAAGGGCCTGGAGAGCAGTGATAATGTCATACAGATGGTGGAGACTATCTTTGTCGGAGTAAAGAGTATGAAGTTCATCCCACATGCCTTTGGCCGTCTCGTGGTACATAGTCAGGCGATAGGATTCGCTATCAAGAGAATTAAGAATCCATGTTTGCACACGACCATCATTGAGTAATCATTCATCAGTCGGAGTACCGGTAACCACCTGGGTCAAGTGATGAAGAAACCTCTTAGATTGCAGGACCCGGCGAACAGAATGTGCCCATTCGACAAAATTCTTCTTGTCGATCAGAGATATAGTAGTAATATGGAGTTCATCCCGTATTTCTGGAATAGAGGTCGGGCGGTCTGCTGGAGAAACCGCCGTGCCAGTAGAATCAGCAGAAGAACCCATGGAAGAGAGGCGGCTAGGAGGGCAGACCGGCAGCAGAGGAGTCTGCGTGACTAGAACAGAGACCGCCCGGTCACGAGGTGGACAGCGGCAGGAGGCCGCGACCAGGGGCGGATAGAGACCAGACCGCACGGATAGGAGGGGGAAGAAAAGTCCGCGCGACAAGAACGGAGACCGCCCGGTCACGATGTGAAGACACCAGCGGCAGGAGGCCACGACCAGAGGCGGATAGAAGAACCGGCGGACAGAGACCAAACTGCGCGGATAGGAGAAAGAGAAGACCGCGACCTAGATGCGGGAGGGAACAGTCCGCACGGTCAGGCTGAACACAGCAGCGGTCAGAGACGGAGGCCACGAGCGGGCAGAGAGAAGAGACCGGGAGTAAGGAACACTCAAGCGGATAGAAAGAGGCCGCGGCGAACAACAGGTCGAGGCGAGCAAAGAAAGAACTCGGTGACAAGGTTAAAAGAGAACGCAGACCGCGCGAGAAGGGAGCTGCGATAAGGCAGAAAAAAAGGCAATCAGAAATAGGCCGCAGGAGGTCGCGCCGGATAGCGGGAGAGAGCTGCGGATAGCAAGAAGCCGCGGAATAGGAGACCGCGGCGAATAGCACAAGGGAAACCGCGCGAGAAGAGAGAGCTGTCGGGAGGGGAGAGGCGGGCCCCACAGGAAAGCTATAAGAGGCGGAAGGGGAGGGGTGGAACCACG
Source organism: Platanthera zijinensis (assembly GCA_039513925.1). NCBI lineage: Eukaryota > Viridiplantae > Streptophyta > Magnoliopsida > Asparagales > Orchidaceae > Platanthera > Platanthera zijinensis. The sequence goes on along the minus strand of CM077080.1, from coordinate 53,947,592 downwards.
GAGGGGAGAGGGGAGAAGAGAGGCGAAGCGGACAGGCAAAAACAGACCGCAAGAGACCGAGCGGGAAGAGCGGGGAGCGGACAGAAAGGGCAGTCCGCAGCTAGCCGCACGCACAGACAAGAGACCACAGGAAGAGAGGCGGTTAAGCAGAGGGAAGCCGCCCAAGGAGGACCGGTGGCTCTGATACCATGTAGAGAAGTGGAAAAGCAACCTTGTATATATGTTCACTTGTGTAGAATACAAAGAATGAGTACAAATATATAGATGAGAGAAAGAGAGAGCAAGGTCCTATACACAATGTGGGACTAAAGAGGAGAGAGAAATAACAACAAAAAATACTAAATGGGTCTAGTTAAGTGGGCTTCTCTAACAGGATCATTTGTTGCCATTGTGCCCTATCATTAGTCATAATCTCACTAATGCTTAAGTAAATAATGTCTTTCCTTGGAGTTTCATTCCAAATCTTTATTGGTCTACCCCTCCCTCATTTAACATGCCTAGTGACTCCTGTCTTATCCCCAATACATTCATTCCTAATTTTATTCAGTTTTGTGTGTCCACACATCCACCTAAGCATTCTCATCTCCGCAATTCCCATTTTTTGCTCATGTACACAATTCACTGCCCAGCACTCAGAACCATAGAGCATTGCTGGTCTAACTGCGGTACGGTAAAACTTGCCTTTAAATTTTAATGGTACTTCACGAACATGGTCATAGGAAGCTAATAAAACAAAATGCATGTGGGTAGCAAGAGGGCGTTTATGCCCCGATAGTATGGTCTTATGAAAAAAAGGGGGTGACCAATATGGAAAGCACAAAAAACAAAATGAATATGAGCAGCAAGATGACTCTGACTCAGGGACCATAGTGCCATATAGGAAAGGGGGCAATTAATATGAGAAGCTCGTCAAAAGATTTTTTTTTTTTTTGGAATTGCACTTTTGTATCTACATCCCATGAATGGGGTACGTATTGAAACGATGATGATATGATCCAATCAAAGTCGCAATATAACATATTAATTGCACTCATTTACATATTAAAGTTTTAAATTGTTTGATCTCGGTGATCCAACCTACTCAATAAGCAAAAATAGAGGTGGAGAAACTGAAGAAAATTGATGGTCTACAAAAAAGCCTAAACTTTTAATTAATATACAATTTTAAGGTGAATCATAATTATAATAAAAAATATTACGAGATTAGTAAACCTTCTTACTGAATGGTGATTCTTGAGTTTCTCATCGTTTGTGTCAGGTTCAGATTTAGGAATACACATCCATGATGATCCCATTTGCATATTAGGAGATAAACAATTTTCTTTAGTGTCATGTGCAGCACCAGCTTGATATGATAAACGTTTCCGCTTGTATGTCAAAAATACTTTGTCCTTCAACATGTTTCCCTATGCTTCTTCTATGTTTCACAATTCTATGGCCCTTGATTACAGCTGCCAAGAACAAAAAAGATACAACATTGAGCGAGAAATGAAGCTTATGAGCAAAACCAGCCAAAACCTTCTTGTTTATTGTAAATTTGTAATCTTACACAATCATAAGATGTCGACACTCTCTGTTCAAATAGAAGAGTTCATGTCCATGGCTTCCTTCAAATAATCCCGGTAACCAGATTAAAGAGAAAGGTAACCTAACAGACAATAAAAGCAATTAGTTTAAAACACCATTCATCAAGATTGACTAGTCATGAGTTTTTGATCTCTATCTATAATATCCTGAAGGATCAAAATTGTTTTCTGAAACCTCTACCTTCGTTTAATTTGCCAACTACAAATCCTACATTTTGTTTGTCTGTTCTAAGAAAAAATTCCTACAGAAAATTGGGCTGATAACCAAAAAGAAAATCAGCTTATTCGAATATAGCTAGTTTAATAGGAAAAACGACACGCGTGATAGTATACGCTCGTGATTATAGCTAGTTTAGATCTTATTTGTATGCCTAATGCAGTAAGAAATTAACCAAATTTAGGGTATACTTTACCTTCGCCATTAAATCCATCAAGAAAGAGAGAATAGAAGTAACAGAGAAGGTTGATGTAACCCTTATTTGAAGTTGTTAGCCGGAGGTCCTCACCGGCAGTAAACAGCAGTGTTAATGGTGATTCTAAACGAATAATACGAGTCGAGCAAATAAAGAACAGAAGTTTCCCTTCTCCCACTCACAGAATCTCTTCACCGGGTAGTTTCAGAAGCTTCCGAAACGTCGTCAGGTGAGATTTCGCACGCCGGCGGTACCAACCGGCGCGGGATAAGTAAGGCGGCGGAAGAAAGAGACAGATGGTGACGCGGGAGGAGAGAATCTCTCTTTCGTTCAACGGCTACCGCAACGGCGACGACAACACACGCGGAACTCCTCTCTTGCAAGCTGACAGGCTCCAGCCTCGGCTGTCCCGCCGGCAACGCTTTGTAGGCCTCCGTTTTGGCTCGGAACAGAGCTTCCCCTCAACTCCACTCCACGAGATTGGTGAAGTCGAGCGAGTTAAGTGGACCTAACCTGCCACTCGATCTCAGCTGGGAGTTTTTTTTTTCATTAAAAGTAGAGTTTTTCGCAGGCTTTGTTTAGGAGAGCTTTTATTACTAATCTGAATGTAAAAAATTAGAGTTTTAAATTTTGTATTATAAAAAGAGCAATGTTAATAGCATGTTATAATGGGCTAATTGCACCCAAAAAAAAAATCCTCCTTTTATTCAAATCGGTTCACTCAAGCCCTCCTATAATCGCACCCCTCCATCCCTAAAACCCAGTCACGCTTTAGTTTCTCGCCCCCGTGATCCAGATAGTGGGGGGAAGCGATCAAGGTGTAATCGCTCGACCTAACCTCCCAAGCTAAGCGGCCTCTTGGTCCCCCGTGTGACATCGCAATTTTTATTGGGTCATTAGGACCCTATATGACCCAATAAAAGTGACTCAGCACACGTTTATAAAAGGTTGAGGTCCCCCCAAGCTGGATACTCGCCAAGTCCATGTATGTTTAGTACCTCGCCCAACTTTTGGTTGCGGATGGGAAGTTTCTCCCAAACTTTCGAGTACGTGATGGGACCTCCCTGCTGGAGCACTTGGGGTGTGCTTATAGACAGTTTTCTCTCTCCTGCGCTAGCCATCTGAATTGTGGCGTCGGATCGTAAAATCAGTAACCTTAGGCTGCATTGATATCTTTGAGTTGGGATTTTCCCAGCTTCAACGCTTTGGTGCTGTGAGTTTGGATCACAGTCGAGGAAGAAATTTTTGCGAGAAGACTTCATAGCTTAAGATGGTGAGATGAAGACCAAGGACAGCAACTCACGAGCATTCGATAAGGTGGGAGAGTTCTCGACAAGTTGGGCGAGTTTCCTAGTTACTCGCTTATAGGCGACTTTAAGTTGGTGACTTTCAAGCTCGACGGCTTCATGGGGCGAGCTTCAAGTTGGCTACTTTCAAGCTCGGCGGCTTCATGTAACGAGAGGCGGCTTGTCGCACTCGATTTCTTCAAGAAAGTCATGTGCAACAACCATCAAATAGTGGAGGTTTGGCTGACACATATCCGACCACGTGGTTTTTCACCCAGTTAAAGGGTTTTCCACGTTAAACAAATTCTCTTCCCAACTTTCTACTTATTGTGACTGTATGCGCGCTCGACTGCTCCCGGGCTAAGGCACTTCAATTTAGTCCGGTCTACCAGAGCCTCGAGCGAACCGCAACAGTTTGACGTCGTTTGTGGGAATATGATTTCCACCATTCCTAGAAGACCTAGAAGATAGTACCCTTCACACAACGGTACTTGTGACTAAAAAATGTGGCAGGAAGAGTCGTTGACACAACTGAAGGATCGGTCCTTGGGGGCATGTTGATCCAACTCTGCTTCCACTCGCACGTCTGCAGATTTAAAGGAACGTGTGCGCCAAGTAAAAGAGAATCATGGACAAACAGCAGATCGCTTTGACCCGAGATCTCGCGCACCATCAGTCGTCGTTGGCAGCGAAAACACGTGAACAACAAATCAAAAGCAGGCATAAGAGAAATAGGGAACACAAACCATCGGGGATCATCAAGAAGAGTGGAGGACTTCGCAGTGAACTCCACCAAACCGGAGGACAACATTGTTGTTATGCCTTCACTCCCCTCAACACCTCCGGAGCAAACATGCTCTCCGCAATCCAAGGAATTGAGGCACTCTGTAACCCTCGACCACTCACTAAAGGTGTAGAAGACCAGTCAAAGTATTGCGAGTTCTATCGCGGATGAGGACACAATGCAAAAAATTGTCCCAAAACCAAGAAGGAAGTCGAACATCTCATCAGACAAGGACTGTTTGGAAGGTTTTTGCAAGACCAAACGCCAAATCCACTAGTGGGGCATAACCACCCGCTCACCAGGAGGGACTGGGGGGCAACCCCTAGGACGACCGTCTCAATATAAAGCTTCTTACCAATCACCAGGGCTTATAGAAGTCAAACATCGCCCGTATTGATGGAACTATGTACTCAATTCGCTCCAACAGAAGGACGCTCACAGCAACTGCCTCCGAGCAGTGCGCCTGAGATCTCTCTGGGACCACGTCCCTGTGGCCTCCCACTATCGACGATCGAAGGTCTGCCCTTCTCTTCGCAATAGGTCGCAACATCGCCAGGGCTCGCCTCCCTCGCACACGCCAAAGGTTCGAAGGTTTGCCCTTCACCATCTCTCCGAGAACACATCCCTGCAGCCTCCCACTGCCGACGATCGATGTCTATCCTTCTATCTGCAGTAGGCTTTGACATTGCTAGGGTCTCTCTTCCCTCGCGTTCGCCACTAGTTCGAAGGTATGCCCTTCACAACCTCCTTGGGACCACATCTCTGCGGCATCCCACTGCCGACGATTAAAGGTATGTCCTTCTCTTTGCAATAGGTCGCAGTGTTGTTAGGGCATGGGCCCCTCGCTCGCCACTGGTTCGAAGGTCTGCCCTTCACCGCCTCCTCGAGACCACGCCCCCACGGCCTCCCACTACCGATGATTGAAGGTCTGTCCTTCTCTCTGCAGTAGGTCGCGACATCGACAGGGCCTGCCCCCCTCGCTCGTCGTTGGTTCGAAGGTATGCCCTTCACCGCCTCTCCGGGACCACGTCCTTGCGTCCTCCCACTGCCGACAATCGAAGATATGGCCTCCTCTACGCAGTAGGGCGCAACGTCGTCAGAGCCTACCTCCCTCGCTCGCCACCGGTTCGAAGGTCTGCCCTTCATCGCATCTCTAGGACCACATCCTTACGGCCTCCTACTGCCGATGATCGAAGGTATGCCCTTGTCTCTACAGTTGGTCGTGGCGTCGTCAGGGCCTACCCCACTCGCGCTCGCCACCGATTCGAAGTTCTACCCTTCACTGCCTCACCGGGACCACGTCCATGCGGACTCCCACTATCAGCGATCGAAGGTCCACCCTTCTCTCGGAGTAGGTCGCAGCACCGCCAAGGTCTGTCCCCCTCGCGGTCGTCCAACTTTGAAAGTCCGCCTTTCACCTCCAGCTACTCATCGACATCCCCCCAGCTGGTAAACTTGACCTCTCACTTCTCGACTAGAAGCATTTTCCATTCGCCCTGGTAGTAGGTCATGGAACCATCTGTGTCTCGTCCTTCAACCGGCAACCACTCAGCGACATCCTCCGGACTGGTAAACCTAACCTTGCACTACCCGGTTAGAAGCATTCGCCCTTTGCCCTGGTAATAAGTTGAGGAACTAGCTGGGTCTCGTCCTCCAATAATCAACCTCAAAGGAGTACTTCAAAGTTGTCCGCGCAAAAATAACGGGGCCGACATTACAAATCCCACAAGAAAAGTTCAAAACCACAATAGGTCAGTCAGTTGGAAGGAAGACGAAGTGCACAAATTTGCTACAAAAAAATTAGGGTACAAAGTCCAATCACAAATACATGTCAAACAAAGCAAGATACAATAAAGCTGGAGTCCATTCCTTCTCATCAAACTCAACACACATGTCCTGAAAAAGGTCAACAAAGCTAAGATCAACAACGATGCACTCACGCTTACAGAATATCATCCAAACTTCACCTGGGTAGTAGTCTGGGTATCGCCTGGATGTCACCCTCAACCGCAGACGTCAAGAAGAACAAATTGTTTTATACAGGACGACATTTCAAAAACCACCAGATGTTCTACTTTCACAAGCAAATTCACAAAACTGAAGCAGTTAACAATCAATCAAGCAATGCATATAGAGCATCTAAGGCACCGCAAACACAGTACAAAATCACTACATGATGCAGATGTACATAGCTATAATAAAGACGAAACTATACCTCATCTGCATCAGCGTCAGAGATCCCACACCCATCAGAGATCTCCAGAACCAAATCCGGCTACATCGCAACCACGTGACCACGCCATCATGTGAAGGAACGTCACCTCCAATCCCGCGGGTATCTCTTAATCTTTGGTGCACATTACGCCCGGAGCGCATAACACCTTGCACGCACATTGCACATTGCGCCTTGCCTCATAGCCCATATCGCACACTTTGTACCTTGCACGCACGGTGCACATTGTGCCATGCACATACACCACACACACTATGCTCTGTGCATGCACTGCGCACATTAATCCTAGTGCGTACTTCGTGCACGCTGCAACCATGGCGCACATCGCACCTCGGGCGTAATGCGCCCTTTGCACACTCCACGCTTTACACCTCTTAGGTATCTCAACATGCAAGCGTCACCGCAAAACACCACGTGTAAGCCCAACATTCAATCCAAAGTCCTCACCTCTCATTCACTTCGTCTCTAGGATATAGGGAGTTGGGGGCAAATGATGGGTTTCTCCTGTGCTGGTTCGACCAAGCCCCTAAAACCGTGCGTGACCACCAGAACCTCGGGCGAGTCAGCATGTGCCGACTTGGCCCCATGTCGTTGTACACATCCATATGGGAATCGGGCCGCGTGCGGCCTTAGCCGCGCACCTCGGCATGTCTCGCCGCCCTCGCGGCCTCACCGCCCTCCGGATGACCAGAAATGGGTGGTCATTTTCTAGCAGGTGCGGGCGGTCAAGCGACCGCCCCGCCCCCTAGCTGCCCAGACCTGGGCAGCCTCTTGGCCGCCCAGATCTAGGCGAATGTGTCCTGTTAGGAGCGAACGACCACATGGTCGCCCGCCACTCTGACCGCCCAGTTTCGGGCGGTCATTCCTCGTCAGGAGCGGGCGGACACAAGGCCGCCCGCCCCTCTGGCCGCCCAAATATAGGCGACCTTTTGGCCACCCAGTTCTGGGAAGCAGTCTCGTGTTAGGAGTGGACGACCACATGACCAACTACCCCTCTAGCTGCCCAGATCTGGGTAGCCTCTTGGCCGCCCAGTTCTGGGTGGTCGTCGCCTGTCAGAAGCGGGTGACAACTTGGCCGCCCGCCCCTCTGGCCACTATTCCACCGAAAAATCCTCCAACAAATTTCTCTCTACTCCTCTTATCTTCCTAGTGTGTTCTCACGTGCGCCTCTTCCTCGCGCGCTCTTGCGTGTGCCTCTTACTTACGCGCTCTTGTGTGCACCTCTTCCTTGCATGTGCCTCTTCTATGTGAACTCTCGCGCGTGCCTCTTCGTTGTGCACTCTTGCACACGCCTCGCTCCAGCAAGCTCCCAGCACGCTCTCCTCCAACAAGCGCCCCGCGCGCTCTCCTCCAGCAAGCGCCTCGCGCGCTCTCCTCCAGCAAGCGCCTCGCGAGCTCTCCTCCAGCAAGCACCTCACGTGCTTTCTTGCAGCAAGCGCCCCGCACGCTCTCCTTCAGCAAGCACCTTACGCGTTTTCCTCCAGCAAGCGCCCCGCGCGCTCTCCTCCAGCAAGCACCTCATGCGTTTTCCTCCAGCAAGTGCCCCGCGCGCTCTCCTCCAGCAAGCACCTCACGCATTTTCCTCCAGCAAGCGCCCCGCGCGCTCTCCTCCAACAAGCACCTCACGCGCTTTCCTCCAGCAAGCGCCCCGCGCCCTCTCCTCCAGCAAGCACCTCACGCGCTTTCCTCTAGCAAGCGCCCCACGCGCTCTCCTCAAGCAAGCACCTCACGCGCTTTCCTCCAGCAAGCGCCCCGCGCGCTCTCCTCCAGCAAGCACCTCACGCGCTTTCCTCCAGCAAGCGACCCGCGCGCTCTCCTCCAGCAAGCACCTCACGCATTTTCTTCCAGCAAGCGCCCCGCGCGCTCTCCTCCAGCAAGCACCCCACGCACTCTCCTCCAGTAAGCGCCCCACGCGCTCTCCTCCAGCAAGCGCCCCGCGCGCTCTCCTCCAGCAAGCACCTCGCGCGCTTTCCTCCAGCAAGCGCCCCGCACGCTCTCCTCCAGCAAGCACCTCGCGCGCTTTCCTCCAGCAAGCGCCCCGCGCGCTCTCCTCCAGCAAGCACCTCGCGCGCTTTCCTCCAGCAAGCCCCGCACGTGCTCTCCTCCAGCAAGCACCTCGCGTGCTTTCCTCCAGCAAGCGCCGCGTGTGCTCTCCTCCAGCAAGAACCTCACGCGCTTTCCTCCAACAAGTGCCCCTCGCGCTCTCCTCCAGCAAGCACCTCACGCGCTTTCCTCCAACAAGCGCCCCGTGCGCTCTCCTCCAGCAAGCACCTCACGTGCTTTCCTCCAACAAGCGCCCCGCGCGCTCTCCTCCAACAAGCGCCCCGCGCGCTCTCCTCCAGCAAGCACGTCATGCGCGCTCTCCTCCAACAAGCTCCCCGCGCGCTCTCCACCAGTGAGCGCCCGCGCACTCTCCTCCAGCAAGCGTCATGCATGCTCTCCTCCAGCAAATGCTCCATGCTCTCTCCTTTAGCAAACACTCCATGTGCTCTCCTCCAGCAAGTGACCCGCGCACTCAAGAACAAGCGTTCCAAAACCTCAAACGACCCAAGGTACCTCAGACTTAGCTTTTCCAAGCATCGAATCCTTGATACGCCTTTGAACAGTTTGATCTTCAGGTAAACCCAATCGCCCATGGCGAACTCCGCCTTTTTGTGCATGACGTTATAATACTTAGCGTGCATATTCTTAGCGATCAGCAACTGCTCACGAATTATATGAACGATCAAAGTTGCATCCTCGACTTCCTTCCGCTTGAATAGCTTTGTTTTGGCCGTATCCAACAATGCCAAGGGAGTACGACACTTTCTACCATAGAGGGCCTCGAAGGGCGTCATCTGAATACTTATCTGAAAGTCCACCTAGTGCCAACAACCTTCACCTATGGGGGGGGGGGGGAATAGGTGTCTTGCAGCGTTTTTGCGGAATTAAAACTATACCTACACAAATAAACAAAACAACACAGCACAGAAAGACACAGGCAATTTATAGTGGTTCCCCGATTTGGGTACGTCCACTCTCTCCCTTCGATCTATCTCCCAACAAGGGACGACTCGGTCACTTCACCAACAGGATTGAAAACCAATCCTCTCACTAAGGAAGTAACTCTTCCACACGAAGGAGTCACCACTCCTCCACCACGGGTTGCACCCAACCCTTACACAGAGGAACCAACATTCCTTTACAACAAAAGAAAAACTTGAATGTATAAGATACAAACTACTTTTGGAGCCCTTGGTGTCCCTCTTCGTTCGAAGTTGCGTTCTTGAATAAGTCGAAGAGTCCACGACCTAAGTGCTCTCTTAGAGAGAATCTCCCCGACACCAGCGGTGGCAAGAAGTGCGGCGGCATAGCTGTCAGGATCGGCGGCGGCAACGAAGTGCGGCGGCTGAGCTTTGGAGATCCAACCTTCGTAGCAAAGCTAGCAAGGTCTACCAACGGTCTTGCTAGGATCGATCGTCTCGATCGATTCGGAAAGGGAAGGTATTCCCGATCAATAAATCAAGAGACAAAGGATCTCTAGGTAGACACGTGAGACGCGTTGCTTGGCTGAGCTTCTGTCGCCGAGAGATCGAGAAGAAACAATGATCAGCAACGGCGACAACCTGCACGAGCGGCGATGGCGGCGGACGGCGATCTACGATCCGTTAGGTCAAGTCGGTGGCCTGCCTTTTTCGTTTTTGGTTCACGCACACTTTTGTTCAAAATTAGGAGGGTATTTATACAGTAGAATACTCCTTTATGACCGTTGAGGGGCCCACCAGAAGAAACCCTAAATCCGGTTCAAAATAGCGTCTGAATATTTGGACCGATCCAGCGAGCAGTAGAAATTCGCCCAAGGCAAATTCGGAGAGAATCATTGGTGATTCTCGACAAATCGGCGAGAATCATTGGTGATTCTCGACGAATCGGCGAGAATCACTTATAATTCTCGTCGAATTCTACTTGGCAGAATTCTGGCTGAAGATCTTGCCATCCGGAGAGAATCGGCGAGAATCAACATTCATTCTCGACGAATCGGCGAGAATGCAAAGTCATTCTTGTCGATTCGGCGAGAATCAACTAGTGATTCTCGACGATTCTGCCTTAAGCAGAAATCAAGACGGCGTTGAGACAGCCGACAGCAATCGGCAAGAATCAGCGAGTGATTCTCGACGATTCGGCGAGAATCACTCGAATCGGCGAGAATCACTTAGTGATTCTCGACGATTTCTACTTAGACGATTTTCGTCTTTCTTCCCGTGAGTTGCTTTGACCATCCTTGCTCCTTGTCTGCTCTTGATATTTCTCAGCCCTGTACTTGAAAGTAAGTACACTCCAATAGATAGAGTATACGTAGGCCAACACACTGATCTGCTCAACGAGGGATTATGTTGCGCAGACCCGTGTATATTGACCCACTACACCCTGACATTGGTGTGTACTTAGAGTGGAATAACTGCAAGCATAACTTGAAATATATCATCAAATACATTGTGGATTCATCTTAGCTAGACAGGAGGCTTCCTCAAATCCAGGTAATTGTGGATACAATACCCAACAATCTCCCCCTATTTGAAGAAGCCAAAATCCTACTAGCTAAGATGAATTTCACCAATCCAGATAATACATACAGCAAATCAAGAGAAGAACAATAAATGCAAACAGAATAATACTAGAGTCAATCATGAAATCACATATATATATAGAGATATCCACAATAATTGTTCATATGATAACATGATAAGAACGATAAACAAAAAGGAATACATCAGCAAAAAACCTAGGTCTCTTTCTCCTTAGTTATTTCATCGTTTAGTTGCTGCGCCAAGTGTTTCCTGCTTTGTCTTTCGAAGTATTCCTTTGGCTTGGGGTAGTATCTGGGAGGAGGAGCTTTATTTGCCACAGTGTTGGACCTGAAGAAAATGTTCCATTTAGCTTCAAAGGTCTTGTGCAGCTCCCACTCGTACTGATTATAAACATCGTTCCGATTTATCTCCCCCTTCTATTGTAGTGTAAATGTTTCCAGAATGATACTCCTTGATACCGGACTCTACCTTTCGTTCCTCACTTCATCCTCCTTTAATCTGATTTTCTTTTCAGCTTGCGTTTCCTTGGATGTCCCCTCTTGAGTTTTTCTCTTGCCTCTAGATTTTGCTAGTGCTTCTTGGTCAAACCAGGCACTGCGCTCAGCTCTTACAGCAGCCCTAGCAGCCTTCTTAGATTCAGCCTCACTCAGTGGAACTTCTTCAACCCTTTCTTCTTCCTCATCAGCAGCAGCAGTCTCTTCCGGAGGGGCAACCGGAACGTGAATGCCTGAGGCCTGTTGAACTAACCAGCGGGTCGTTTCAAAAACATACCTATTCGATTGATCGAAGTTGTCAATTATTATCTGTTAGATTGATCGAAGTTTAGTTTTCAATTAGCATCTGTTAGATTAAAAAAAAACATACCTATTAGTTTGATCGAAGTTGTCGAGTATTACTTGTGGAAGCCCTGCCATCTTAGCTTTATAATCTTCCTCCCCCTTTTTGGCTTCCACAGCAATTGAGTTTGCTGTCTTTGAAAATTCATTCAGTAGGGTCTTTTGATCCGCGTTCAGAGTCACAATGTTGGCATCAAATTTTTGGATGCTGTTAGCCACAACATGTGCATTCTGATTAACCACTGTGAGGTCATCCGTGTTCTTTTTAAGTCCTTGCATAAGAAGAGAGACAGCTGTGCCGGCTGCTGTGTACTTTTCCTTGAACTTCTTTTCCATTACTTCCAGCTTGTGATTAATTTCAACTACGTTCTTTAGCATCAGATCCTCAGATTCCTTAATTCTTTTTAGCACTTTGTCTTGTGCTTTTTCAAAAGTAACTTTGAGTTCATCCAGAATTCCTTGAACAATGTTCACAGTATGATTAGCTAGATTAGCTTGCAGTGGAGGACCCTGAGGCAAGCCTTGGTCAGGCTCTTCAGCAGATTCACTAGGCGAGCTGGACACTTGCACGGTTTCTATAGAGGGAAAGTTGGCAGTCTTGGTAGATTTCTCAAGAATGCTTACCAATTGTTGCTGAGAGGACTCCCCCTCCACAGTTGCACTGGTTTTCTCAGGAACTACCTCAGGAGCTTGTTTTTCAGATGGAACTACAGTGTCATCCTGAGGCTCCATTACCTCCTGCCTCTCATTTCCTTCTTCCTCATCCTCATCATCCATGATCTCATTCTCAACTGCAGCATCGTCCACATCCTGTTCATCATTCTCCAGATCAGCATCTCCATTTCCCATATCATTATTGTCCAGGGCCGCCTCATCTTTCTCTACATCCTCACTTTCTTCTTCCAGGTTCTCAACTGCATCCCTTGCTATCAGAGAGATGTCAGATCTAACATCAGCAGGAGCGGGTAGATACTCCCCCTCAGTTCCTGCAGTCAGCATATCAGGAACTTCACCGGGTACAGCCACGGAGTCTGCTGGAGTCCTATTGTCCTCATTCCCATGGGACTCAGCTGGGGAATCATCTCGTTCTTCACCTACGACAGCGTGCCCGATCCATCTCTCCCATCTATCAAAGACACTGGAGTCCATTTTCTTCAGATAGTGGAGGGGAACTTCTTTACTCATATCAAACTTGTCTCCATCCAGTTGGTTAAGATAAAGACTAATAATACGTCCAAAACTGGGGGTTCGCAGAGTATCCTTTATTCTCTCAAACAACATGGCCCCCCAGTTGAATCTTTTCCGACAGACTATGACCACTAGGATCTTGAACATCTCACCCGAGATATGATCGTGGGAGCCTGGTTTACAGATCAGGACTTTCCCGACGATGTCTGACAGAAGCTTCCCTTCCTCGTTCATTTCCTTCCTCTTAATAGATTTGATTCCTCTTGGTAGTCCACAGAACAGAAGGGTCCTGGCTCGATCTTGTTCTTCCAGATAATCCTCTTGATCAGAGCTGGAGAGCTGCAAGTATTGTGTCAGTTTCCCTGCATACATTTTGATCCTTGCACTGGCAACCTTACACTTGATTACAGTATCTTCACGCCGAAGTTTTGCAGTTGCAAAGACTTCCATCACCTCTTTATCCAGTATTTTGCATGGGTGCTCCAGGATAAATGTGAGTCCAGCCTCTTCAAGCATAAGAATGATGTTCCTGAACTCATTTGAGGCATGAGAAAAGCCGGTTCGAACCAGTTCTCATCCAGTGACCAGGCCGACGGTGGTTCTTGGAGCCATTTTAAACCTAAGGAGGAAATACCCAAGTCTAAGCCTTGTCAGTAACTCTAGTAGGAAGCTACACTATCAACAAGCCATTGCAAGGAGGAAGAAGCCGTTACCCTAATGCCGAGGACGAAGGCGACGGAATCGACGAGATTGATGGGAATCGACCGGATTGCCTGAATCTCTTGCGTCCTTGGGACTATGTCGACGGGGAACCCTGGATGCGCTCGGGAAGGAGTCGTCGGAAGTCAATCGACGAGAATCCTAGACTTGGTCGACGGAACTCTGGAACTCAATAGCTGGTAACCTCTGATACCAGCTGTTACGGGAAGTCGACGGGATGAGAGAAAGAGGCGGATCGATGGGATATGAAGGGTCGGCGGAATAGGCGCGATATGTACTATTCCGAGCCGGGCGGTTTCGACCGGATTTTGACTGGGTTTTCTAAAAGTTTTCTAACCGTGGATTTTGACGGAATTTTCTAAACAACTTTAAGTGGCATATTAATTTTGTTATACCCTAGTCAATAACCGAGGTATGCAAATTTGCCTTCAAGTTATTTCTTGATCGAGATGTACACAATATTCTGATATCAATTGTAATCTTTTGTAACACCCATTGACGTACCTTCCTTAATTTTAAATGGTCGGACTTATGCCTATTTAGATCCCTTTTCACATCTATAAATGTGTGACTATAAAGAATTCTCCATATAATACTTTAAGGTCATTTTACAGATTCATTCTGTCCTCAGGTGTGAAAACATATATGTGTATATAGACACATAACACTTACCTTTTAGAGAAGGAATTCACAAATTTGTGTGGATATATAAGTATATATATACATATATGTAAATATCAATATAATATGACTCAAATATTGAAACTGAACGCAAGTACCTGGGATCATAAGATTAATCATTCAGATCGTCAGTTTAAGACACACCAGGTGTTCAATTTGAGTATGTCATTGTAGATAGCACTGCTCTTATTCCAAGTACTTGTTCTAAGTCATTCTTGGAACATCTCCTGTCTAGTTCTCATCATGTTTACAGGAACCTAGACTGCCCTGCAAAAGAGAATTACATTGCCGTAGGAACCCAATATGTATTGGGTCCTAGGTTCTTGTCAGCATAAAAACTCGAATGCCTTCCTACAGGAATCCTGTCAGGAAGGCTAACTCTGCCCAGAGGAGGTGGATATGCCCTTGCCCTTGACATAGAGGGGTTGTGACAACAATCTATGGCAAAGTGACCCACCTTGCCACAGCACCAACATTCGTGAATGTTGTATCGCCGTTTCAGACCTGATCTGTTGACTGAGGTAGTCATGAGCTTAGGTCTAAATGGGATAGAGCCGGTTCTGTTCACGACATTGCCTTTTCCACCGTGACACGTGGGAGGGTGGAAAGAATGCATGTGGTGAGTGTCATGAGGCCTGGGAGGTGGTGTCTTCCTTTCAGTCAGCACACTTCCAGAGGCCCCATGGGTACTTACCACATGTTTCCTGACCCCCCTTTCCTGTGTACTAGGGTGGAAAGTACTGCAGTGAGAGCTGGTTCCTGCATATTCATGATGAGTTGGGGCTGAGGCTGAGAATACAAAGGGTTCAGAATGAGCCTTGGGTATTCTCTCATGGGTAGCCATGACAGCTTTGGCACTGTGGGTATTTCCACTTGAGGGTTGATCATTCTTGCAGTGACAAACGTTGTTTCTGTGGTCATACCTGAAGGCATGATGAGTGCCCTTCCTACACGGGGTGGGGGGTCTAAATACAGTTTCCCCATTTCTTCATGAATTAATAATTCGGGAGATCCACCCATTTTCTTCTTTTCTCTTGATAACATCTATCGCGGAAAAGTTAGAAACTATTCTCTTCTCGATCTCTAGACGACTATCTAGATCCGAGATCTTTGAGTCCTTTACTTTGATGGATTCCAATTGGATATTAATCAAGGTCTTCAGCTAAGCAATCTCCTTAGCTTGCTCCTCAACAAGTAAGTTGCTCTTCTGAAGAGCATACTGAAGGGATTCAAGATTTTCAATCTTCTGATTGAAGCTATCCATATCCCTTGCATCACTAGAGGGACAATCCTCTGAACTATTCCTGTCTTCAGGAACTGCAAAAGGAGAGGGGTATGATGAAAAGTTACCTGCTCCTGGCTTTGCTGTTCAGGGTTACCGTCAAGATCGGTCGAGACTATTGAGTCAGCTTCATCAGAACTGCTTTCCTCAACTTCTTCTTCAGTCTCTGACAAGGACACAGGAGCCCTGATACTGAAAGATTGATCATGCCCTTCATCTTCAGAAATGAGGACCCCCACATAGGCTTCATCCTCTTGCTGACCACTGATCCCTTCTTTCTCTGATCCATCCATGAGGTCTGAGATGGTTTGTCACATGGACATGGCCGTCCTACACTTGTCCAATTTAGAGCGAGATGGTCCAGACCAGACATCAGTGATGATCTGACGAATCACCATGTCCAGGTTGAACAGTGAGAGCTCTGTCTCCGACATCTCTTTGGGACACTTGGGGATTTGGAGATCTTTCCCCGAACCGGAAGCCTTCATGGGAATGAAGGGACCCTCTTCCAGAATGAGTGATGCTCGAGGGTCGATGGCCTCCAGATGAAATAGTACTCTGATCTTCCATACAGGATAGTACTCCTTTTGTACATGAGGGGAGTCTTAGAGGAGGGACATCATAATCCAACTCCATGCTTGAGTCTGATCTTCTTGTTGACACTAGATGCAGGAACTTACTCGAGGTGTTAACCACTTTGATGAGTAACCTCCCTCTGATACCACTTGAAAGTCCACCTAGTGCCAACAACCTTCACCTATGGGGGGGGATAGGTGTCTTGCAGCATTTTTGCGGAATTAAAACTATATCTGCACAAAAAAACACAACAACACAGCACAGAAAGACACAGGCAATTTATAGTGGTTCCCCGATTTGGGTACGTCCACTCTCCCCCTTCGACCTATCTCCCAACAAGGGACGACTCGGTCACTTCACCAACAGGATTGAAAACCAATCCTCTCACTAAGGAAGTAACTCTTCCACATGAAGGAGTCACCACTCCTCCACCACGGGTTGCACCCAACCCTTACACAGAGGAACCAACGTTCCTTTACAACAAAAGAAAAACTTGAATGTATAAGATACAAACTACTTTTGGAGCCCTTGGTGTCCCTCTTCGTTCGAAGTTGCGTTCTTGAATAAATCGAAGAGTCCACGACCTAAGTGCTCTCTTAGAGAGAATCTCCCCGACACCAGCGGCGGCAAGAAGTGAGACGACATAACTGTCAGGATCGGCGGCGACAACGAAGTGCGGCGGCTGAGCTTTGGAGATCCAACCTTCGTAGCAAAGCTAGCAAGGTCTACCAACGGTCTTGCTAGGATCGATCGTCTCGATCGATTCGGAAAGGGAAGGTATTCCCGATCAACAAATCAAGAGACAAAGGATCTCTAGGTAGACACGTGAGACGCGTTGCTTGGCTGAGCTTCTGTTGCCGAGAGATCGAGAAGAAACCACGATCAGCAACGACAACAACCTGTACGAGCGGCGATGGCAGCGGACGGCGATCTACGATCCGTTAGGTCAAGTCGGCGGTCGGCCTTTTTCGTTTTTGGTTCACGCACACTTTTGTTCAAAAATAGGAGGGTATTTATACAGTAGAATACT
This sequence comes from Platanthera zijinensis, assembly GCA_039513925.1. Classification (NCBI taxonomy): domain Eukaryota; kingdom Viridiplantae; phylum Streptophyta; class Magnoliopsida; order Asparagales; family Orchidaceae; genus Platanthera; species Platanthera zijinensis. Next base: position 53,930,409 of record CM077080.1, on the reverse strand, counting down.
CCTTTATGACCGTTGAGGGCCCCACCAGAAGAAACCCTAAATCCGGTTCAAAACAGCGCCTGAATATTTGGACCGGTCCAGCGAGCAGCAAAAATTCGCCCAAGGCAAATTCGGCGAGAATCATTGGTGATTCTCGACGAATCGGCGAGAATCACTTATGATTCTCGTTGAATTCTACTTGGCAGAATTCTGGCTGAAGATCTTGCCATCCGGAGAGAATCGGCGAGAATCAACATTCATTCTCGACGAATCGGCGAGAATGCAAAGTCATTCTTGTCGATTCGGCGAGAATCAACTAGTGATTCTCGACGATTCTGCCTTAAGCAGAAATCAAGACGGCGTTGAGACAGCCGGCAGTAATCGGCAAGAATCAGCGAGTGATTCTCGACGATTCGGCGAGAATCACTCGAATCGGCGAGAATCACTTAGTGATTCTCGACGATTTCTACTTAGACGATTTTCGTCTTTCTTCCCGTGAGTTGCTTTGACCATCCTTGCTCCTTGTCTGCTCTTGATCTTTCTCAGCCTTGTACTTGAAAGTAAGTACACTCCAATAGAGAGAGTACACGTAGGCCAACACACTGATCTGCTCAACGAGGGATTACGTTGCGCAGACCCGTGTATATTGACCCACAGCACCCTGACATTGGTGTGTACTTAGCGTGGAATAACTGCAAGCACAACTTGAAATATATCATCAAATACATTGTGGATTCATCTTAGCTAGACAGGAGGCTTCCTCAAATCCAGGTAATTGTGGATACAATACCCAACATTATCTGGTAGCTATTATTGTAAGCGAACTCAATCATGAAAAGGTGGTCCTCGCACCTCTTCCCGAAATCAACGGCATACATGCAAAGCATGTCCTCCATCGTCTTGTTTACCCTTTCGGTCTGACCATCCCCAAGTGCGTCTTTGCGTGCTCTGTCGTCCGCTCCAAGCGCACCTCTGTGTGCCCTGCCTTCAAGACCGCACCTAGAGCACCCTCCGTGTGTTTCACTCTCAAGATCATTGTAAGAGTCCAATGCCCTCAACTCAACAATAGGTTCTTCAGTCTACAAAAAACCCTCCAAACGTCATCAAATCAGTCATTCCAGACTTCTCTAAGCACAATAGAGAACAAACCACAAAGGATAGGGGCGCTGGGCACGTCACTCGAGTTTCCAAGCCCCGAACATCATCAGAACAAGCACAATAAGTTACTCCCAAGCACTAGCTGAGGAATTCAAAGCACAACCAGTTCATTGCTATCCACAACTCACAAGGAAGTACTTAGCTCCGCAAGTGGTGGCCTATCACCCTCTGAGCTCTCTCTCCACTCTCTCTCCCTCTCTCAACAATTATAACGAGAGATGGCATGATGCCCTCGAGTTCTTCAAGAAAGCCCTGTACAACAACCAACAAATAGTGGAGGTTTGGCCGGCATAGATCCGGTCATATGGTTTTTAATCCAGTTGAAGGGTTTGCCCCTCAAAAAATTCTCTTTCCAACTTTCTACTTACTGCGACTGTGTGCGCGCTCGGCCGCTCTCGGGTTAATGTGGTTCAATTTAGTTCAGTTTACCGGAGTCTCGAGCAAACCGCAATACCGCTTATGTAGCACATAAGTTGTTTTGTAACATAGGTTTGAAAAAAAACATGTTTTTTAAACTGAGTAGGTTTTTATTGAACTTAGAGACTTTGTTTTGCTTGACGGTGGCAGTTATGAATGCGTTATTATGAATCTTTTTTTTGTGAATGTCCGACCTCATCTAAGAAATTTTGTTCACTTTTATGTTTAAAAATAGTCAGTTTTTTTGTGGCGGTCAACTTTTCCATGCCAAAGATATATTCTATGCCGATGACATTTTTGTCCACTCATCGAAGCAAAAAAATGTCGCGCCAAACAGGAGCCTTAGGTTCATACCTGATGGGCTTCCCCTGAGTTTTTTCGAACCGAGTCGTAGGAGGTCAAACATCCGCATGAGAAGAAGCACTCGCAAGCACAACCGGGCCAAGCGCGAGTGCCCCCCCCCCCCCCCCCGCGGTGCGCAGGGATATTTGCAACGCGCCAGTTTGTAGCCCTTGGAGCCTGCACGGGCGCTCCCTTGGGCATCCCTGTGTGCGCCCTGCTCGTCGTATAGATGCATCGGCGGCCGCCGTTAGTCGCCTCCGGCCGCCTCTACTGGGCAACCTTCCCGGGCCGCTCGAGCCTCCCGGGGACACTTCCGTCATTTCGTGAAAAATTACGATCCAGGGGACCAGAACAGAACGACGTCATTCGCTACCTTAAAATCCGTTTGGTTGCAATTACCAGTAGGACCCTCCAAAAAGTGTAAAAAGAGCCCCCAGACCCTTATTGAAGGCAAGCAGAGAGAGTTCTGAGATTTTTCGGCGATGACGTGAGACTTAAATCGTTCCTCCTCTTGGAATTCGCTCTGCTCCGTCTCCAGGTGATTCAATGCTCAGCACTCAGTGCTTACGTGGATGCACTCGTGAGCGCAAGAGAAGACGTCAAAATAATACTCTCATGAATGCTTGCTTCACAGCTCCGCGAACTCCAATGCTTCAAGGGCTTAACCATTTTTTCAGAAGAGCGTTCTCATCCAATCCCCGGGGATAGCCAATTCTCCGCTCCAGAAGAAGACGCAGAGGAGCCCTTCAGAGATTGCTCTCGTCAAAGTTTTATGGACTCAGATTATTTTCCTTTTTTTGTATTTAATGTAACGACCTAACATTTTTATCGGACTCGCATCGATAATTAAATTAATTAAATCCCGATAATAAAATAATTGAAAATTAATGTCGATTTGACGTCGCTCGTTTATTTTTGATGTTCGAGTTTTCCCGATTGATTTTGTGTCTTTCGTTTTGTTTTTGGTTAAATTATTAAATGATATATTGGATTTAATTTGGAAGTGATGTGACTATGTTTGGGACCATAAGGAAGGGCTGAATGAAATTGGGTTGGCCTTACTTGGCGGATGAAATTAATTGAAATTGTGATGTATCATTTTTTGGGCATTAAGTTACTAAAGGCTTTACCTTTCTTGGTGAGCGAAGTCAAAGATAAAGTTATCTTCAAGAAGTCTTTATTGAACTTTCTGTAGTATCCATCTAAACCCAGAAAACTGCGAACCTCCGTAACTTCCTTTAGTCTCGGTCAATCCTTTATTTTCTTCGGATCGACGGAGTGACCTCTCCGAATGATAACGTGCCCCAAAAATACGACCTTTGAAAGCCATAAGTCGCACTTAAAAAATTTGGCATAAAGTTAATTCTTCTCGAGCTTACCCAAAATGGTCCTGGGGTGAAAGGCGTGATCTTCTGCACTCTTAGAGCACCAGAATGTCATTTATGAAGACGATATCAAAATGATCTAGAAATTCCCGAAACACCCCTATTCATCGGGTCCATAAATGTGGATGGGGCATTGGTCAGCCTGAATGACATGACCACGAACTCATAGTGTCTATATTTGACACTAAACGTCGTCTTTTGAATGCCCATATCCCGAGTCTTCAACCGATAGTAGCATGAGCTCAAATCTAACTGTGCAAGATCCCTCAAGCTGGTCAAACAAGTTGTCAATTCTATGGATATGATACTTATTCTTAACTCTCAACTTGTTCAGCTCGCGGTAATCTATGCACAGCCTTAGATTGTCATCTTTCTTCTTCACAAACAACGTCGGTGGTTTCCAAGGCGAAGTGTTGGGGCAAATAAAGCCCAAGTCGAGCAACTCTTACAATTAGACTTTCAACTCTACAAGTTCTCTGGGTGTCATGCGGTAAGGAGACTTGGCCACTAGTACATCTCTAAAAAGAAGGTCGATTTAGAAGTCAATCTCTCTAGGGTGAGGGGCACCAGGTAATTCCTCTAGAAAAACATCATGAAATTCCTGCACCACGGGTACTTTTGGAAGACTTGACTTGGCTTCAACATTCATGAGCATTAATAAGGCTTCACAACCTTTGTTAATGCATCAAAGAGCCTTGATGGAGGAGATAAGTAATTTTGCAACTCCCTTCATGTATTGGAAGGTAACAACGACCTGGTTGGGTCCATCAAACTGAATCAACTTATCCCATCAATTTATCTCGGTGTTGACAGCCAATAATCAGTCCATACCCACAATCAGATCAAAACCCGCAATAAGAAGGAGCAAAATTTCTATGATGATTTCCGTCTGCTGGGTACGTTGGAAATAATGTACTTGATTTGAAGAAGTCCTTTTAACTCAATGATATACACAAGTATGTATTTGATGTATGTTTCAGTTTATGCATGCAGGTTAGTCTATGTCATATTGATTAGATAGGTGGTCCAAGTGACATTGACAGGTGGACTCAAAGAAGCTGACTGGAAAGGCAGGAAATTTCCTAAGTCCACAGGCGTTGAGTGAATCAAGTTCACTCAACGCCAAATATCAAGGTAGTGACAGTGAAGAAAATTGACTAAGTTCACAGGCGTTGAGTGAATCCAGTTCACTCAACACCATACATCTAATAGTACTGAGTGAAGTCAGGACAGTCAAAGCCCAGCAAGTTGCAGTGCATAAGAAATGAATAAGTACAAAAGTATCAACACACTTCACAACTATGTCGACACATTTGTAGGAGAGGTGTCGAGATCAGAAAGATACAAGACAGCAGTGTCGAGACAAGTCAGATATCTCGATACCTTGAAGCTCAGGACAGTAGTGTCGAGACAATACAACTATCTCGACATAATGAAGAACTGAAGTGCAAACTTAAAGATGTCGACACTCAGCAGACAGTAATGTCGAGACAATTCAACTGTTTCGATACAGTGAAGATTTAAAGCAGATGTCGACACCCAGCAGATAGTAGTGTCGAGACAACTCAACTGTCTCGACACAATGAAGATTTAAAGCAGACGTCAACACCCAGCAGTCAGTTTTGTTGAAACTAGTCAACTGTCTCGACACCTTCAAGTTCAGATTGGAAATTCTATCAAGTGCAGATGTATTGAGACTGCTAAGATGTCTCGACACCCTGCAGTTTACAGTCTAAGAACACTAAGTATTATTATATGGAGATACTTGGGACTTCTCGACACTCATGATTCTGAATTTGTACAGAGTGAATACACTAGTGTCAAGTTAAGTCAGAAGTTTCATGTCAGCTACAGTGACGTGACATCTCATCAGAATCTATTCGAAGGAAAACTTGAAGTATGATGACATATGATGATGTCATCAATCAGAAGCCAGCAATCAGTAAAGGCTATAAATAGAGGGGTCGTCTACACAAAACACAATCAGACAATCAATTAATTAATCTATCAATTCACTCATTCAGATTTCTCCTAAGTCAGAGAAGGGCGACAACTCCAAGAAGAAGGAAGACATATGTCTTCAAGAAAGTCTTCTGATTCTTTCAATAAGTTGATCAAAGGATTAAGGTGGATCTGTTCTACATGTTCTTTAAGGAAATCAAGCCGATCATCATCAAGAACATTGTAGATCCAGTGAAGAATCATTTCAGCCAGTCTGCTCATCAAGAACCAATCATGTGCTGCTGAATTGAAGAATCTGAATTCTCAGATAAGTCAGATCTCAGAGTTACTGTTTTCTGAGATTACTTTCTTTATCATTTTCCTCTTAATTTTGTAAGATCTCTTTGAGATCTGAGTGGGTAGGAGATATATTCTCTGAGTTGTAAGCCTGATTTATAAAAGCTGAGATAGGATTCTTGAGGGACCTGAGGTAGGTGATTTGTGTGAGATCATTGAGGTGTAAGACTTGTATAGTATGAGGTAGGGTTCTTGAGGGACCTGAGGTAGAAGATTGGGTTGATCTCTGAGGTAGGATCTGTTGGTCTGAGGTGTAGGTTTCTGGAAAGAAACTGAGTTTGTAAGATTTGTTGATCTGAGTTGAAGAGGAGGAGATATAACCTTATCTAACACATTGCTAGTGAGGAAGAAGGGGGAAGTGGATGTACCCTAGATAGGGGAACCACTATAAAGCTTCTGTGTACTCTGTGATTGTGTGTGCTGTGATCTGTGATTGTTTATTTTCAAGTATCTGCTGAAATATTAAGTGTAAGTGATAAAGATTTTAAAAGACACCTATTCACCCCCCTCTAGGTGATTAACTACTCATAGATTTATCTTTAGGGTGGTATCAAAGGGAGGTTATTCAAAGAAAGACCCAACAGTCAGAAAAAGTTCCTAAGGGTGGTTGATACATATCAGATCTCATTGCTTCAGAATCTCACAGAGAACTCAGTTCTATGAAGCTTCCTATATGTACAAAAGATAATTTTGCTATTTGGAAGCAGAGAGTGAGATTGTTTATGGAGGCATCAGATCTAAGAATCTTTGTCACTGTACAAGAAGGACCATATATTCCCATGAAAGTATCTATCTTAGATGCAAATGTGCAAACCCCTAAGAGTCTTTCTGGGATGACAAAGGATGAGGTGGTTCTTGCCACCATGGATAAAAGAGAAAAAAACATAATTGTCAATGCAATAGATAATTCAATCTTTCAGAATTTAGTACACTGTAAAACATCCAAGGAGATGTGTGACACTCTAATAGTCTATATGGAAGGCACAGAAGAAGTCAGAGATTACAGAAAGTCTCTACTCAACCAGCAGTATGAGATATTCAGGCAAGGGAAAACTGATTCTATAGAACTTTGTTATGAAAAGTTCTTTAGACTAGTCAATGACTTAAAGAATTATGACAGACAATTCTCAAACTATGAGTTAATGACAAGTTTCTGAGATCCTTAAACAAAGAATGAGACATAAAGATTTATGTTGTAAGAGAAATGGACAATCTCAGGAACATGTTACCCCAGGATTTGTATGGGAAGCTGTTGTCACATGAGCTTCGATTAAATTCTAGAAAAGTTGAAGATGAATCTACCAGAAGTTCAAATCAGACTAGATCTATGGCTTTCAAAGCAGACACATCAAAGAAAACTAGAAGAGAAATTTCATCATCACCAAGAAGGGATGAAGATACAGTTAGCATTGAGACTAGTACTTCATCAGAAGAATTGTCAAATGGTGAATTGACATTGTTCACCAGGCAATACAAAAAGATGATGAGAATAAGGAAGCAATGGAACAAGAAGACATCATCCAGACCAAGTTCCAGCAAAAACAAAGACAAACATAGAAACAACTCTGTGGTCAGATATGATTCAAATTAGAACAAACAAGTTAAGACTGACATTATTTGTTATTGCTGTAACATGTATGCACATGTCATTGCTGACTGTCCAGTAAAGAGAAAGGAGAACAGGAAGTCCAAGAAAAAGAAGTTCTATAAAGATAAGAAGTCAGAAAAGTGTCTGATGACAAAGAAGTCAGAGACTTTATCTGATAGTGATTCAGATTCAACTAAATCAGATGAAGAATATGCTCACATTAGATTGTTCTCCTGTGAAGAGAAATTCATCGGAGAGACCATATACAAGGGCAATAACTCCACAACTTCATCACTTCATGGTGACTCTGAAGATGATATGGAGGTTAACTTAAGGGCATTGTATGATAATCTAGAAATAAAAAATGTTGAATGTCAGGATACTCAGGTAATCTTTGACATTTCTTTTTGTTCTATAACTTATGTTCATGAGACTGAGGTTGAGTTAGACTCATGCAACTCAAATTTTAATTCACATAAATCCAACTCTGAGACTGAACTACAGCAGCTCACAATTAAGTTTGGAAAACTGCTAGAGGCACTTGTAAAGAGTAAAAAGCTTATCAAAGAGCAAACCATTAAGATTGCATCACTAAGAGGTCTTGAGTACCATCATGAGATGATTACTCAGCAGATTGTTCTTCAAAGTTTAAAGTTAGCTAAGCTAATTAAGATCATTAATGATCAAATCATGTTGCTCAAACAAAGAGATGCAACCATTCAGGAGTTAGAACTCAAACTCCGGAATGAGAAAAAACGTGTTCAGCAGTTCTCTAAACCTAAGACTGTGCTCCCCATAATAGATACCTTCTCAAGAACTCCTGAAAGTCGTCTTGGTTATATAAAACCTAGGAGAAGGAGAGACAAAAAGCTGAGAGGATAAAAGGGTCCAGTGTTGTCACAGCCTGTGTCTCAGATCAAAGGAAAAGAAGTCCAGAAGTCTGGACCAGGAGCACCTAGCACATCTGTGAATATGAAAGCTATTCCTAATATGTTTCCTCCAAGGAGGACTGCTGTGACAGTGAGGCAAAACAAATAACTTGCTCACAGTCAATATGCAACTGCAAAAGCTGTTGATTCCTGTCATAAGGAATGTCAGCATAAAGTTCATATTATGCTTCCAAAGTGAAGATACAATATATATGAGTGATGGTATTGTGGAAAGATTGGACACTTTTTCCTATACTGTTGGTTCAATCACACAGTGTCTCATGGACAAAAAATGTACCCAACTAAGAAATTCTCAGGTGATCTCAATGGAGTCCTAGCTAACAAGCACCTAGGACCCAAGACAATTTGGGTTCCTAAGGATAAATAAATTTTTATTTTGAAGGTATGTCCAAGCACCAAAGATAGGCTCATCCGGTACTTGGATAATGGATGTTCCAGACACATGATTGGAACAAGAAGCAATTTGAGGGAGTTTATTCCAGTGAAGGATGGACCAAAGGTGATCTTTGGTGGAGCTGATAAAAGGATTACCAAAGGTTATGGTAAGATCTCAAATGGCTTAGTCATTTTCACTAAAGTAACTTATGTGGAAGGGTTGCAACACAACCTTATAAATATAAGTCAACTTTGTGATCTTGGCTATGACATTTCATTCCACAAGAATGAGTGTCACATAAAGAAGACAAGTGACCAAGATGTCATCTTGACAAACACTAGGAGTGGGAATGTGCACTGTTTAAATTTTCTTTGTCTAAATTCAGACTCTCCCATATGCCTAGTTGCAAATGAGAAAGCCTCACACTGTGTCAAATGAAACAAGAGGCTAGCTCATTTGAACTATAAGATCATAGAAAAACTATTCAGTAAAGATTTAGCTAGGAATAGTCATAACATTAAATGCACTACGGAGAGCATTTGCTCTGCATGCCAAAAAAGCAAGCAGACCAAAGCTTCCTTCAAAAGCATTGAAACCAAAGACTCTGTGAGGTGTTTATACCTCTTGCATATGGACTTGTTTGGTCCTATTCTAGTTCATAGTCTAGGTAGGAAAGTCTACATATTTGTGGTTATTGATGACTATTCCAGATTTACTTAGGTTTTCTTTTTATGGAAAAAGTTTGAAACTCCTATTGTCTTCAATACATTTGCCAAACAAATATAGAATGAATTGAACAGTTTTGTGGTCAGAATCAGAAGTGATCGTGGAACTGAGTTTCAATATGAATGCATGACAAAGTTTTGTGAAGAACTTGGGATTTAACAAGAGTTTTCCTCTCTAAGAACATGACTCTCATTGAAGTTGGAAGAACCATGCTGAGTGATTCTTCTCTCCTAGAATATTTCTGGGCTGAAGCTGTTAACACAACATGTCATGTTCTTAATAAAGCTTCAATCAACAGAAACCTGAATAAGACTCTTTATGAGTTAATGAAGGACAGAAAACCAGACTTAACCTACTTCAGAATCTTTGGATGTAGCTGTTTTGTCCTTAATAATGTGAAAACATACTTAACTAAGTTTGTTGAGAATTCCTATGAAGGCATATTTGTTGGTTATAGTAACCACAGTAAGACATATAGGGTCTACAACTTGAGGGATCAAGTTGTAGATGAGTCTGTTCATGTTGTATTTGATGAAAGTTCTATGTATTACAATGATAAGCCAGATACATTATGCACAACAGGAGAAGACTTGAAGCTAAAGGAGCTGTCAATAGAAGACTCAGTTCTAGCAAGCAAAAGTATACAAGATGGAGTCAACATTATTGAGGAAGAACTTGCACAGGAACAACCAGAAGAAGAGACTCAGCAACAAGATGAAGTTGTTCAAAGAGAAGAGGTCACATTACCAGTTGCTGCAGGCATCTAAGGGATCATCCAAGGGAACTGATCAATAGAGATGCAGCTCATGGTGTGACCACAAGAAGTAGACAGTACAATTCTGTAATGTATTCAAGTTTTTTTGTCTCAAACAGAACCAAATAAGTTTGAAGAAGCCAATATAAACCCATTTTGGATATAGGCTATGCAGGAAGAATTGGACCAGTTCAAGAGATGTAATGTTTGGAAGCTGGTTCGCAGACCAGATGGTTATAACATCATAGGAACCAAGTGGATTTACAGGAACAAACTGGATTTTAATAGTGTTATAGTCAGAAACAAAGCTAGACTGGTTGCAAAGGGCTATAGACAAGAAGAGGGTATAGATTTTGATCAAACCTTTACACCAGTGGCTAGATTGGAAGCTATTAGACTCTTTCTATCATATGCAGCCTATAAAGGATTCAAGTTTTACCAAATGGATATGAAGTCAGCCTTCTTTAATGATAACCTAAAAGAAAGGGTCTATGTTGAGTAACCCTCATGTTTTATTGACTCTACTCATCCTAATTATGTTTATCTTTTATTAAAAGCTCTCTATGGGTTAAAACAAACCTCAAGGGCTTAGTATGAGACTCTGTTTAAATTCCTTCTGGAGAACCAATTCTCAAGAGAGAAAATAGACAAAACATTATTTCTAAGGGAAGTCAAAGACAAGATTATCTTAGTATAAATATATGTAGATGACATTATATTTGGTTCTACTGATGAGTCACTTTGCACTAAATTTGTCAAACTTATGCAAGATAAGTTTGAGATGAGTAGCATGAGTGAACTCAAGTTTTCCTCGGGTCTCCAAGTTAAGCAAATTATAGATGGACTTTTCATTAGTTAGTCTAAGTTCACCAATGTGCTAATCAAGAAGTATGGAATGAAAACAACCTCTTCCATGAGAACTCCTATGAGATCCAGTATGTCTTTAGACAAGGATAGTGATGGCAAGTAAGTTGATATCACCTTGTATAGGGGCATAGTTGGATTACTACTCTATCTAACTGCCAGTAGAGCAGACATAATCTTTGCTACTTGTGTCTGTGCTAGGTATCAAGCTTGCCCTAAAGAGTCTCACTATACAGCAGTCAAAAGAATATTGAGATATCTAAAAGGCACACCTAGTCTTGGCATATGGTATCCCAGGAATAGTGATTTTGAACAAACAGACTTTTCATATGCAGATTATGCAAGTTGTAAAGAAGACAGGAAAAACACTTCAGGTTCATGTCAATTCCTTGGAAGAAGGCTAGTGTCATGGAGCAACAAAAAGCAAACAAGTGTAGCAATATCCACTGCTAAATCTGAGTACATTTCAGCTGGAAGTTGTTGTGCACAATTGCTTTGGATTCAGCATCAATTACAAGACTACAACATTCAACTAAGTAAAACTCTATTATATTGTGATTCTACTAGTGTCATTTCAATTGCAAATGATCCTGTGTCACATAGTAGAACTAAATATATTGAGATTAGATATCACTTTATTAAGGAGCATGTAGAAAAGGAAGACATCAATCTAGAATTTGTTCCCATAAATAAACAGATTGCTGATATTTTCACTAAGCCCCTAGATGAAGAGAAATTTAATTTCTTTAAGTTTGAACTTGACATGTTAAATCTGGAATAATTAATGCATATGTAAAGACTGATGAAAATAAGAATAAAATATTAATCAGTAATTAAGTTTACTTAATTAAATATCAAGTAAAAACATCTAAGTATCAAGTTTCTATAGTCAAAAGTTGTGTCAAGACACCAGAAAATGTGTCGAGACTGTATACTACAATGTGTTGAGACATCAAAGAATGTGTCGAGACACCAAAGTAAGTGTTGAGACATCAAAGGGCATCGAGACCCTAAGGTATATGTCGAGAGACATTATCTTTGTGTCAACTTATGTCGACACATCTCAACGGACAATTTTTCCAGTGTCGACACTAGGTCTTTTCCTAAAAAATTTAGAATAGTCTAAATTGAACGCGCCTTTTCGACTTTATGAGAGCCTAGACTATAAATAGGGTATAAGAATAGAGGTCGACTACGCCTACTTGAGATCTTGAGAGTTTGATTTCTGAGTGTCGAGACCTAGAACTCCATTTCGTCGACACACCTCTTTCGATTCCTTTTCTCCAATGGCTCCCAAAAATGACGACAACGTCTTCGAAGGATATGAACTCGTTCGACATGGATTCAACTCGGCATCAGAAGAAATCAAGGATATGATAACTCTTATCACAAGAGCCAGATTAGAGTATTTGCTCTCAGAACCATCCAATATCTTGAAACGAGAGGTTCTTGAGTTATTTTCCAATGTCGAACCAGATTCAAATGCAGACAAGATTAAGTCCACAGTAAATGAATCGAAAGTTAAGATCACAACAAGAAGGTTGACAAAGATATTCCACTTACCCCAGGTTGATCAAGAAGATGACCTAGATTCTGCCAAGACTGTAGAAGCTTTGGAGTGGTGTGGATTGGCCCCAACCACAAAGCTTAGAAGCACCCTGGTCAGGAAGGGAATGAATACTCAATGCAAATTTTTGTCAGAAATTATAGGAAAAGTATTGTTATGCAAAACAGGAGCACATGACAGAATCTCTTCTCAAATGTTTGAGCTGATGACAAGAATAATATTCAAAGTGAAGGCCAACTGGAACAAAATTGTCTTTGACAAAATAACAGAGAGCATCAAGAAGCCCAATATGGGAAAGATTATAAGCCTCTATTTGGTCCAAACACTTCCTGACAATCTAAATCTCAAGATTGGATCTAAGATCAATCACATGAAAAGAATGGACATAAGAATTCTAGTAAGATGGGATAGAGCATTAACAAAAGAGACACCCGTACTAGAGAAGAAGAAAGAGAAGAAGAAGAAAGTAGTGGTTGTGGAAGAAGAATCTTCCAGTGACTTTGAAGAACAAGGAAGATCCTACACAGAAAAACATGATGAAGTACCAGAAAATTCTCCAAGGACCTCTCCTGGTACTGGAGATCAGATACATGGGGAGACAAGACTAGAGAAGGATCACATTGAGGGGTAGAACCCCAATGATCTTCCAGACTTAGAAAATGTTCCTGCACAAGATGTTCAAATGTCTGATAAAGAGAATGAGAATGCAGTCTCTAAGGAGACTGAGGAAGAATTTCCTGTGGATAAAGAAGCTGATATCCATGGAAAGTTACAGGATACACTCCCAGATGATCATTATTCTGATTCTTCAGCATAACTAGAAGATGAAACCATAGAGGAACTCAACCTTGGTGAAGTAGGTGTAAGAGTTGAGGGGGAGATAGCAGATCTGACCCCAAACACTAAAGGAGCTAAAGAGCCTACTTCAGTTGAAGTTATCAGTTCTTCAGATTCTGATGAGGAGGAAGCCTCTCAGCTCAAGAAAAGGAAAATTGAGGAACTCAGGAAAAGGAGTAGGAACTATAAGAAAACAGTTCAATCTGGAAACAACACCTGCTCCTCCTCCTATATATTTCAGCTCTCGATTGATTCAAATGCAAATAATGCTAGATCAACAAAGAAGACTGCTGGAGAAATATGTAGATGAAAGCACTAAGGAGGTACAGTTCCAGCTAGAACAAGATATCAAATCCATTATATTTGAGGTCAACTTGTTGAAGAAGGATGTGACTGACTCCTTCCAAAGAGGAGCAAATGTTGTAGTTTAACTTGCTCAACAACAGAAGGAGTCAGAGGAGACTCAAAAAGATATATCTGTTAAACAAGGATATGTCCTTGAAAACCAGACAAGAATGAATAACAACATGATAAAAATGCATGATATTTCACTGGTAAAGCTAGCTGAGCAAACTACGGCTCTGGAGACAAAGATAGGGTCTACTTCTACAGCTGTTGAATCTAACCTCTCCACTCACACGACCTCTGTGATTCAAGCAGTCAAGTCTTCTAGCAAAGAACTAGATGATCACTTGCTCAAAGTGAAGAATCATTTGTCCTCAGGGATTACTCATCTAGAAGGCCAAATCAGATTTCATAAAAATGACTTAAGGGATCATGTGGAGGGAGAAGTCATAAAGGGGGAGAGAATGATAATAAAGTCAAGCTCTGAGTATGCTATTTGGACCTCCAATAGCAGCAGAGGCACTCTAGGCTTTCCTCCTCTTGATTATGATGATCAAACTGCTGAGTCTGGCTGCCAACCAGCTCAGTTTGAGGCTATTCACACTACAGTACAGACTATATACAGTCCTCCAACACAGGTTCAGAATGTAGTATATGAGGAGGTGGAGATGGCTGCTCCTGCCTTGCTCAAAGAAAAAGAAGCTCAATTATCTATGAAGAGATTCAGGGAGCAGGCTGAAGAAAAGACTGATTTTGAGCAGTGGAGTCCAACTTCCAGATCTATTATACTCACTAGGGGTGCAACTCGAATCGGTTCGGTTCGGTTCCAATCAAAACCAGGAACTGACTCATGTATGTTCGATTCCAAGTTTTTAGAACCAGAACCGACCCATGGTTCCAAAATATAGAACCGGATCCGCACCGAATTGTTCGGTGCGGTTCCGATTCGGTTCTCGGTTCCACTGACCTTCAAAAAAATATTGAACCATGAATGTTTATATGTGGAAAATAAAGACGAGTTAATGCTTACTTTAGAGACTTGCTTGTTTAATAAAGTTATAATAAAATCTGAATTAAAATAGGGGACAGACTGAAATATGATTAACATAACTTGTTTCAAACAATCATAATGAAGCAACTTCAAATTGAAATGCAACCAATCTAAACATTTCATGTAACCGAATACACTATTGCATCTTTAGCGAAAGTGCAAATTAGGGATATTAAATATAAGCTAGCAGGAAACTAGTACCAAAATATTGCATAAGAGGAATATGCATCATAAAGCAATAAAACCCTAATTAAAGTAGAGAGTCAAAAAAATCCGAAGGAAATCCTAAGGCAACTGTAATTCACTGTAAGACGTGAGAGAAGAATGGACCGAAAAGTTAATTCGTGAAAAACCTAGAATCCAACCAGAAAAAAAAATCAACACGGTCTTGCCCACTGTAATGCGTGAGAGAAAAATGGAGCATGCGACGCATTTTATGGATTCAACGATTTTTTAAGTATGCATTTCTGAAAGACTATTGTATACATATAGAGTACAAAATCGATCAATCGACGAATCCAACCCTTATTTGATTTTTTTTCTAGTTTCGGCGACGACGAACGAGCGACGGCGCGACGCTATGGGCTGCGATGAATCCAACCCTTCCGACGACGACGAACAAGCGACAGCTTCTACTCTTCTGTCTCTTCTCCTCGATTTGGATTCTGGAGTAAATACTAAATACTAAATAACCCTAACCAGCTAACCCGGTAATCCGATAATCCCCTCTCTCCTACGCGTCGTAATCGGCTAAGTGCTGAGTCTACTGACCGAGTGACCGGCGACCGCGTGAGGAAACAATAGGTCTTCACAGATCTAAATCATCTGATTATGCTTTTAAAATTATAAACATTTAAGTTTTAATAATTTTTTTTTTAAAAAAATTAATTATAGGTTCGGTTCGATTCTCGGGTACCCGACCACAAGAACCGAGAACCAAACCGAACCGGCTGTTCTAGTATTTTCTAGATCCATACCCGAACCATGTAAAACGAGAACCGATCTGAACCATCAGTTTCGGTCCGGTTCTTGATTCTTCAGATATTTTTGCGCAGGCATAATACTCACTGCATAGAAAGCAGTTAAAAATAATATAGCTGACATGGGCAAATGGTACTCAGAATAAGAATGGGTTAAGCATACAAAGCAATATGAGATCATTTATAAATTCAGGAACGATCTGAAGGCAGGGAAGATCCCAGCTGATTCTATAGAGCCCAGCAAGTACTTCTCCAAGCCAATCATTATGCTGAAAGACAAAGACTCAAGGAAGAAGAGATCTATAAGGCCAATGATAACAAAGGCAAGAAGAAGGCTGATGATAAGGTGTCTGAAGTCAAAGCTAAGATATAATTAGTAAAAAGACATTGTCATCAAAGAGCCAGAACAATCTTAGATTATATCTCTTTTCTAAAAACTATGTAATTTTGTTTTAGGACATTGTAAAAACTGAACAGTGTAATCTTTTGAACAAATTGGAATGAAAAAGTTTTGTTGCACTTTGTTATATCTGTTTTATTATTATTGTTTCCTTTATATTTTTGTTATAACACTTTTCATGTACATCATAATTATCTTATTTTGGTATTGCGGTGTATATCATTGAATTGAGGTTATGATTTCTCCAAATAGGGGGAGATTGTTGGGTACATTGAAAATAATGTACTTGATTTGAAGAAGATCTTTCAACTCAATGATATACACAAGTATGTATTTGATGTATGTTTCAGTTCATGTATGCAGGTTAGTCTATATCATATTGATTGGACAGGTGGTCCAAGTGACATTGACAGGTGGACTCAAAGAAGATGACTGGAAAGACAGGAAATTGTCTAAGTCCACAGGCGTTGAGTGAAGCAAGCTCACTCAACGCTAAATATCAAGGCAGTGACAGTGAAGAAATTTGACTAAGTCCACAGACGTTGAGTGAAGCCAGTCCACTCGACGCCATACAACTAATAGTGCTGAGTGAAGTCAGGACAGTCAAAGCCCAGCAAGTTGCAGCGTAGAAGAAATGACTAAGTACAAAATTGTCGACACACTTCACAACTATGTCGACACCTTTGTAAGAGAAGTGTCGAGATCAGAAAGATACAAGAAAATAGTGTCGAGACAAGTCAGATATCTCGACACCTTAAAGCTCAGGACAGTAGTGTCGAGATAATACAACTGTCTCGACACAATGAAGAACTGAAGTGCAGACTTAAAGATGTCAACACCTAGCAGACAGTAGTGTCGAGACAATTCAACTGTCTCGACATAGTGGAGATTTAAAGCAGATGTCAACACCCAGTAGACAATAGTGTTAAGACAATTCAACTGTCTCGACACAATGAAGATTTAAAGCAGACGTCGAAACCCAGCAGACAGTTGTGTTGAGACAAGTCAACTGTTTCAACACCTTCAAGTTCAGACTGAAAATTCTATCAAGTACAGATGTGTCGAGACTGCTAAGATGTCTCGATACCTTGCAGTTTACAGTCTATGAACACTAAGTATTATTGTGTCGAGACACTTGGGACTTCTCGACACTCATGATTCTGAAGTTGTACAAAGTCATTACAACAGAGTGTCAAGTTAAGTCAGAAGTGTCATGTCAGCTACAGTGACTTGACATCTCATCAGAATCTATTCAAAGGAAAACTTGAAGTATGATGACATATGATGATGACATCAATTAGCAGCCAGCAACCAGTAAAGGCTATAAATAGAGGGGTTGTCTACACAGAACACAATTAGACAATCAATTAATTAATTCATCAATTCACTCATTCTTATTTCTCCTAAGTCAGAGAAGGGCGATAACTCCAAGAAGAAGGAAGGCATAGGTCTTTAGAAAGTCTTCTGATTCTTTCAACAAGTTGATCAGAAGATTAAGGTTGATCTGTTCTACAAGTTCTTCAAGGAAATCAAGCCGATCATCATCAAGAACATTGCAGATCCAGTAAAGTATCATTTCAGCCAGTTTTCTCATCAAGAATCATTCTTGTGCTGTTGAATTGAAGAATCTGAATTCTCACATAACTCAAATCTCAGAGTTATTGTTTTCTGAGATTAATTTCTTTATCATTTTCCCCTTAGTTTTGTAAGATCTCTTTGAGATTTGAGTGGGTATGAGATATATTCTCTGAGTTGTAAGCCTGATTTATAAAGGCTGAGGTAGGGTTCTTGGGGGACCTGAGGTAGGTGATTTGTGTGGGATCACTGAGGGTAAGACTTGTATAGTCTGAGGTAGGGTTCTTGATGGACCTGAGATAGGAGATTGGGTGGATCTCTGAGGTAGGACCTGTTGGTTTGAGGTGTAGGTTTCTGGAAAGAAATTGAGTTTGTAAGATCTGTTGATCTGAGTTGAAGAGAAGGTGATATAACCTTATCTAGCACATTGCTAGTGAGAAAGAATGAAGAAAGTGGATGTACCCTAGATAGGAGAACCACTATAAAGCTTCTGTGTACTCTGTAATTGTGTATGTTGTGATCTGTGATTGTTTATTTTCAAGTATCTGCTGAAATATTAAGTATAAGTGCTAAAGATTTTGAAAGACACATATTCACCCCCCCTCTAGGTGATTAACTATCCATAGATTTATATTTCACCGTCTCTCTGAGTTGCACTGGTACACTACACTTATGACTGGTCTACAAGAAGGATCTATTATACAACATAACCTCTAACGATATTGTCTCTGGATATAAATCCAGCTTATGCACTAGAGATTCTGTTATGAACGAGTGTGAATCGTCCATGTCAAAGAGAATCTTGATGGGTATATTATGAATCATAAGTATGCCTACATGAATGTTTGAATAATGTAATTAGCAGTGTCACTAAGAAGTAATAAAATAAGTTATATATATGTCAAACACATACCTATCACAACATCATCCAGCTCCTTAGCTTCCTGCTGTCCAAGACCATGACCTCTCGACCGCACCAGACGTTGTCCCGAAGTTAGCCAAACATCAAAACCTATTGGTGCATTTTCCTTGTCAACTATACTAGGGCCACCAACCTCAAACTTCTACTACAAAAATAGATTATGCTTAATCAGACTAAGGTGAAGAATGTATACATATAAATAATGTCCAAACACTTAAGCTTAAATTACCTGGTTCACAGAAGCACCCTGACAGTAACGAGCTATGTGTCCTAGTTGTTGGCACTTATAACACACCCCAACACTAGTCAAACACTCGCCCAGATAGTGGCAGAGCACTTAGGACAGAGGGGGTAATCCTTGATCCTTGCCCCAGACTGATCACCTATCTTAACTTCCAAGCTTTGCTTCTTATTTCAGTTACTGCCTTGTCTATTCTTGCGCTGTTATTGTAACGACTCGACCCATCATTAAGGATGACGTGGATACATGGCTGCAACCCATGCCACTCCTGTAAGACCCGAACGAGTATAAATGCATATATTTGGTAATATAAAAACTACGAAAAAAATCCCCGGTGATGAAAGAACAATTTCAGTGCCGATTCGACGTCGCACATTAATTTGATGTTCGGATTTTCTTGCGATCGATTTTGCGGCAACCGTTTCATTTTCATTTAATTTTAAATGGCTGCGCTTGCGTGGTCGGAAAATGAATTTTGGGCTAGGAATGAAATTGGGTTTTATGATGGGCTTGGTTGTTTGGCCTTGGTATTGGGTTGCTTTTAATAAGATTGTAATCGGCTGTTGCTTGGATTAAACCGACTATGCTTATGTTATTTTATGTTGACCGGTTGTTTGGATTAAGCGGTGGGTTTCCCGTGATATATCCTCTGCATTCTTTCGTTCCTCTTCATTTTGACGGAGCGAACCGAGAGAAGAACACCGCGGAAGCCACTACCACTGATTGCTCTCTAGGGCTCGATTCTTCCCCGATTTATGCGATTCTTCTTTTGATTAAGAGGTAATTGATGGAAAAAATTTCTTATTTAAATTAAAAATATTCTCCAAATCTATATTCGACAAAGGCAAGCGTACCTTATCAATTATAGCATAGGATATTAAAATCAAGGTCGTATTAAATCCGGGAGCGTCGATTACTTCTACTTTAAGAAAATCGCTATTATCTTATCGATCGGATTTTGAGTTGGTTTTTTTTCGAGTAAAATAAACGATTACGAATGAAAAATGGTGATTTGAAATATAAAAGAAAAACTAGCACTCGATCTCGATTCACCTCGGTATGAAAATAATCAAAGAAAAATAAAAACTCTAATTCTCTTTAATAAAATATTTTGATCATAGAGTTCCAAAGCATGAGCACTCCTCTCTCAAGGATTACCCAACTGAGTTTAAGTTAATCGGTCGAACTCTCGTTCTCAATCCGAACACCTAAAACTCGCTTTCAAAATTGAACCCCGCAAATCGGAAGAATTTCGCCGTCCTCTCTCAAGGGTTGCGTACAAATTCTTTTTACCCCCGAACGATCAATTCGTACAAGAGCCTCTCAGCTAACTATGGTACGAAAACATAAATGAAAATCATATATCGAAGTTATGATCTCATTCAATAAAAAGCAAGGGCAAAACAAAAAAATATTTCACCAAAGAGAAAAAGAAAATAACGATTAAAACATGATTATCTCATCCTCGGATTGTCTCGATCGAGTACTAATGAAAATTTAGTTACTCATAGCGTTAGAGAAATTCATAGATAAATTAAGTATTTACATGATTAAAAAAAATACAAAAATGGATAAGATAAGAGAAAATTGTAATTCTATTTATATGAAACGACTAGTACATAGGAACAGAAATCTAAAGCGCAAGAAATAAAATAAGAAATATTATAACAACAACAAAATAAACTCTCATAAAACTCTTCAAAATATCTCCAATAATCTCTCTCCAAAATCTGATGTGTAGTCCCCCCTCCACCCTGGCTCCAATGGGTCCTTTATATAGGTAAAGAGAGGAATGAAGATGAGAGGCAAATGAAGAGTTTCATCATAATAATGAGGAGGTGGGAGGTGGGTCATGGAGGTAATTAATTGGTGGTGGTATTTATTTAAATAAGTAAAGGTGGCTGGCGGGTTTTTTAGGAGAGGAAGAGGTGGCAGTTTTGGATTCGAAGAGGTTTGCATGAGTTTAATTAAGAAGAAATGATGTGGTGGCATGAGATTGGATGGGAGGGGAACTGCCAAATTAAAGAGGAGTTGATGGATTTTGGCAAATTAAAGAGGAAGGAGAGGAGGTTCAGCTGGCGTTGGTTTTAAAAAAGGTGGGGGTTTTGGTTTAGAGAGAGAGAGAGAGTAGAGCAAGATGAAAAGATGGCGATTATGGTGAGGTGGCGGGAATAAAGAGGAGGTGGCTGGTTATGAAATGGTGGGAATGAATGGGAAAGAGAGAAGCTGGAGGTGGTTTAATTAGATGGAATTAAGTGAATATTCACTACAAGAAAACGAGGTTTTAGTGACCAAAATTTAGTGACGGAATATATTTCATCACTAAATGCATGATTTTAGTGACAAAAAAAACTTCAGACATTAAAGATACTTCTTCAGTGACAAAAATAATGTCGGTCACTAAAGAGACGTCTTTAGTGACAAAATTAAGGTTCAATCACTAAAGACTTGGCTATGATGACAAAATTAAAGTTCGGTCACTAAATGTACATACTCATTGACAGAGGTTTTGTGATAAAATATATATCATCACTAAATGCATGTTTTTAGTGGGATACAGAAACTTTCCCCATAACTCATATTTAATGAAATTTGTTTTTTTACAAAATAATTTACTTAGTAACCAAAATATTTAGAGACATAATATATATCTATCCTAATTTATAAGAAAGTTAGCAAGTGTATAATTAAAAATATATGAATGCTAGACAGTTTGAATTTCTTTTTCGTAAGCAGAAAGCTTTAACTTTGTCATAATTTAGGTTACGACCGAACAACTCCAGCGACGTGCCGACGAAGGATACATTGACGTGTTGGGTGCATCTGCACGAGTCCTTTCTCTGCACGCCACCAGCTTTGAGTGACCCCAAAAAATAATATTTCATCTTAATTTTACTTAATTATTTATACTTACAAAAACATATCAGGTTTTTACTTTCCTCACTTATTATTTTTTCCGGCTTATTTAATATTTCATGGGTGTTGATATTCGTAAATCATATTTGGCTATTTGTAGCTTGTGGCAATTTGTAAATCCTGGAATTATAATTGTACTTTAAGATGCTATTTGTATACCCAAAATTTTTTATGTAGAACAAAACAAAAAACCAAAGTTATAGATTTTGAGTTTTATCAAGCATCTGACCACTTCTTTCGCTAATCTTTTAACATCTGATTTTAGTTCACCATGACGATGCTAGAGATAGAGCCTGACTGCGTTAGATGACCGAAATTTCTTTAAATGTTTTTCATAGTGGATTTGTGTGACACGGGTGGCCAAACTTGGGCTTTTCCACATTAAATTCCTGTGTTGTATTTTGCGTTTTTCTATGTTGTTTTTACACTAGTTTTTCCCAACAGACGAGTCTGTCAGGAGATATCTTAGATTCTACAGAAAGATTGTTGTTATATAAATGAAATTTGACGGGGGCGGGACGATGAGGAGGTGGACGAAGAAACTGCTTGTAGACAAGGATGAAGTCTAGAGCTTGAAACACATTGTCCCCAAATGTATAATCTGCATTAATGTGTTTAAAAAAAGACATTTACTAATCTTGTACTTTAATTTTAAAATTATTTAACTTAATTTAGATATGACAATATATGACACTAATGGCCCGGCCAATCAATTTAACTAAGGAACATTTTTACAAACAATTAAATCACACTAACACCCATACCACGCACTAACTCTTAACACCCGTACCACTAATTACTCTTAACTTCCACTGAGAGCAGATTTTCCCGTAACTTCCTCTAACCTATCCCCGCACCGGCAATAAGCGATCACAAAACACGCCTCATCCAAACCCTACGCAGAAACCCTCCTTTCCGCTCTGAAATTTTTCGCAACTCCTGCGCATCCCGTTCGCTTCTGCATCGACGGCTAGCCACCCGCCCACCACCCGAAGCCCCGGACGCTGCTGCTCCTCCTTCATTGCACGCGCTGCTTTCGCTCCTTTTACGGGAAACCCTAGCACATCGTACCTTGCCCCTCGCCCTTGTCTGCGCCTCTCCTGTATTCGTCGGCCACCACTCGAAACCTCCGTCATTCAAAGAAGCCGTCGCTCGAAGTTGCCGTCGCTCGAAGCCCCGTCGTTGTAAATCCCCCGCCGCTTATCATCCTCTTCCAGGTATAATCATTAAAATTTTGGGATTTTTTTTCATTCACTACTACTTGGCAGATTGTCTTTTCGATTTCTCAAGCCACTAAACAATCAACCATTTTTGATCATGTTCAGTTAAAAGTCAAATTTTTTGTGAAATTCCTGTGCATGCAAAATTCCTGTGAAATTCTTGTGCAAGTGAAATTCCTGTGCAAGTGAAATTCCTGTGAAATTCCTATGCAAGTGAAATTTCAGTGAAATTCCTGTACTGCTTGGCAGAAATTCCTGTGCAAGTAGATCGGCGCGAGAGAAGAAAAAATTCTCAATTTTTTGTGAAATTGAGTTCTCCCAAAGAAATATTCATCAAAAAATGTTGTTTTTGGTGATAGAAACTTGAGTCTATGCAGTGTTCATAAATTTGAACAATGGTGTTTTCGAACATTCATGATCAAATGGGAGTTTGCAGGAGTTGTTAGAGATTTTGTAGTGGAGTTGATCCTTGGAGAAGAATCCGACACCAGTTATCTAGGGCCATGAAGTTATCTAGAGCAGATCTTTCACCGGCCATGAGATGTTGGGCCTGCTTCTAACTTGGACTATCATTATCTCAGAAGTTATAAAATGCACATTTAAATGAGCTAAAGAATGAATATGTATTTAGTTTAATTATGGTTTAAAACTATTATTCTGTATTGAGAGATTTATGCTATCTCCCACTTTTTTTCTTTATTAATAAAATAATGTTGAACAAAATTCTGTTATGATTGTATATTTTATTTTTTTCCTTGTGCTTGAATATCTTAATAATGAATTATAAGGAATAAAAAATGAAAGTACATGGTATTATTAAAAATAGTATACCGTGTTGCCTCTTTAGTAACTACATAGTGCGTGACTGAAATTACACATTCGGTGACGAAATAATTTGGTCACTAAAATAATATTTAGTGACTTAATCAGTTTGATCACTAAAGAATTATTTAGTGACCGAAATAGATTTGTCACTAAAACAGCATTTCATGGCCGACTAAATGTAGTCAAAAAAAATTAATTTAGTGGCCAAATTAATTTGGTCACCAGGAAACATTTTGTGACCGAATCAATATGGTCATTAAATGTTCATTCAGTGACTGATTCAACTTAATCACTAAAAATTAATTTAGTGAACAAATCA
This sequence comes from Platanthera zijinensis, assembly GCA_039513925.1. Taxonomy (NCBI): domain Eukaryota; kingdom Viridiplantae; phylum Streptophyta; class Magnoliopsida; order Asparagales; family Orchidaceae; genus Platanthera; species Platanthera zijinensis. The sequence goes on along the minus strand of CM077080.1, from coordinate 53,906,374 downwards.
ATTTCATCACAAAACAAACTTTTGGTGACTATAGTTAATTCAGACACTAAATATATACGATTAGTGACGTAACTCATTTTGGTCACTAAAAACATTTAGTGGCGGGGCATTCGTGACCGCTTTGTGACGGACAATATTTAGTCACTAATTCTCTTTAGTGACTAAAATGCAATTTTTAATGACGAAAAAATTCATCACTTAAAGTCGATTTTGTACTAGTGATGGCTAGCATGCATGGGGGTATTCACGTGAATGTGGACTTGGAGAAGCTCGGCCATGCATGGGTGCGACTTTGGCGAGCGGCGGCGACATAGGTTCTAGGTCGGGAGCAGCTAGCAACTTTGGACGACAATGGAAGACGTCAACTTGGTGGAGTCATCACATTATTTGGATGAGAGAAACTAGAACGGGCGCGACTAATGCGACAACTCCAACAAAATATATCATCATCCAATTTTTGGAATGCGAGCACAACATTATTCCTACAAAAGTAAATATAACTTAAATTAGCACAATAATATAAAAAAGAAACAATTTATAAATAAAAATTTTATATTAAATATAGAACTAAATTATATCACAAAAATAGACATATTTTCTAATTATCATTTTCCCCCCATACTTATTATTTTGCTTGTCCCCAAGCAAAGACATATAAGTTAACAAGAAATAAAAATAACCTAACCAAACAAATTGATTATGCTAATCACGAGTACGATGCGAAATTAGAGGTAGGGAAATTTTGAAAAAGAATAACCCGAAAATTATTACTTAGTCATAGTATAAAGTGTTATAATTTTCACTCGCATAAAAATAAATCATCTTATGTTTTAGACAGAAATAAAAACTGAGTATTGCGACTAATGAAAAGGGCATTGAGTTGTTACTAGAATCTAAGAGACATTTTATATCCACCACAATCCAAGTCAAAAATCAATACTTTTACCTAAAAACTTACCCAATTTACTTTTTCGCTACCGTGCTAAAAATGAACTTAGGAAGCATGAATCAAAAGGACTTATATTAGGTGTAATGTTTTGGCTTGGGTTTAACGGTACGGAAAACAAAAGATAAACATGAAGGGTTATGCACACTTAAATAAAAAGAAGAGCTTTACAAAAATATTTGTGCTAGAAAATAAGAATTTGACACCCCAAAGAATTTGAAGTATAAAGCTTTGGATCAAAATAACAATCTTCATTTTTTCACATATTTTTTCTCAAATATTTTTCATCTTTTTTTTCAAATTTATTTCCTTCTTTTGTAGCAAAGGAGATAAAATTTAAAACTTTCACAATTTTCACCAAAAGAGCACATATTAGCAACAAGTTAAGCTCAAATATTCTAAGTGTGCAATAAGGGTAGGCTATATGTCTTGGTGAACAATAAGGAACGGGAAATAGCTCAAAGTGGCTAGCAACGATTAAGATTTTATGGCTCGGAATGTAAAAGCTCAATCGAATCAAGAGAAGGCCTAAATCATATTCATGCTTCTAAGTCTATCTAAAGCAAAGCTTTGAAAATTTCAAGAGACGCAAGTTTTAGATAGAAAATAAAGACAAATAACTTTTCATGAAAATAAAAATAATAAGCGTCTAGATCCGTTCACATCTACTACACTTAACACTAATCAACATTACAAAGATTTTTAAATAAGAAAAAAAAAGGATGATAGATTTTATAAAAGTGAAAATCATAAAAGGATAACTATGAAAAAGTGCAAATTCTTAAGATATTTTTCAAATATAACATGCTACCCTAATTAGAAACACTACATGAGTCAACATATTACTCGTGGAACATAAGCAAAATGAAAATTAGAGAATGTTATTCTAGTTAAACAAGTACACTAATGATTAAGAACAAGAAAATGCAAAGTCATGGGGTACTAAACATAAAATAGAAATTATTTTTTTTGTTTTCATGATAGAAATTAATTTTCGATTTTATATTTTTTTTGTGATTTTAAGAAAGTTTTCTGATTGGTAATAAAAAGAAAAATCAAAGCAAAATATTCTAAGAAATATTTTTCTAAATTTTTAAAAAGAAAACAAAGCTACAATAATCTATGCGCCCCCATACTTAAAGTTAAACATTGTCCCTAATGTTTAAAACTAAGTATGAAAGTACATGAAAAAGAAAGAAAATAAAATGTGAGATATGCAATGTAAAAGACAAGAAAAAGAAAGGAAAAGAGAACGTCCCTGATTTGAAATTGGAGATGCCGCAACCAAAACCTGCAAAAACGTTAAAACAAAGAAAACAAGACAGAAAAATTAGAAGAAAATGGGTTGCCTCTCATAAGCGCTTTGTTTACCGTCACGTAGCTTGATTGATTTGGCGTTTTAAAATTATAAGTTAGGAAGGTTAAACTTTTCGATTTGCCCATTAGAAGTGTCGTTGGGAAGGTATAACTTAAGGCGGTGACCGTTAACTTTAAAAGATCCTTTTCCCGGGTGATCAAGGAGAATAGTTTCATATGGCCAAACCTCTTTAACGACAAATGGGCCGGACCATCGAGACTTCAACTTGCCCGGAAAAAGCTGCAGTCGTGAATTATATAAAAGGACTAAATCGTCCGGAGAAAAAGATTTAGGGAATTTAATTTTGTTATCATGGTAAAACTTAGTAAGCTCCTTGTAGAATTTATTACACTCATAGGCTTTCGCACGCCATTCATCAAGTTCGTTTAATTGTAGCTTTCTATGCTCGCAAGCTAAGCTCAAATCAAGGTTTAAGAATTTAAGCGCCCAATACGCACGATGTTCTAATTCTACCGGGAGGTGGCACGCTTTGCCATAAACCAATCGATATGGAGTACAACCGATGACAGTCTTGTACGCCGTCCGATAGGCCCATAGCGCGTCGTCAAGTTTTAATGACCAGTCCCTTCTATTAACGGACACCGTTTTCTCTAATATACGTTTAAGCTCGCGATTAACTACCTCTACTTGGCCGCACGTTTGTGGGTGATAGGCGGTGGAAAGTTTAGGAGTAACACCATATTTTGATAAAATTTTTGTAAACTGAGTGTTGCAAAAATGGGTGCCCCTATCACTAATTATAGCGTGTGGCGTGCCAAAGCGAGAAAATAATTTCTTTACAAAGTTTACGACGACTCTCGCGTCGTTGGTGGGAAGAGCTTGTGTTTCCGCCCACCTCGACACGTAGTCGACCGCAACTAGAATATATTTATTATTATAAGGAGGGAGAGGACCTACAAAATCTAGACCCCACAAATCAAAAACTTCGCATTCTAAAAATAAATTCTGGGGCATTTCATCCCGGCGAGATAAGTTACCTGACCGCTGGCAGCTGTCGCAAGTACTCACGAAAGCGTGAGCATCCTTGAATAGTGTGGGCCAAAAGAAGCGCGCCTCCAACACTTTCCTTGCGGTTCAGCTTGCTTGGTAATGTCCTCTGGTTGGTCCTTCATGGCAATGCCGCAATATTTGTAGGTCTTCCTCGCTCGAAACACACCTTCGCACCACTTGATCCGCGCATATACGAAATAAGAAGGGATCCTCCCAAAAGTAATTTTTCAAGTTGGAAAAGAATTTCTTTTTTTGTTGACTTGAAAAATCTTTTGGTAGGATCCGGGCCACTAAATAGTTGGCCAAATCCGCGAACCAAGGGGTGGAAGAAGAATGTATTACCTTTTCGAGAGCGAGGAGGCACTCTTCAGGAAATTTATCTTCTATCTCGTCCTCCACTAGTGCATCCGCAGTAGCATTCTCCAATCGCGAAAGATAATCAGCCGCCAAGTTCTCTGTGCCTTTCTTGTCCCGGATCTCCAAATCAAACTCTTGCAGGAGGAGAATCCATCTTAATAAACGGGGCTTGACATCTGCTTTGTTCAACAGATACCTGAGGGCAGAGTGATCAGTAAAAACAATAACCTTCGAAAGAGTAATATAAGATCTAAACTTATCGAATGCAAATATAATAGCTAGAAGTTCCTTTTCTGTCGTAGTGTAGTTGGCATGTGCGGATGTGAGAGTTTTGCTAGCGTAATAAATAGGATGAAAATATTTGTTTACGTGTTGTCCCAACACGGCCCCTACCGCAAAATCGCTCGCGTCGCACATGATTTCAAATGGTAAGGACCAATCCAGTGCTACTAATATCGGCGAGTTGATAAGTTTTTCTTTAATAATATTAAACGCAGATAAACATTCATCATTAAAAACAAAAGAAGATTTTTTTCTTCTAAGAGGTGAGTTAATGGCTTCGTGATTTTGGAGAAATTTTGTATAAATCGCCGATAGAACCCCGCGTGGCCTAGAAAACTTCTAATTGATTTAACGTTCGTAGGAGGGGAAAGTTTTTCAATAATTTCGATCTTGGCCCTATCGACCTCGATCCCTTTACTAGAAATTTTGTGGCCGAGGACTAGCCCTTCTTGAACCATGAAATGACATTTCTCCCAGTTTAAAGCTAAATTCGTGTCTTCGCAGCGTTGAAGAACACGATCAAGATTAGATAAACAAGATTGAAATGAATTTCCGAAGACGGAAAAGTCATCCATAAAAACCTCCATCACCTCTCCTACCAACTCGTCAAAAATTGCCAACATACATCTTTGGAATGTAGCCGACGTGTTACATAAACCAAACGGCATCCTTCGATAGGCGAATGTGCCGAAGGGACACGTAAAGGTGGTTTTCTCCTGGTCCTCGGGTGAAATAGGGATTTGAAAATATCCCGAGAGACCATCGAGAAAACAGTAGAAGGAGTGACCGGAAAGACGTTCTAAAATTTGATCAATAAAAGGTAACGGAAAGTGGTCATTTCAGGTGACATCATTTAGTTTTCTATAGTCGATGCACATCCACCAACCCGTAACAGTACGAGTCGGGATTAATTCATTGTTTTCATTTGCCACTACCGTTATCCCGCCTTTCTTTGGCACGACCTGTACGGGGCTAACCCACGTACTATCCGAAATCGGGTAAATTATTCCCGCATCTAAGAGCTTAATCACTTCAGCCTTAACGACATCTTTCATGTTGGGATTAAGTCGTCGTTGCGGCTGAATAGTACTGCGAGAATTATCTTCTAATAATATTTTGTGGGTGCAGAAAGAGGGGCTAATCCCCTTTATGTCAGAAATTTTCCAAGCTATGGCATGACGGTGATTGTTTAAAACATGAATTAATTCAGAAATTTTTGTATCACATAACTTAGAAGAAATGATAACGGGAAGTTTTGAATTTTTTTCTAAAAAAACATATTTTAAATGGTCGGGAAGTTGTTTTAGTTCAAGAGAGGGAGGTTCTTCATAAGAGGTTTTTATTTTGAAATCTTTTAAATTAAAAGGTTCAAAAGGCAATGGATGAGCTATCTCTTTAGTGCAAAACATAGTGGCAATTTCCAAATCCTCAAAAGTTGAAGAAAGAAAATCATAGCATGAAAAGCAATCATCAAACGAGGTTTCTAAATTAAAACATGAATCGTCATTTGAAAAAGAGTTTCGCATAGAGGGATTGATATGAAAAGTAACTTCATCATCTCCAACCCGAAGGAGGAGCTTTCCGTTACTCACATCGATTATTGCGCGGGACGTGGCGAGGAAGGGGCGGCCGAGTATGAGGGGTACTTCGGCATCCTCTTCAATGTCAAGAATGACAAAGTCTACCGGGAAGATAAACTTGTCAACCTTAACGAGCACGTCCTCCACAATCCCTACCGGATACTTGACCGAACGATCCGCGAGTTGGATACTCATTCTTGTTGGGCTCGGATCACCCAATCCTAATTTTTTAAATAAAGAGTATGCCATTAAATTTATGCTTGCTCCTAAATCAGCCAAGGCGTGTTTGACTAACAAATTACCAAATAAACACGGGATGGAGAATCGTCCCAGATCATTTAATTTTTGGGGCAATTTGTTTAGTAAAATCGCGGAACATTCTGCGTTGAGAGAAACACGCGAAATATCTTCAAGTTTCTTTTTATTGGAGAGTAAATCCTTGAGATATTTTGCGTATTTAGGCATTTGAGAGAGTGCCTCACAGAAGGGGACATTAATCTGAATTTGCTTTAATATTTCCAAAAAGTTCTTATATTGTTTTTCGTTTCGCTCATTTCTTAATTTTAACGGATATGGAATTGAAGATTGTGATAACCGCGGAAATAAAGTTGTAGGTATAGTAGAAGGTAAAACATGAGATAAAACAGGTGGAGGAGAAGCAGAAATATTTACCTCGGGCTCAATCCTATTTGAAGTAGTTACCTCCTTTCCGCTGCGGAGAGTGATTGCGTTCGCACTTTCTCTCGGATTCGGCTCAGTATTCGCTGGCAAGGCTCCATGCTGACGCTCGGAGAACATTTTGGCAAGTTGCCCAACTTGATTTTCTAAAGTTTTAATTGATCCCGTGAGATTTCGAATATTTGACTCATTAGACGCAACATATTTTGAAAATACCTCTTCAATTGAAGAGGGCTTTTGGGGTTGCAGTCTTAGTAGAAATCCCGACATATTAATATTTGGCGGGCGTTGAGCATTGTTTTGGTTGCCCCATGAGAAATTTGGGTGGTTCCTATAACCCGGATTATAAGCATTATTATACGGAACATTTGGCGGGTTATAGGAAGGTCGTGGCAGATTTCCCATGAATTCAACCTGTTCTTCTATTACATTATTATTATAATTCCATGAAGGAGTGGCGGAGGAAGCAGACATCTCCGCCACTTGCTTTGTTAAACGCTCAATTTGCAAGGCCAAACTTGTTGTCGTATCAACTTCGAAAATACCAGCCGGCTTATTAGGACGCGATCGGGGCACATTCCACTGGTAAGCGTTCATGGCCATTTCCTCGAAAAGCTCTTGAGCGGCCTCTGGGGTTTTATTATTAAGAGTACCTCCGTCGGCCACATCAATCATCTGCCTTGTTTGAAAATTTAAACCATTATAAAAAAATTGTACTTGTTGTCAAGTAGGAAGTGCATGGTGAGGGCATCTACGCAAAAGCTCCTTGAAACGCTCCCATGTATCATAGAGAGTCTCCGAGTCGATTTGCATAAATGAAGCGATATCGGTGCGCAATTTGGCGGTCTTGGCCGGAGGAAAATATTTAGTTAAGAATTTTTCCACCATTTCGGCCCACGTAGTGATGGATCCTCTAGGAAGAGAGCTAGACCACTGCTTGGCCTTTGACCGCAATGAAAAAGGAAACAAACATAATCGAATGGCGTCATCAGTAACGCCATTGATTTTGAAGGTGTCACAGATTTCAAGAAAATTAGCAATATGTGAATTTGGATCCTCGTCCGGTAGACCGTCAAAGGTTACCGATTGTTGCACCATTTGGATGATGCTAGACTTGATCTCAAAATTATTGTTTGCCACTGTAGGACGAACAATACTAGATTGTGTCCCTTCCAAGTTTGGCCGCGCATAATAGGACATGGTCCGTTGCTGAGCCTCATTCGGATTGGGTTCACCCATCGCTTCTGGAGTAGTGTCTTCGATCGACTCTTCGAGATCTAAAGTTAAATCCTGATTACGAGTTCGGAGGCGCTGCCGAATGGTGCGCTCGACCTCTGGATCAAAATGAATATCAGGACTATTCGAAGAACTTGATTGGGTCATGCACTAGAAAAGAAAAAGAGAGAGAGAAAAGAAGAAAAAATAAAATTAATAGATATTCCTTGTTTCAAAATATCGACGCAAGTCCCCGGCAATGACGCCAAAAACTTGATGGTAAAAATTTCTTATTTAAATTAAAAATATTCTCCGAATCTATATTCGACAAAGGCAAGCGTACCTTATCGATTATAGCATAGGATATTAAAATCAAGGTCGTATTAAATCCGGGAGCGCCGATTACTTCTACTTTAAGAAAATCGCTATTATCTTATCGATCGGATTTTGAGTTGGTTTTTTTTCGAGTAAAATAAACGATTACGAATGAAAAATGGTGATTTGAAATATAAAAGAAAAACTAGCACTCGATCTCGATTCACCTCGGTATGAAAATAATCAAAGAAAAATAAAAACTCTAATTCTCTTTAATAAAATATTTTGACCGTAGAGTTCCAAAGCATGAGCACTCCTCTCTCAAGGATTACCCAACTGAGTTTAAGTTAATCGGTCGAACTCTCGTTCTCAATCCGAACATCTAAAACTCGCTTTCAAAATTGAACCCCGCAAATCGGAAGAATTTCGCCGTCCTCTCTCAAGGGTTGCGTACAAATTCTTTTTACCCCCGAACGATCAATTCGTACAAGAGCCTCTCAGCTAACTATGGTACGAAAACATAAATGAAAATCATATATCGAAGTTATGATCTCATTCAATAAAAAGCAAGGGCAAAACAAAAAAATATTTCACCAAAGAGAAAAAGAAAATAACGATTAAAACATGATTATCTCATCCTCGGATTGTCTCGATCGAGTACTAATGAAAATTTAGTTACTCATAGCGTTAGAGGAATTCATAGATAAATTAAGTATTTACATGATTAAAAAAAATACAAAAATGGATAAGATAAGAGAAAATTGTAATTCTATTTATATGAAACGACTAGTACATAGGAACAGAAATCTAAAGCGCAAGAAATAGAATAAGAAATATTATAACAACAACAAAATAAACTCTCATAAAACTCTTCAAAATATCTCCAATAATCTCTCTCCAAAATCTGATGTGTAGTCCCCCCTCCACCCTGGCTCCAATGGGTCCTTTATATAGGTAAAGAGAGGAATGAAGATGAGAGGCAAATGAAGAGTTTCATCATAATAATGAGGAGGTGGGAGGTGGGCCATGGAGGTAATTAATTGGTGGTGGTATTTATTTAAATAAGTAAAGGTGGCTGGCGGTTTTTTTAGGAGAGGAAGAGGTGGCAGTTTTGGATTCGAAGAGGTTTGCATGAGTTTAATTAAGAAGAAATGATGTGGTGGCATGAGATTGGATGGGAGGGGAACTGCCAAATTAAAGAGGAGTTGATGGATTTTGGCAAATTAAAGAGGAAGGAGAGGAGGTTCAGCTGGCGTTGGTTTTAAAAAAGGTGGGGGTTTTGGTTTAGAGAGAGAGAGAGAGTAGAGCAAGATGAAAAGATGGCGATTATGGTGAGGTGGCGGGAATAAAGAGGAGGTGGCTGGTTATGAAATGGTGGGAATGAATGGGAAAGAGAGAAGCTGGAGGTGGTTTAATTAGATGGAATTAAGTGAATATGGCTAGCATGCATGGGGGTATTCACGTGAATGTGGACTTGGAGAAGCTCGGCCATGCATGGGTGCGACTTTGGCGAGCGGCGGCGACATAGGTTCTAGGTCGGGAGCAGCTAGCAACTTTGGACGACAATGGAAGACGTCAACTTGGTGGAGTCATCACATTATTTGGATGAGAGAAACTAGAACGGGCGCGACTAATGCGACAACTCCAACAAAATATATCATCATCCAATTTTTGGAATGCGAGCACAACATTATTCCTACAAAAGTAAATATAACTTAAATTAGCACAATAATATAAAAAAGAAACAATTTATAAATAAAAATTTTATATTAAATATAGAACTAAATTATATCACAAAAATAGACATATTTTCTAATTATCAGTAATCTCCTTCCCTCCACTCCTCTTATGTTGATCATGAAGTTTGTGTACGGATTGATGATGGATGAAACCCCCAAGGTTTGGGGTTTTGGTTTTGATTCACTTTTTTTTAAATCAAAAGTTTCTGTATAACTTTCCATACCCTAATCCTTGAGTTTGAATTAATTTTGAGATGAGGTTAGAGTTCCATAGGGGATTTTGTCTTGACCTCCTTGCAAAGTGTTGGTCGGCTATGTAGTTTGAGGCTGCCTTAAGGTGGCTACTAGCTATATTGCTTTGAGCTGCTATTCGCAGTCCTTGGTGTTGCCATCGTGACAACCCTTGAGGCTGTGCATTGAAGCAATTTGGATAGACATCGTGGGTATTTGAATCCTTTTATTGGCTGAATGGTGCGCCTTCTTTTTGATCACCCATGTTAGTCCTTCCCTAGACAACTCCTAGAGGCCGTAGTTGTGACCGTCATAGGAGTCCGCTCGTAACTATTTATGGCGCAACACCTGTAAGACCCGAACTATTTGGGGTGAGTTCTTACTTTTTTTCCTCTTTTGTGAACTTGTTAAGCTAGTTACTTTTCAGTTGTTTGATATCACAGAATATACGAATCGCCGACAACGCTAACGTGGCGTAGCGAGCGATAGAATTCTGAGGGGAACCAAATACAAATAAATCCTATTTTTAAAATAAACTGAATGAATCGAAATGATTGAAATTGAGAACGCGTCGACGCATCGAAATGCTAAGGGTCGGCCTAGTAGGGGGAATGTTTGACTGCTACACCTCGTGAGGGGGGGTAGAACTCTCACACCTTGTAGGGGGATCGAACACCTACAGATTATGATATGAATCCAAGTAGGAGGCATTGAAGCCTGTAGCGCGTAGAAGCGCCCTAAAGCGGATAATGATATGAAGGGTCGACAGACCCGGATGATTGAGATATTCGAATGACCCTCAGTATTTCAAGAAACAAATTACAAATAAAAGAAAATTGATAGAAACAATACAAATGAAATATGAATTGATATCAGATATAGAATTGTTGATTTTACCTGTTCCTAGCTTAGAAACATGTTCATATAGATTTCATTGCTGCTAACTCTCTTGTCTACTTGCAGTGCGAAGCTACTGGTAAGGGTAATGAATTCACTTAGTTTTTAAAACTAATTAGTTTCTAATTTCTTTTAGGAACCAAGCACCAGCATACCAGACCCCGCTAGACGGGCTCAGGCAGAGGCAGATCGAAGACCAGTTGAAGACGTGGCCCATCCACGAGTTAGCATGAGTTTATTCCTTGTACTTTTGTTAGATATTTATAGTGTAATAAATGTTGACACTTTTGTACCTGACATTTAGACAGTGTATATATTATATATATTAATGAAATGTGATGTTATGTTTTCACTGGTACACTTCTTTTATTATACTGTTGCGTATAATTATGTGAAAAACCCACTCAGAAAGAATGATTTTAAATTGTGGCGGATTTTGGACCATTATAATTAAGTGGTATCAGAGGCAGGTTTTTCGCAGTGCGTGTAACACAGAGAGAACCAGAATGGAACATAAACCACAATGATGGGATTTGAATATCAGAATATACTGAACTGTTTTATGCTTGCTCCTCAGGAACCTTTTCAATTGTATTTGAGCCGCGGAATGCGAGAGGCTCTGAATGAACCTGAGGACTCAAGGGACTCCGGATCATAAGAAAGTGTGAGTGGGCGACAGTCTTCCGTAGTGCATATCGCTGATATTGCACAAGCCATCGCTGAACCAATTAGGTTGGTTCGGGACACCCCTCCAGCTGTGCCTCCTCCTAGAGTACCCCCAGTTGTGCCAGCTATGCCTCCTCCAGCATTTGTGGAACCGCAGCAGCCTCGCTTAATTGATATTAATATGAAGCAGTTTTTGGAATTAAAACCGCCGACTTTTCGCGGTGGGTTGTCTCCGATCGAGACGAAAGACTGGATTCTTCAGATTGAAATAATATTTGATACGATGCGGTGCCCTGTAGAGAGGAAGGTGGAGTTGGTTGTTTTTCTTCTGGAAGGAGAGGCTAAGAGATTGTGGGTGAACCTGATGAAAGGGAAGTTTCAGACTCTCGGTTTGGCGAACGTGACATGGGCAGAGTTTGTTCGCAAATTTACAAAATGGTTCGTGCCGCAGACAGAAAAGAGGCAGCTACAGGAGAAGTTTTTGTGGTTGGTGCAAGGAAACCGCTCTGTCCTTCAGTATGAAGCCGAATTTTCCAGCTTGGCATACTATGCAGAGTCTGCAGTTGCGACCGAGGAAGCTCGCTGTTTACAGTTCTAGGAAGGGTTGCTGGATGATATCTGTGCTTCAGTGATTCCGATTGATATTACTGAGTAGGCACTGCTGGTGGAGAAATCTCGATTAGTCGAGTTAGACAATGAGAAGAGACGGAGGAGGACGGAGATGAGGAAGAGGTTCAAAGAGGGTGCTAGCCAAGATAAATCGGGCATACCAGGTGAAGCCCCGTGGAAAAAGAAGAAGCAACAACAATCAACATCGATTGGTAGCACTCAAGTGTCCCAATCAACATCGACCAAGTGTGCCAAATGTGGCAAGATGCACAGAGGGGAATGCTTGACCGGAGTCTGCTTTTATCGTCACTAGTCGAGCCATCGTCGAATGGATTGTCCAAAGCTGCAAAGGGATGAAAGTTCGAGGGGAGCTCCAGCCTTGCCGCCTCAGAAAATCTGTCATATTGGGACTTCCAGGGAAGGGGAGTCGATAGCATCGACACCCGCTGAAGGGGCCAGAGATGAGAGGCCGATTCAGGCCCGAGCTTTCAATCTCGGTCAGCAAGAGGCGAAGGCCGATGATACTGTTGTCACAGCTATGTTGCTTGTTCATGATCAAGTACTGAAAGTTTTATTTAATACTGGTGTCAGTCAATCTTTTATTTCAACATCTATTCTTGAATCAATTCATGTACGGCCATATAAAGTTGCTAAACCTTTGAGTGTACTGCTACCGAATAATATGATTCTGATAACGAAAGAGCGAGCCGTCGTCTCGCTGCCTTTTAATGATAAACGAATTAAAGTCGATGTTGTGATCTTACCGTTGGTTGAGTATGATGTCATCCTCAATATGGATTGGCTATCAGATAGAGAAGTCGTCATCAACTGTAAAACGAAAGAGGTGGCATTCAAATGCCAAGATGGAAGTCCGATGATCTATAAAGGTCTGGGCGAAGTTGCAAAAATCAGGATCTCGACAATGAAAGCCAGAAAAATTGTGCAGAAAGGTTGTGAGGCCATTTTGGTGATGATTAAAGAAATGAAAGAAGAAAAGAAAGAAATTACGGCTGTGCCCATAGTGCGGGAATACGTGGATGTATTCCCAGAAGATTTACCTGGTGTGCCTCCAGCCAGAGAAGTTGAATTTGAAATTAAGGTGACTGAAGGAGCTGCTCCTGTGGCGAAGACTCTGTTTCGGATGGCGCCAAAATAATTGGCAGAATTGAAAGTGCAATTGCAAGAATTGCTTGATAAAAAATTTATCCGACCGAGTACCTCACATTGGGGAGCTCCAGTATTATTTGTGAAAAAGAAGGATGGATCTCTCTGTCTATGTGTCGATTATCGCGAGCTTAACAAGTTGACAATAAAGAATAAATACCCTCTGCCGCGTATTGACGATTTGTTCGATCAGCTGGTAGGCGCAAGTGTATTTTCAAAAATTGATCTTCGTTCAGGATATCACCAGCTGAGAATTCTAGAGGGAGATGTCTTCAAGACAACATTCAGTACCATGTATGGTCATTTTGAATTTGTGGTTATGCCTTTTGTCCTAACGAATGCTCCTGCAGCTTTTATGGCCTTGATGAATCGTGTGTTTAAGGCATTCTTGGATCAGTTCATGATTGTTTTTATCGATGATATATTGATTTATTCAAAGACAGAGAAAGAGCATGCCCAGCACCTACGTCAAGTCTTGCAAACATTGAGGGAACAACAGTTGTATGGCAAGTTCTCAAAGTGTGCATTTTGGCTGACTGAAGTGGCCTTTCTAGGTCATGTGATTAATGCGGAAGGGTTGACTATTGATCCAGCTAAAATTAAAGCAATAACCAACTAGACTCGATCGAAATTCGTGACTGAAGTACGAAGCTTATTGGGCTTGGCTGGTTATTATCGGAAATTTGTCAAAGACTTTTCGAAGCTAGCACTACCCTTGACACAATTGACTCTAAAGAACGTATTATTTACGTGGAGAGACGATTGCCAGCAAGCTTTCGAAGCTTTAAAGGAAAGATTAACGACATCGCCAGTGTTGGTGATGCTTGAAGGCTCAGATGGTTTTCAAATTTATAGCGATGCGTCCTATAAAGGATTGGGTTGCGTGTTAATACAATGTGGAAAGGTGATTGCCTTTGCTTCCCGACAATTAAAAGATGCCGAAAAGAACTACCCGACACATGATCTGGAATTAGCAGCGATTGTGTTCGTCTTGAAAATTTGGTGTCACTACCTGTATGGTGTTCGATGCGAGATATTCACAGATCATAAGAGCCTGAAATATATATTCGATCAGCGGGAAATCAATTTACGCCAGAGAAGATGGCTGGAATTTATTAAAGATTATGATCTAGATATTCAATACCATCCAGATAAGGCAAATGTGATCGCAGATGCATTAAGAAGGAAGAATATTGTTGCGCTGTCAGTGATACCGCAATATAATATGAAGCTTCTTTATATGCTTCAGGAAATGAAAATATGCGTGATATTTACGCCTGAAGAAAAGCAAGCACAACTATTCTAGATGTGGATGCAATATTCGCTTAAAGAGATAATCTGGAAAGAGATACCTCAGGATCCCTTTTTGATGGGGATATTTGCAAAATTGAGAAAGGGATAAGTGAGTGCTTTTGTTGAAAAGGATGCCCTATTGCTCCTGAATGACAGACTATGTGTACCAGATATTGATAGCCTGCGGAAGGATATCCTGTATGAGGCGCATAATGCGCCATATTCGATTCACCCTGGTCGGACAAAGATGTACCACAATTTGAAACAGAACTTCCGGTGGCCATATATGAAGAAGAATGTCATTCAGTATATTGCTCAGTGTCATACCTGTCAAATAGTGAAAGCAGAATATCAGAAGCCTAATGGGTATCTTCGATCTTTCCCCATTCCGGAATGGAAATGGGATGATATTGCGATGGATTTTGTATTTGACATGCCTCGCAGTAAAGCTGGGAATGATGGAATTTGGGTCATCATTGACCGATTGACAAAGAGCGTCCATTTTATACCGAGCAAGCAAAGCAGGCCGACTGAAAAATTGGTGGAACTCTATGTAAATGTAATCGTAACATTACATGGTATTCCACGTACGATCGTGTCAGATCGTGATGGACAGTTTACATCTGATTTGTGGCGACGAGTGCACGACAGATTGGGAACAAGACTGTTGTACAGTACTGCCTTCCATCCGCAAACAGATGGCCAGTCCGAACGCACCATCCAGATGCTCGAGGATCTATTTCGAATGGTGATTTTGGACTGAAAGGCTCCTGAGAAAAATACTTATCGTTAGTTGAATTTGATTATAATAATAGCTATCGAGCAACGATCCAAATGGCCCCGTTCGAAGCTCTATATGGGAGGCAATGCAGAACTCCTTTTAGCTAGGCAAAGGATGGAGAAAAAAATTGTTCCCGCAGAAGAGGACAGAAAAAATTGAGGAGAAAGTCCGCATTATTCAACAAAGAATGAAAATCACACAGGATCGTCAACAGAAATATTACAATGTCCGACATCGTCTGGTGGAATTTACTGTGGGCGATCAGGTGTGTTTGAAGATTAAACCATTCAAAGGGATTTCCCGATTGAGACGGATTAGAAAATTAAGTCCGAGATATGTTGGTCTCTTTCCTGTGATTGAACGTCTTGGCGAGGTGGCGTATCGCTTAGCTCTGTCTGCTGAATTGCAAAGGTTGTATGATGTTTTTCACGTATCTGCACTTAGATGATATATTTCGATCCCAGATTTGATGATATCTGTCAGTGATGTGCAAATAGAAGCTGATTTGTCAAGCCCGACAACACCTTACCAAATTATTGATCGGCAAAGCAAGAATCTTCGGAATCGACAGGTAAATTTTATCAAAGTCTGGTGGACCGGTCATCCCGCCAAGGATGTTACTTGGGAGCGAGAAGACTTACTGATGAAAATATTTCCCTCTTTCTTTGGGAATCAAAGCGATGTTTGAAATTTTCAAGGACGAAAATTCTGATAAGGAGGGGAGGATTTGTAAGACCCAAACAAATATAAATGCATATATTTGGTAATATAAAAACTACGAAAATAATCCCCGATGATGAAAGAACAATTTCAGTGCCGATTCGGCGTCACACGTTAATTTGATGTTCGGATTTTCTTGCGATCGATTTTGCGACAGTCGTTTCATTTTCGTTTAATTTTAAATGGCTTACGTGATCGGAAAATGAATTTTTGGCTGGGAATGAAATTGGGTTTTGTGATGGGCTTGGTTGCTTGGCCTTGGTATTGGGCTGCTTTTAATAAGATTGTAATCGGTTGTTGTGATGTTTCCTCCTAGAAACCGGATGTTGCCTGGATTAAACCGACTATGCTTATGTTATGTT
The DNA here is from genome assembly GCA_039513925.1 of Platanthera zijinensis. Taxonomy (NCBI): domain Eukaryota; kingdom Viridiplantae; phylum Streptophyta; class Magnoliopsida; order Asparagales; family Orchidaceae; genus Platanthera; species Platanthera zijinensis. The sequence continues at coordinate 53,890,171 of CM077080.1, read as the reverse complement.
ATATTGACCGGCTGCCTGGGTTAAGCGGTGGGTTTCCCGTGATATATCCTCTGCATTCTTTCGTTCCTCTTCATTTTGACGGAGCGAACCGAGAGAAGAACATCGCGGAAGTCGCTACCGCCGATTGCTCTCTAGGGCTTGATTCTTCCCCGATTTCTGTGATTCTTCTTTCGATTAAGAGGTAATCTCCTTCCCTCCACTCATCTTGTGTTGATCATGAAGTTTGTGTACGGATTGATAATGGATGAAAACCCTAGAGTTTGGGGTTTTGATTTTGATCCACTTTTTTTTAAATCAAAAGTTTTTGTATAACTTTCCATACCCTAATCCTTGAGTTTGAATTAATTTTGAGATGAGGTTAGGGTTCCATTGGGGATTTTGTCTTGACCTCCTTGCAAAGTGTTGACCGGCTATGTAGTTTGAGGCTGCCTTAAGGTGGCTACCAGCTATATTGCTTTGAGCAGCAATTCGCAGCCCTTGGTGTTGCCATCGTGACAACCCTTGAGGTTGTGCATTGGAGTAATTTGGATAGACATCGTGGGTATTTGAATCCTTTTATTGGCTGAATGGTGCGCCTTATTTTTGATCACCCACGCTAGTCCTTCCCTAAACAACTCCTAGAGGTCGTAATTGTGACCGTCATAGGAGTCCGCTCGTAACTATTTATGGCGCAACCCTAAAGTAAATGATATTTTAATACTGCTGAGGATGGCGCCCGGCAATAGACGTGGCGTGAACCCTTCAAAGGACAAGGGCAAAGGAAAAGTTGGGGTGAGTCCTTACTTTTTTTTCCTCTTTTGTGAACTTGTTAAGCTAGTCACTTTCAGTTTTTGATATCACTGAATATATGAATCGCCGACAACGCTAACGTGACGTAGCGAGCGATAGAATTATGAGGGCAAACAAATACAAATAAATCCTATTTTTGAAATAAACTGAATGAGTTGAAATGATTGAAATTGAGAACGCGTCGACGCATCGAAATGCTAAGGGTCGGCCTAGTAGGGGAGAATGTTTCAGACTCCTATACCTCGTGAGGGGGTAGAACTCTCACACCTCGTAGGGGGGGGGTCGAACTCCTACATATTATGATATGAATTCAAGTAGGAGGCATTGAAGCCTGTAGCGCGTAGAAGCGCCCTAAAGCGGATAATGATATGAAGGGTCGACAGTCCCGAATGATTGAGATATTAGAATGACCCTCAGTATTTCGAGAAACGAATTACGAATAAAAAGAAATTGATAGAAACAGTACAAATAAAATATGAATTGATATAAGATATAGAATTGTTGATTTTACTTGTTCCTAGCTTAGAAACATGTTCATATAGATTTCATTGATGCTGACTCTCTTGTCTGCTTGCAGTGCGAAACTACTGGTAAGGGTAACGAATTCACTTAGTTTTTAAAACTAATTGATTCCTAATTTCTTTTAGGAACCGAGCACCAGCGTACCATACCCCGCAAGACGGGCTCAGGCAGAGGCAGATCGACGCCCAGTTGAAGACGTGGCTCGTCCACGGGTTAGCATGAGTTTATTCCTTGTACTTTTGTTAAATATTTGTAGTGTAATAAATGTACACTTTTGTACCTGATATTTAGACAGTGTATACATTCTGTATATTAATGAAATGTGATATGTTTTCACTGGTACACTTCTTTTATTATACTGCTGCGTATAATTATGTGAAAAACCAACTCAGAAAGAATGATTTTAAATTGTGATGGATTTTGGGCCGTTACAACTCAAACCCATCTCTGACCTGTTTCTCAGCACGTCGGGTTGTTGAGAACGCGAGGATTCGAACCTGCGCCTCCTTAACAAGCCACCTTCAACAACCCTCATCACCAACAAAAGAAAAACAAACTATAGGAGTAACTCCACTAACACGCTTATCCTAGGCGTAACTTCCTACCTGAGTCCCCAGCAAAAACATGCTTAAAATGGATTAGCCCTAATAGAGAGTAAGAAAAACTATTCCTCTCAGACTTCGTTTGGTTCGGCGTTTCACCGCCCCTGTTTGGAGCAAACGCTGCCGAACGATGGGTAAACAAATGGGTGCCGACGACGTTTGCTCCGTTTGCACCCGCAGAACAGAGAAAATGCTGCCAAATCGAAGCTTTTCCAACCCGCCTCCCCCTCCGATTCGATCCCTCCGTTTGGACATGCCGGCTCCTCCCGCCACCGCTCAATCAAACGAAGCCTCAAAAATAAAGTGTATATACTATGGAAACTTTGTGTTGGTATATTATATATCCTTTTCTAAAAAAATATTGACAACATAAATGTCTGTTCTAGTTTAATCATGTTAAGCACAATTATTCGAGTTTCAAAATTTGATTGTCTACGAGTTCCTAAATTTTGATCTATACTTGAGTTATATATAACTTATGTTTGTCTTTTTTTAACGCTCTAGGCAGGGTAGCTTCTACCGCATAATTCTAGTCTAACGATCCGAGTCCTACTAACGAACTTAGGTGTTTTGGTGTCTACTAATCATACTCTATATGGTGCTACTCTGCTTACGTCTTCGTTTGCGCGTCTTGAGTTGTGTATCATATTAGTTATTATGACAGAATCAAAATTCACAAGTTTGATATTTTCCCGCACTCTCTAATTACGTGAGAACAAGTTTTTCACATTTTCTTTTAACAGTTCGGGGAAAATTAACATTACTTTTAATATTCATATTTTAGTGAAAAGTTTGTTGGGTGTAGCTTTCTAACATTAAATATAGTTTCTTACAAGTATAATATTTTCCTAAATAACAAAGAGCATTTTACGCAAAACTATCAAATATGTCTGGCCAAAAAGAATAAGAGTTTCTTATTGCGGTGTCGCGTCGTTCGCACACCTGTCACGACGACATAGCTTCCTTTGAGTGAGACCAATATGAGGTACTGTCAAGAACTCGCCCCGACCCGTAACTGCGATGCAAATTAGATCAAAAATAATCTACAAACTAGGCAATATAATTTTTATTAACTCGAGGTTTCACCGAAAAATATTCTGACAACCAAAGTCGACATCGCAACAAACGAAAAGGGCTTACCACTCTCCTAAAAGTGGTGGAATAAAGATCTTTGAAATGAAGACAGTTATGACCAAATCTGAAATTTTTTGTTTCGTCGATCACCTAGAAGATCTTTTATTCGAGATAAGTGGAAATTCTAAAATACTTTATACTTCCCAAGAAATCACTTGAAATTTGAATGTTTCAATGGAAATTTGGCATTACTTGAAATCTGAGTGTGCCGGTGAAAAAACGATGGCGATCAAAAACCTCAAAGCCCAAAATCTGGAAACCACGATAACTGAAAGGGGGAGAGGAACTTCAGTCGACAATCCAAATGTTACAAACGAGACAAAAAAATTCCTCCCTGGGACAAGGTGGCTTTTATTGAGGGAGGAGGGAGTGCCAGGTCCTTCAATAGGCCCGGCTAGAGGCGTTTGTAAAGGCTTCTGGACATAGAGACCCTTCACTACATGCGACTTGGTGGTTTGAAATCCACGATATTCAGGATCGTCGGGGCTGGAGACCACTAAGCCGACGCCGGAAGAGGGGGAAGTCGGGGTCGACTGCGGCTTTTAGGGCTTGGTTGGAAGGTGAGGAAGACAAGCAAGCCGCTGAAGGCGATTCCTATGAGAGAGGAATATCGCTACTTTCAAATAGGGTTTCACTTGGGGGTTTTGTGGGAATTTTTATTTGAGCGGCCACACATACCGTACAGTTACAGAAACCACTAGGAGGGAAGGGCTAAAGACCGTTTGACTTGGAATATTAAACATTTTAATGTTATTATAAAATTTGTCACTATACTCTAACACTTAGAATCTAAGCGAGGAACGCATGAAAACATATTACTAACGACAACTTATTTATTAAGGTGTGACAAAATAAACATATGTCATACCACAATACGATATTGGCACGATCAATATCGCTCGGCGTCAGACCCTGCAATCAAACTAAATTTTTGTAATAAAATTATAGATGTTACATTCGCACCTCCATTTCCTGGCATCAACACCCGTATCGACCGACGTGCAAACGGTGCTGGAAGCTCCGTTCTGCTCGCCCTCTGGGTGTGGCAAGCTGAGCTCTATGGTGACTGCCTGGAGGGAGTCATCTTCAACTGAGGAAGAGGAGGGTTCGGGTGGCGCAGACTTTTCTCGAGGCCGAATTGATTCGCGAAAGGCAAGGTATAAGCGAGTCATGGTGATTAATGATAAAAAATCAGCTGCTGCTATATGCCTAGATATATATCGAACAAAATTGGAATTAGTGGTGCCCAACTTTTTGTTTCAAAAAAAGATAATTAACTGGTTTGAATTGGGGAGACTTTAAGAAAAGAGAATTATAGTCTACATAAACAATCATTTTGCAGAATTTTGATGAGCCTTCAGTGGAGTTTGTTGTTTTTTCAGCTTACCTTTTAGGTTTGTATGTTTTATTTTAAAATTTTGTTGTATGTAAGCTCTATGACGGTTAGGGTTCGTTTGATTGAGCGGTGCGAGAGTATCCGGCGGATCCAAATGGAGGTGTCGAACCGGAAGGGGGGAAGCGGGGCTGGAAAAGCTCCGATTTGGTGGCTTTTCCTCTATCTGGCGGGAGCAAATGGAGCAAATGCCGCCGGCGTCCGTTTGTTTACCCGCCGTCCGGCAACGTTTGTTCCAAACGGAAGCGGCGAAACGCCAAATCAAACGAAGCTTTAGGCTCCGTTTGAGGGGACTTATTTTCACCGGTCAAGCGGTTACAATCGCATGAACCGGACCTTCACTGTGGTCTGGTTCATGCGGTCGTAACCGTTGACCGGTGAAAATTAGTCCCCCCAAACGGAGCCTTACTCAATTCTATCAGATTTAGGGCAAAATGCTGACGTGATTTACAAGCCCAACATAATGATAAACATAATTCAGGCTAGAGCTTTAATTGGAATTAATAAAATTTTATTTGTGAGTCTTTAAATTTTTTACAGCGCAATTAATGCATTTAGCAATGTGTAATATTTTTAATAAAATGATGTCAATAATCAAAACTGTGTTGCCCCGTGCCCGTTCCTATAACAATTTCCTTCGTAAAACGGTGATTGTTATCCGCAATACAGTTTTGGTTATCCATACTTTATTTTAGGTGTTTTTTCTCTCCCAAAAATTAGATAATCGCAAAAAAAATTTTGCTATCCGCACTAATTTTTCTCCCCTTATCTTATATCGTTTTTGAGAGCCGTGTTCAATTTTTCAAGGGTGCTGTTATTAGCACTGCAGTTTTTGGCTAGTTGCACCGCATTTTCACCTAGGTTTTCGTGTCTTTTGAAAATACGTCTTGTAAATGCATTTTTAGAAAAAGTGTTCAACACAAAAGTTGTAGATCTCGATGAGATCTACAACTTTCGTGTTGAACACTTTTCCTAAAAATGCATGTACAAGGCGTATTTCCAAAAGGCGCAAAATTTTCAAAGTACGCATTGTACATGCATTTTTAGGAAAAGTGTTCAACACGAAAGTTGTAGATCTCGTCGAGATCTACAATTTTTGTGTTGAACACTTTTTTCTAAAAATGCATGTACAAGGCGTATTTCCAAAAGGCACGAAAACCTAGGTGAAAGTGCGGTGCGACTAGCCAAAACTGCAGTGCTAATAACAACGCCCAAATAAATGAGAGTTATATTTGATGAGATCCCTCTTAGGAGCGCTAACCGCACCTCATGCATGGGTTAACAATCCGAGTTGTAACCGCCGCGGCAACTGCCGCCATCGCCGTCATCACCGCCGTCATCGCTGACATCACCGCCGCCATCGCCGTCGTCACCGCCATCGCCGTCATCGCCGCCGCCATCGTCGTCATCGTTGCCTCCAACGTCGCGGCAACCACCTCCATCACCGTCAGCACCGCCGCCATCGCCGTCATCGCCGTCATCGTCGCCGCCATCGTTACTAGAGATTTGAGTAGTAGTGGTCGCAGTGTTAAAGATGTTCTAAACTCATTTGAGCATGACTCTTTGTGGAAATATATTATTTCGGGCTGATAAATAGTCTTCTTATGACTACGTTTTACTTTAAATAGTACAACATATTTTACAAATGTTTGTATGGATGAGAATGTTGCATCCAATGACCTTGTTTTCTCTTTTTTATTGGATGAAGTTGTTGTAAAAGCTTCAAGGAAGCAAAAATTCAAAGTGTATCAATTTGCGGATATCAAAAATTTGATCTGCGGATAACAATTTGATTTACGGATATAATTTTAACAAAGCATATTTGCGGATATCAAATATTTGCGGATAGTCAAAACTGTAGTGCGGATAGTCGTGTACAAAAGGACCGGGCCCACTGGGCCGGCCCGAGTCCGGCCCGGCAAAAGCCCTGCTAGGCCCGACCTGGCAAATGGCTAAGGGTCCATGTTTAGAGCAACTGTCCGGGCCGATACCCGGGCCGGGTCGTGCAAAGACCGATTTCCGGGCCAGCCCGAGCTCGGGCCTGAGCGAAACCCGGGCTAGGGTCGGGAAAAGCCCGATCCAGAAATAAGAGTTGTTAACGACTCTTATTAGAGCCGTTTAATTAACGGCTCTTATTAGAGTCGTTAGCTGCTAACGGCTCAAATAAGAGTCATTACTAGTTGGCCCCGCTAGCCGCTGTTGTACAACAGTACAAGTGTACAACAGTACAAGTGTACAACAGTACAAGTGTACAACAGTTGTACTGTTGTACAGAGCCTAGAGCCTAAGCTGGCCAGCCTAGACCATAAGCTCAAAATTAAAAAAATAATAATTTTTTTTATAAACCCCTTGCCCCCTCTCTCACTTTCTCTCACTCCTGATTCTCGAACTCGCCCTCTCTCTCTCCTACTCACGCTCTCTCTCATTCCCCCCAACCCCAACCAGAACAGCCCCCCCTCTCTCTCTCTCCCCAACTCTCTCTCTCTCCAACTCTCTCTCTCTCAACCACTCACTCTCTCTCACTATTTCTCTCTCTCCCACTCACTCACTCTCTCACTCTCTCTCATTTTTCCTCCAACTCTCCAAGGCTCCCACTCCCTTAACGATAGCAAGACGTCGTCTTCCTCAACGTCAAGGTCGTCTACTCAAAGTACGTCTGTAGTGGTGGAGCACAATCGTAAGACGATAGTTTGGGAGCACTTCGATAAGGTTCAAGTTGGCGCCGAATTCAAGGCGTGATGCAAATTATGCTCGAAGCTGCTGACCCTTACCGGCAACTCGACACTATCAAGACACCTTAAGTTTTGTGTGGCGAAACAAGCTTCTGAGTCAAGTCAGACTCAAATTTAAGGAGCAGGACAAATTTGGACATACGATCAACTTCGCAAACGGTACATGTAGATGAAACATGTCATCAAACGTGAGTTGTCTTTCAGACATTACAACAACGAAAATGCGACGGAATACATACATGGAGGCCTTCAGCCCAAATATAAACAGGTAAGTAGAGCTCTTTTAGGTGCGGCGCCATTAAAAAATATTTAGAATTAAAACATCAGTTAATAATTTTTTTTTCAAATTTCGAGGGTCGTGTAAATTTAACGAGTGAAGTTTGGAGCAGTAGCATAAAAAAAGATTATTGTATGTAAGTATCACGTGACATTTGATCGATCCCGTTTAATGGGAGTTAAATAAGCACATAATTTGTTTTGAAAGTTTCGAATATCCGCACACTGATAAAGCTATATATAATGTAATTATGAAATGTGTGCGAGAATTTAAATTAAAAGATAAAATAATGAGTATTTCTTTTGATAACGCCTCTAACAATAACGTAGCTATTGATTGGTTAAAACGCGATTTAAAACCAATGCTAACCGGTGCGTTTTCACACTCGTTGTGTTTGTCACGTTTTAAATTTAGTGGTACAAGATAGCTTAACCGCTATGAAACCGTATATTAAAAAAAATCGTCTAATGCTTAGTGTCATTTATAGTTATAGGCAACGATCTCAGGATTTTAAACATTTTGTAAACGCACAAGGTAAAAAAATATTTGAAACCTCAATTTGATATGCCTATTAGATGAAACTTAACATCTAAAATGTTAAAAAAACATTTCAACAAAAATCACTTCTTATGAAATATTATAATATGGTAAAAGGTCATGATTTGACCGATGTCGATTGAGATGTATTAGCAAATTACATGGATTTATTAAAATATTTTTGTAGGTCGACAGTTTTTTATCCGGCGTGTACTATCCGACTAGCTCACTAGTAATTGAAAATTTTATAAACATTGCACAAAAATTTAATTATTATAAGCAACATGATGGATGACTTTCATTAATTGAAATAATGGAAGATTTTTTTTTTAAAATATTATAGAGAAATGCCTGCAATGTTTTCGTGCGCCGCCACTTTAAATTCGTTATTCGGCGTAAAAAATTTGATAGAAGAAATCAATACAAACTTAAATTTCGATAATTGTGATGACGTTAGTATTATAAAATTTAATTTTCTTTTTACCGAGTGTTCGAGTGTTACAATTATTATGATAACTTATACGACTCCCAACCTCGGGAAGAAATACCGCAACCAAAAACAAATGATACTTTTAAAAATAAAATTTTAGAATTAGTAGTTACGAAAAAGGCGCGCACATCTAATAGTTTAAATGAATTGGGATTGTACACTAAAACACAATTCCGTGATTTTATGAGCACGAAGGAGATTAAAAACTTCGATCTCTTAAAATGGTGGAAAGGTAAAGTTAATACGTATCCTATTTTGACATATATGACTTGTGATTTACTAACAATTCAAGCTAGTACGGTAGCTTCAGAGTCCGCTTTTTCTCTTAGTTGCAGAGTTTTGAACGAGCGGAGGAGTCGGCTCAACGAAAAATCTTTGGAAACGTGCATCTGCTACAAACACTACTTGGATGCTACGAAGAGGAAACAACACATTACAACATTAGAGGATAGCTTAGAGAGAATAAAAGATGAGATGAACACAATTAATTTACAAGATGATTGAAGAGCAAGCACACATCTAGTAGTTTACTAGCTGCCTTAAAACTGCATTTTTGTGTTTAGTTAAATTAATAAATATTGTAGTTTTTTAATCTAAAATAAAAAATGATAATAAATTACATTTTTTTTTCAATTAATGTAAATTATAAATGTTATTTATTATTAATAAAATTAAATTTTTCTTGTCCATGCAAGCGATTTTTTTTATTATCATAATAAAATAATAATTATAAATTTTTAATGTTTTAAATTATTTAAAATAATTTAATAATAATTATTATTATTATTTAAATAGTCTGGCCCGAGCCCGTCCCGGCCCGGCCCGAAGAGCCGGATCAGGCCCTTCCCGGGGCAGGGGCCCGAGACCGGGCTGAGCCCGGTTAACTAAAGCCCGGACTCGTTGGGGTTGGTACCGGGCCGGCCCGATCGGGCTTTATGCCCGTGACTAAGGTGGCGTTTGGTTGGGCTGATGGTCTGCGGTGTAGTTGGGCCGCACCTTTATTATGGCAATAAGCTGCGTTTGCTATAGATTATTTTAATAAAGCAGTTTCGGTTTGGCCGCAGATTTGTTCTAGCTCCCGTCAGCAGGTACTTTTCGCTTCCAGTCGCAGACGCAGGTACTGTCGCTTCTTCCTTCGCGAAACTCTCGCGAGTGTGTGCGAAATCTATCGGTGTCGAAGGCCACTGCAAAATCCCGATTCTCTGCCGCGCCATGTTAGATCTGCGGAGCTCCGGAATATCCGCAAAGCTCTCTCGACGGCAAACACATCTGAGCGCGACGTCGCCGTAGAAGAACGCGCAACGACTGCTAATAATATGAAATGAGAAAGTCTCATATTATGTCCAATGGTACAAGAGGCTAGCTCATTAGAATTACAAGACTATTGACAAGTCTTTAGTCAAGAGCTAGTTAGGAATGGTCTTAATATGAAATGCACCAAGGAGGGCATTTGCTCAGCATGCCAAAAGGGCAAGCAGGCCAAAGCCTCCATCAAGAGCATTGGAACCAAAGACTCTGTGAGGTGTTTATACCTCTTGCATATGGACTTGTTTGGTCCTATGTCAGTTCATAGTCTTGATAGGTAATTCTACACCCTTGTAGTGGTTGATGACTATTCCGGGTATGCTTGAGTGTTCTTTCTTAAGAGAAAGAATGAAACCCTTGATGTCATCATGAAGTTTATCAAGCAAATTCAGAATGAGTATGACAGTACTGAGGTCAAAATTAAAAGTGACCATGAGACTGAATTCCAGTCTGATAGTATGACAAAGTTCTGCGAAGAGTTAGAGATTCATCAAAAATTTTCTTCTCCAATAACATTCCAGCAAAATGGGATTGTTAAGAGGAAAAATAGAACTCTCATAGGCTGGAAGGACATTGTTAAGTGACACATCTCTCCCAAAGTATTTCTGGGCTGAGACAGTGAAACTGCATGTCATGTCCTTAATAGAGTCTCTATCACCAAGAGCCACAAGAAGACTCCCAATGAGATTTTGAAGGGCAGAAAATAAAACATGGGCTATCTCAGAATCTTTGGTAGTAAGTGTTATGTGCTTCACAATGAAAAGTGTTATGTGACTAAGTTTGTTGCCAAGTCCTTTGATGAGATTTTTATTGGGTACAACAATCATAGTAAAGCCTATAAGATCTATAGCTTGAAAAGCCAGTTGTAGAAAAATATATTCGTATAGTCTTTGATGAGTATACTATGATTAACAGTGAGCTGTCAAGCTCCTCTTCTAGTACTGTAGGTACAAAATAAATGGACCAGCTAACTATCAAAGCAGCTGACGACAACGACAACGGTGAGAGACGACAGACAAATCCTAACGACGGCGGCGAAACCCTAGCAACGACGTCGACGATGAAACCGTAGCAGCTGGATCTCCTCATTTTACTTATCAACGACGACTCTGAGACCCTCGTTTTGTTTTTCAGACGAGGGCGTAAATTTCTGATCTCCCACAAAGCCTTTCCTTCTCTTTCGTGAGGTATCCTCCTTCCTCCTTCTCTTTCAAGAATTTTTTGATGATTAGCTTGAAAGCTTACTCATGAGTTCAGAAATTTCTGATTATTAGCTTGAAATAATTAGATTTTTTGTATAGAATGGTTACTAATTCTTTCTGATTACTAGTTATACCTGCTAGTAAAATCCTATTGAAATTAGAATAGAATGTAACAAGGTCTACTAGAAATGAAAGCAGAAGTTATTCTGTGAGTCTTTCTTCTTCCTCTTCCTTTTTTTTTAAGAAAATAAAATTAGGATTGAGGCTTGAATTTCATGCTAATAATGCTGATATTGAAGGAATAGTATGATCAATCATGACTTTCTATCCTTGTTTGATTATTGTTTATTACTGCTGGTTAATTATTCACGAGTAGCAGGTTAGGTATTCATTTTCGGGAAAAAATGATCTCCAGTAATGCCAGGTGATCTAGAATGTGTACCCATGTTTTCAATTGAATGTTTACTGATTTCCTTATTTTAAGAGCTATAATTGTAGTGTGTGTATGAATGTGTGTTTGTATATGCGTATGTGTGTGTGAGTGTTTGAATGTATACCTATTTATATGTGTGTGTGTGTGAGTGTTTGTTGTGTATGTGTGTATATGCCTATGATACTCTCTTAGCTGTTCTGTTTTTGGATTTTGTTAGGTGATTATTAACCGCAATCCGTTATTGGCTAGTCGCACCCCAAATCTGCTTACTTTTCGCGTCTTTTCAAAATACGCCATGTACATACAATTTCAGGAAAAGTGTTCAACACGAAAGTTGTAGATCTCGTCGAGATCTACAACTTTCGTGTTGAACACTTTTCCTGAAATTGCTTGTACAAGGCGTAATTCTGAAAGTCATAAAATCTGAGCATATTTCCAAAGTACGGCTTGTACATGCATTTTTAGGAAAAGTGCCTAACACAAAAGTTGTAGATCTTGACGAGATCTAAAAATCCATGAAAGACGTATTTTGAAAAGACGCAAAAAGTTATGAGATTTTGGGGTGCCACTAACAAATAACCGGTTTGCGGTTAACAATCACCTTTTGTTATCTGTCAGCTTATATTACTGTTGCTTGTACTCATAGTTGTGTTTATCTCTATTATCTGTTATGTGTGGACTCATATTATCTTATCTATTATGTGTTGTTTATCTCTTTTATGGATGTGAATATCATTATGCTAGTATTCATGGTCTGTTATGCGTGAAAAATATATGTTATGATTGAAAAAAAATTTATTTGAAAAAAATGTATGAATGAAATTTTATTTTGTGTTATATTTGGAAAAAAATTTTTTATTCAAAATTCCGTTTTGTATCCAAATAACTTTTTGAAAACTCCGTTTTGTAAAATCTGTTTCACTCAAACAGTTTTTTAATAAAATTCTGTTTTCCAGAATCATCAATTTTTCTATCAACAACAGTTCATCAACAGTTTTCCATCAGCAACAGCCCAACCAAACAAAACCTAAGTGCGAATAACAATCACCTAAAAAAACGAGGAATAAAGTACTTTAAAAATAATATTATGTGACGTGATGAATTAATTAATTGATGGAGGCGCCATTTTCTGGATCAAGATCTTATCCTTTGTCGTTCTCAGGGAGAAATTCTTGCATCCGGGACTCGGACGCCGTCCGCGTCCACTCAGCGCCTGCCACGTGAGCATTCGGCGGGCGTTGCGTGACTTGTTTTTCCTCTCTCTAAGGCTCTGTTTGGGATACCAGTGCCGTTTTAAAACGGAAAAGTTCAAAAGGGAGATGCTAAACTGTATTTTAAAAACAATGGTTTTAAAACTGAGACTTTGTTTGGGTAACCTCCGTTTCAGTGACGGTTTAAATTATTTACAAAATTATCTTCGCATGAATTTTATTTATTTCACACCAATTTTTTCTGAATTTTTTAAAACAAAATTAAGTATTATATTTGTGGTTTTTTTTTACAAATTTATGGATATAATTATATTTTTTATAGGAGTTAAATTGATTAAATAAAATTAAACTAAATTAAAAAATATTTCAAACGACCGTTTTGAAAGGTAGAATGGAGGTCTCCATGATTTTTTCAAAACGGAGGAAAACATTGGTTTTAAACCGGCCGTTTTAAAATGACAACATTTTAGTTCTTCCAAAACACCTTTCCTCCAGTCCATTTAGAACGGAATGAAGTTAAAACGGGCTCCCAACATAGCGAAATTTTTTGGTCCGGGCCCCGGACGAACATCATCGTCCGGGCCCCTGACGAACATCATTGTCCGGGCCCCGGGTGATTTGGACGCGTGTCCTCCCTTTTTCATTCGTTAAGTTATTTATGTTTAGGAACTCTTTTTTCCAGCTATTTAAATAAATAAAGTTTAGATAATATTTCAAGAAAAAAGAATAAAAGTATCCTGAATCGATGTGAAATAAAAATATAATCTCTCATTTATTTTCTGTAATATCTCAAATAAAATGTTATTTTTCATTTTTTTTTCTAATATCTGAATTTTTTTACATTTGAGTAAAATGAGTATTCTTTGTAATAAAACATATAATTTAAATAAAACTTGTAATAATATATATTTATTTATTTTAAGAGTTCACATAGAATTTTTTTCTGTAATATATTATCTCAGCTATTTTCTGTAATATCTGAGATAACAATATAATCTCTCAGCTATTATTTATAATAGCTCGGATAAAAATATAATCTCCCAGCTATTATATGTAATATCTGAGATAAAAATGTAATCTCATATCTATCTGAGATAAAAATAAATATTTTTTGAGTTAATATACATAAATAAAATTTATAATTTAAACAAAACTTATAATAATATGAATCATTTTTATAATATATATATTAACTCAAAGACTAGATGAGATATTATATTTTTATCTGAGATATTACATATAATAGCTGAGAGATTACATTTTTATCTGAGTTATTATAAAAAATAGCCGAGAGATTTAAACCCTAAACCCTTAAATAAACTTATAATTAAAAAAAAAAACTTGTAAGAACATATATTTATTTAGTTTAATCGTTCACATAAATTATTTTTTGTAATATAATATTCACGATTTATTTATTTCGTAACATAGATTTATTTATTTATCATATTATCTAAGTAAAAAATATATTATCTCAGCTATCTGAGATAACAATTGAATCCCTCAACTATTTTTTATAATATTCGAGATAAAAATGTAATCTCTCATGTATTTTTTTTAATATCTGAGATAAATATATATCCCCTTAACTATTTATATGTGTAATAAATGAGCATGTATATTTTAATAGCTGACATATGGATTTCTCAAACAAAAAAGAATAACGTAAGTGAAAAAATGACACGTGTCTAAATCACCCGTGTCCCGGACCATGATGTTCATCCGGGACCGGACCAAAAAATTTGCCTAAATCAGGACCATTGTTATCTCGGAGTCTCACCCGGACGGAGATTTAGGACGGAGCCCGGTGGTAATAACGACGCCGTTCTCAGGTGGCTCTCTTTTATAGTCCAACCAGTCTCCCGGCCTCATCCTCCGCCTCCCTTCCTTCGTCTTCTTCACGATAAATCCCATTGCGAACAGATGAAGTGAAGAGAGTGGAGAGTGAGGTAGATAGTTTTTTACCTGGTGGAAGCTCTCTCGGCTGTTGCAGCAGAGGCCGAACTCCAGGCCATGGTTGGCGTCGCCGCAGTCCCCAATTTCTGCTCATACTCCTCCTATTCCACCATTATCCAACTCCGTTGGCCGCAGAGGTCTTCATGTCCAAGCTCCTCCTCACTGCGGCGACCTGGAATAGCTTCGACTAAGAGCAATCGCACGCTCCGCTGCTTCTCATCATCATCCCCCAATGGTAAGCCGAAAGGAAGCGAATCTGAGGACCTTTCCGTCGAGGAGGAGGCCGGCAGTATCGCCTCCGGAGAGTTCACGATCCAGAAATTTGGGTTGGTTCTCGTTATTCTCCTTTCTCACGTTCCCCATTTCTTCCGTTTTGGATTTTTGTGGTTTTGAGTTTTTCTTCGTTCGAACGGAGAAACAAAAAAGATTGGTTCCGGTGTTGAGGACTGGGCTGTCCAAGATTTTACCGGCGGGAAAGTTCTTAGAGGAGCTGTTGGCTAAATTGGACGGCGGAGTTGGAGACGGGGATGAGCGCGCAGAGATTCCTCAGGCAAAGGGATCGTTCAGTGCTGTGGTAGGGCAGGCTTTCTTCATCCCCCTTTACGAGCTCTATCTCATCTACGGCGGCATTTTTCGCCTCAACTTTGGGCCCAAGGTAGAGTTGATGTCGATACTTTATTAATTTTTTCCCTTTCAAACAACAGCGGGTCTAACTTTATTTCTTCTCCGCAACAGTCATTTCTGATAGTTTCCGATCCTGGAATAGCCAAGCACATTCTCAAGGACAATTCCAAAGCTTACTCCAAGGTAGCCTTCTCCCCTCTTCTCCCATGATTTCAAGTTCCTTTTTTTTTGAAAAAGAAAAGAACAGAAAAAGTAAAACTTATTTATGTCCCCATATAATGTTGTAGGGTATTCTTGCTGAGATTCTGGAATTTGTCATGGGGAAAGGATTGATCACAGCTGATAGTGTTATATGGCGCGTTCGGAGACGAGCAATTGTCCCTGCTTTGCATCAGAAGGTGATTGCCGAAGTTAGCTAGTTTACTACAAGTTTGCTCTTGTTGGATTAACTAAGATTAGGGTATCGTGAAATATGTTGAGAATATAGTCCTATATCTAGGACCACATGTAGTTTTGACACCATATAAATCATGGGCCCTTCAACTTATAACCAATTGATTTTGAGTTGGATCTTAGGTTGGAAAATAGTATCAGAGTAAGAAAGGCTCAACGGTCTACTCCCACGTCACCCGGTTCTTAAAAAAGAATATCACTTGTTAGAGTCGAAAGACCATACACATGAGTGGACATGTTGAGAATATAGGCTTACTTTGAGAGACTCATGCAATCTCGTGCACTTAATTTAGATATTGGGCCCATCCACTTATAAATAATTAGTTTTGGTTCTGGCCTTATACTCTAATATTGTATGAAGGTAGGATAGGCTCAACGCTCCATTCTCATGTGACCTAATTAAATGTGAAAGTCACACATCAATGGCGAAAGACTCTACACATGATGGAGCGTGCTGAAAATTTACTCTCACATCGAGAAAGTCATGATATCTTCCGCACTTAAATTAGAGCTTGGGTCCATCCACTTATAGTCAATTAGTTTTGTTTTGGAGATTAGATTCTAACATCGTATCAAGGTAGGTTTGGCTCAACGCTCCACTCTCACGTCATCTAATTAAAACAAAGAAGCTGCATGTCAGAGGTAAAAGTCCCTACACATGATAGGACGTGTTGAAAATATAGTCTCACATCAATAAACTCATGTAGTCTTGTGCACTTAATATTGATCATGGGTCATCAACCTATAATCAATTGATTTTGAGTTGGATACTTAGTTTCTAACATATTCGGTAGCTTTAACTCCATACTTCTTTACGATTTCTCTAATGTAGCCAATACTGTAAAATTGATGTCATAAATAGTATGTGGCTGCAATGATTAGCCTCTTTGGACAAGCTTCATATAGTTTATGTGAGAAGCTTGATAGAGCCTCATCAAATGGAGAAGATGTTGAGATGGAGTCACTCTTCTCGCGCTTGACTTTAGATGTCATTGGGAAGGCTGTTTTCAACTATGATTTTGATTCTTTATCACTAGACAATGGAATTGTGGAGGTAAGATTATTTACTTGTTTGTTTTTTTGAGATAGCACAATGCTTATTATATCTTTTATCTAATATTATGGTTGTATTAGGCTGTTTACACTGTCCTGAGAGAAGCTGAGCAGCGAAGTACTTCTCTAATACCAACTTGGAAAATTCCAGTATGGAAAGATCTCTCTCCAAGACAGAAGAAGGTCACAGAAGCTCTAAAATTGATCAATGATACTCTTGATAACCTGATAACCATATGTAAGGTGATGATTATCTCAACATCACAGCATAGTTAGAGCTGTAAAATATGCTTTACTTTATATATTGGTATTGCATTTTACACCTTAAATGATGCACACATGATGAATCATGAAGTAATTTGCTATTCTATCTCTTTACCACATGATTTCATTTGTGAGATTACCACACGATTTAATTTATCACAAAGCATCATATTTGTATGCATAATTTCATTGTCCAGTCTCATGATTATTAATATTCTAACGTGCCAAAGTAAATCTGTTAAATATTTTAGATTCTAATTTATGCTGCTTTACATTGAATCACTTCTACGTCAATTATATGCAGAGGATGGTTGATGAAGAGAATTTTCAATTTCATGAGGAGTACATGAATGAGAATGATCCTAGCATTCTTCGCTTTTTATTGGCATCAGGAGATGATGTAATGATTTGGAAAAGTATACTTTGCTAGCCAATTTGTCTTACAATAATATGTTTTTTACAATGTCCTTTCTTACTGGTGCATGATAGGTTTCTAGCAAGCAGCTCCGTGACGATTTGATGACACTACTTATAGCAGGACATGAAACATCTGCTGCAGTCCTAACATGGACTTTTTATCTTCTTTCTAAGGTTTTTTTATTATGTATTCTTGTTGTTACACAGTGATTACCTTGTTGTTCTAGAGACAATTATAGCTTCAGTCAATAATGCCAAGGGAAAAACAACCTTATTTATCCAAGGTTATTATGTACAATTCAAAAACAATATGTACACACTGTAGATTTTCTAACAACATAAGTCTATTCCCTCTTTATATATACTAACAACATAAGTCCATTCCTCCTTCATACCCAATTTGAATACATTTTTAGAGAAATTAATCTCAATCAATCTTTTGGTATATAAATATGTTAATTCGTATGCAGACTACATGAAAGGAGTGTTGATGTTTTCCTCGATCTTTTTGATCTTTTTTCCTTGCATTATGTTTTCAACTTCGATTTCGTCCGATCATATGTTGAACAGGATTATAAGCATATTCAACATAAAGCATTATAGGATTTCTTTCAATGAAGCCGAGATCTTTAAGTAGAGCTCTTAGCCCTACTGGATCTAACAACAACATAATGTGTTATGGGCCCACTGATGTTATAAACCACGAGCGACGGGCCCAGTTATTGTTACCTTTTAATGTCTTTTATTATTACATTTTATTAATGTTGAATCATTAAGATATTGGTAGTTAAGAGTTAGTCATTATATGTCTTGTAACCTATTTAAAGACATGTGTTGTTTGTGTGAAGGTATCAAAGAAATCAAATCTATTTCCCTGGTCTTGAATGAGATTGTGGCAACTCTCTCTCTCTCCGAGCACACCCCGCCTAGGCAGTTGCGGTTCCAACTCCACAGTATCCTTCGTTATCGTCATCCTCGCATCCGACCATCCTTCAACAACTCTACTAACTTGATACGACGGGCCCATAAGGCCATAACAATTTGGTATCAGTGCTTTCCTTCCTCTGACACCATATTCCTCCCCCACATTTTGCTACCACCAAAAGGGCCTCCCTCTTTTCCCCTCCAATTTTCGCGGGATGCCACCACCAATCTCCGGAAGAAATCGAAGATGAAATTAGAGTCCCTCTGGTTTTCACTGGCTGCCTCATTAGCGTTCTACGAAATCGACATCAAAGTTTGATATCAAGCTTTCGTCGCTTCGATGACTTCGTCTGCATCGACCTGTAAGTGTCTCCCTCCACCAACTCCGTCTGCGTCGACCACATCGCTCGTCGTCGACGCTGTCATCACTGCTGTTCTTTCCTCGAAGCTCAGTTGTAACTAGCTACCAACGGCGAATTGCGATCAATTTTCCGACATCCCCGCTCCTCACTTGCGCACGTTGAAGCTCGACTGTGAAGATCAAAGCTCGCATGCGCATGCCAATATCCATACGTATTTGAGCTCGGAGCTATGAACGATCCCTATGCATACGCCTCCTATTTCGAAGCCTCTCCATCTCCCCGTGCCCGTGCCCTGCTAGCGCCGCAACCACAACTTAATTTCGAGCCTTGCACTTATCGAGCAATGTGCCCTCTCCAGCCAAATCACTACTTTATTTTCTGGGGAAGTTGGAGCCCTATGCATTCTTGTAGCCAGCTACCTCCAAACTCCTTGGTGAATTGAATTTTAATTGATTAATCAATTATTTGATTAATCAATTAATTATTAATTCATTAATTGCCCCCCAAAAACATATTATATTTTTGCTCACAAGTTGTTCACTAGTCGGCAACGAAAATCGCCACCACCATCATCGTGCAACTCAACGACATGATAACTGCACACAAAAGTAAACAACTGCTACTCACACGATTGGCGCCCATACCCGACAAGGTGCTTGTTGTTGCTATTCCGACAAGTCCTGACCATACCCGACAAGGTGCTTGTTGTTGCTATTCCGACAAGTCCCGAGCAATCACCGAACCTCTGTGATTAGTCTCGACCACTACTTCATTCACATAACGATTTTAAGAAAGTGAATACTTAATAATGAGGATATAAAACAAATAGAGAAAATAAAAGAAACGGTAAGGTCTCTACCAGATTTGCGATTACCATTGGATACTAAATACTTAATAATTGAAACAGATGGATGTGAAACCGGGTGAGGAGCCGTCCTAAAATGCAAACCCCATAAATATAAAGGAAAAAATGAAGAACAAATATGTAGATATAGTAGTGGAAATTTTAAAGAAAAAGGCCCCGCCAGTAGCATTGATCAAGAAATCCTAGCAGTCTGCCATGGATTAGATGCCTTTCGCCTGTTCATCATTAACAAGAGCGAAGTATTAGTAAGAACAGATTGCGAAGCAATAGTTAAATTTTACCAAAATAGAAATAAAAAGAAAATTAGCTATAAACGATGGACCAATTTTATGGACCATATCTTGAATAAAAATTACAAAGTCTTGTTTGAACATATCAAAGGTACTGATAATAAATTGGCCGACCAATTATCCCGCAAGGCAACTCTGCTGTAAAAAGTTTTTAAGGGCTACCTGGAGTGCTGCTACTGGAGCTATCACCGGGGGTGAGATTTGCTATTTCTCATGCGAGCATGTCGCGGAGAGTGGTAATAAATCGTTTAATGTCTGCTACTTCTCTAGATAGATTTCTATATACTGGGTGTAATATTCAAGCATAACTAAATTTTTTGTAGAATTTTAGTTGAGACGAGCGGAACTTCTCGTTCATTTAATGTTTGTTTTAATTTTCATACACATGATTGAGTTGGTTCGTGATATACTGCTGATTGATGGTTATTTCTTTTAATAATTTATTTTTATGGTTTAAAGAGTCGATATTTATTTGATATAAATTCATATATTTTGAGCTCGTAAATTCTAATGTTTTGCTAAGACTAATGAATAAGTTTATCATGCTATTTAATTGGCTATTGGTTCCGTATAAAGAGTGTGTGTATGTATTGTGGCAATAACATTCATGTTTAAATTCATTATTTATGTAGACTGTGTGTTTATTTTTATGTGAAATTTCGAGATCTAAGTAGTCAAATTTTTGACAACTATTCATGGCTCTGATACCAATTTTAAGAGGGGGGTCGTAAATCGCAATCCTACGATTAACACTCTTATTCTACTACATCTAATAACCCGACTGGTTACTAGGTAGGAATATCAGATCGTAGTTTCTTTTATTTCTAGCATTCTTATGACTATGTTATAAAAGAAGTTTTAGTTTTGTAAAAACTAGTTTTGCTTATTTGATAATATAATTTTAACAAATCCTCTCATCTCCGGGTTTACTTTGAACATGTTTCTTTGTCACTTTCTTAAAGATGATCTGTAGGAGGGCCATCCCGAGCGCAAGATATCCCATGAGTCCTTACTCCATCTCCTTCGATCTCAATTAGTTTAAATAAAGATTCGTCATAACAAAGTTGTTTATATCAGTATTTGCATGCGGCTGCGATACTTTTTCCCTACGGCCTCTCGCCTAGTGGTACTTCTTCTCCCCGGCCCCCGGGCTCATACTGATATAATTTTTATTATAAGTTCTTTATTGAAACCGCTTTACATCGTTGGTGTTGGCCTCAGGCACTCATGGGCCGAGCTTGCTATAACTCAGTAATCCACTGGTATGTAGTCGAGTACCCAAACTGCGAGTGCCCGCATAAGAAAAAAAATCAACTTCAGCCCAATAAGAGAAAAGGCCAAATGTACCCCAAGGTAGCCCAACAAGAAGATTTTTACCCTTAAGGTAACAACTCAACTAAATAAATGAAAATAAGTATACCAAAATTGAAATGAAAATCACCCAAAATGTTTGCGTAAAATGCGCACTGCCTGAACTTTTATCATCATCGGGGATTTAAAAATTTTTAAAACATAAATCAAACTTTATTTATTATACAAAAGTTTTTGACTCGTTACAAAGACATCCATATCTTTGGACAAAATATCTAATGCGATTGCGCTCACAATGCTTGGTTAGCTTGTGGTCTGGATCCTTGAAGCTGAGACCCCGTGGATAAAATAACTTTATATCGTTCTGGTCTAGCCATACGCGGAAGTCCCGTGTTTCTACGGCTAGGACTCTGTTATACGGGAGGTCGACATCGTATGCTTTTTTATAACTTCTAAAAGCCCTAATTTGCTTAGGGAGGCTGCAGAGCTCCGGGCTAATAATATATGAGCTATCGATATGGCTAGCCTGGATAACAGGCTTTTCGGTAAACCGAAAGATGTATATCTCTCTTTTATTATTTTCGAGACAATTAGGCTCGTAGCATGGGGGGATTGCCCTTATATAGGCCTCTACTCCTCCTCCACGAGGTGTTACATTTAGCAACTGAAATATAACTTCAGCTATTCTTGTTTCTTGAACATGTCTTAACATGTCCCTGTCTAGTGAAGAGGAGACGGGTGATTAATCATAATTCCATTAAGTTTGGGATAATAAATTCTACTCACGAAATGGTTACATCAGTCCATTTTGCTATGTCTATTTGCAAGCGGAGATACGAAAAATGCAATTTTTACCCCTCGTTTCTGAGTAGGTTATACATTCTAGCTTGACCCCTTGCAGAATATCTTCCTTTGAAGTGACCAGCTTTCGCAGTACCGTTTGGTAATTGTACTGGCGCTTTACCTGCCTCTGTAATACTTTGGCTAAAATATTATTTTTAACAGCTGCTAATGCTGATGGATATTGTTGCCAATTTTCTTCAGCTTCTACGAGTTCCTTAGTGTACTGATTAGCTATATCTTGTAATTCTTTTATTTGATCTTTTAGATCTGCGATCTTACTTTCTGCTATGACTAGGGATGTTCGTAGCATATGATAGTCGGGGCTCTGGTTTGGCCTTAAGTTAATGCTACTGGGGATGTCTTTTTCCAAGATACTATGACTAGTATGGCTATTTAGGAAGGCAAAGTGCCCGCAGACACAGTCTACAATGTCTTTGTAATTTTTTAGTTTTTTCCCATTCCATAAGTTATCCACCAAGCACTGCTGGAGCGGCGTGATCTGGTGGCTAGTTCGGAAACGAAGGTAGCTATTTGCTGGGAAGGTTGACAGTACGTGTAGTCCAAATGTAATCTGCTTGTTTTGCGCCATCTGCAAACAATACAGAATTTAGTTAAAAAGTTTTTAAGGGCTATCTGGAGTGCTGCTACTGGAGCTATCACCAGGGGTTAGATTTGCTATTTCTCGTGCGAGCATGTCGCGGAGAGTGGTAATAAATCATTTAATGTCTGTTACTTCTCTAGATAGATTTCTATATACTGGGTGTAATATTTGTCGACTCTGTTCTAAATATTCTAAAATCCTTAGATAACGACTATTTTCTGCATATAGTATACGAAGTTTTTCGTTATCGTCCATTAATTATGCGGAAAACTTACTAATGTTAAAACTTACTAGATCTAGATAGATTTCTATATTACTAAGTTAAAATTGGTATCAGAGCCATGAATAATTGTAAAAAATTTGACTACTTAGATCTTGAAATTTCACATAAAAATAAACACACAGTCTACATAAATAATGAATTTAAGCATGAATGTTATTGCCACAATACATACACACATTCTTTACACGGAACCAATAGCCAATTAAATAACATGATAGACTTATTCATTAGCCTTAACAAAATATTAGAATTTACGACCTCAAAATATATGAATTTATATCAAATAAATATTGACTCTTTAAACCATAAAAATAAATAATTAAAAGAAATAACCACCAATCAGCAGTATATCACGAACCAACTCACTCATGTGTATGAAAAATTAAAACAAACTTTAAATGAACGAGAAGTTCCGCTCGTCTCAACTAAAATTTTACAAAAATTAGAAACAGATCATAAAGATTTACAAACAAAATATAATACGATTGAAACGATGCTTTATGAAATAAAAAGGGCATAATGGAGTCAGCAGAATATAAGGAAGCCATTAGATATACAAATATATATTTAAAAGGCTCCATAGGCTTTAGTACCCATGACGCACAAGAAGAGAGTGATAAAATTCTGATCAGATAAAATAATACCATAATCCACCTCTTAATCCAGCTTCATAATAAAATAGAGCTCGCAATCCAAAAACCCAACGGATATAAAGAGGAATCCCAAATCGAAGGTCTAATAGGTCAACTAAAAGACTTAAAAATAGGGAACGAAAAATATACAAAACCTCGAGCACCATATAAATTCGGTATCATAAAATAATGAATCCGCAAGCAATAACAACTACCAGTAGAACCGTAACATCGGAAAATAGCCAAGTCGGCACCTCCTCCTTTTTAGGACAATTTCTACGACAGAAAACGAAAAAAGAAACGGTCCTAGAAGAAGTATTAGACGTCGAACAAGATTAAGTGTTATACAATAACCATCAAATTAACCTCCTGAATCCGAAAACTTTATATCACGTCGGAAGATTTAATTTTAACACTCAACTACTAAGAATTAATAGAGAAGAAGAATTGCTAGTCACTAACTTTCCCAATAATCTTAAGTTAATCAGCCAAAATACAATAAGCCAGATCAAACAGACAGATAAAAAATTAGTCCATTTGGGATTAATAGTTATCGGAAGGGACTAGCAAGAAAAAGATTAGGAACAAAAGTTCTAATCACACTCTTAGATAAAAGATGACAGTCAGACGCCCGCAAGGCAATGATCGCCGCCATGGAAGTAGACATGTCAGGAAACAAATGAATATTTTATTGTAGTCCAGACTTCATGGTTAGTATAAAAGACATAGACAAAATTGAATTAGGAATCCAAACAAAGGGATGCGAAGATTTTACCGGACACAACAACTTGCTGATAAATATTGGATTATTAGGAAAACTAACAAACAACAGTACCACGAAATATAAGCTTAATATCGAACATATTATAGATGCCATAAGCAGCACGGGTGTAAAAATGATTCAACCTATGGATGTTGACCCAGCCATATTAGAAGGACTAGCTTGGAATATCAGCGATAATTTAACAAATGACACAGTTAGTATCCCCGATAATAGTCTTTTATACAAAAACTTAGATAACACTTATAGCTTAAGATTCCAAGGATATTTGCATAAGCCGATCCCTTAACAAGACGAGATAGACTCCGACGTAGACTCTCTGTGCAATGAACAGAATAGAAGACGGTCATATAGTTAGGTATAAATTACAAAGGTACTTACGATGACCAAATTAGACTAGAAAATAGAATGGAAATTGAAGGACTAATGTACGAATACGATAGTCTTGAACTTAATAAATTAGGACATTTAGTCATGCATAGAGACCTACTACTCCAAGACGAACCAGATACAGGGTTCTGCGCTACGACAGCATATGAGCAACAAATCGAACTGGTCAATGGAGAGTCTACATCCCAAGCAAGCAATACATATACATTCAACACAGAAATTGATAACCAAATAGGACAGCCACCTAGACCCACATATAACGATTACCAAGGAGAACGAGATGTTGATAGACCCAAAGGAAAACGTATGCCATTAGAAACCATCGATAAAAAATTATTAATAGATGATAGACGATTATTAAATATCACAGCACATGATCCCCAAAAAATACCCACTGTATTGGAAATATGGAGTCAAATGGTAGTTCGAAAATATGATGAATTAGAAATCATTAAGTCACCTGAAGAAATGTATAATTATCTCGAAAATTTTTTAGGAGCAACAGCAAGAGCAGTCTGGGAATCTTATAAGAAAGATTATCCCCAAGACTTTAGCCGAGATATTTTCTTAGGCGCAAATCCTTATAACTTTACTAATAAGATTACATATTTGTTATTAGGACATCAGCCAAACATTACCTCAACCGCCCAGATAGAAGCCATCAGACGATTAGAACAACTTCAAATTAGGAAATGACATTATATCAAACCATTTCTCCAAGATTATATGTATTATAGTAGTATTGCAAGATGTTTTTTTATGACCAGACTATAGTAGAAAAACTCTTCCTGAAATTACCAGATCCATTAGGAACCGTTATATACAAAAAATATAATGAACGATAAGTGAATTTTCCTCAAATAGACAATATCAGTACAAAAATAAAGTTTATCTTAGATTGTCTGGTCGAAAAATGCACTGATTTACAGATTAATAAACAACTCAAAGGAGAATATAGTTTTTGTCGTAACATATATACACCCCAACGATATGACAAGGACGACAAACCCAGCTCTCGACCACAACAGAGTAATTATAAATACAAACCTAAACGAAAATATTTCCTACGAAAAAGTAACGCTAGAAAACCATACTGAAACAAAGATAAGCACGTCAGAAAATATGATCGACGAAGAAATTATAGTAAAACCTTAGCATGTTTTGCTTGTGGCTCTACTGAGCATCTAGCCCGCGAATGTAATAAACGACATAACATACATAACAAACAATCTTCCTTAATAAACTGTACAAATGAAAATTTAATCCACGTTGACGAAACCATTAGTGACACAGAAAGTGTTTACAACATTATTAGTATTAATGACCACGATGATAAGTACCGTTCTAGCTCTGATAGCGATACCGAAGCATTACCCAGAGAATTAGTTGAATTCGATCGAAAGTGTTGAGATTCTTATGAAGATAATTTATCCAAACTAGACCTCCTCAATCACTACTTAAAACAGATATGACCACCTGCGAGCATAGTTGGAAAAATAATAGCGGTAGTAATGATAAACCATGTATCTATTGTTATAGATACCCCACTCTCGCATTAAGATACCAATGCATCTTATGCTTAGTCGAATCTTGTAAATTTTGCCTTGCGGAAAAACACCATACAACATCCATCCCACAAGCTCCATCCCACAAGACAGTTAGGGGAGAAATTATTAAGTTAAGGGTATTGGACATAGAAACCAATTAAGCGATCTCCGTCTACAAGTATCAACCATGCACAAAGAAGTCGCAAACTTATTTACCCTTTTTGAACAAATTTATAACCATGTCCATACTCCGTAATCTAAGATTTGATCTTCATATGATCGAAGCCTTTCTGGCTCACGACCATCCCCGTAACCAAATATATCTCACCCAAGCCATTGAGCGTAGCATTAAGCCATACCTAGCAGCCAAGAAATTCCTCCGCAAATTACGAACTCAGGTCGCTCGCACAAGACACCAAACAATTAGAGAGCGGTATCTAGCTCGCAAAGTCCTGAATAAGTTCAGAACCCTTTGCTCCAATTTTGTAGACTTCCTCCACCAACAATTTGACCAACCATACCAACTACTTAGCAATAAACACACACCTCCTAAACCACTCCCGTCTGAGTTACGTCATGGCCCCAGAATCTATAGTTTAAAAATCCAGCTCCGATTCAAAATTCGCGATTGGATTTTTGAAGTCTTAGGACTCGTAGATATGGGATGCAGTAATACATTACTTGACATTAAACTAGTCCCAGCAACCCATATCTAACAAATCCCTACCAATGAACGCTTTAACGCCCAACTGATGGACGGTCAATTATTCCATTACAATCAACAACTAAACACCGCTTACAAACTTAGTTATAAACTTGATAACAATACCTGAACCCATGACCACGCTCTTCCGGTCCGTATCACACTACGCGATTTACAACTTAGCAATGTCCATTGTGTTATCGGACTTAATCTCTTAATCAATTGGTATCATGGTCTTCTTATTACAAGCACGGGTCTGCACCTCCTCCAACAACCTGCCTTCCGTTTTATCTCAGAGTTGACTCAGAAGCATGGTGGAATCGAAACTAACATTCCCACCACCTCACCTACATGCCATTGTAACACCAAGAGCGCATGTCAAGGCGACTGTTCTCTTCCAATACCCCAAGCCATAGACAAAATCGAAACTTGCGAATTTTATCCAGATAATTACGAATCCTCCCCTTCACCACTCCCTGCATTCCTTCCTTTACATCCGGTCTATAACCTCTTAGAAACTGGTAATACAGATATCGACCATCTTATTAGCACGTTAGAAAAAGATGAAACATTTGAGACTCATCCACAATGTCATTGGTATAGAAACAAACTGTTCTGCAAATTAGAACTCAAAGATCCCAATTTCCGCATAGTGTCACAAAAAATAGATGCGACCAATGAAAATCTAGCCGATTTTAAGATGCATATTGATGACTTACTTAACCTTAAGATCATCCAACGTAGTAATAGTCCACATCGTAGCCCAGCATTCATAGTCAACAAACATAGTGAACAACTTCGCGGAAAATCCCGCATGGTTATCGACTATCGTCGATTAAATGATAATACCATAGACGACGCTTATAATATTCCTGATAAAAATGAGTTACTCAACAACATCCAAAACCATTACGTCTTTAGTAAATTTGACTTAAAATCAGGCTTTTGACAAATGAAGATGCATCCCGATAGTATTCCCTGGACAACATTTACCTGCCCACTAGGACATTTTGAATGGTTAGTAATGCCTTTTGGACTAAAAAATGCACCCAGTATTTTCCAAAGAAAAATGGATGATATATTAAATAAATATCGAAATTTTACAAGTGTTTATATAGACGATATTTTAGTACACTCCCGAACACATGAAGAACATGTAAGTCATCTAAAATTAGTATTATCAAAATTCATGAAACACGGATTAGTTATTAGTACCTAGAAGGCCCAATTTTTTAGAAAAAATATAGAATTCCTTGGAGTAATTCTAGGACAGGGAAAAATCAAACTCTAAAAGCACATAAGTAAAAAGGTTCTAAAATTTCCACCTATTACAACTAGTAAGCATCTACAACAATTTCTTGGATTGGTAAATTATGAAAGGTCATTCATTAAAAATTTAGAAAAACTAGCAGACCCACTATACAGTAAGATAAAGAGCACGCAAAAAGCATTTAATAATGAGGATATGAAACAAATAGAGAAAATAAAAGAAACGGTAAGGTCTCTACCAGATTTGCAATTACCATTGGATACTGAATACATAATAATCGAAACAGATGGATGTGAAATCGGGTGGGGAGCCGTCCTAAAATGCAAACCCCATAAATATACAGAAAAAAATGAAGAATAAATATGTAGATATAGTAGTGGAAATTTTAAAGAAAAAGGCCCCGCCAGTAGCATTGATCAAGAAATCCTAGCAGTCTGTCATGGATTAGATGCCTTTCGCCTATTCATCATTATCAAGAGCGAAATATTAGTAAGAACAGATTGCGAAGCAATAGTTAAATTTTACCAAAATAGAAATAAAAAGAAAATTAGCTATAAACAATGAACCAATTTCATGGACCATATCTTGAATAAAAATTACAAAGTCTTGTTTGAGCATATCAAAGGTACTGATAATAAATTGGCCGACCAATTATCCCGCATAATTAATGGACGATAGCGAAAAACTTCGTATAATATATGCAGAAAATAGTCGTTATCTAAGGATTTTAGAATATTTAGAACAGAGCCAACAAATATTACACCCAGTATATAGAAATCTATCTAGAGAAGTAACAGACATTAAACAATTTATTACCACTCTTCGCGACATACTCGCACGAGAAATAACAAATCTCACCCCCGATGATAGCTCCAGTAGCAACACTCCAGGTAGCCCTTAAAAACTTTTTAACTAAATTCTTTATTGTTTGCAGATGGCGCAAAACAACCAAATTACATTTGGACCATACGTACTGCCAACCTTCCCAGCAAATAACAACCTTCGTTTCCGAACTAGCCACCAGATCACGCCGCTCCAGCAGTGCTTGGTGGATAACTTATGGAATGAGAAAAAACTAAAAAATTACAAAGACATTGTAGACTGTGTCTGCGAGCACTTTGCCTTCCTAAATAACCATACTAGTCATAGTATCTTGGAAAAAGACATCCTCAGTGACATTAACTTAAGGCCAAACCAGAGCCCCGACTATCATATGCTACGAACATCCCTAGTCATAGCAGAAAGTAAGATCGCAAATCTAAACGATCAAATAAAAGAATTACAAGATATAGCTAATCAGTACACTAAGGAACTCGTAGAAGTTGAAGAAAATTGGCAACAATATCCATCAACATTAACAGTTGTTAAAAGTAATATTTTAACCAAAGTATTACAGAGGCAGGTAAAGCGCCAGTATAATTACCAAACGGTACTGCGAAAGCTGGTCACTTTAAAGGAAGATATTCTGCAAGGGGCCAAAATAGAATGTATAACCTACTCAGAAATGAGGGGTAAAGAATTGCATTTTTCGTATCTCTGCTTGCAAATAGACATAGCAAAATGGACTGATATAACCATTTCGTGAGTAGAATTTACTATCCCAAACTTAATGGAATTATGATTAATCACCCGTCTCCTCTTCACTAGACAGGGACATGTTAGACATGTCCAAGAAACAAGAATAGCTGAAGTTATATTTCAGTTGCTAAATGTAACACCCCGCGGAGGAGTAGAGGCCCATATAAGGGCAATCCCCCCATGCTACGAGCCTAATTGTCTCGAAAATAATAAAAGAGAGATATACATCTTTCGGTTTACCGAAAAGCCTGTTATCCAGGCTAGCCATATCGATAGCTCACATATTATTAGCCCGGAGCTCTGCAGCCTCCCTAAGCAAATTAGGGCTTTTAGAAGTTATAAAAAAGCATACGATGTTGACCTCCCGTATAACAGAGTCCTAGCCGTAGAAATACGGGACTTCTGCATATGGCTAGACCAGGACGATATAAAGTTATTTTATCCACGGGGTCTCAGCTTCAAGGATCCAGATCACAAGCTAACCAAGCATTGTGAGCGCAATCGCATTAGATATTTTGTCCAAAGATATGAATGTCTTTCTGATGATGAAGGATCTCTAGTAGAGGCATCAGCCAACACTACACAGTCGTAGAACAGTCGTAGAAAACCAGTTTCTGCCCCTGGTTTGTGGGTGGTTTTCCTGCTCCCCACTTTTATCCCTTTAGTCAATACCGTGGCCTCCACCACGGGAAAACTGCGGATAAAACAGTGAAGAAGCGATGGAAAATCTACCTAACCTACCTCCGACCAGCACTCATTGTAGTAGATATGGTGGTTCAATCACCAATGGAATCTTCAAATTTTTTATGAAATAATTGTACTTGGTTGCCTTTATACGACATCTTTTATTTGATAATTGTACCGGGTTGTATTATTAGTAGGGCTTGCATGTAAATAATTGTACCTGTTTGCCTCCGGGCTGAAGGCTCGCTCCTCTATATAAGGAAACGAGAGCTAAGTTCTGGACACACGGTTCTATTGGGAGTTCATAGTGAGTGCTTGTGAGAAGTGTACTGTGTTTTTCAGAATTCTTGTGCAGTTGTCCTGTAAGTTTCTTTCGTCTTTTGAATAAACATTAGTAAGTTTTCGTGCTTTTAATCTAGTGAATGTTTAGTGAGTAGTCCTCTCCCCTCCTCTTCGGAGGAAACGAACATGAAGATTTTTCACGGGATCTGAAGATGATCCACAGGTGTATGTACTCGACTACATACCAGTGGATTACTGAGTTATAGCAAGCTCGGCCCATGAGTGCCTGAGGCCAACACCAACGATGTAAAGTGGTTTCAATAAAGAACTTATAATAAAAATTATATGAGTATGAGCCCGGGGGCCGGGGAGAAGAAGTACCGCTAGGCGAGAGGCCGTAGGGAAAAAGTATCGCAGCCACATGCAAATACTGATATAAACAACTTTGTTATAACGAATCTTTATTTAAACTAATTGAGATCGAAGGAGATGGAGTAAGGACTCATGGGATATCTTGCGCTCGGGATGGCCCTCCTACAGATCGTTCACTAGTCGACAACGAAAATCGCCACCACCATCATCGTGCAACTCAACAACATGATAACTGCACACAAAAGTAAACAACTGCTACTCACACGATTGGCGCCCATACCCGACAAGGTGTTTGTTGTTGCTATTCCGACAAGTCCTGACCATACCCGACAAGGTGCTTGTTGTTGCTATTCCGACAAGTCCCGAGCAATCACCGAACCTTTGTGATTAGTCTCGACCACTACTTCATTCACATAACGATTTTGTGGCTTCCTCCTTGATCATATCGCTACACATACTGACAACATCACCATCATCCGTGATACCTGTGGGTACGATGAAGGCTTGTCGCTCCCTGCAACCCCTGCTACATCGACACACAACAACACGTTATTTTGGCGAGAAATAAAGGAGCCAGATGATCAAATCATTTGAACTTTGTTCGAACTTGAGGACAAGCTCAATTTGCAGACCGGACGGGATGTCATGGGCCCATTGATGTTATGGCTCATAGGCGACGAGTTTAGTGATTGTTATCTTTTGTGTTCTTTTACCATTAAATTTTATTAATGTCGAGTAATTAAGAGTTGGTCATTATGGGTCTTGTAGATTATTTAAAGGCATGCACTGTTTGTGTTAAGGCATTAAAGAAGTGGGGGTTAAAAATTTAAGACACAAAAATATACCATTGATTAAGTATCCCTGAACAAGGACTGCATCATCAAGATGCATTTTTTGTATAGTGAACAGTGGAACCAGAAACTTTCACAAGATGCATATTTTTGTGTTTGTTTGTATTCCCCATTTTGAGTTAGAGCAACCACACAAAGCATTTAATGAATGATGTTTTCAACAAGATAAGATTGATACTTCTTAGAAAAGACTTGACATTGCGATCATTAGGAAGAGTTCTGTCACGACCCGTCTCGACAGAAGTCAGAGTGCGCTTCGGGTGGGCCGTGATGCCACAGGCATGGGCGGAAAGAAATTCATATCTGCTAAGGCGGATGCAGAAAAAACTGAAAATAGTTACTATTTAGTAAAATAACTTGATTTTTATGCGGAAGCTTTTACATTCATCAGTGAAAAGAGTTTAATGCACATGTACTTTGTAAAATTCATGTTTTACAGGCTACTACTATAGTTCTCATGCAGTTATGGTTCAACAGAGGGTGCACATGCGTTAATTTCAGATTCTAGTACATAAATATTTAAATAGCCTAGCAGTTGTCCATGATACCATAGAAAATGGCTGATTGCAATTATTACATAAAAAAATTAATTGACAGTAAAAGAAATGTAAACATAGAACCTGAAACTTGAAGCAGATCGGGCTCGAGGACCTGACGGCACTACACGAACTCTAAGGCAATTCCAAAACAGAAAGGAAAAGTCTTAGAACATTGAAATAAACAGGAGCATAGTAAGAGTGAAGTGCAGAACAGTATCAGAAGCAAAAAAACATGAGTGTACCAGTTTCTCATGAAGCGATGCTACCAAAACAGACAAGCAAACAAAAGAGCTAAACAGAACCAGTTAATGTATTAGACTACTCCGGAGCGTAGCCTAACATTAATCATGTAATATGCTGTAAGCTGTGATTGATGAAGTGTGTAGGTACTATAGCGGGCGCACATGGCTCACGATCAGATCTATGTGCAAGTCTTATCCGAAAAGTAATCCTGCTTGCCGTGACCATGCCAGCAGACAGATGCCCAGTTAGACGCTACCATTCAAGAATTTGCTTACAACTACGAATTTATTTTCAAGTTTCATACTAGATTATTTATCACATTATTTTATGACAACATTATCAGAGGAAACTTCAGATCGTGAAACAGATTCACGTCAACGAGAAAGATCAGATTAGAAATAAGTTTTACACGGGTCTTACAATCAGACAGACATCAGAAATCAGACAGACATCAGAAATCAGACAGACATTAGAAACCAGACATACATCAGAAACCAGATTCGACGACACAACAGGAATCAAACAGTGAGTTTTGACTCTTGCGAGTTCGAGGGGTTAAAGTCATAATAACCGGAAAATTTTTCGAGTAAAAAGAATTCGTAAGTTGAAGTGTATTGGATCAGAGATGTCAAGAATTCGCCTAGGTTAACAATTTTTAGGGCACAATTATCTTCCAAGAAAAACATGCGTTCACTACCGAGCATGATATCGAATCACCAAACATATATTTGTTATCCATAATTCGTTACAAGTGAGATTTTCCAATTCAAAAGTGTGTACGGTACGAGCGAGACATAACCCAACAATCTTTAAATCACTAGCCAGGGGCTGACAATGATCATTCAAATCTATTAATGCTCGTGCTCAAACTTACTGTCCTCAAATTATTCATCAAAAGAGGCAAAATTCATCAAAGTGAGAATCCAATTAAAATTTCATCCTTACACTATCGCATGTCAATTTCAATAGTCTAAACCCTACACTATTCATTTATCCTGTTCGGCGCTCATGAATTAAAATCATTTGACACATCAGC
Source organism: Platanthera zijinensis (assembly GCA_039513925.1). NCBI lineage: Eukaryota > Viridiplantae > Streptophyta > Magnoliopsida > Asparagales > Orchidaceae > Platanthera > Platanthera zijinensis. The sequence continues at coordinate 53,856,390 of CM077080.1, read as the reverse complement.
TATAAACAGGGATGCATACATGAAATCAAAGGGCAGATACAATAAGTTAAACGCAATGTTTGCAAGAGAGAGAGATCTCTACTTGCCTGAAAGAGGCTGGATCTGACGGCGGCGGCTAAGCGACGCAAGCAGGATTCAGGAATCCTATTTTGAACCTGTACAAGGACAACGAAAACGATACATCAAATTACCATCACACTAACACATGCAGTTACTCGCTACAAAATTGAATCAAGGGCGGCTAAGAGATTTACCTCTCTCAAGAATAAACGGAGAAGAGAAACTACACAGAACGGAGGCTTGACGGCGCTTGGGTTACGAAAACCCTAATTCAGAGAGGATTGCATAAGATTCCCACCAACTGAGACGAGGAGCTGTGCCGGAAGACACGAACATATCCTAGTTAGACAATTACAAAGGGGCAAAATTATGAACCACAAATTATACGAAATTTGGAGACAAAAATTCCAAAGTAAAGCAAGGAAATCTGAATAGAGGAGATTGGAGGGAGAATCTTACCATAGGAGAACAAATCCGGGCTCACGGAGGAGAGGGAATCAAACCCTAGGCATTTCTCGCCACGAATCCCGGCCAAGACGAAGAATAAGAGGCGAAATTAGGGTTGCTGGAGGGAGAAGAGGCGGTTGCCCTCGCTAATCGACGAAGAGGAGGCCTTGCCGGCCCTAGGAGAAAGAGGGAAGGGAGCAGTCGGCCTCTGAAGGAGCAGGAGGCCGCCGACCCTAGCATCGGAGGGGGGGGGGGAGTTGCAGACCAGAGCAAGAGGAGGAGAAGCCGGAGGAGTCAGCGCCTAGAGCAGGAGTAGGCGGCGACCTGCGTGAGGCTGGCTGGAGACGGGATTGGGGTCGAGCGCGGGATTCGGCAGAGACGTCACGGGCTGTGCGGAAGCAGCGACGGAAGCAGAAGAGCGGGATGAGTCGGGATCGGGAAGACCTAGCGGGAGAGAAATATATCGGGGGTGGGGGTGGTTCTCGGGTTAGGTAGGAAAGGAAAATTAGGTTAAGATGAGGGATTCCAAGAAATTACAAAAACGCCATTGGGTTAAATGAGAGGGGCTCGTTTTTTATTATTATTAATATTAATATTATTATAACATAAGAACCGGGATGTTACAAGTTCTAATCTTAATATTTTATTGAGTGTAAAATATTTCATGAAATTCTTTAAAACTGTAGCACTCCTACATTGTTTAACAACAATTAACATTCCCACCGAAACCTGTGATAAAAAGTAAAATAAGCAACAATAAAAAAATTTGTTCAAAGTATGATTAAATGGAAGCAAAATTAAAAAGAACTTATAGTGGAAGCAAAAGTGTAAAGCTAAGGGTAAAAAAGTATCTCAACTTTCTGAATTCACTTAGCCAACTTGAATGAAAAATACATATATCAGAAGGACCAGAATTCTTTAACATTGTTCTGATACAATGAAAACCTTAGACATTTTGGTTACAATGAGTTCATAAAAAAAGTACAACTGGAAAGTTAATACAATTGAATGAAAACAAACAATAGTGGAGAACTGTGATACGCTTATCCTAGGCGTATCTCCCCATCCGTGACCCCTGAAAAGAAATGTTCGATGACGGGTCAGCCGAACTGGTGAATAAGAAAAATCATTCTTTCTAGTGACGTTAACAAAATGTAGATTGCGTGCATACTTTTAAACAACATTTTTATACAACAACACTCAAGCCATTCCACTATAGCGGGGTCGGCTTAAATAACATTTTTATAGTGAGGAAAATTTACTATATTTCTATGCACGCATTTCTATGAAAATACTTTAAACATAAATGCCTTTTTTGCTGTGATAAAAACTTGAATCATCTTTCCAATTTCGAAACAATTAGACTATAAGGATTCTAAATTTCTGCATATTTTTGGACTTTAGATGACTTAAAACCTCCTTTCTTATTATTATTGGTTAAGTAGAATCTTATGCATATTCTAACGATCCGATTCAGTACTAACGAACACAGGTATTATAGCGTCTCTTGATCACGAGCACCGACTCGCATCTGCTAATCTTTTATATGAGGTGTCGCCTCTCCAACTTGAGGCTCATAAGGTTTGCTAAGTTCTATGAGTAAGACCGTGCACCTATATCTATCACGTATTCAAGTGAGGATTGTGCCTCCTAATCATCTTTTATTAGACTTTGAATTGCGTACTTATTCATCCTTGTGTCTTAGACCGCGGCTCATAATAATTCATCATCTCATATACATATTCTTGTGTTTTTCATATTTTCTTAATTTCCAAAGACATAAGAATTTCATATACAACCAAGTTTCATAAGATTCATAAGGGTTTAACTAAAAGGAACAAGATATTTCTTATGTTCATGCATGAACTACTCGCATCATTATGATGCATTGATGAGCTTACAATTTCTTATCATATACAATCGAATCTTGAAACATACAATTTCATATTAATGCGTGTATTCTCTTATCTATACGAGAAGCAATTTATGCATTATACTATGTGTTATGTCTAGCAAAAAAGTATAAAAATTCTTACCTCAACGTTGCAGTGCTCATAGATGCGGCGCGACAACATGATTTCTCAAGGTTGAAAGTAAAAAATTATGCGAAGTTCTCTGATCTATCAGGACGCTTAAACAACACCTAGAATTATATAGAACCCTAAACAAAATTAATAAGTGAAGTGAGTGGTTCTAGGGATCACCCTCTCTTCTTTTAGGGTTTAATAAACGACGAGGAGAGCCCAAAAATGTGCTCTTCTCATAGCTCGCAAACCCCCGTGCACACGACAAAAATGAGTGACGGGCGGAGTATAACGCTCAGGGGTTTGCGAGCGGCGGGAGCGTCGTCGTTCCGGGGTAACGCCGTGACTAGAATAATTTGTGCGGGCACTGACCCCCCATGCACTATCACAGTTGGGATACTGTCGCGGTTGGTCGTAGGGGCGGAGTCCCGCGCCTGTCAGTTGAATACTGACAACTTTATCAATCTTGTGGATTATATTATATATATATGTATGTGTATATTTGCTTGTGTGTGTGTACGCACACTCACAAGTAGTCGTGCACCATGCTACACCCTTGCCCAACTGCTCTTGGTGGCGAACGGGCATTGGCCTTCCATGGGTTCTTGGATGCGCATGAACTACGCCAAAAATTATGATTAAAACCAATAAATTATTATAATATCTGCCCAAAGTAGGCCCTTCCTCATAATGGCGGATTGGCGGGTGGACCCACTTTCTCTTTTCTTTAAATAACAAACAATTGATTTTTTTAATTTTATTTTTAATGACGTCCTTGGAATGTATATCGTTGGATTTGTGAAATTTAGGTTTGAAAGTTGAAATATAGGTATGTTAACAAGAAAAGCTCTGAAAGTAGTGGATATGATGATTATGAGTAGGATAAATATCTTATGCCTGCAAGAGATTAGACGAGTGAGTGAAAAAACTAAATATTTTGATTATTTAGGTTTTATATTATGTTATACAAAAAAAATAAAACAAACAATGAAGTAGATATTATTGTGGATACTATTTGGAGGGATGAAATTATTGAGGTAAGTAGAAAATGTGATAGAATCTTAGCTCTTAAATTGGTCATCTGAAAGGAAATTATTAATGTGATCAATGCTTATGCACCACAAGTAAGATTATTTGAAGCTATTAAAGTGCAATTTGAGGAAAATTTATATGATTTAGTAAGTGAAAGCCACAAAGAGAGAATTTGCATAGGAGGGGACTTAAATGGACATATAAGGAAGAAAAATGTAGATTATACAACCGTTTATGAAGAATTTGAGTATGAAGAAAGAAATGAAAAAGGAATAATCATTTTATACTTTGTCATAACACGAGCTAATTGTGACAAATATGTTTTTCATGAAGAGGGAAGAATATTCAGTTACGTTTGAAAGCGGGTTAAATAAGTCACAAATTGTTTATTTTTTGACTTGCAAAATTGATAAAATGATTTGTAAGGATTGCAAAATTATACTAGGAGAAAGTTTTACAACACAACATAGGTTAGTGGTGCTGGACGTGCAAAATAAATATAATAAATTTAAGATAAGAACAAACGTGTTTTCAAAAATTCGGTGACGGAATTTGAAGATGAAAAAATGGGTTGCTTTCAAGACAAGAATTATAAAACAACTTGTTGATGACCTTTATGAGAAGTTATGTGATCATATTTAAGGATAAGTGGAAAGAACGTATTTGAAAAATCAAATGGTCGTGCGCCCGCAAATAAAGATTCTTGGTGGTGGAAAGTGAAAATGCACGATAAAGTGCGGACAAAGAGGGTCAACTATAAAACATTATACACTTACAAGAATAATGAAAACTTTACAAGGTATAAAGTCGCTAAGTATGCTAAACATGTAGTAAATAAAATAATAAGTCAAGCTTATGAAGAATTTTATAATCTACTAGATATCAAAGATGGAGAGTGTGACATATATAAAATTGCTCGAGTTAGAGAGAGGAAAATAAGAGATTTCAGCTAAGTTAAATGTGTAAAGGATGAAATAAATACAGTTTTGACGAATGATGTGACTATTAAAAAATTATGGAAAAGATACTCTTATCAACTTTATAATGAAACAAAAGACATTGAACTGAATTTTGAAGAGTTAAGTAAATTGGAGCGGTATAAGAACATAACATTTATTGTAAAATTCATGTATCAAAGATAAATGATGCTCTAAAGAAGTTGAAAAATAAAAAGACAGTTTGAACAGATAATATACCCATCGAAGTATGAAAATGTCTAGAGAAAGGAGGAATTTTGTGGCTTATATGTCTCTTCAATAAGATACAGAAGTAAAAAAAAGGATGTCAGACCAATGGAGAGAAAATATCTTGATACATTGATATAAGAATAAAAGAGATGTACAAAATTGTGTTAATTATAAAGGGGCTATATTAATAAGTCATACAATGAAACTATGAGAACGAGTAATAAAAAGAATAGTAAGACTAGCGACTAGCAGCTTGAAGAATCAATTTGGATTCATACCAGGGTAGCCGACCATATAAGCTATACATCTCGTAAGAAGACTCATTAACAACTATCGAAAATGATAACAAGATTTGCATATGTTGTTTATCAATCTTGAGAAGACTTATGATAAAGTTCTAAGAGAGATCTTATGACGAGTCTTAAAAAAAGTTTATATTTATCTTACATTGACATAATCAAAGATATGTATACAAATTCTGTGACGAGGGTGAGGAAATATGGAGGATTAACACAGGAATTCCCCATCACTGTTGGATTACATCATGGTTCATCTTTAAGCCATCCTCACTTTTCCCTTATCTTAGATGAGCTCTCTGTACATATCCAACAAGCAATACCTTAGTGTTTATTGTTTGCAGATGATATCGTTTTGGTCGATCAAACGTGCGGCGAGGGTGTAAACGCGAAACTTGAATCTTGGCTAGGCACTTAAAAAAAGGGTTTTACGTTGAGCAAGGCAGTATATGGAGCTTAAATTTAATAGTGCAAGAATGATTGATGGCTTTGTTATTAAGTTGAGTGATCAAGATATTTCTTGCAGTGAGTGCTTTAAATATCTTGGATCGTTAGTTTAAAAAGATGGGGGTGTTGATAAAGATTTGATACATAGAATCTAAGCAGGTTGGTTGAAGTGGAGAGGCGTGCCAGAGATTTCATGTGTTCTTAAAGTACCATTTAAACTTTAAGGCAAGTTTTACCGTACTTGAATTAGACCAGTGATGCTCTATGGTTTTGAATATTGGATAGTAAATTATGTACATGAGCAAAAAATGAGAGTTTCAGAGATGAGAATGCTTAGGTGAATGTGTGAACACACGAGATTAGATAAAATTAGGAATGAATGTATCAAGTATAAGACATGAGTGACACCAATTGAAAAGAAGATGCGAGAAGCTCGACTAAGATTGTTTGGATATGTACAAAGGAGACCATTAAAGACACATGTTAGGCGTTGTGAGCAAGGTTGTCAAAATCGAGATCTTACCTAGGATCGGGAGGCGTCCCTAAGATCGTAAAACGTTAGGATCGACATGGATCGTAAGATCGTATTATAATAAAAATAAAAAAATTTATTTATATTTAAACACAATAGCTGATTATTTTTATAAAACAAAAGCATGAAAAAATGTAACAATCAACATTAGACAAATATTAATATAAAAGACACTGTAAATAATGCATACCAATATACCATCACATCAAAATATAATATGAGTATATTTAAATATTCAAATATTGAGAAAAGTCAAAACTGTTCAATTCAAATTTAAATAAAATTATTCAAGGCAAAATTCAAATTTTCCCCAAAATCATATTCCTCTCCTTCAACCATCACTTGCTCTTTTCCTCTCCTGCAACAAGTTCTTCAATAAAATCAGTAATATTCAACTCCGCTTCATGTGGAGCATCTTGCATCAATAACATCCCATATTGGCTGATAACTAAATAATGAAAAAAATTAAAGTAGGTTAAAATCAAGGTACAAATAAATAATGCTACAATTAATTAATTGCATAAAAAGACTTATTATTTTTGCACACCATCAAAGACGTGCAATTTTCTTTTTGACCCTCTCCATTTCCTCATAACTGAATCCCATTGCTGGCTTCTCATCTGAATCAACCAACCGAAGCACCTTTATCAATGGATATGCCCCCTTCAACCAAATAACAATATTCTTCCAAAAGTCTTTATCCATAATCACATTTCATTCAGTTTTCCATCTCTTGTACCAGCAAACCGACTACCATTCCATTCATCTGAATTAAACATTCTTATCAATGCAAGTTTCTTGTCCTGAAGGCATCCCAAAGTTAAGTATGCAGTGGCAAAGCGAGTCATTTCAGGTCTCAACAAATCTTTATCTTTTGTAATTTTTTTCAAGATTGAGATGAGACTAGTTCTTGAATAAATATAAGTTGTAATTTTTCTAGCCTTTAGAATTGTTTCATGATGAAAAAATATCTTCTTCTCCATATCCTCCAACATCAAGTCAACGTAGTGCACTGCACAAGGTGTCCAATACAACTTTTTCCTTTTAGCCATCAACATTTCTCCAGCAGCTTTGTAGTTTGCAACATTATTTGTCACTACTTGGACAACATTTTCTTGACCTACCTCCTCAACAATGTCATCAATCATCTTAAAGATCTTTTATGCTGTTTTAGTCATATGGGATGCATCAATAGATTTAAGGAAAACTGTTCCCATAGAGCTGTTCACTAAGAAATTTATTAGTGTTCTTCTTCTTTTATCAGTCCACCCATCTGTCATTATTGTGCATCCCATCTTCCAATGAACTCTATGTTCAGCAAGAGTCCCCATTGTCAAATCATATTGTTGCTTCAGATATTTTTCCCTAATTTCATGATAAGATGGTGATTTGAAACCCAATCCATGTCTTGAAATAGATTCACACATCTTATGTAATTCATCACTCTTTACCACATTAAATGGTATAGCGTTGTTGTAGATGAAAGAAGCAATATCATTACATGCTTTCTCTCGCACCCCTTTTTAAAAATGCTGTTGATTGTTGATTGTGTTTTTTCACTTCTCTTAAAAAAATTAGAAGAGTTTTTATCATCTATTTTCCTCTTCACACTTCCACTTGACTCTCCTTCTTCCACGGGGGGGGGGGGGGGGATTGTTTTCTTCAATAATCTATCTTGCAAACCAACTAAAATCTCCCATAAATCTTTTTTCACATCTTTTGACACGACCCTACAAGCTCCAACATCTTTTTGGGTTCCCGCCAAATGATGTTTTAAACGATAAATCCCTCCGATCACTACTTTCTCACAAAATTTGTATTTGATTTTTCTAACATCTTCCTCAAATGAAATGCCATACTTCCATCCAATATCACTTCTAGATCCTGCATCAGTCTTTTGCATTCTAGATCCCATACGAGCATCAACATTGGTATTTCTAGATGCACTATTCGAAGCACCACTTGAAGCCATTTTTAACACAATAATAAACTACAAGGTACAAGCTTTAACAATTAACTGTATAAGTAGAACCTGAACTTGAAGTACCACTCGAGAAGGGAAGAGGCAGGGAAGAAGCTGCGCTTGAAGATCCACAGAAATCCACTAAGCAGCGCTTGAAGAACCACGGGAAGAAGCCGCGTGACCCGCGTGAGAAGACATGAACAACCGCGTGATGAGCTCGAGAAGGGAAGTGACAGGGAAGAAGCCCTAGTAATTATTATACTCGAGCGTTGGACGCCTTATTTTTTTTAAAAAAATAGGAGTAGACAACTGTTTATATATAAACCGCTGTCTATACTCGAATAGACAACGGTTTATATATAAACCGCTGTCTATACTCGAATAGACAACGGTTTATATATAGACCGCTATCTATCATTCTTGTCATGGCATCGCCTAGTCGTCGCCTAGGCGACGCCTAGGCGTCAGGGCGCCCAATTGTAAACAAGGCGTTTGCCGCCTTTTTTTTAATTAAAAATGGGAAACGACTGCGGTTTATATATAAACCGCAGTCTATTCAAAAATAAACCCATGCTAGGGTTTATGGTAGAATAGACTGCGGTTTATATATCAACCGCAGTCCATTCTAGGGTTCATTGGAGGTTAGACTGCGGTTTATACATAAACCGCAGTCTATTCTAGATTAGACTGCAGTTTTATATAAACCGCAGTCTATTCCAAGGTTCAGATCGATAATAGACTGCGGTTTTTGCATAAACCACAGTCTATTCTACCTCTGAACTTTGGAATAGACTGCGGTTTATGTAAAAACCGCAGTCTATTATATCTATTTTTAACCCGTGAACCGTAAAAATCTAGTTTTACTTTTACCCCGAGTTTATGTTCTTCTTTTTTCAGTCGCTGCTCTTCCTGCTCTTTGCGAAAAACCCTAAAGACGAATAGGCGATACGGTCGCTGCTCTTTTCGATAATCCCTAAAGGCGATTTTGTTCAAGGGTTTAGCACTTTAGCTCTCATTTGCTTCGATTTGACGATTCTTCTTCGGCAAATCTAATCTTCTCACTTAGGTATACTATTTCTTAATACCTTTCTCTGTTTTGTTCAAGTAATGTAGTAGTATAGTATTAGTACTTTATTACTTTATTATCATACATGATACAAGTATACATCACAATGTTTGAACTGGTAGTAAGTAGTAACTAGTAACTAGTAAGTAGTAAGTAGTAACTACTAACTAGTAGCTCAATATCATATTTATAAACAACACAATGTATGAATTTTGTTTAGGTTTTTTGTATGGTTTATGTTTTTTTTAGGGTTTTACAGGAAAATGTCGGATAAGGGGTCTTCATCGAGGTTAACAAGAGGCTTCACAAAAATGAATGAATTGAATGAGCTTAGGCTAGAGGGGAAGAAGCTTTTTATTTCTTTCCGTGATGATTGCCGCATTATTCCCGGGCCTGAAACAAATAAACTGATGAGTTTTATGGGATCAATTGTGAAGTCTTATGTTTCAATTACATATGTTGCATGGAAGGATGTTGATAGACAGATTAAAGATCAAATATGGGCAGAATTAAATGTACGTAATCTTGTTATAAGTGATTACATAACTTTGGTGTTTTAGTTATTTTTTAATTGATATTGTCTATTAATTTCAGATTTATTTTGATAATATTGATGGTTATTACAAGGCATTAATGAAAAGCATGGGTGAAAGTTGGAGGACTTGGAAATCCAAACTTTTCATCAATTATGTAAAAGATGTTAATTTGAAGCATCGATACAATGTTCCTGTCAAGTATAGTTTTATTACTGCCGAAGACTGGAGAGTTTTTGTCGATCATCGCACTACTCCAGAATATATGGTTATGACTTATGTGTTGTTATTAAATTCAATGTTTTATATCATTCTTTAACTTTATAACTTATAAGCAAATTAAGTATTAACACATATTTATTTGTGTAGGAGAAAAGTAAGGTTAATACAGAGAGAGCAAAAGCACGAAATGCCTTTCATACTACTTCCAGAATGGGTTATTCTGGAGTAGAAAAAAGAATGGTATTAGCTCTCTACTTCTCTCTCGTATTTTGTATTTTAAAATTTGGTTTTCTCAATTATTTGTATGATAATTTAATTTCATTTTATTGTCAAGGTTGAACAAGGTGAAGCTGCACCAATTGCACGTGCGGAGTTATGGAAAGCCGGTCATAAAAGAAAGACCGGTGAATACATTAGCCAAGATGCAGCTGAGTTGGCATCTAAAATGGTAAGTGTAAATGTGTCATTTCATCATTTGTAAATTATTGATAATAATATTTCTTGAGAAGTATATTTTCTTATCTGCAATTTTGTTCCAATGTTTATTAATTTTGTTTAGGACGAGATGTCGAGCCAAGAGTCCCAGAGTGCTGAAACAATGTCACAGGGAAGAAATGACATTCTTGCCTCTGTTTTAGGCCCAGAACATCCGGGCAGGGTTAGAGCTGGTGGAAAGTTTTCCACAATTACAAGTTTTTTCAAGAATGATAGGCGGAGCCGGAGCGAGAGGACACCAGTAGCTCATATTGAAGATGTTGAAACCATAGTACAAGAAAGATTGAGCCAGCAACAAGAAATTTGGACCCAAAAGGAACAAACGCAAGAAGAATTTTGGAGCCAAAAGGAACAAGCGCAACAAGAATTATGGAGACAAAAAGAACAAGCGCAACAAGCCGAGATTAGTAATATGAAGAATTAAATTGAAGAACTTATGCGCATGTTTAATGCTGGAACAAGTGTTGCACTTGCAGTTGCACAGATATTTTTATGTTAAAATATTTAACTGGAACAAGTGTTCTTTTTTTTGCGCAGGTAATTAACTACTTTTTATATTATTTTGGGTTTCTCAGCCGGAGCATGAATCCAGGTCACATGAACCTGAGTGTAGTCAGAGTAGACATGAGCTTATACCTTATATGGTATTATAATTTACAATATTATTTGTGACTTTTATATAATCAATGAATTCAATAATGATGTCCGTAATATTAATTCTTTTATTTTCACAGGCTGGTGAGCATACAAATGATTTCATTGATATGTTGCCCAGTTTCATAACTAAAATGGAGAATGAAGATAAAATAATATCTCTAGAATTAGATTCAACAGTATTTGGGAGTGCTGAATCAACATGTACATACTTTGAAAATTCAGAGCTTCATGATTTTCTAAATATGAAAATGATTGGAGCTAACATCTTATTAGCATGCATTGGGTGAGTAGTGAGTACTGTGAATCTGACCACTGAGTATTACAAAATTAAGAATTTTTATTAATATATTAATTGATTTTGAATTTACATGTTGTTTGCAGGTACATAGACTCACAATTAAAGAATTTTACATACAATACAGGTGTATATTTCCATAATCCACATGCCATTTTTACTTTTAATAATGACTAATAATGACTATGCCATTGTGGAGACTTTAAGAAAAGAGAATTATAGTAAATAAAATAATAAGTCAAGCTTATGAAGAATTTTATAATCTACTAGATATCAAAGATGGAGAGTGTGACATATATAAAATTGCTCGAGTTAGAGAGAGGAAAATAAGAGATTTCAGCTAAGTTAAATGTGTAAAGGATGAAATAAATACAGTTTTGACGAATGATGTGACTATTAAAAAATTATGGAAAAGATACTCTTATCAACTTTATAATGAAACAAAAGACATTGAACTGAATTTTGAAGAGTTAAGTAAATTGGAGCGGTATAAGAACATAACATTTATTGTAAAATTCATGTATCAAAGATAAATGATGCTCTAAAGAAGTTGAAAAATAAAAAGACAGTTTGAACAGATAATATACCCATCGAAGTATGAAAATGTCTAGAGAAAGGAGGAATTTTGTGGCTTATATGTCTCTTCAATAAGATACAGAAGTAAAAAAAAGGATGTCAGACCAATGGAGAGAAAATATCTTGATACATTGATATAAGAATAAAAGAGATGTACAAAATTGTGTTAATTATAAAGGGGCTATATTAATAAGTCATACAATGAAACTATGAGAACGAGTAATAAAAAGAATAGTAAGACTAGCGACTAGCAGCTTGAAGAATCAATTTGGATTCATACCAGGGTAGCCGACCATATAAGCTATACATCTCGTAAGAAGACTCATTAACAACTATCGAAAATGATAACAAGATTTGCATATGTTGTTTATCAATCTTGAGAAGACTTATGATAAAGTTCTAAGAGAGATCTTATGACGAGTCTTAAAAAAAGTTTATATTTATCTTACATTGACATAATCAAAGATATGTATACAAATTCTGTGACGAGGGTGAGGAAATATGGAGGATTAACACAGGAATTCCCCATCACTGTTGGATTACATCATGGTTCATCTTTAAGCCATCCTCACTTTTCCCTTATCTTAGATGAGCTCTCTGTACATATCCAACAAGCAATACCTTAGTGTTTATTGTTTGCAGATGATATCGTTTTGGTCGATCAAACGTGCGGCGAGGGTGTAAACGCGAAACTTGAATCTTGGCTAGGCACTTAAAAAAAGGGTTTTACGTTGAGCAAGGCAGTATATGGAGCTTAAATTTAATAGTGCAAGAATGATTGATGGCTTTGTTATTAAGTTGAGTGATCAAGATATTTCTTGCAGTGAGTGCTTTAAATATCTTGGATCGTTAGTTTAAAAAGATGGGGGTGTTGATAAAGATTTGATACATAGAATCTAAGCAGGTTGGTTGAAGTGGAGAGGCGTGCCAGAGATTTCATGTGTTCTTAAAGTACCATTTAAACTTTAAGGCAAGTTTTACCGTACTTGAATTAGACCAGTGATGCTCTATGGTTTTGAATATTGGATAGTAAATTATGTACATGAGCAAAAAATGAGAGTTTCAGAGATGAGAATGCTTAGGTGAATGTGTGAACACACGAGATTAGATAAAATTAGGAATGAATGTATCAAGTATAAGACATGAGTGACACCAATTGAAAAGAAGATGCGAGAAGCTCGACTAAGATTGTTTGGATATGTACAAAGGAGACCATTAAAGACACATGTTAGGCGTTGTGAGCAAGGTTGTCAAAATCGAGATCTTACCTAGGATCGGGAGGCGTCCCTAAGATCGTAAAACGTTAGGATCGACATGGATCGTAAGATCGTATTATAATAAAAATAAAAAAATTTATTTATATTTAAACACAATAGCTGATTATTTTTATAAAACAAAAGCATGAAAAAATGTAACAATCAACATTAGACAAATATTAATATAAAAGACACTGTAAATAATGCATACCAATATACCATCACATCAAAATATAATATGAGTATATTTAAATATTCAAATATTGAGAAAAGTCAAAACTGTTCAATTCAAATTTAAATAAAATTATTCAAGGCAAAATTCAAATTTTCCCCAAAATCATATTCCTCTCCTTCAACCATCACTTGCTCTTTTCCTCTCCTGCAACAAGTTCTTCAATAAAATCAGTAATATTCAACTCCGCTTCATGTGGAGCATCTTGCATCAATAACATCCCATATTGGCTGATAACTAAATAATGAAAAAAATTAAAGTAGGTTAAAATCAAGGTACAAATAAATAATGCTACAATTAATTAATTGCATAAAAAGACTTATTATTTTTGCACACCATCAAAGACGTGCAATTTTCTTTTTGACCCTCTCCATTTCCTCATAACTGAATCCCATTGCTGGCTTCTCATCTGAATCAACCAACCGAAGCACCTTTATCAATGGATATGCCCCCTTCAACCAAATAACAATATTCTTCCAAAAGTCTTTATCCATAATCACATTTCATTCAGTTTTCCATCTCTTGTACCAGCAAACCGACTACCATTCCATTCATCTGAATTAAACATTCTTATCAATGCAAGTTTCTTGTCCTGAAGGCATCCCAAAGTTAAGTATGCAGTGGCAAAGCGAGTCATTTCAGGTCTCAACAAATCTTTATCTTTTGTAATTTTTTTCAAGATTGAGATGAGACTAGTTCTTGAATAAATATAAGTTGTAATTTTTCTAGCCTTTAGAATTGTTTCATGATGAAAAAATATCTTCTTCTCCATATCCTCCAACATCAAGTCAACGTAGTGCACTGCACAAGGTGTCCAATACAACTTTTTCCTTTTAGCCATCAACATTTCTCCAGCAGCTTTGTAGTTTGCAACATTATTTGTCACTACTTGGACAACATTTTCTTGACCTACCTCCTCAACAATGTCATCAATCATCTTAAAGATCTTTTATGCTGTTTTAGTCATATGGGATGCATCAATAGATTTAAGGAAAACTGTTCCCATAGAGCTGTTCACTAAGAAATTTATTAGTGTTCTTCTTCTTTTATCAGTCCACCCATCTGTCATTATTGTGCATCCCATCTTCCAATGAACTCTATGTTCAGCAAGAGTCCCCATTGTCAAATCATATTGTTGCTTCAGATATTTTTCCCTAATTTCATGATAAGATGGTGATTTGAAACCCAATCCATGTCTTGAAATAGATTCACACATCTTATGTAATTCATCACTCTTTACCACATTAAATGGTATAGCGTTGTTGTAGATGAAAGAAGCAATATCATTACATGCTTTCTCTCGCACCCCTTTTTAAAAATGCTGTTGATTGTTGATTGTGTTTTTTCACTTCTCTTAAAAAAATTAGAAGAGTTTTTATCATCTATTTTCCTCTTCACACTTCCACTTGACTCTCCTTCTTCCACGGGGGGGGGGGGGGATTGTTTTCTTCAATAATCTATCTTGCAAACCAACTAAAATCTCCCATAAATCTTTTTTCACATCTTTTGACACGACCCTACAAGCTCCAACATCTTTTTGGGTTCCCGCCAAATGATGTTTTAAACGATAAATCCCTCCGATCACTACTTTCTCACAAAATTTGTATTTGATTTTTCTAACATCTTCCTCAAATGAAATGCCATACTTCCATCCAATATCACTTCTAGATCCTGCATCAGTCTTTTGCATTCTAGATCCCATACGAGCATCAACATTGGTATTTCTAGATGCACTATTCGAAGCACCACTTGAAGCCATTTTTAACACAATAATAAACTACAAGGTACAAGCTTTAACAATTAACTGTATAAGTAGAACCTGAACTTGAAGTACCACTCGAGAAGGGAAGAGGCAGGGAAGAAGCTGCGCTTGAAGATCCACAGAAATCCACTAAGCAGCGCTTGAAGAACCACGGGAAGAAGCCGCGTGACCCGCGTGAGAAGACATGAACAACCGCGTGATGAGCTCGAGAAGGGAAGTGACAGGGAAGAAGCCCTAGTAATTATTATACTCGAGCGTTGGACGCCTTATTTTTTTTAAAAAAATAGGAGTAGACAACTGTTTATATATAAACCGCTGTCTATACTCGAATAGACAACGGTTTATATATAAACCGCTGTCTATACTCGAATAGACAACGGTTTATATATAGACCGCTATCTATCATTCTTGTCATGGCATCGCCTAGTCGTCGCCTAGGCGACGCCTAGGCGTCAGGGCGCCCAATTGTAAACAAGGCGTTTGCCGCCTTTTTTTTAATTAAAAATGGGAAACGACTGCGGTTTATATATAAACCGCAGTCTATTCAAAAATAAACCCATGCTAGGGTTTATGGTAGAATAGACTGCGGTTTATATATCAACCGCAGTCCATTCTAGGGTTCATTGGAGGTTAGACTGCGGTTTATACATAAACCGCAGTCTATTCTAGATTAGACTGCAGTTTTATATAAACCGCAGTCTATTCCAAGGTTCAGATCGATAATAGACTGCGGTTTTTGCATAAACCACAGTCTATTCTACCTCTGAACTTTGGAATAGACTGCGGTTTATGTAAAAACCGCAGTCTATTATATCTATTTTTAACCCGTGAACCGTAAAAATCTAGTTTTACTTTTACCCCGAGTTTATGTTCTTCTTTTTTCAGTCGCTGCTCTTCCTGCTCTTTGCGAAAAACCCTAAAGACGAATAGGCGATACGGTCGCTGCTCTTTTCGATAATCCCTAAAGGCGATTTTGTTCAAGGGTTTAGCACTTTAGCTCTCATTTGCTTCGATTTGACGATTCTTCTTCGGCAAATCTAATCTTCTCACTTAGGTATACTATTTCTTAATACCTTTCTCTGTTTTGTTCAAGTAATGTAGTAGTATAGTATTAGTACTTTATTACTTTATTATCATACATGATACAAGTATACATCACAATGTTTGAACTGGTAGTAAGTAGTAACTAGTAACTAGTAAGTAGTAAGTAGTAACTACTAACTAGTAGCTCAATATCATATTTATAAACAACACAATGTATGAATTTTGTTTAGGTTTTTTGTATGGTTTATGTTTTTTTTAGGGTTTTACAGGAAAATGTCGGATAAGGGGTCTTCATCGAGGTTAACAAGAGGCTTCACAAAAATGAATGAATTGAATGAGCTTAGGCTAGAGGGGAAGAAGCTTTTTATTTCTTTCCGTGATGATTGCCGCATTATTCCCGGGCCTGAAACAAATAAACTGATGAGTTTTATGGGATCAATTGTGAAGTCTTATGTTTCAATTACATATGTTGCATGGAAGGATGTTGATAGACAGATTAAAGATCAAATATGGGCAGAATTAAATGTACGTAATCTTGTTATAAGTGATTACATAACTTTGGTGTTTTAGTTATTTTTTAATTGATATTGTCTATTAATTTCAGATTTATTTTGATAATATTGATGGTTATTACAAGGCATTAATGAAAAGCATGGGTGAAAGTTGGAGGACTTGGAAATCCAAACTTTTCATCAATTATGTAAAAGATGTTAATTTGAAGCATCGATACAATGTTCCTGTCAAGTATAGTTTTATTACTGCCGAAGACTGGAGAGTTTTTGTCGATCATCGCACTACTCCAGAATATATGGTTATGACTTATGTGTTGTTATTAAATTCAATGTTTTATATCATTCTTTAACTTTATAACTTATAAGCAAATTAAGTATTAACACATATTTATTTGTGTAGGAGAAAAGTAAGGTTAATACAGAGAGAGCAAAAGCACGAAATGCCTTTCATACTACTTCCAGAATGGGTTATTCTGGAGTAGAAAAAAGAATGGTATTAGCTCTCTACTTCTCTCTCGTATTTTGTATTTTAAAATTTGGTTTTCTCAATTATTTGTATGATAATTTAATTTCATTTTATTGTCAAGGTTGAACAAGGTGAAGCTGCACCAATTGCACGTGCGGAGTTATGGAAAGCCGGTCATAAAAGAAAGACCGGTGAATACATTAGCCAAGATGCAGCTGAGTTGGCATCTAAAATGGTAAGTGTAAATGTGTCATTTCATCATTTGTAAATTATTGATAATAATATTTCTTGAGAAGTATATTTTCTTATCTGCAATTTTGTTCCAATGTTTATTAATTTTGTTTAGGACGAGATGTCGAGCCAAGAGTCCCAGAGTGCTGAAACAATGTCACAGGGAAGAAATGACATTCTTGCCTCTGTTTTAGGCCCAGAACATCCGGGCAGGGTTAGAGCTGGTGGAAAGTTTTCCACAATTACAAGTTTTTTCAAGAATGATAGGCGGAGCCGGAGCGAGAGGACACCAGTAGCTCATATTGAAGATGTTGAAACCATAGTACAAGAAAGATTGAGCCAGCAACAAGAAATTTGGACCCAAAAGGAACAAACGCAAGAAGAATTTTGGAGCCAAAAGGAACAAGCGCAACAAGAATTATGGAGACAAAAAGAACAAGCGCAACAAGCCGAGATTAGTAATATGAAGAATTAAATTGAAGAACTTATGCGCATGTTTAATGCCGGAACAAGTGTTGCACTTGCAGTTGCACAGGTATTTTTATGTTAAAATATTTAACTGGAACAAGTGTTCTTTTTTTTGCGCAGGTAATTAACTACTTTTTATATTATTTTGGGTTTCTCAGCCGGAGCATGAATCCAGGTCACATGAACCTGAGTGTAGTCAGAGTAGACATGAGCTTATACCTTATATGGTATTATAATTTACAATATTATTTGTGACTTTTATATAATCAATGAATTCAATAATGATGTCCGTAATATTAATTCTTTTATTTTCACAGGCTGGTGAGCATACAAATGATTTCATTGATATGTTGCCCAGTTTCATAACTAAAATGGAGAATGAAGATAAAATAATATCTCTAGAATTAGATTCAACAGTATTTGGGAGTGCTGAATCAACATGTACATACTTTGAAAATTCAGAGCTTCATGATTTTCTAAATATGAAAATGATTGGAGCTAACATCTTATTAGCATGCATTGGGTGAGTAGTGAGTACTGTGAATCTGACCACTGAGTATTACAAAATTAAGAATTTTTATTAATATATTAATTGATTTTGAATTTACATGTTGTTTGCAGGTACATAGACTCACAATTAAAGAATTTTACATACAATACATGTGTATATTTCCATAATCCACATGCCATTTTTACTTTTAATAATGACTATGCCAAAGAACATTCAAGAACACGAGTTGAAGATCTAAAAAACAGGCTTAGACCGCTTAGTCAACTCCAATCGGATTCTTTACTATTTTTGCCCTATAATAGATTGTAAGTATGAAAAATCTCTGTATCAAATATCAATGATTATTACTATTTTTATATTAGGTAAGTTATTAATTTTTTTCATTTGTTTAATTATTTCACAGACAACATTGGATGTTGGCTATTATTGATTATAAAAATTATACAGTTTATTGGCTTGATCCCCTAAATATTAACATCCGATGATATTAAAAATGTTATTACAAAGTAAGTTTATTAATTAGTTATTTACTTAGTTTCATATTTGGAATTCAGATTTTGATATAAACTAATTTTTATTTTATTTTATGAAGTGTATTTAAAGATTTAACAAAAGAGCGGCGTACCAATTTTAAAAAACTAAAGGTTACAAAGTTGATTTCGGTAAGTTTTAGACTTATAGCCTATATGAGTATATATATTGTAATTTAAATTCAATAGCCTGTATGATTCCGATAATTTTAAAATACTTACCAATTGTTTATTTATGTAGTGCCCAAAACAACCGGATAACATTCAATGTGGGTATTATATCATGTGCTACATGATTGATATAGTTGATGCTCTTAAAAATGTGCCAATGCCATCTTTGATAAATGTATGTAACGTATGTCTATTCTACTGTCTAGTGCATGTAGATTCCTGTAATAATTATGTTGAATTGATTTTAACAATTTGTTTTTTATTGCAGATGTATCATGGAGTGAAACAATTTTCCCAGGAGAAAATAGATGATATTAGAAATAAGATTTGTCATTATATAATTAGTTTAAATGATGATTAAATAATTTTTTGTGTGTAGAATAATTGCACATGATATCATGATTACACTATTGCAATTAATTTGAGAATTGAGAGTTCTTTAAATTGTTCATTGTGATGATTTTTTTAGCCGTTATTTATTTCATTGTCCCGACCTAACTCTGCAATCTATAGGTGCTGTTTGTGAAAGATGGAAGACCAAAACAATAACAATCTTGCTCCATCTATTGGTAGCAATGACGTTGATCCAAAAACGGATCCTAAACATAAAGCAAAGTCAAATGATCCTGGTTGGAAGTATGGTCATTGACCCAACCTAGAAAATAAAAATACAGTTAAATGTAATTTGTGTGGTAGATTGATAAAGGGCGGTATCAAAAGGTTGAAACAACATTTATGTGGCGGGTATGGAGATGTATCCAAGTGCTTGAAGACTACTTCTGAAATAGCCGCTGAGATGTATTCAGCTTTAAATGCTAAAAAAAGGACAATGTGGATCTGACTATTGATGATGACAATGAGTGACCAAGAAAGAGAGCCAACAAGGTCACAAAATATATCCCCGACATTATCTACTGCTAAAACCTCATTTGTCCCAAGTTCTGGGACAAGTGCAAAAAAGAGAAAGGTAATCCACTTGCCACAAAAAAGGGGGCCTATGGATGCTCATGTGAGGCGTGCTCCTGAAGATGTAGTGGATGATAGACGTGCAAAAGGTCCTGCACAAACTACTATCGAGAGATGTTTTAGATCACCTGAAGAGAAAAAGAGAGTTGATAGTTATGTGGCGGATTGGTTCTATGAATGTGGTATTCCATTCAATGCTGCAAAGACACGAAGTTTTGAAGTCATGCTTGAAGCAGTTGGACAGTATGGGCCTGGTTATAAAGGCCCTAGTTATCATAATTTGAGAGTCCCATTGTTGTTAAGTACAAAAGAAAAAGTTAAGGTGGTGAAGACAAACTATCAAGCGTACTGGAGGAGATATGGTTGCACACTTATGTCAGATGGTTGACAGACAGGAGAGGGAGACATTTGATCAATTTCATAGTCAACTGTCCAGAAGGAACCTATTTTATGGGTTCCGTAGATGCTTCCAGTCAGATTCAAGATGCTACAATGTTATCAGAGTTGCTTGATAGTAAGATTAGAGAGATAAAAACAGAGTGCGTTGTTCAGGTAAATGTTTTGGTTTCACTAATTTTCATATTTCAAGTTTAATAGTCTACACATTTCAATATATACAAAGTTATGTCGTATGCAGGTGGTGACTGACAATGCTTCCAATTACAAGGCAGCTGGTAGAATTTTAATGGAGAAAAGACCCACATTATTCTGGACTCCGTGTGCAGCTCATTGCATTGATCTCATGCTAGAAGATATAGACAAGCTACCACCTAACAAAATTGTGATAAAAAAGGCAAGGATGATTACAAATTTCATCTACAGGCACACTCGTTTACTTGAAGCAGTCAGGAGTACTATAGGTGGTGATCTAGTTAGACATTCAGTTACTAGATTTGCAATATCATTTCTTACTCTACAAAGTTTGCTTAAGCATGAGGAGAAGCTGAAACTATTCTTTGTATCGCCTTCATGGAATGCCTCTAATTTGGCAAAAACTGAATCCGGAATACAAATTGTTGAAACAGTACTTTCAACCGTTTTTTGGAATGGAGTAAGAGATTGCCTAAAAGGAGGAAAGCCACTAATTGCCGTTTTGCGATTAGTAGATGGGGATGAAAGGCCGGCTATGCCTGAAGTATATGTGGCGATGGAAGAAGCAAAACAAAAGATTAAAGAACATTTTGATAATAAAGAAAGATTATATAAGAAGATTATTGAAATTATTGAAAAAAGATGGACAAATCAAATGGAACAACAATTGTATAGGGCAGCATTATTTCTTAATCCAGGCAAATATTTTGAATACGAGGAAAAACATAATGATGATGCCTGGAAATTTCAAGATGCTTTCAATGATGTTATTGCAAGACTAGTGCCCGATCAAGAATTGCAAGACAGGATTGCAGAGCAAGGTACTAGCTACAAAACATCTCGAAATTGTTTTGGAAAGCCGCAGGCTATTAGGCAACGAACCATCTTTAATCCAAGTAAGTATTGATTACGTTTTTATTTTTTCTTAAATTATTTATATGTCAAATAATTTTCATTTGTCTTAAATTATTAGTGGATTGGTGGGGTGCACATGGAGGACCTAATGTTGACCTTACAAAGGTAGCATTGCGCATACTCGGCTTATGTTGTTCATCTTCTAGTTGTGAGCGCAATTGGAGTACTTTTGAGTTTGTAAGTAACTACGTATACCAAAAATCAATATAAAATTTAATATTTTTATAGTTACTAATAAGTTTGCTATTATCTTGAATTCTTGATTCAGATTCACACAAAGAAAAGAAATAGGTTGGAGCATCAAAGGCTTAGCGATCTTGTATACATCCAATATAATCGTCGTCTACAAGCACGATTCCAAGAAAGACGTGAAAAGGGAAGAAATTACAACCCTTTAGTGCTCGACGAGCTAGATTGGAGTAATGAGTGGATGGTGAACAAACCAGAGGCAGAGGATGCTCTAGTTTTTGATGATGATATTCTCACATGGAATGATGTAGAGAGAGCTATTGGAACTGGGGCTCGAAATTTACGAAGTGGGGCTGAAGCTAATCTTCAAATAATGGCTGAAAGGGAAGAGGACTTAGATCATTTTTTCATTGTCAATGATGATGAAGATATTGAGGATAATTATGGGCAAAATCCAAGTACCTCAAACCAACCAAGCACATGCAATGCCAATGATAACTTACTAGATGATGATTCTAGTTGATCTTTTCTGATTTTTAATTTTTTTAAAAACATTATTCATGCTTTCTCTGTGGATTGGATGATGATATCATGATTATAGTTGACATTTTGGATTTGGTAGTTTTGTACATTATTATAATAAACATTATTGCTTTCTCTGTGTGTTTACTGTTTACTGTTTGTATAATTGTATTTGGTAGTTTGGTACTTGGTGGCTGTGCCTGTGTTTGTATAATTGTATTTGGTAGTTTGGTATTTGGTGGCTGTGTACTTAGCTATGAAAAAAAACATATGTGGCTGTGTTTGTATAATTGTATTTGGTAGTTTGGTTTTTGGTGGCTGTGTACTTAGCTATGAAAAAAACATATGTGGTTGTGTTTGTATTTGGTAGTTTGCTACTTGGCCGGCTGTGTTTGTATTTGGTAGTTTCTAGTTTGCTACTTGGTGGTTGTATAACTCCTGTCATAATTAAAATAAAAAAAAACAAGAGCTTTAGACTGCGGTTATTATAATAACCGCAGTTTAAAGAGTGGCTGGCAGTATATAGACTGCGGTTATTATAATAACCGCAGTCTATATATATACTGCAGACTATAGACTGCGGTTATTACAATAACCGCAGTCTATAGTAACCGCAGTCTTTAGATTGAAGACTATAGACTGCGGTTATTATAATAACCGCAGTCTATAGTATTTTTTATATAAAAAAAATGTAAATAGAAGGAAATTGGCGTGCCATGCGACTTGCTCGCCTTGTGGTCGCCTAGGCGTCCGCCTTGTCGACTAAGCGTCAAGGCGCCCGACGCTCGCCTTGGTCCGCCTTGACGCCGTGACAAGAATGCTATCTATTCTAGGGTTCAGGGTATAATAGACAGCGGTTTATATATTGTTAAAATAGCCCATGTAAAGGGCCCATTATTGGGCCCATTTATTGTTTTATCTTCTCTCCTCCTTTAGTCCCATATCTTGTATAGGATTTTCTCCTCTCTTCTTCTCCCTATTTATTTGTATTCTCTCCTTGTATTTACATACTGAAGTAATACATACAAGCTTTTGAGCTCTTCCAACATGGTATCAGAGCCAGGTTCGTCTCCTGTGCGGTCTCATCTTTTTTAACCGCCCAGGCCGCCCAACCCGCCTCGCTGCGAGCTCCTCACCGCTTCTCCTGCGGATTGTGCGCCTATCCGCTGCGAGCTCCTATCCGCGGGCTTCTACCCGCAGGTTCTGTGGTTTGCTCGTTGCCTTCCTCTTCTCCTCTCCCTCTTCGTGGTTCCACCCCCTTCAGGCCTTTTATAGTCACCTCTCTCTCTAGTTCGTGGGACCCTCCTCTTCTCTATCCGCTGCGGTTTCTGGTCTATCCGCCGCGATCTCCTCTCTTCCGCGGCGAGCTCCTCTCTATCCGCTTCTCTCAGCTTCCGTCTTCTCGCTTGCGACCTCGCGGTTTCCTTTCGCGAGCTGACCGCTGCTGGCTTCACCTTGACCGGGGCGGTATCTCTTCTGTTTCTGCCCTCTGGTCGCGAACTGCCTTCTCGCTGGTGTCCGGCTTGACCGTGCGGACTGCTGCCTATCCGCATTCTGGTCGTGGTCTTCCTCAGTCCTTCTCACGGCGGCCTCCGTTTCTTCTCGCATGCGGTTTGTCCTCTTCTCGCCGTTGACTCTTCCCTTGCGGGCTGCTCCTATCCGCCGCGGTCTGCTCCGTCTTGTCGCTTGAGTGGTACCTCGCAACCTCCTTCCCGCCTCTTCTCTATCCGCGGCCTTGTCCACCTGACCGTGCGGACTTCCCTTTCCGCATCTTGGTCGTGATCTGCTAGATCGCTGGTGTGACCGCGCGGCCTGATTCTCTTCTCGCAGCGGCCTGCTTCTTCTCGCGCTGCGACCTGCCTCTTGCTGTCGCCTCTTCTCACCGCGACCTCTTTTTCTCCTCGCAGCGGCCTCCTGCCCTTCTCGCAGCGTCCTCGCCCGTCTGTCCGCATGGGCTCTTCCGGTAACTCCTCTGGCTCGACGGCCAGCCCGCCTGCTGACCGCCCGGCTTGTCCGACTGACCGCTCGGCTACCACTCCAGAAGTCCGTGATGAGCTGCGCATCACTACCATATCTCTCTCTGGAAAGAAGAACTTCGTCCCTTGGGTGCATTCCGTTCGACGGGTTCTTCAGGCCAAGGGCCTTCTTCCTCACCTTACTCAGGCTCCTCCTACTCCTCCTACCGATGACTGGCTCCGCAATGATGGCCGAGTTCAAACCTGGATCTTGAACTCTTTAGATGGTGAGCCGTATCAAATGACGATGTATCATGAGACTGCCAAAGATATGTGGACTGAGCTACACTCCTTATATTCTGGACGGGACAGCCTCCAGCATCTCTACGACATCCTCACTGACCTTTTCTCTCTTGACACTAGAGGGGCTTCGGATATGACATCCTTTGTTGCTCGTGCGAAGACTCTTGCCGAAGCATGGATCCGGCATCAGCCGTTCACCAATGATGCTGTTGCTCAGCGTGCTCAGAAGGAAGCTGCTTGTACTGCCATCCTTATGGCCCGTCTTCCTCCTCACCTTCAGAGTGTTCGTGCTCAGGTCCTAGCTTCCTCTATCACACCATCATTCTCTGATGTGTGTGCCATGCTTCTCCGTGTTCCTCCTCCTCCAGATACTACGGCCCCTCCGGCCCTTCTTCAACAGGCTCCTCCACTTCTACCTTCCCCCCCTCCTTCTACTCGGGGGGAAAGATGGTCATCTCGAGGCCACTTGCTATAAGAAAGTTGGCTATCCTCCGCGCCCGACGGCCTCTGTTGCTACTGATGCTGGTCCTCCTGATCTTGAAAGTGTCCGCCTTCAGCTCCAGCACCTCCAGGGATTGCTCAACCCACCATCTGCCTCCATTGCCTCCGTCTCTAACACAGGTACCGCTTGTCTCTCCACTGGCTTGGGTTGGATTGTGGACTCTGGCGCTACTCATCACATTACTCCACATCAACCTGCCCAGTACCTGAATTCTTCGTATCCACAGTCCATTACTGTGGCTAATGGGGCCACTGTCCCCGTCTCCGGCTCGGCAGATCTTCCTCTCACCTCCTCCATCTCCCTCCGCTCGGCTCTTCACGTTCCGAGTTCCCCGTTCAATTTACTCTCTGTTGGACGTCTTACTAATGATCTGGACTGTACTGTTATATTCACTTCCTCTTCTTTTGTTATACAGGATCGGCGGACGCAGACTACCATTGGTAAAGGCCGGCTGCAGAATGGGCTCTACCTTCTCGACGATTCTCCCACCATCCTCTCATCCGTATCTTCCACTGATTGGCATCGTCGACTTGGGCATGCTCCTCTACCAATCCTCCAGCGGGCTCTCCCAGATGTTTCTTTTACCCCCTTCCAGTGTGACTCATGTATCCTCGGAAAGCAAACTCGTTCATCGTTTTCTTCCCATTGTACTCGGAGCGCTGCTCCTTTTGATTTAGTGCATTCAGATATTTGGGGACCATTTAAAATTACTAGTATTTCTGGTTTCCGATATTTTATAACATTTATTGATGATCACTCTCGCACTACCTGGCTGTACTTACTTCGTGACCGCTCCGAGCTTCCCCGTGTCTTTCGGGCATTTGTCCTCGAAACTCGTACACAATTCCACAAGACCATAAAAGCTCTACGAACTGACAATGCCCGTGAGTACACTAGTCACGAATTTACTGCTTTATGTTCTGAGTTTGGCATTCTTCATCAAACTTCCTGCGCTTACACACCACAACAAAACGGTGTTGCCGAACGCAAGAATCGCCACTTACTCGACGTTGCCCGTTCCCTCATGCTTCAAATGCATGTCCCTAAACCATATTGGAATTTTGCGGTCTCGACCGCCTGCTTTCTCATTAACCGTCTCCCCTCCTCTATTCTCAACTATGCTACTCCGTTTAGCATACTCTTTCCCTTAGCCCCGGCATTTCCTCTCCCACCTCGTGTTTTTGGTACCCTATGCTACGTCCACCGTTTGGGGCCTTCCTCGGATAAGCTGGATCCTCGCGCGGCCAAGCATATCTTTGTTGGTTATTCACGCACCCAAAAGGGGTATGTATGTTATTCTCCTACTACCCGCAAGATCTCCGTTTCTGCTGATATCACTTTCCGCGAAGATCAACCATTCTTTCCTGCTCCTTCAACCGACCATCTCCCACCAACACCTTCTCCTTCATCCATCCCACGCCCCGTCATTCCCGTCACTCCTCCTCCGACTGTCGTTCCCTCTGAACCGACTGTCGTTCCCTCCAAACCACCAGTTATCCGCGTCTACACTCGTCGCTCTACCACTTCCGTTGCCCCTCTGCCGTCGGTCTCTACTATGGATACTCCGTGTCCAACTGATCAGGTATTGCCTTCCACTGCTCATCCAATGGCGAACTACGTATCTCTCCATCGCCTCTCTCCCTATTTACACACTTTGGCTACTTCTCTCTCTTCGGTTGCTATTCCTAATTCTGTGCAGGAGGCGCTTCAACATCCAGGATGGCGAGCGGCCATGGAGGAAGAAATGTCTGCTCTCTGGTCTAACCAGACTTGGTCGGTTGTTCCCCTTCCCCCGGGCCAGAAACCAGTTGGGTGCAAGTGGGTGTTTGTCATCAAACATGCTGCGGACGGGACAATTGACCGCCTAAAAGCCCGTCTTGTGGCTAGAGGTTTCACTCAACAGGAGGGGCTAGATTATGCAGAAACGTTCTCTCCGGTCGCGAAACTTAATAGTGTTCGCGTCCTTATCTCTGTTGCTGTTCATCGCCGGTGGCCTCTCTTTCAGCTGGATATCAAGAATGCGTTTTTGAACGGGGATCTCCAGGAAACTGTCTACATGCAACAACCACCCGGGTTTGAGACCACGGGGGAGTCTCAGGTCTGCCATCTTAAAAAGGCTCTATATGGTCTCAAACAATCTCCACGGGCATGGTTTGAAAAATTCAGTAAGGTCCTCCGTGAAATTGGCTTCAATCGGAGCTCGGCCGATTTTTCGCTCTTTACTCGTCACCGACCAACAGGAACGGTTATTCTGTTAGTATATGTCGACGATATTATCATTACTGGAGATGACTCCCAAGGGATACAGGCCGTCAAAATCCATCTAAACTCAGTTTTTCAGACAAAGGATTTGGGATCTCTTCGTTATTTTTTGGGTCTTGAAATTGCCAGAAGGCCGGATGAGCTCACACTCTCTCAACGGAAATACTGTCTTGACCTTCTTCATGATGCGGGTCAATCCGGATGCAAGCCAAGTGATACTCCTATGGATGTGAACCACAAACTGTGTGCCCAGGCTTCTGACTCCGATCACCTCCTCCAGAACCCTGAATACTATCGATGCCTTGTTGGAAAATTGATATATCTCACAGTTACCAGACCTGATATCTCTTTTGCTGTTGGTCTTGTCAGCAGATACATGCACTCTCCTCGAAAATCTCATCTTCAAGCAGTAGAACGAATTCTCAGGTATCTGAAAAACGCTCCTGGCCAGGGACTTGTCTACAGGACCTCCTCTTTTGCTCCAACACTGGTGGCATATTCTGATGCTGATTACGCTGGCTCTCTTGATGACCGGCGATCTACGAGTGGTTTTTGCACTTACCTTGGAGGACATCTTGTTACTTGGCGAAGTAAGAAACAAGTGGTCGTTGCTCGATCTTCAGCTGAGGCAGAGTACCGGGCAATGGCATCTGTTGTATCAGAATTGACATGGCTCGAAAGTCTTCTAACTGATCTGGGTGTAAAATTACCATCACCGGCTCGTCTCCTTTGTGACAGTCAAGCTGCCATACACATCGCAAAGAACCCGGTCTTTCACGAAAGAACGAAGCATATTGAGGTCGATTGTCACTTCATCCGGGAAAAGGTTCAAATGAAGAAGATTGACCTAAGCCATGTCCCAGGATCAGAACAAGTTGCGGATGTCTTCACGAAGGCTCTCTCCAAGACGCTCTTCTATCAATGCTTGTCCAAGCTTGGCGCATACGATTTGTACGCTCCAGCTTGCGGGGGAGTGTTAAAATAGCCCATGTAAAGGGCCCATTATTGGGCCCATTTATTGTTTTATCTTCTCTCCTCCTTTAGTCCCATATCTTGTATAGGATTTTCTCCTCTCTTCTTCTCCCTATTTATTTGTATTCTCTCCTTGTATTTACATACTGAAGTAATACATACAAGCTTTTGAGCTCTTCCAACATATATAAACCGCTGTCTGTTCTCATTTTTTAAAAAAAATAAGGCGCTCAACGCTCCACCACTGGGCCAGTCGGCACGATAAAATCGGCCTATCCTACAGTGCCTGCGATCTTACACTGCGATCCCAACGATCTTAACGGGCTGGGGATACTAGCTGGAACGTGGCTCGCTGAGGTAAAAAAAATGTAGGATCGGACGATCCTACGTTTTTACACGCA
Source organism: Platanthera zijinensis (assembly GCA_039513925.1). Classification (NCBI taxonomy): domain Eukaryota; kingdom Viridiplantae; phylum Streptophyta; class Magnoliopsida; order Asparagales; family Orchidaceae; genus Platanthera; species Platanthera zijinensis. Next base: position 53,827,797 of record CM077080.1, on the reverse strand, counting down.
TTTTTAACATCGTTGGTTGTGAGAGTTTAGTCATTAGACAGGTTAAACGGGGGAGGGATAGACCAATAAAGACTTGGAATGAAATTATAAGGAAGACATGATGTACTGCATTAGTGAGATTATGACTAAAAATAGGGCACAATGGTGACAAAGGATCCATATAGCCGACCCCACTATAGTGGGATAAAGACTTGAGTGTTGTTATTGTAATGAACTGTGTAGATGATTTTGATGGTGCAACACATGAAAAAAGAAGTATTCTTTGTAAATAGTGCGTGTTTCTCTCTCTCTCTCTCTGTATATATATGTAGAGAGAGAGAGAGCAATATTGAGTGTTATATTTTGAGATCACAAAAATCTCCTCTCCAAGTGTTATGAAAGATAACCCGTTATGATTTATGAAGAATGATTTGGATATTCTTTATTTCAAGCTATCATCAACAAATAGAACAATAGTGAACACTAGCTGATGATCTATTGTCTTTTTCAGGAGCCTAGAATTGTAGCCAAACTCCAAGAAGAGGTTGGTGCCCCAAGAATTTTACTATGCAAGTTTGATATTGGTTTCCACCCCTTATTTTTTGTATGTTATTTGGCTATGGTGCTTAGGTTGATTCTATCCTGGGGGATCGTTTTCCAACCTATGAAGACATGAAAAAGTTAAAATACACCACTCGTGTAATTAATGAAGTAAGAGCTTACTTGCATAAGAATGACAGAAGTGATACTTCAGTATGTAATCTATTCATACATGAAACACATTTCATATGCTAATTATTTTACAACTATCCTTGCAGTCCTTAAGACTATATCCACAACCACCGGTGTTGATTCGCCGTTCTATAGAGGATGATCAACTTGGGAAATACCGGATAGGACAGTAATGGTTCTCTTCTCTTAGACAAAAACTTCTTGGAAGATAACGGCATTTATATCATACTCATTTTACTTTTTCTTTTGCTATTATCATGAATAATGAACAAGCCAGTCATTGTTGGATCAATTTCATGTTGCCAATAATTTAAATACATTTCTTTGGCGGTGCTTTGGTATCCTTGTTAATTTGGGCACAGCTTATGCTAATACAAACTTACCTATACTGTATAATAAAGAAAACCTTGGTGGCACCAAATTGTATCTTTCATGTTTTACCCATGTTTGATGTACTTCATAGTGCAATACTTTTTTGTAATTTTATTTTCATTTTAAACAAAATTACAATAAAATAATTAAAAATAGATAAGTTTTTGCATACTAGTTAATTGCGGGACTGTTGAAAGTAATGTCGCCACTGAAAACTATGCATGAGGAACATGTGCGATGATTGAAGTATTGCTCTCCGTCGGTTAGTCCCGTACCCATTCTGCTAGTAGATTTCTTATGCTTGTCGATGGTACATGCCGCATCTGCTCTAGTTCTGTTACAATTTGTACATAGATGCGATGAAGATACAATTTAGGTGGTGGAGATAGGAATACACCCACACATACATACATACGAGTGATGGTGCACGGGGTACCCCTGTGCCACGCGCGACAGTACCCTGACCACGACACTGTCTTTGTGAGACGACGCTCCCCCCGCTCGCAACCCCTCATGCGATGTGCTTCGTGCGAAAGGCGAGAATTTGGATTTCTTGAGGTTCAGAATTTTCTCACAGTTGGACTCGTAATTTCTTATCAAATATAAGTTAATTCAAATGCACTTTTCTAACACATAAGCCTTCCTGTGAAAGAAAAATAAAAACCACGCAGTGTCATCATATAATCACAAAACAGACTTGATATAAATAAACCAAACATTATTTACCTAAAAAACAAAATACAAAATTATAAATGTGCAGGAAACCAAAAAAAATATGAAGCCAATAAATAACCTGAAGAGCGGATGATGTATCTGGAGGCGTAATCAGGATTTGCATATCATCTTCCCAAGCTCTTAGTCCAAATCCTCCCACTTCATCACCCCTTGTCCGATGGCCGCAAAGCTCCCCGACCTCTTTTCCTGACCCTTGATCTGGCTCTTGATTGGAGATGGCCCTAAGGTCCCTAACCTAGTTAAGGTCAGAGCCAGAAGAGTCGTTAAGAGAAGAAATCAAAGAGTAGCAAGTAGTAAATCGTACCGTGACTGAGAGGGTATCGGAAGATCTCCGTCAAGGCGGGAACTGGAGCTGTACACACCATATTCTAGAAATGGAGAACTTAAATCAAACACCGGGATATCTTATTTTGGAAGAAAAGATTTTAGGCCTATTTAAAGCAGCCTTGAAGTGTGCGGAGGATATTTCCATAGGAGGCGACTGCGGGCAGAGGAGCACCGGGAATGCATGGACAACATCGGCGGGGTTTCTTTAGGTTCTTTTTTCCGTGGAAGATGGGAGGATCCAATGCACAAAGGCGAGGAAGCCGAAAATGTCCGAGCGTGAAGATGGGGCGGCAAGCGAAGGTTTTCCAATGTGAATGATGTAGGGGTAGGCTACGGGTGGACAAAACCTACGATGTTAGGTGGTAGTGCAAGGGTGACACGCTAATTCGAACCTAAATGCAATGTAATCGTCGATAACTCGATAAATAAATTTGAGCAATGAGAATTCTAAATCCACACAAATATTTGAAATTGGCCAAAGTAAAGCGTGCGACGAATGTCTTCTCCTGCAAATGATTAGCGTACTATAGACAATTTCTAATAGCAAGGGTCACAACAAAATATAGTAATTCACTAAATGAAAATGTCAATTCAAATAATCCAATACAAAAAAAACTCACAGAGTAGAGGGCTGAACCGAGACACTGAAGAAGTCGGAGCCGGATGGGTAGGATCGCGATCAATAGCTGAATCGGTGGCGCGACGGTGATGGCGGTGGCTGTTCGTGGTGGAAAACGGGGAGATCGAGCCGGAAATGGATAGATCCGGCCACCGGGGAATAGATTCGGGTGGGGGATTGATAGATCTGATGTTTGAAGGCGGATCCGGGGTACGAGATGATGTATGGATGGTGGAGATAACGGTTCGGGGCTGGAATTCCAAGATCCGAATTGATCTTGGGAATCCGGGCTGGAGGAAAGTGGATCCACGTAAAGGGGAAGATGGAGGTGGTTGGCTAGGGTTAGGGAGGGCTTGGATGTAGGTGCGGCTCAAGGGGGTTGGGCGGCTGGAGGTTGTGAAGAGGTGGAGGGGTGGCGGTCCTGTAACAAGAGGGAGGGGCGGCGGAAAGAGGAGGGGCGGGGCTGGCGGAGGACGACTGAACTGCTGCAGGAAAACAGCTCGCCGACTGTTTTTGGACGGACTTGGGAGGGGGTTGCAGCGGTGGGAAAAGGGATTTGAGGGTTGGAAAATGAAGGTAAGGGTAGGAGGTACCTTGGGGGGAAGAGCGAGCACCTAGGAGTCGTCACCTAGGGTTCCGCGACGTCGGCACCGGGAAGGGATTGCTGGAATCCGGGAATGAAGTTCTCCCAATTCTGCAATGCCTTGGTTTAGTCTCTTAGACCATTATTTATAATAAAACAGGACACTAGGGCATCCCTATCAACGACTATGATTGACCGGTGGGAGAGACCACTAAAATACATGAAAATAAACCAATAAAAATAAACTAATATATGATCTCGACTTGCGACGCGGATCCGGACACATCTGCGGAGTCCGATCGTTGATCCGGGCATGCCATATATGGTAAGTCGTCAAATCAGCCCCGAATGGGCCAAAAGCTCGTGCTCGTCTTTGCTATGCATTTGTGAAGAGGCGAACAACATCCTATGGAAGAAGCAGTAGACTTGCCGATGACATTGCGAAAGAGGGCCAGCGGGTAATAAACAATGGTAGAGTGAATTAGGGTATCGGGATGACGGGATGGCGTTATGGAAGATTGAACAAATGACCTGGATTTTTTGTCGTCTGGGTTACACCATAACTTGATTTCTTTATATATAGCACACACACATATCTGTATGTATGTGTGTATTTAAAAATAAGTTAAATGCAGACTCAACTTATATTAGTATCAGTGCCGGTGATGAGCATCCTCAGGAGAAACCTTAACTTATAAATAGGCTTCTAATTGTATGCATGATCTCCTAGGCACCCAAAGATAAAGAGTGTTGCAAGTGACTAAAAAAGTCTTATGTTTTTATCTATGAGATTTCCATATATTAGGGTCCCAACCCTTGAGAATCAAGCCACTCATTCTCTTAGGTCGTGTCAAAGCACTTAGTTGGGGTCAATGAGCTTAGATACAATTTGGGCCTTTATCAACACTTCTTTGCCATACAATTCTCCCATATCGACTACCGACCTTACCATGACGGTTATTTTCAGTGAACAAGCATTAGTACAAGTCAAAGATAGTTGCCGTGTTACGGACCCCTGTAACATCCCAAAATATTGATGTCGCGTTAAATTAAATTTCAGGGAGTGAACGTGAGCAAAATTAATTGAGTCGACGATTTGTTGAATTAATAATCAATTTTAATTATATTATTATGCATGCCGAGCAGTTATTAATGAGTCGACATGTAATTGTTGATAACTCGTAGTGGTCACGACGACTTAATTTTACAAGCGCGTTATACTTTGAAAGAAAATTCGTCCTCATGACTTAAGACAATTAGTAATATTACTAATAATAATAAATTTTTTTTTTAAAAAATGGGGTTTTCCTCCTCTAATAGCCGGTTCACGGTTATTATAATCGTAAAATAAGCCGCACCCCCTTTAATATCGCGTAACACTCCTTGCCGAGCGGCAGTTCTCCCTCAAACTTTCGCCCGTACTTCACGCCGACTCCAGAAACCGCAAGCTTCGTCGCTGTTGAAGCCCTAGTCAACCCCTTCTTCTTCGTTGGAATCCAGCGCCGGCCACTTCTCTTTCCTCCACAGACTTCGGCGGCCCTCCCTCCTCCTTTCCCAGTGCAGAGGAAGCTTCTAACCCTAGCCGGCGGGAATAGTTCTGTAGCACCGTTTTTGGTTCCGGTGAGTATCGTTCCTCTTTATTCTTCTTTCTTTTGTGGAAATTGTCATGATTAATGCCCAACTTTGATTACCCTTCGTCTTTCTTGCCCTAAATTAGGAATCGAAGAACTCAGTATTCCCCAATCAGAAATCAACCAGCGGTTTTGAAGTCTAACCACTTTTAGATTAAGGTAACGCATGCGTTTGCGTTTTTTTCCCTCCACAATCAGTTATTTGTTTTTTAGTTATTTCCACCGAAACCCTAAGAGGGGAAAGTGTCTAGGGTTGGAATTCAGATTTCAGTCATTATTGGTGCTAGAGATTGGAGAAAATGCCTCATTTATCCCCGATTTGAGGTGAGATCTTTATTTCCAATTTTATGTTCAAGTGTTTGATTCTAGTCATCAGAATGTATTTTTTTGGGAATCCTTTCTAGCTCCGAGAATTATGAGTTTTATTTTATGGTTTTCCCTATCATTCAGGATCAGTGAACCCCATCTTTATTTGGAGAAGTTTGTAGTGATCAGAATTATTGGAAGGAAAATCATGTCACATCGCCGCGTGTTCGAGCGTCGTAATACCGAGGTAAGAAATTCGACTTCTCTTGGCTAGACATATCACTGTACATAAATGTATTTTCTAAGTTATTTTACAAGGCTTGCGTAATTTAATTATTCAAGTCAGTACCAACAATTAGATTACTTCAGATAACACAAAAAATTAGGATCACATGACATAGTAATACATGAAGCCAGTTATTGAGTACTATGTAATATACACCGTTTAAGTCGGTTATACATCCAGCCACTACAAGAACAAACAAAAAAAGTATGTATACTCAAATGAAGAAGCAGAGTGCTAATTAAGTTAAAGACTTCAGATCAGCAACTTCATTGTCATATGGCTTCCAGTCTATTTGAGCCTCAGATGCGGGGTCATCAGACACTTTTCCAAACTTGGAGATTTTCAGTTGCGAGCCATGCTCTACTCAGGAAACACTTCAGTTCAGTTCAGGGCGTCTTCGGGCCGCCATTTGGACTCCAAGATTAGTCTAAACCTGCAAATCGTAAACCGTAGAATTAGAATACTAGATTTTTAGAAAAGAAATCATCATACTAAGAATCAGTACAAGTACAAAATTCAACTTCTTTTAGTTAAACATATCATTCGTATAATTCATGATTTAAATATGTCAGTACACGCATTTGAAAGATACAAGTTTCTACTGTCAAATCAAATCAGACGAAAACGAAGGAATCAGATAATATGATTGACAATTAGATATTTTTAGTCAAATTCACGAGTCAGGTGATAACAAGTTATCACAAAGGGGTATAAAATCAGTCATTAAAATGATAACTTAATCCATGATCAGAACCAGTTTTAGTGTAAGATACACTTAGGCTAAAATACTAGAATCAGACACATGAAAAATCTTTCTAGTGTACTTAAGTGGAACGTTATCCTGTGAGTGTCTTACTAACCACTAGTCTAGATCAATCCAGAAAATGGCGAGATAATTTCTCCCTCGTGTTTTTGTTGGAGGCACACCACCATGTTCACAGGGCTAGCAGTCCACCATACAAATTTCAAACTTAGGGTCGATGACCCTTGATTCCAGTTATAGAACTCCTTAGTCAGGGAGTCTAGGGTCCTCTCGCGGGACATTCAGTTCAGGGCACCATCAGGTTTGCCACTCAGACCGCAGTTTTTTGTCTTTGCACGACCGCCATTAACAATAAGCTTTAATATCTACATGAGTCTGTGATCCTTCCAAGGGACACTCCGTTCAGGACACCATCAGGTTTGCCATTCAGACTACAGTTTTCAGTTTGTGCGTGACCACCATTAATAATACAATTTAAGAAGATGCAATTCAGAAATTCTAGAAATCATTAGCTAGTAGAATTCAGAAAATGAGATAACTCATAATAAGTCGATTACATGAACAAAACAAGGATACAAAATGACAAGACTAATGGTATTCAACATTACATATTTTGCATACAAGAAAAAGTCTATTTTTTAGTATTACTGGGAGGATAGTCTTTCTTACTCTTCAGTGGGCTTGACCAAGTTGGAACTTGTTTTTCAGGGGTCTCAAGTCCGGGGATTCGCATAGGATTGGCGGTGCGGTCTACACCGTCATTTGTACTCGTCAGTTGTACCTCTCTATTGTTGTACTTCTTTCTATTTCAGACATTATGTATTAGTACTTCATTCATGTTTTGTTGTACCGGATTATTTCAGATTTTCACTATTTTAGTTTCAGTACTAGATGGCTCTGTGAACTCAGAAATTGAGGTACACTTTTACCCTTAGTTTTCTTACTTGAATTCCGCTGTAAAATTTCTTTTAGCATTTTTAATTATGCCTACTGTGTACTACTTTTAATACCGTTGCTTAGTTTACTTCTTATCGCGGGGCCCGACCGGACTGCTGATTTGTTGTTAAACTAGGTTGGGGTGTTACAACCCCGATGGTGTGGACGGAGGCAAAGGGCGACCGCCAATATGGCAGGTGTATTGACGTCGCGAGCGTGACACGCATAATATGCCGGCCTAGCCGACATGTGTCGAGGAGTGTTATTGTATCCTTTATATTGTTGGTATCCTTTATGTTTCAGTTCCGTTATGTTGAGACCGACGACTATATAAGCTGGAGAATATTGTATTTGGGTATGCTTTGAAGTAGTTGGAATTTTTGAATTTTTGTGTTCCTCTCTTCCCCCATAATTTCTCTCCCCCTTCTCTCTTTTTCCCTTGTTCTAACAATTTGGTCTGACTGTCGCCTTCCCACCGCGGTCTTCGCTGCCCGAAGTACCCGCGCCTAAGCAACCACATCAGCGCATCGCTCTCCCACGCTCCCTCGAAACCTTACCAAACAACACCCCCTCCCCCTTCCGAGGTTTTCTCACCGGAACCTCATTCCTTTGATGTCCCCCCATTCAACGTCACCGATCCCATGAGATGAATTACTCGTGCCAAATAGTTCTTTTAGATTCATCAGATCTCGGAGCCACAAAAGGTCAGCACGACATTGATCAGCATGAAGGGCTCTGCTCTCCACTTGGTGCGCTGACTCAGACAATCCAAACCGACCATGTCTTGGTCGTACCTTCAGCAAGAGCTCATTCGTCGTTATAACACTCGCTATTCGGGCTCCGTGTTGAAGTGGCTCTGCGGCATTCGCCGGATGAGCTCCCTTGACGAGTATATCGATCAGTTTCTCCCTCGGGACGCATGTGTCGGGACTTCCGCCGGACCACTACCTCAGCTTCTTCATGCATGTGCTCCTCCCACACATCCGTGCCTGTATCCTTACCCGCCATTCACCGTCGATTGCGGAGTCCATGGATCTCGCCCGCTTGGTTGAAGCGGAATTCCAGACTCGACCTCTGGACACAGACAAGCCGACCCCCATGCCTTCGGCGCGCTCGGTTATCCGACCAGCAACGGCCTACCGTCCACTACAGCTGGAGATACCCCCGACCCCTGACTGGGCCGCCTCGCCCTCCTAGGCTTATGGCCCACCCCGATTCTCTAATCAGGAGTACCATGATCTGCTTACCAAGGGGTCGTGCTTCACTTCATGCAATCATAATCCCCTATGCACGTGTGCCTGTTGAAAAATCTCTGGATCCTCAGCGGCGAGGAGGAATCCGATGTGACACTCACAGACTTCGAGACCCTTGAGTTAGATACGACAACCGAGGACTCCCTCCCCACCCCCATCTGCCACCTTCCATCGCTCGGACTTTCCACTGTTTACCGTAGGCGGATTCTCGGGCCCACAAACACTGAAGCTTCGAGGGACGCTTCACAGAGCCTTTATTTTGGTGATGATTGATAGTGGAGCGAGCTATAACTTTATCTCTAAGCACTTGGTGGATCTTCTGGCGCTGCCAATTCATGTCACCGATCACTTCTTAGTTTGATTAGGAGATGGTAGGCGGAGGGCGACAGGGGGACCTGTGCGCGGCCCTCGCTCTCACAATAGGCAACATCCCATTTCAGGCAAACTTCTATGCCTTCTCTCTGGGCGGGGTGGATGTTATTCTCAGGGTGGTTTGACTTCGCTCCCTTAGAGATGTCAACGTCAACTGGGATCGCATGGTTATGCGCTTCCTCCATGGGGGAATGCCCTGCTTGCTAGAGGGCGACTCTATTTTACTTCATCAGTCTGTCTCCTTATGGTCCCTTCAGAACTCCACCGACGTGGATTGGGTGACGTCCTTGTGACATGTGGAGGAGCAGTCCGCCCAATGCTCTCCGACCACCCCGGCGTTGCAGGCTATTTTGGACCTCTTTCCAGACGTCTTTGCTGAAAAGGCCCTTTACCCCCTCCCAGGCCGACGGATCACTGCATTCCCCTGCAAGGGGGTGTGTCCTCCATCTCAATTCAACCATACCACTACGTTTGTGCTCTCTGAGGTTTCCTCGGGTTGACAAGAGGTTCATGAAAGATTATGGGAAGATAGCTTGACCGTTGATGCAACTGTTACATAAGAATGCCTTCTGCTGGCAGGAGGAAGCGGAAACTGCATTCCAAGATCTCAAGACGACCATGATGACAACACCAGTGTTGACCCTCCCCGATTTCACCAGGGAATTCATTCTGTAGATTGATGTTTCTGGTATAGGTATTGGGGTCGTTCTCATTCAAGAAGGTCGACCGATAGCTTTTTTCAGCAAGGCGTTGGCATCACAAACATTGAGTTAGTCTACCTACGAGAAGGAAATGCTAGCCATCATACATGTCGTGACTTTGTAGCGTCCTTATCTATTGGGAAGACACTTTAAGGTCCAGACTGATTACCAGAGTTTGAAACATTTTTTGGAGCAACGGGTGACTTCTCCTCTACAACAAAAATGGGTGATGAGGTTGTCGGGCTACCTCTACGAGATAGTCTATAATCATGGGAAGTAGAACGTTGTAGCGGACGCACTATCCCGCCTACCAGAGGGGACACTTCAACACATCTCATGTCCGCTGATCGGTGCACTGGATGACATACAAAAGGAATTTCTATAGGACCCCTAGCTTCATCCTATTATAGAGTCACTTCGACATGGACATGACACTTCTCTCAGATTTCGGCAGCAGAGCAGGAACTTATACTTTCACAACCGGGTGGTTATACCCTCAACGTCGCCGTAGCAGGACAATATGTTACAAGAGTTCCACTCTTCACCAGTGGGGTGACATGCATGAGTTCTACTTACCCTACAACGGGTTAAAGCCAATGTTTTCTGGAAGGGCCAACAAAGGAATGTCTAGCGGTTTGTGCAACAATGTGAGATTTGTCAACGATAGAAATATGAAACCACATCCCCGACGGGCCTACTCACTCCCTGGAGATATCACGACAGATTTGGGACAGTCTCTTTGAACTTCATCGATTGGCTGCCGAAGTCCCAAGGGAAGACAATCATCTTGATAGTGGTGGATAAATTATCCAAGAATGGACACTTCCTGGACCTGAACCATTCATACACAGGTGAGTCAGTGGCAAACTTGTTCATGCGGGAGATAATCGGACTTCACAGGGTCTTGCATGCCATCATCTCTGATCGAGATCCAGTTTTTGTGAGCAACTTATGGAAGGAACTCTTCAAGCAGCAGGACATCCGTTTATGCACGAGCGCTGCTAACCATCCATAAACAGACAGACAAATAGAGGTACTCTCGGGGAATTGAGACATACTTATAGTGCTTCGTGATGGACGAGCCCCACATATGGACACGGTGGTTGTATTGGACAGAGCTTCGGTATATATGAACCAGGGGGAACGACGCAACCTGTTGTTGATCGTGAGTTGTGTGACCGTACCATTGCCATGTAACGATACAACCTCATAGCCGCCCAAAATCTGATGAAGGTGCAGGCGGATAAACACCGGTCTGAACGTCAATTTGCAGTTGACGATGAAGTCTTCTTAAAGCTCCAGCCCTATAGACAAGCCTCGACGTCCTAAAAGACTAACCAGAAGTTGGCCCCCGCCATTATGGTCCCTTCAGTATCCTTCAGAGGGTGGGATCGGTTGCTTACACCTTGGACCTTCCCGCGGGCTCTTGTATTCATCCTACATTTTACATCTCCTTGTTAAAGAAGAAAATCGGGGAAACAACACAAATGTGCCCTACCTTTCTAAAAGCAATCAACGCCAGGGAATTGCGACCACTTCTTGCTCTGTTGCGGCTGATGCGAATCCTGAGATCGCTTCGTACGAAAACTACTTCGCTTCTGAACCTTCTGCTTATCAGCCTCCAGCCTGCGAGCCGTATCCACTAAGCTCCTGTAGTCAGCGTTGACTATGGTCATCAGCGGCTGCCTCAACGAGTCACGCAATCCATCCACGAAGCGGCTGCACTTCTCAGCCTGATCTCCCTGCATCGCGCCTGCATATCGAGCCAGATGGGTAAGCTCTCGCTCGTACTCAGTAACGGTCTTGTCCCCCTGGAAAAGCCTAAGATATTTCTCCCGGAGACCTCGTCGTGCGGAAGGAGGCACAAACCAACTTGCAAGGGCTCTAGAAAATTTGCCCTACGTAAACATGTCTGACGTACGACCTGGCAAAAAGTATGGTCATATAATTTAAAATGAACGTATCACTTCCAAAAATAAGAGGAAATTTTCATAACACTTTACCTGCAGGATCATCTGCCCGATACTTGTCCCACCCGACCTTTGCCTCATCTCGGAGGAGGAAAACTGCCAGAGAAACCTTCTTGTTCTCCTGGCACTCCAAAACGTTCAACAGGTCTCTGGTGTTTGCTATCCAGTCGTCTGTGCCCATCAGGGTCTCATCCCCACTGTAGTTCGAGGGTTGAAGCTCTCTAAAGTTCCTCAGATAGCGTTCCAGGGTCATCTCCACGGGTGCTGGCGCAGGAACTGGTGCAGGGGCTGGTGCTTGTACTGGAGCTGGAAACCCTGCAGCCAGTCCTCTCTGAAACTCCATCAAGGCAAAAGTGACCTCCTTGACAATCTGAGACGCTATGTCAGTGCCCTCTAGAGCTGCTGGAACTGGTGGTACCTGTGACACGACAACGTCTCTCATGGTCGCATTAGGAACACAGGGTCCTGACGTGAAGATTCACCCGGTTCACTGACTCGTGGTGCCTGATAGAACATATAAAAGAAATATGATTATTTATCATGCATCTGAAAAATCTGGCTTAGTAATTTATTTCGTACTCTTGCGAAAACTAGGGCTTAAACGCAACCTAAATACTCTACTAACAAGAGTTTACTCTTACACATTCCTATGACTCTGTGAAATCTTAGTAATTTATTTCGTACTCTTGCGAAAACTAGGGCTTAAACGCAACCTAAATACTCTACTAACAAGAGTTTACTCTTACACATTCCTATGACTCTGTGAAATCTTTCTTGGGTCCAGGGATCCTAAACCTCGCTTTGATATCAATTTGTAACACCCATTCCCAGTTTTACAATAATCAGTCATCCGGCCGGGTCAGCGATATAAAGAGAATTAGGAAACAGTATTAAAACTAGTATGCAACAGGTAAAAAGAAGCAACTACTAAGAATTTAAAACTTACAACGGAAGCTAAAGAAGTAAACTAAGGGTAACCACATACCTCATATCTGGATTCACAGAGCCACTAAACATGAAAAGAAGTGAAATGACTGAAAATCTGTAATAACATTATAGGTCTGATACAAGACATATAAAACATTAACAATGTACATTGTCCACAACTACAAGTATATGCTGGAATAGAGAAAACTGAAAGTGGAAGCAACTGCAAACTGACTCCGCTTAACGCTCATCCTAGGCATAGTTTCCCACCTGGGTCACCTGTAAAAACATTGCCCACGAGGGGTCAGAGTAAGAAAAAATAACTCCTCCTAGTGACACTAAAAATATTTTCTCTTATGATGAATACATGTCTTTAGAAAATAGTTTCGTGCATTAAAAACATTTATGCTATATGTTATGCACGCCTTCACAATACTTCCTGGTCAATACATCTACTTGTTGTATGTTCGTGACTTTCAGTTCAATAACCCAAGTCCCGACATTCACTAACTAGTGTACTGTCTCACGTCAGGTCTATACTTGAAATCTAGGTGGCTTTTAGCCTGCACATCTACTTGGAAGGCTCTAGGCAGAGTAGCTCCTAACGCGCATCTGAAACTGACGACCCGAAACCATCTTACGAACTCAATTGTTCTAGTATCGCGTGGACACAGTTTCGAATCTACTAACTGTCTCAAAGGGGAGTCAACTCCCAAAACTATACTGCTCATAGGGTACCATATGCCTTATGAGAAAGGTAGTGCGCCTCTACCTAGCACAAAAGACTTGTGTGCTTACTGACCTTTTTGGTCTGATGCCACTTTGCTTGGTACATCTCTTTTGGTGTACTACTGAGCGACCCTTGACTTTCTCGTGGTCGACTAGAAGGGACATTCACGCCCTTGGTTGGACAAATTCCAAGCTTACGTACACTGGTAAAGGTTTCGTACCTAACGTTACTGTTCATGATCTGACTACTTTGGTCTTGGAGAAGGGTGTCATCCTACACATTTTCCGCGATCGTTTTCCTACCACCACACCTTTCTATGCATGGTCATGATGTTTGTACAAAACCTACACATGCGTATACAAAATACATTTCTTGCTATGTCTAATTAACATGGATTAGGTTTCCTTACAGTGGTGGTGCGACGCTCGTACACTCGGCGCGACGACATTTACTTTTTCGAAGGAAATCCGACTGCCGGGGACTCTCAGAATCTTGCCCCGAGGCCACCAAAATCCTGCAAACCAATACAACCCTAAATTACACATTTTCCCCTTAGGGTTTTCGTTGGAAAAATTCCAATAAGCTAGGGTAACCAAAATCAAAAGGCTAACATAGTGTATTACCTTTACGTGAGAGTGATTGAAGCTCTCAATGCGCCCAATTCCAATTTCGCGGTGGATCCCGTACTCCAAAACCTAATTAGGGCAAGAGGATGAAAACCTAGTTTAGATTAACTTCCAAATCGAAGGATTTCCATGAAGGAATAGAGACAAGAGAGAAATAAAACTCACCGGAACCAAACGTTTTCAACTTCCACCGGTTAGGGTTGAATCCGGTTCTTCCACGGCCAAGGAAGGAAGGAAAAAGCACTCACCGGCGCCCGTAGAGGAAGGAGGAGAAGTCGGCATTGATTTCTGGAGGGGGATCGACCGGCAGGAGGTGTCAGACACGCGACGTCGGCTTGCGGGAAACGAATGAAATGGGAGAAGTGTCGGCTGCGGTTTCTCCCGTGAACATGAGGCGTGCGGGTTATAAGAATGCCGGGTATGCGGTTTTGATTATAACCACATGAGGAGAGGGGTGATACTTGCTATTGGCACCCCAAAGCTATTAGTTCTTGCTATACGCAACCCACTCCACACTAACTCCTTTGAATTTAAACGATTTTGCCGCACAACGTTACTAAAATGGAATGCGTCTCACTATCATTATGATTAACATAAATCACAAATTAATGAACGCGACCTTAGGCATAGTAACATTGTACCTTGATGACGCGCTGCCTCGATCAAAATCCGTCGCGACTCGACCCTACAATTTAAAATAAATTTCGCGTCAAAACTTACGGATGTTACATTCATGAACTTTCATTTTATTTACCCAAGCCCCGACGTTCTCTAACTAGTGTACTGTCTCACGTCAGGTCTATACTTGAGTTCTAGGTGGCTTCTAATCTGCACTTCTACTTGAAAGGCTATAGACAGAGTAGCTCCTAACGCGCATCTGAAAACTGACGACCCGAGATCATCTTATGAACTCAATTGTCCTAGTGTCGCGCGGATACGGTCTCGAATCTACTAACTGTCTCAAAGGGGAGTCAACTCTCAAGACTCTACTGCTCATAGGATACCATATGCCTTATGAGAAAGGTAGTGCGCCTCTGCCATGCACGAGAAGACTTAGGTGTGCTTACTGACCCTTTTATGTCTGACGCTACTCTGCTCGGGACATCTCTTTGGTGTACTACTGAGCGACCCTTGATTTTATTGCGGTCGGCTAGAAGGGACGATTACGCCCTTAATTAGACAAATTTCCAAACTTACGTACACGTGTAAAGGTTTCGTACCTAACATTAGTATACATGATCTGACTATTCGGATCTTGGAAAAGGGGTGTCATCCTACACTAATTCCGCGACCGTTTTCCTACCGCCATACCTTTCTATACATGGTTATGATGCTTGTACGAAACTTACACATGCGTGCATAAAGTAATTACTTGATATGTCTAACTAACAGGAATTAGACTTCCTTACCGTGGGGATGCGGCCCTCGTACACTCTGCGCGGCGACATTGCTTTTTCGAAGAAAATCTGACTACTGAGGACTTCCAGAACTTTGCCCCGAGGCCACCAAAAATATGCAATCCATGACAACTCTAAATTACGCATTTTTCCCTTTAGGGTTATCGGTAAAGGAACTCAAAATGGCTAGGGTAAAAATATGAAGAATCAAAATAGTGTAGTACCTCTACGTGAGAGCGATTAAGACTCACAATGCGATCAACTCCAGATTTTCGGTGGATCTAGTACTCCGATCCCTAATCAGGGAAAGAGGAAAATGAGAAGATAGTTTGAATTAACTTCCAATTAGAAGGATTTCCACAAAGAAATGAAGACAAGTGAGGAACTAAATTCACCGGGACCAAAATGTTGCCTTTGCACCCTTGACTTCCACCGGAAGGGATGAAATCGCTCTCCTACGACACAGGAAGGAAGACGGGATCATGCCGACGCCCGTAGAGGAAGGAGGAAGGGCTTGCGCTGAAGAACGGAGCGGGGGAGGCGTCGCTAGGGCTGCGTGATGCGGTACACCTGCTGTTACGAAATGCCGACGTCGTGAGGGGAAGTCTGCGGTTTCCGTGAGATTGGGTTACGGGATTTAGGGGTTTGCGGCTTTAAAAACTCAGCAAGGTGCGGTTATGGGAAAACCGACCCCTTTTTCCCACCTAAAGAGGTGAGATTTGCTATACGCAACCCACACCTAGAGGGCCACTCCACAATAACTCCTTATGAAATTAAAAATGTGTTGCGCAACCCTATTAAAATAAAATGCGTCACACAATCTTTACGACTGACATAAATCACTAATTAACGAACGCGATTTTTAAGCATACTAACATTGTACCTCGACGACGCGCTGCCTCGATCAAAATCCTTCGCGATTTGACCCTACAGTTTAAATAAATTTTGCGTCAGATTACGGATGTTACAACCTCTAGAAATTATCCTGTTTTGGAAATTGAATTACTTGTAAAACCTCAAGTAGAAATGTATTACTCTAATATAAAATGTTACACAGTCAAATGATGTTGTTTGCAATTACAATCTCATTTATAAAATATATAAAATTCTTAATCTTGGAACTACTAATGGTAAAGTCATTTTGTAGATTACTTTCAATGTATACCTCCACTTTATGGTAATGTATATAATAGTTGCAAGAATATGAAATACAAGAAAGAATGAAGAATAGAAGTTACATTTAGTAAGTTTTTAATAGATTCAAGAATATGAAAAATGAGGAAGGATAAAAAATTAAGGTAAGCTTACGTGTGAGTCTACTTAGGAGAAAATCCTTGAGGGCGGGGTTAGCTAACCATGCCATTGTTAGGTGAAAATTCTCCATAGTTAAAGTCATGATCATTACCGCTCATGGTGGGTCAAACTGTCGGACAGTGAAGCCTTATGACATCGCCATTGGCGGAGCTAGGATTTTATCTCAGGAGGGCGGAAATTAATGGTTAAAAAATGCATCACAAAAAATGATATATTAATGCATAATAAAAATTAACATCCACTTACAATCAATTATAATTGCCCTCGACGTGTTTTCATTGCTTGAAATCGCTGAATGATTGACTCATTTTCAACTATTTTGAATTTGTCTCTCTCAATATAGGTCAATAAGCTGTCATTAAACCATTCATCACACATTCAGTTGTGTAAGCGTGACTTGATAATCTTCATTTTGGAGAATGCTCTTTCCACTGTACCTGTTGCTACTGAATACTTGATGATATGTCATATCCACCTTGAACTTAACAAATTATTTCGCTAGATCGCTAACTCCCGTAAGATTCAAAAATTCAGCACGGGATGATGCATCTAAAATATAAGTTTCAAGTTGACTTTGAAGAGTTATAAGTTGCATTTGAGAGAAGCCTGATTGATAAAATTTGAAGACACATCAACTTCTGTTTATCAAACGTTGCAAATTTTTCACTTGGATGTAAACAAGCCATACAAATCAGTAGCTCTGTGTTGACTTCATTAAACCGATGGTTTAATTCATTCAATTGCAAATCAATAACTGCATAAAAGACTTCAACACGATAATGATGCAGATTAGTTATTTCTTCTACCTTTCGTTTTGATCTTCCCAAAACTTTAAAGTTTTTCTCAATTTTTATTACTTCTATCTTATGAATCTCACAAAATAATGTAACTTCTTTTATCAAATCAAACCAACAATCATCTCTAAATTTTTGTAGCCGTTGTTTAGAAATAGTGACTATGTACATTGCATTTACTATATTCTGATCCTTTTTTTGTAACGCATGTGATAACTCATTCGTCATTCCTAAAATATGCTTCATTAGATGTAAATTGAATGCAAATTCATATGTTTGAATGAAAGTTAAAATAACAGACGTCTCTGATCTTTTCTTTAAAATCTGACTCATCTAATCTTATGTCATCTAGCACATCAATAACTGAAGAAAACATAAGTATCAGACTCACTAAAGAAGTATAATGTGATCCCGACGAGTATCTCCAGCTCTTTTGATACTTGTTTCTTGATTTAAACCTTGACCACTCTGAATTTCTTCGTTATCTTATGTCATCTTATCTTCATTGTGCTCTCCCAACCATTCTAAAAGCTCAAGAAAATTTCCCTGATTATTAGATGTCACGGATTCATCATGACCTCGAAAAGATAGACCTTGGTTCAACAAAAATCTAATAACATCAATTGATGCTGTTAAACGGGCATGATACTCTGCTTTAACAATATTTGTTTGCTTAGATAATGCAACTTGAATTTGAGTATTTTGACTTATAAGATCCTGACATTTCTTCAAATCTATGTTATGTGCACTAGCATGAGAGTCTACATGCATTTGTAATTTTTCACTTTTCTTCCAATGAGACCATCCCGTAGTGACAAATGTGTTTCCACCTCCTTGATTCCCATGTTCAACTTTAAACAAATAACAACACAGGCAAAATGCAACATCTTTTGATATATTGTACTCTAACCAATTGCATTGTAGGTTAAACCAATCTGAAACAAAACGTCTTGAATCTTTACAAAAGTAAGTAAACTTAAAATTATGATTTCTTGGTTGGCACGTGCCTTTTAGCCAATAAGCCCTTCAAACTTGATCTCTTATATTCACATGATAATCAAAAATCATTGATCTTAATCCAGGATCTGAAATTAACTCATCCAAATTAAATTGTTCATAATTTCTTTTAAGATGTTTGAATTGACTTGATTCACTAACAATTACAAACTCTTTCTCCTCTGAAACATCAACACAAGAATTTGGAATAACTTCTGTACTTGAGAAATCAGAATTATTTTACTCATCTGATTTTAATTTTTTTTAAAAATACTTTTTCATTCTGAAAAATAAAAATTATACTAAAAAAACAAACATTATTAAAAAGTATAAGACTATAAGAGATTAAAAAACAATATTTTACATGAGTGTCCCGTGTCCATACCTGATGATTGATGTCCAATGCCACAAACTCCCAAAGTATCTGATGCCTTGTGAATGAACCAACTTTTCCTCAGATTTCACAGTGAGGCTCCTGGACCTCTGGTTCTAGTTAAAAATAGTGGTGCGATCTGAAGAGATCAACACGAAAATAGATATTCAATTCTAAATGAATGAACTTCAAATAACACTTGGTATCCGAAGAAAAAACAGGATGAATCAACAAAACAGCTAAGATTCACAAATCATAATAACAAATCAACGAGAGAAATTATACATTTCACTATTTCAGAAGGAGAAAAACGCACGCCGATAAAATATCATAAGTTCAGCGGAAGTAAAAAGAAAACCCTAATTAAGGTCAACTACAAATTATACATTTCAGAAGGAGAAAAGCGCATACTCGAGCACGTGCCCGGGTTAAAAATTAAATAGACATACTTTAGACACCGTTTTTTATAAAAAATCGCTTTCTAAAGTATTATAAGTTTTTTTATTTAAAATGACAATTTTTTTTAATACTTTAGATAACAGTTTTTATAAAAAACAGCTGTCTAAAGTATTATAATAAAAAAAAACGGAAAAAATTTTTAATACCTTAGACAACGGTTTTTATAAAAAACAATAAATTTTTTTTATTTAAAACGATATTTTTTTTAAATTTAAAATGGCAAAAAATAAATTTTAATACTTTAGACAACGGTTTTTATAAAAAACCGTTGTCTAAAGTATTATAAATTTTTTTATTTAAAACGTTTTTTTTTAAATTTAAAACGGCAAAAAAGAATAAATTGTTAATACTTTAGACAGCGGTTTCTAAAGTATCATAGTTTTTTTTTAAACGCACCTTTTGAAAATAGGCCTACTATATGACATTTTTAGGAAAAGTGTTCAATAACTTTCACGTTGAACACTTTTCCAAAAATGTCATATAGTAGACCTATTTTCAAAAAGCGCGTGTAACCCGGATTTAGCTAAATCCGGGTTCCGCGTTTTTCCATCAACCTTTTTTCTAATAATTTAGAACACGGTTTTTATAAACCGATGTCTAAAGTTAGTGCACGGGTTTTAAAAAAAAATTTGAGGCGGGGCGCCCCTCCTCGGCCTAAATTGGATCCGCCATTGGCCATCGCCATAGTTTATGTCCTGCAAGGGGGTGAGGACAACCTCACCATAGTTTAGATAATGCACTAGTTACTAATTTCTCAACAAACCGCAAGGGTTGGTCTTGGATTTACCTCCAAGCAAATTCACAAGCTTAAAAGAAAGAATGAAGAAATTTGACAAATGTTTAAGTTTATGCACTAATGGTAAGTATGAGCAAAGATGAAATATAATTTTTTTTTGTATGCATAAGTAAATTATGAAAATAAGTAAAATATGAAAAAATTATAAGCAAGTTATGAAAAGATTAATTTTAAAAATTAAAAATATATGTTATGAAATAAGAAGAAGTATGTCTTAACCAAGTTATGAAGTAAATTATGTGGATAACCCTAAGGTGTAGTTAATATTTTAATCTTTAAGAATATGGATAATAATTGAAAACCTTCACCTTAGGAGCATGTAGATTCTTAGAGTAAGAGAATTTCTCACTGAGATTTGATTATCTCACCCTTTATTTTTACATCCAGATGCAAGATTCATACATGGAGCCTCGTGAGTGAATTAATGACAAGTTAAAAGAATTAAATGTTTACTTGAAGATATTTTATTAGCCTAGTACCTGATGGTGAAGATGACTATAAGGTTCAACAATACTCTTGAAAAGTTTAAATTAAATTTAAGTCGTCTCTACTTATCATTTTATTACTCTATTATTAATGATGAATGATGATAAGCATAACTGTATATTAAATTAGATGGATCTTTGTGTTTATGAGCAATACATTGATGCGATGCTTTCTTTGTAAACATAATTTTAAGTTTATCCGGACTATTAGATGTTACATGTTTGACCCTCAAAAAGTGACGAGTCACACACTCCAGAGGAAATATGTTAGGATGTAGGGTTTGAAGGAAGGAAGAAGGGCGGGAGAGAAGAAGGGATATTTAGAGAAAAAATTTCATCCCTAGGCCTCGTTCAATTTTATCTTACTTCCAAGATGAATAAAAAAGAGTCATACATACACTTATATAATGTCTAGCTCAGAAACATCAAAAAAGGGCAAACACTAAATAACCACACGACCAGAAGTACATATACGACGATAAAACAGAGAACTGACATGGTGCGGGATGCCCATGCCACTACTGGCCAATGCCTGTAATCGTGTTAGGATCGGTGTCCTCGTCTCCTCAATCCTAATGTCGATACACGCACCACACAGGAGGATGCGCCTTGCACTTTTTCGTCTTTGTAACAATGTCTCCCTCTAGAATGTTCGCCTTGCCCTGAAGACAAAAGTCTAAGAAATGGGCACCAGATGTGTCACAGTCCACCCATGGCCATGAGGCCTCAGATGGGGGTCGACCAACCTATAACACCAAGACCAGGTCTATTGAGAGATCCTCTCGAAGCAAAGTGCGGGTATCTTGGATGAGCTAGGGGAAGTAGTTTGGTGGGGTAATGCTCGACGAGGACGAATGAAATGTCATCTCCACCGACGCAGATGTGGAAGGTGGGTGGCATTAGCAAAGTTTCCTCGGAAAACGTCTAGGACACACTGTAATTGGAGTTGTGAAGAGATGGCCAGGCGGGTTGGCTCAACGACGTGCCATAAGTATGCCACAAAGTCTACTTCCACTATTTTTTGAGGAGAATGGAAGGAAAATGCCTGAGGGAGGCCTCCCCTGCCACTCTGCCAAAAGTAAAGGTACTTCCAATTGATGAAATCACATTGTCATGCGATCCTAATTAACATATATGTCACCGAGGGAATGAAGCCATGCGACCCCAATATGACGTCAACGTCACCAAGCTCAAAGAGTAGAAATCTGCTCGAAAGGGGCAAGACCAACAATCATTTTCAGACCCATATAGAAGCCCGCAATGGCTCGACAACGATTGACGCCTAAGAAGATGAAGAATCAAAAAGCGGGAGACGGGCGAATGTCGAATTGTCACCAACCACTGAGAGATAAAGTTGTGGCAGACCCCACTATCAATCATGACAATCACGGGAAAGCTATATAGGGAGCCATAGTGCTTCACAATTTGGAGGCCAGAGATGTCGCCAACCGCGAATCACAAAAGATCTAAACGATGCATCCTCTCTTGGGATCCATTGTTGTGCACTGTTTCATTGCCCTCCAGGGATTCAAAATCCCCAAAGGCGACCTTGAGGTCCTCCTCACCAATGGTGACGTGAAGTTCCTTCAGAGGACAGTCATGAATCTGGGTGTAGGTTGTTTACAACAGAAAAATAGAACCTTAGTGCGAATATTGTGGTACTCCTAGTTGGTCATCCGAGGGCCAGTCGGCGGCCAGAGAGGTTGTCTGGGATGCGGAGGAGTCGCAATATTCTCGTAGGGTGGCGATCAGAAGGGTGTTGGAGGCCAGCCAAGCTGTCAGGGCGAAAACTTCTGACACGGAGCAGAGACGAGGACCCTCAGTGGAGGACGAGTTTTGGGCCCGTTCGGGGTTGATTGACGACTTTCCATATATGACGTGCCCATATCGATGATTGGACTCCACAGATGTGTCCGGATTTGCGTTGCGAATCAATTTTATATATTACCTCATTATTTTGTGTTTTATTTTGATGTATCGAATTCCACAGATGTGTCCGGACAAACGTTGCTGATTAGAGTCATTGCAGAATTTGGAGAATAATATTCTCGGATTCCCGTGATCCCGCCACGGTGTCGACTCCGTGGAACTCTAGGTGACGACTCGTAGGTGAGTATCTCCTTCCCCAAGGTTTGTCCTAACCCTAGGCCTCTTTCTCCCTCCCAAACCCTCCCCAACAACCACCCAATTCCTCCCAAACGCAGCCGCCTGGTGCTGTCCAAATTTCCTATTTTCCTTGAATTTTACTGTTTAATGAAATTCACTTTGCATCCCTATTGTTTTCCCCTCCCTATTTCTCTGCCAGCCCACCTTGACCACCACCGCCTACTCCCTTCCAGCAGTCCACCGCCACCTATCTAATCCCCCTCTAGGACACTGATGTGTCCGATTTATATAGGGTTTTTCGGATTCATCTGGACATTTTATCTTGCATGTGCACTGCAATTTCAGTAGGAAAAGTCATATATTTGATTAGGGCTTCACTTAGCCATTGTTGCACAGTTTCGGCCCATTTTTGTTTGCAAATTGCACCGGGATGTCGGGGGTAAGTACTGGGGTACTCTCCGTGCGGATTTAGTCATTTTATGTTGTATATTGGTGCTGGGAGCTTTTGCTCCAGCTTTGGTTTTTGCTATGCAGGTGGTCAGTTTTCCCCCAAATCAGGAATTCTGACTTGTGGAAAACACACGGTCGTGTGATTCCTTAGCGTACGATTTGGCAGAAAGCGTGCGTTTTTTGCAGGTTTCTCTGGAGGATTGATCAACCCGTGCGAATTCTTCACGCACGGTTTCTTCCGAACCGTGCGCGAAGGAGACACACAGTTTTCCTGTAGTTGTCTGGTGTTATAGAGCTCTGTAGTTAATCGTGCGATTTGTTCACGCACGGGCAGAAGCGCCCGTGCGCGAGTAAAACGCACGGTTCCGCCTGCTTGCTGGGAATCTCAGCGATCTGTGGTTACCCGTGCGATTTCCTTCACGCACGGGCGGAAACGTCCGTGCGCGAGTAAAACGCACGGGTCAACTCATCTTCACCACAAGCTTTATCCTGGAAATTAATATCCCACGGTTAACACACGGTCGTGCGCCAAACCGTTCGTGACCATTTTTCTGACCTGCTCGTATTTAAGTTCAGGAGTTGACTGGAGCAAGGGACATTCCGCCATTTCTGCTTTTCTGAGCGGGAAAATCGCCCAGCAACCGCTTTTTCCTCTCTCCTCCTTGGAGAGCTCGTCCGACCACCGTTCTTCCTCTGAACTTCACCACAAGCGATGATCTTCCGCTGTTTTCTTCATCTCCATCTCAAGGGGAGCGTTTGGAGCTCTTTCTCGTTGCCATTGGAGAGTTTTTCGGCGACTACCAGCCTTCACGGAACGTGAAGAAGACGGGGAGAACGCCTTTGAAGTAGGTGACATCACTTCAAGCTTCCTCGGACGTCAACCACCGACCGAGCCCGGACGGAGACCGACAACCTTCGACTCCGGTCGAGAATCATGGCTAGCCTTCACGTGTTGGGTTGTATCTCTCCCCCTTTCCCTTGTAGTAACTTTACTTATGAGTACGTGTTGTTGGATTGATGATTAAGTACGTTGATTTGCTTAATGATTTCATCATGTCTATGTGTTGATATATTTTAGTTCTTGATCGTGTTGGAGCGCTTCCATCTTTTCGTGTTCTTGACGCGATAGTGTCGTCCCAGCGATTGTTAGGAGCGTGCGTGGCGAAGAGGTGACTGCGACCCTCATTGATTTATCCATCCTCCTTATTACTCACTTTAGTAATCCACCCAAGCGACACGGTGAAGGCGACCCGCAATAGTTTTATTAGTGTTAAAATTAGGAAACCAAAATCAAAACCCCTTGTTACGTTGACACTTGCAATCTCTCTTTCAATAGCAAAATCATACTCCCTACCTGCACTCCTTGAGAGATCGATATCCGGGGATTCAATTCCTCATCTTTATTACTTGACGACGATCGGTACACTTGCTGAAAGTGCATCAAGTTTTTGGCGCCGTTGCCGGGGAGTGCAACCGTTGTGTGTATTTTTCTATTGGAAAAGTTGTTGCAAGCGTTTTTGGCATTTTGATCGGTTTTTGTGTGTTGTATGACAGATCCAAACCCCAGGGATAGAGGTGAAGATCTTGGAGTTGATCTTGAAACCGCACGAGCGAGGCGAGCCCGCCGGCGTGCTGCTGCTGCTGAAGGAAGAGAGAGAATGGAAGATTTAGGTCAAGGAGGAAATGGCCTTGGTGAGCGGGTCGTTGAGGACCAAGAGGAGGTCCGACCCCGCATTAGGACAATACGCGACTTCACGGCCCCTACCGCGGGAAGTGGTTACCCTTGTTTCGGTCCGGCCATCGTGAATAACCACTTCTAGATAAAGCCCGCCATCCTCAACATGATCCGCAATAACACAGTTTTCGGGCTTGCCAAGTGAGGATCCGCAACTCCATCTGGCGGAATTCTCGGAGATCTGTGGCACCTCCCGCTACGCCAGCATTACAGATGACGTGGTGAAGCTAAGGCTGTTCCCATTTTCGCCAAGGGACAAGGTGAAAATTTGGCTCCACACTATTGCTCCAGGGACTGCAACTACGTGGGAGGCTCTTTCCTCGAAGTTCTTAGCCAAATCCCACCCGGTGGACAAAATAGTGAATGCCCGAAGGGAGATAGCCACCTTTCGGCAGCTGGACCAGGAAACATTATCTGAGGCGTGGGAGAGATTTGTTGATCTGCAGTGTCGATGCCCCCGGCACGGCTGTGAGCCATGAAATTTGGTAGAAATATTTTATTTTGCCGTCGAGCCTAATTACAGGGCCATGATCGACGCGGCGGCTGGAGGCACTATCATGAACCTGACTCCCGACGAGGCTTTGTGGCTCCTTTGTGACACCGCTTCTCATAGCATGTATTGGACTGCTGGAAGAAACACACATAGGGGTGCGAGAAATTTGTTTGAGGTAAATGCGGTGCAGTCGCGAGCTGAGGCGAGCCATCCTACTATGGATGGAATGATGTTGCTGACCAGATCGACCCCTCCTCCAGCTCAGGTGATGGCTATTTCGTGCCAGGGTTGTGGAAACCCCGACCATCATACATATGAGTGCCCAGCTGGAGAAGCTTTTGCTGATCCCTCAGGTATATCTGTTGACAAGAGTGTAAATTTTATAAATAATCAGAACCGCGCTGCTCCTTATAACAATGCTTATAACCCGAATGCGAGAAATCATCCGAATTTCTCCTGGAACCAAAATGCTCCAGGTCAAAGGTGGCAGGGAGGCCAACATCAGTTTGATGCTCAAGCTTCTAATAGCCAGCAACGACCGCCGCAATCAGGTTATAATCAGAACGCGCAGGGGACGCGAAAGAGTGCGTTAGAAGAGATGATGGAGAAATTCGTGGAGATGACTCAATCCAACATGGCCACTCAGACCGCCTCCATGAGAAACTTGGAGACGCAGATGGGGAAATTGGCCCATGTGTTCTCTGAGCATACTCGCGGCGCACTCCCGAGCGACACGAAAAAAAGCCCCGTGAGCAAGGGAAGTGTGTTGGGGAGACAAATGAGTGTATTAAAAATGAAGTGGCTGTGGAGTTCGAAATAAATGAGGTAGAGACTGTGACCCTATGTGATTCCGGATCTTCTTGCAACATTCTTGCTTTGCGAGATGTTGAAAATTTTTATTTAAATATCGTGTCGAATGTCCAGAAATCACTCGTGCTAGCCGATGGGTCGGTGGTGAAGACCGACGGTGAGATAAAGGAGGTGGAAGTGATATTGAACGGGGCTGCGGCAGTCACTGATTTTCAGGTGCTAGGACTAATGGGGAATGCTTCAAAACCCATCTTAGGGGTCCCCTTTCTGAAAGCTAGTGGGGCGACGTTGCAGTTTAACGCGAGCGGCATCACCTTGGCTTCCAAGGTTGATGCGCCTTTACCGCCGCCCCTTACCTCTATGATTCTTAATGAACCCGGAAAACTGCAGGATTTGAATGTTATGTTATCTGACGGTTTGCTTAGTGTTGTTGAGACAGGTGTGCTACAAAAAGTGGAAGACAGTGCGGTGAAAGTAGCAGGAATGCTGAAGATAGCTGAAGGGGAAACAAAAACGGAGTTGCTTGGAGTGCAGCGAGTTGCGGATGAGAAGGGTAGTAGTGATCGGAGTGAGAGTCACGTTGCTGAGACTAAGGAGAGGAGCACGGCTGCTGAAAGTGTGCATAAATCAAAATCAAAAACTTATATTGAGCCAAATAATTTGTGTAAAACTATAAAACAGGTTACATGGGCTGATCTATCACCCGCCGCGGGTGAGGAAAGGATGCCTCCGGACAGAAAAGCTAGAGCTACATCTGAATTGGATGGAGTGGTTGTACCACCATGGAGGTCTTCATCCGTGTAATTTCGAATAAAAGAACTGCGAATGCGCAAGGCGTTGGATTTTGCCCGCCGGCGCGAGAAGGACGAGGCTAGGGGCAGGGGAGATTCGTCTTCCCTGGGGCCTAAAGCTTACGCTTCTCCCTCGTTTCGCGTGTCCGGGGGGATCTATCACAAGTCAGCGATTAGCTGAGATGTGAAGGATCTCTGGGTTTCTTTTTTTTTCTTATTTTCTCCGGTATAATTTTTGCTTAGTGTTGTGTGTGAAGTTTTGTACTTTATCGTTGCGTACTGCACTTATGCTTTTGAACTTTATATAAAACTGCTAATACAGGTATTTGGTCCACCTTAAGGACGGTAAAGAAAAGTGGCTCATGGGAGACAACCCATTATTGTGTTTTTGTTTTTTTTGTTTGTGTGCATATTCTTTAGTATGGATTGTTGTGTTTGGAGGTATCTTCTTTTGCATGTGGAGTTCATTCAGGCCGTGGACTATCAACTGAAATTAACGTCAATCTTCTGGTATGCTCATTTCTGAGCATTGGATAACCCCTTCTCCTTACCTGCTTTTTAATTTCATGATCACATTGTTGTGTTAGGGTGTTTATGCTAAGTCTGGTGGGGAGAGTTATGTGGGGTACTCACACACGTGCATTTTACCATTGCCATACTAGAAGAGTATATTCATTTGCTGCTTATGTTGATTGGCATTGCATACCACTGCACCACACTTGAGCGCATGCTTGAACAGGAGCACGTCGTGAGTTTTATCGTCACTAGCGTGCGATTTGGAAAATTTCGGCGCTGGCCTATGATTGCGAGACGGAGTAAAATGTTGCCTCCATGAGGACTCCTAATCGAGTGCTCACGTCTTATTTAGGATTACGTGTACAATTAGATTCTTTTTATGCTTATAGCTTATTTTATTTCTATTGGCGTAAATCTTGTTTATTCTACTCGCATACTTCGAATCCGGTGTGAATCAAGCGGTAGCGTAGGGATGTGTGTCGACATCGCTAGCCTCGTATTGCTCGAGTCGGGAGGAAGGATTGTTTTTCTCGGTGGCTAAGAACTTGCCCCTAGCTACTCTCGAAGCATGTGTACATGGTTAGTCAAGTGCGCGTGTGATGTAGGTCGTCACTTTGTTTTAGTTTGAGCCTTGTACCATTCCCGACGTCTATCCGTTGCTATCCCCGTTGAGCCTGCCCCTTATTTTGGCATCCATACGCCTTGCTGCCAAAGCCATATAGCCTTTCCTACTCTCACACCCGAATGTGGTCGCTCGATTGGTTTGTTTTGTTGTAGTTTTGTATCAGTTCTGTGTGGCTGTTATGCGAGAGCTTTGTGCCGCTTGTGGTGTTACCGTGTTTTCGGCTCGTTTGGTTATTTGCTTAAAAAAGGAAAAAAGAAGAAGAAAAAATGAATGAAATGAAATAGAAATGAAAATTCCCAATGTGGAATAAAAGAAAAAGAGAAATTTTTTTTGTTGTAGAGTTGTGGTTTTATGGGTGGAAATTTTGTTGTATTGTGATCGTTATGTGCGTGCGCGCGCCGTTAAAAGTCCAAGTCTGGTGGTGCGGTGCACGCGTTTGTCGTTACGTGTAGCTGTGAATGTTATCAGGCGGTCTCATTTTGGGTATGCGTATCCGTCGTGTTTATCTTTGTATACCCCGCCTTCGTCTAAGCCTCCATTATACTCCAAGTCCTACGGATTCGCGCTTGGGTCAAACTAGTGCCGTGGAGAGAGTGTGAACGGGCAAGCGTATGGTCATCGACATTAGTGGATTCCTTTGGAGGTGATCCCGAGCCCCGGTCTTTTGCAATGCTCAACTCAGTGTTTGTCTGCTTTCTTCTTGCGCGTGACCGAATGATTCCCCTCGATTCTATAGTAGAGTAGTAATAATATTTTGATACGGCTTTAGAAATATATAGGTTATTAGTGTATAATCAAAAATTCCTTCTACTGTATTCCTATGAGCGCGAGCATGCGATTTCGCATGGTACTCCGCTGCGCAGTTATAGGCCAGCTATGCTATTTTTCTTGTCCGCGTTAGGGATGGTTTGCTCGAGACGAGCAAATGTTTAAGTCTGGTGGTTTGATGAGTCCGATTTATATAGGGTTTTTCAGACTCATCTGGGCATATTATTTTGCATGTGCACTGCTATTTCAGTAGGAAAAGTCATATATTTGATTAAGGCTTCACTTAGCCATTGTTGTACTGTTTCAGCCCATTTTGGTTTGCAAATTGCACCGGGATGTCGGGGGTAAGTACTGGGGTACTCTCCGTGCGGATTTAGTCATTTTATGTTGTATATTGGTGCTGGGAGCTTTTGCTCCATCTTTAGTTTTTGCTGTGCAGGTGGTCAGTTTTCCACCAAATCAGGAATTCTAACTTCTGGAAAACGCACGGTCGTGCGATTCCTTAGCGCACGGTTTGGTAAAAAGCGTGCGTTTTCTGCAGGTTTCTCTGGAGGATTGATCAACCCGTGTGAATTCTTCACGCACGATTTCTTCCGAACCGTGTGCGAAGGAGACGCACGGTTTTCCTGTAGTTGTCTGGTGTTATAGAGCTCTGTGGTTAATCGTGTGATTTGTTCACGCACGGGCAGAAGTGCTCGTGCGCTAGTAAAATGCACGTTTCCACCTGCTTGCTGGGAATCTCAGCGCTCTGTGGTTACCCGTGCGATTTCCTTCACGCACGGGCGGCAGCGTCCGTGCGCAAGTAAAACGCACAGGTCAACTCATCTTCACCGCAAGCTTTATCCTGGAAATTAATATCGCACGGTTAACGCACGATCGTGCGCCAAACCGTTCGTGACCATTTTTCTGACCTGCTCGTATTTAAGTTCAGGAGTTGACTGGAGCAAAGGACATTCCGCCATTTCTGCTCCTCTGAGCGGGAAAATCGCCCAGCAATCGCTTTTTCCTCTCTCCTCATTGGAGAGCTTGTCCGTCCACCGTTCTTCCTCCGAACTTCACCGCAAGCGATGATCTTCCGCTGTTTTCTTCATCTCCATCTCAAGGGGAGCGTTTGGAGCTCTTTCTCGCTGCCATTGGAGAGTTTTTTGGCGACTACCAGCCTTCACGAAACGTGAAGAAGACGGGGAAAACGCCTTTGAAGTAGGTGACAACACTTCAAGCTTCCTCGGACGTCAACCACCGACCGAGCCCGGACGACAACCACCGACCGAGCCCGGACGAAGACCGTCAACCTTCGACTCTGGCCGAGAATCGTGGTTAGCCTTCACGCGTTGGGTTGTATCTCTCCCCCTTTCCCTTGTAGTAACTTTACTTATGAGTACGTGTTGTTGGATTGGTGATTAAGAACGTTGATTTGCTTAATGATTTCATCATTTCTATGTGTTGATATATTTTAGTTCTTGATCGTGTTGGAGCGCTTCCATCTTTTCGTGTTCTTGACGCGATAGTGTCGTCCTAGCGATTGTTAGGAGCGTGCATTGCGAAGAGGTGACTGTGACCCTCATTGATTTATCCATCATCCTTATTACTCACTTGAGTAATCCACCCAAGCGACGCGGTGAAGGCGACCCGCAATAGTTTTATTAGTGTTAAAATTAGGAAACCAAAATCAAAACCCCTTGTTACATTGACACTTGCAATCTCTCTTTCAATAGCAAAATCATACTCCCTACCTGCACTCCTCGAGAGATCGATATCCAGTGATTCAACTCCTCAACTTTATTACTTGACGACGATCGGTACACTTGTCGAAAGTGCATCAAGTTTTTGGCACGAGTCAACTCCCCGACAACGACGCCAAAAACTTGATGCGCTTACGGCAAGTGTACCGCTCACATACGTAATATAAAATGGGGAGGCTTTCCCAAGTATCGAATCTCTCAAGGAACACCGCAAGGTGGAGTTGTCTTTCAAGGAGGACTTGAGATTGAAGTCCTTAGGTCGAGATCACGAAGGGGTTTGGTTTTTGATTAAAGAAAATAAAAACTAATTAGATCTACTTCTACGCAGGCCGCTATGCGCTGCTTCGTTCAACGGAATGGAGGAGTAGGCAGACGTTGGGATTGAGTAGAACGGCGGATATAGGGTCGCAAACATCTCGTCGCAACGCGTGCCACTAGCAATCGCTAGTGCGACAATACTAACTATGGTGGCGGGTGGAAATACGGGCACTACTCATGCAACTAAAGCAGTAAAACGAAATAGATTCACATGGACATGAAACAAATAACGCTTACAACTAAAGTGCAACATCATTTACACATGAAGATTTAACCTCGCATATACAACAATAAAGCAAGAACAAGTCAAGAAATCGACCGAATCCGAAGGCTCATCGAGGAGTCGCGGAAGGAATCGCCGTGTTGTCAGTCCGCGTCCAAGCTCGGTCCTCAACTACGTCCGGGGTAGAGAAGGCTGTCACTACCCTCCAATGGACCTGTATTCTTCGTGTCACGATCCGGAAGAAGGTTGCAAGCTTCCCTTTGCTTGATGGCTATGTCGTCAAATCTTACAATAGAGCTAAGAGGTGAAGGAGAAGGCCGAGAGCAAGTGCCGACGAGAGGTAAGCTTCACGAGCATGGCCGGAGCTTCTCTCCTTGGTGGAAGATGAAGGGCGGAGAAGCGATTCCAGCCATTCCTACCGAATCGTGCACTAAGGAATCGCACGACCGTGCGTTTTCCGCAAGTCAGAATTCCTTATTTGGGGAAAAACTGACCACCTGCACAACAAAAACCAAAGCTGGAGCAAAAGCTCCCATCACTAATATATAACATAAAATGACTAAATCCGCACGAAGAGTACCCCAGTACTTACCCCCGACATCCTGGTGCAATTTGCAAACTAAAATGGGTCGAAACAGTGCAACAATGGCTAAGTGAATCCCTAATCAAATATATGACTTTTTCTACTGAAATAACAGTGCACATGCAAGATAATATGCCCAGATGTGTTCGAAAAATCCTATATAAATCGGACTCATCAGCCACCCCTCTACTATCCGCCTCCCACACCCCCTCTACCTCCTCTGCCGATCGCCCCCCTTCTCCCCAAAGCCCCTACTGACCACTCCCCTTCCTCTCAAGCCATGCTGCCCCTCCCTTGACTTCCAGCAGCCGACCGATACCTCTCACCCGGCCGCTGGTTTTGGCCCCCCCAGCCCTCCCCTTCCGTGGATCCACTCCCCACAGCCGCTCCCTTCTAAAATCAGTCAAGATCTGAAAATTTCACCCCGGATCCGATCTCAAATTATCGAATCTACCCTTTCCCGCCCGGATCTATCTATACGTGGTCGGCTCTATCCATTTCCGGTCTGATTCCACCCTCCACCGCCGAGGACAGCTACCCACATCGTTTTCCATGCCTCCGATTCCAGCTCGGATCGTCATACACGCATCTCCGGCTCCGAATTCTTCAATGCCTTGGTCAGCCCACTACTTGGTGAATCCTTGTTATATCAGATAATTATTTTTAGCATATTTGTATTGGACTGTATGCTATATTTGTTTGAATATATTGTATTGTGGCGGTTTGTTTAGATAATTATCGTGGTTTGCAAGATTTATTTGTCGTGCGCTCCTGCTTTGACTCTCCACGCGGAGGAAAACCTAAGCTTGTTTTGCCCTAATAAATTATTCTGTCTTGCTGTGAATTATTTGCATGAGATGCTATTGTTTATTATCTAACTGTGGTTTAACCATCAGATTTGCATAGCATATAGGGTTAGGTCACCGTTTCCCGCCGCCTTTGTTCTACGTCAACTCCCTAAAGAACGTCCGATGTCCTCAGATATTTCATTGAAGTTTTCTTCCAACAAGTGGGCGAGATCCCTAACATTAGTAATCGATCGAGGGTGGATGGTGCGAAGGCGGGACCAAATGCAGGGAAGCAACCCCTACATGAAGAAACCCAAGCAATGATCTTGCGATAAGCCCGGAACGTGTGTTGTTAACGCAATGAATTCATCAATGTAGTTGTTAAGGAGGCTAGACTGGCGGACACCACAAAGACATTCCACTGCCGTCCCTGAATATTAAACATCGTAGCAGATGATGAGGTCTTGTTGGAGTTCCGACCAAGAGAGGAAATAGTTGTTCTGACAGAGCCAGTGAACCCAATGAATGGCCGAACCTTCCATGCCAACAAGGACCATAATGATCTTTCGTGCCTCAGAGGTGTGATGGCAAAACCAAGGAGCAAGCCAGGAGTAGATGGATCAACGAGCAAAGGGGCTTGCACGAGATGCGAGCGTCGTCAGCGGTCAACATTTGGTGTGTGGGTGTAGACCAGTCGGCACATGCAGAATGACGGGACGTGCAGGATCTTGTGCAGTTCAGCGGTACCGCGGACAGTCGAGCACAGAAACGCAGTCGGCGCAAAACAAGCAGACGTTGAACAACAGTTGATGCGGGATTGCAGAACCGAGCGTTGAACAGACAAGATAAAGGAGAAGGCGCGGGATCGTTCTTCAGGCGACAAAAACCGTGTCCAGAAGAGGGCAGGTCATACCAACTGTTAAGAAGTTGGGTTTGATGGAAGGAAGAGTGGGGGGGGGGGGTGAGAAGGGAAATTGCGAGAATAAATTTCAGCTCCTCGGCCAATATCAATTTAACCTTACTTCTGAGATGAATAAAAAAGAGTCATACTTAGGCTTATATAGTGCCTAGCTCAGAAATACCAAGAAGGGGCAAACAGTAAATAACCACAAAGCCAGAACTACATATGGGATAATAAAACATTAGAACTGACGAGGTGCATGATGCCCGTACGCACTACTGACCAATGTCTGTTGTCATATTGGAATTCATGTCCTCGTCAGTCGGTGCAAAACAAGCAGACGTTGAACAACAGTTGGTGCGGGATTGCAGAACCGAGCGGTGAACAGACGAGGTAAAGGAGAAGGCGCGGGATCGTTCTTCAGGCGATAAAAACCGTGTCCAGAAGAGGGCAGGTCATACCAAATGTTAGGAAGTTGGGTTTGATGGAAGGAAGAGTAAGGGGGGGGGGGGTGAGAAGGGAAATTTCGAGAATAATTTCAGCTCCTCGGCCAATATCGATTTAACCTTACTTCTGAGATGAATAAAAAAGAGTCATACTTAGACTTAGATAGTGTCTAGCTCAGAAATACCAAGAAGGGACAAACAGTAAATAACCACAGAGCCAGAACTACATATGGGATAATAAAACATTAGGACTGACAGGGTGCAGGATTTCCGTGCGCACTACTGACCAATGTCTGTTGTCATATTGGAATTCATGTCCTCGTCTCCTTGGTCGGACATCAATATACACGGCGCACAGGAGGACACCCCTCGCCCTCGTCAGTATATGTAACATAATACTTGCATCTGAGCCTCTTCATCTATCTCCTTTAAAATTCCCGAACCTTAAATTATATAATCTATCCATCCCATTCACGTAATTCTAAGCTAATACAAAAACTGTCTATGTTACAAATCTAATTACTCCTGAATCAAGGGAATCATAATTCTTTTAATCCAACTTACATAGTTACATGCCTATTCTAACCCATTAATTTAATATTTGGCTTTTTTTTAATATATCCCAACTAATTAATTATTCCACATGATTTAATCAGAAGCAATTATCCATTACTTAAATCTCAATCTCCCACTATCTCCTCCCTCTTTCTCTCTCTCTCTCTCTCACACACACTTATGTTCTTCAAAAATGGGCAAAATTCTATAGAACATGCTTCTTTCTTGAGATGGTCATTCTTGTATAGAAGTCCTTAATTATGAAATTGCTCTTGTTTTGATTTGAATGGCAGAGGTGAAGATATATTTATTTCAGTATGGAACATCCATCGGTCTCCTAAGCAGTGGGATGACGCTGAAAGTTTTAATCCTGAAAGATGGCCTCTCGATGGACCAAATCCAAATGAAGTCAACCAGAATTTCAGGTTTAAAATCTCGGGTTAATCATCTTGTTATGACTACAAGAGTTTAATTTCCTTATTTTGTTCCTGTGTTTAAAAGTCTTCATGTTAAGATTTTTTTCATAACGTTCATGCAGCTTTAAATGTTTGCACAAGAAGCTACATAGAAAATGCTGATTTGTATATGCGCACGCACATGCGCGCACACACATGGCTAATTATCACAACTTCCCAAGAGAGTTTGCATATTTACCGGGACCTCCCATCTACGTTTTAAAACTACAAAAAATTTCCCTATAAGTTTACTCTGGTTACAGAACCCCTCCCTTCCATTAAAATTTTTGATGGAAAGTAATAAAGAGCAAAACATTTTTTATTTTTTCCAAGTTTATCCCTAATATTAATTTAATTTTATA
This sequence comes from Platanthera zijinensis, assembly GCA_039513925.1. NCBI lineage: Eukaryota > Viridiplantae > Streptophyta > Magnoliopsida > Asparagales > Orchidaceae > Platanthera > Platanthera zijinensis. The sequence goes on along the minus strand of CM077080.1, from coordinate 53,792,668 downwards.
TGTTTACTCTTTGATTGTTCCATTCTTATCAAATTCGAGTTATTATAAAGGGTAAATGTGGAAAATTTAAAAATATTTTAATTTATTTTATCACTTTCCATCGAGAATTCTTATGTTAATGGATTTAAATTATGAAAACACTGCTGTAAATAATACATTGAATAAGCCTCCCATCCTGAAATGTTAGGATCCCTCTGGTGACATCCTTCTGGTGAAGAATCTTTTCAGATGGAAAATATCATAGTAGGAGAAAACGCAAAAAAATTTGAAAGAAGATTATGGCTTCGTTTGGGGCTTAGAATCCCGTAGGAGCCATTCGTGCAGAGGCAACCGTGACCGCGGTTGCCACAACGGGGATGAAAATCGCAAGATTTCCACGATTTTAAAGGGCGTGGCTGATCCCAACTGCCTGGCTGCGGCCCCGCCAAACGGCGCAATATGAAACACACTCAACAAACCCACCAAGGCACAACCACGTAGTTTTTTATCTCAATAAAATGCAATACATACAATACTTAAAATACAAGATCCGATAAAGGGCACCATGGGTGGAATAGGACACCTCCACCCGCTGAGAAAGAACAATATTTACTGTAGTTCGTTGAACAACTGACGCACAAGGTTCACAGATGAACCTTCTTCGTCGATGACGACCAACTCGCAACCACCACCGGAGAGGAACACCGTCGAGGCCAACTGCAATTACGCACGTCTTCGACACCAAGCCCTCGCCACTTCTCCTCCAATGACCAAACCTAGTTGAGCCCAAGTCGGCCCTCTTAACCTCCTCCAAGAACAGTGGCGATCTCCTCCTGATATCGCCAACGACACCACCAAAGGTAAGCAACCTTCTTTCATCACGACGACAGAAGGTCCTGAGCTGGCCGACGACAAGCAAGAACGACAGAATGACCTCCAAAAATCAGCGATCTCACACTTGAGGCTCTCTTCCCTGCGATATGGAGTGGCGAAAACTTCTCACTAACAGGAGCAAGGGGCGGTGATTACTCCTTCACAAACTGAGAGGGAACGCAAACTACTCGATTAGGAGGCAACTGCAACTCCTCTTTCACGGGATCGGGCAGGCGAACCGATTAGGTCTCAATGAGACTTAAATAATAACAGAACCAGATCTAGATCCGAACCAACCAAATCGTCAACAAACCACCACCTTGGTTCATGATCTGGAGCTATCATCTGCACGAACCACTCTCTGCACGAAGCACCGACTGCACTAGGCACTAACTGCACGTAGCATCAACTGCATGGAGCACCGCCTTAAAGACCCAAGACATCAGTCGACCTGCTCCAGTCAACTAATCCCTGCTCGGGCTTAACCCATGAACGTAGTAACAATCAGATCGTTTAACTTAAATCGCCTAGCCAGAGTCCCAGAATGACGATCCTCTGCACCACCAAGATCATCCAATCTATTAGCTGCATAAATTATAGGCGCACTACCTTGCATTATCGTCCCCATCAGCCGATACAGACTACTGCGCAGCTCAACTCGCATAAGCACGATGCATCCTTTTTGTCACCGTCAGAACTCCACCTCTCGCCACAAAATTGCATCATCTAGAGTCCAATTTTCCCAGCGATATCAATTTCATGCGCGGCTTGGGTACCAGATGCACCCGCTCAAGCCTACGTATTACTCTGCTATACGTCCGGATGTCCACCGTCCCTGTCCCCGTGGCCTCACTTATTGAGGCGTCACCCAGAAAGACTGACCCAGTCGTCTTCTCCAATGAATTGAACATCGCCGCATCTGAGCATATGTACTGCGAAGTACCAAAATCCAATATCTAGCTATCTGAGTCGCTCCGACTCTCAGTAATGATAAAAGCATCATCACTCTTCTTTGCCAGGTCTAGCGCCACCTTGCCCATTCTCTGGGCGTACTCAAAACTCTATGCGCACTGTGGATAGATCCTCCTGATATTGTTGCTCTGCCTGCAGTGGTAGCATGTCACTGCATTCTTCCTCAATGCAAATCTGGCTCGTACGCTACCAGATCACTTCTCGAGCTACCTCCCTTGTCCTTCTACAGCCAACGCATGGTCATCCCTAAGAGTGGGGTCCAACAACATTTGACTTGACAGCAAAGCCAATGTGACATGCTCAAGATTTACTATTACCTTCCCATACAAGAGTGTGGTCTGCGTATGCTTGTAGGACGCCGAGAGTGAGGTAAGAAGCAACAATGCTTCTTCTTTCTCCATATTCACACCGACCGCATGCAGTTGGTTGAGAAGTCCATTGAACGCGTTGAAGTGTTCCTGTATGTTACCACCCTCCTGCATCTTCAGTCTGTACAATCGCCGCGTCAGCAACAACTTCGTGGTCAACGACTTGGTCATATGCAGTCCTTCAAGCTTTTCATACAGCTCGACATCAGAATCTTCAACGCTTATGTTGAAAACACCTTATCGTCAACGCACATTCTGAATCCTTCACCGACGCGGGCAAAGAATCGCGCCCCTGCAATACTTGCATCAAACCCTTCTCAATCGGCATGTACTTAGCACGAATCTGCCATAGGCGGAAAGTCCCACTGTCTTCAAATTTTTCTACTGAATATTTGGCTAACATTGTGTTCTTCTCTGACATTGCTGTCCTTAATGCCTCTAGATGATCTAATTAATTCATAGATCAGATTTGAGAAGGTAGGGAGCAGACTAATGTTGTCACCTACCGTTGACCCAAACCCAAACCAGAATGTCCAATCAGTCACCTACAAACCTGCACTGATACCAATTGTAAGGGGACCGTGGTACGACACCCACAGACGCAGTTGCAAATACATAAATAACAAGAACACACAAAAATGTAGGCACAATGTGAAACGCACAAACCCACCGAGGCTCAACCACGCAGTTTTATATCTCAATAAAATGCAATATGTACAATAGGAGAAACATAGAATCTGATAAAGGGCACTACGAGTGGAATCAAACACCTCCACCCGCTAAGAAAGAACAATACTTACTGCAGTCCGTTGAACAATGAACGCACAAAGTTCACAAAAGAACCTTCGTCGTCGGGCGATTACCAACTCGCATCCACCACCAGAGAGGAAAAATGTCGAAGCCAACTGCAATCACACATGCCTTCAACACCATGCCCGCACCATTTATCCTCCTCCAACGGCCAAACCTAGCGGAGCCCAACTCAGCACTTTGAACCTCCTCCAAGAATGGGGGAGTTCTCCTGAGATCGGTGGCTGCACCACAAAAGGTAAGCAACCTTCTTCCACCACGACGACAGAAGGTCCTGAGGCGGCTGGTGGCGAGGAAGAACGGCGGCAATCACCTCCAGAAATCGGCGATCTCACATTTGTGTCTCTCTTCCTTGCGAACAAGAGGGACGGAAATTTCTCGCAAACAGGAGCAAGGGAGAGGCAGTTCCTCCTTCGCAAACAGTGAGGGGGGCGTGAACTATTCGAACGGAAGGTGGTTGCAACTCCTCTTTCACGGGATCGGACAGGCGGACCTATTAGATCTCATCGTGACCTAAAGAAAAACTGAACCAAATTCCCAACAGTTTGGTTGTACATTCACGAACGACGGTTCATAACCAGCGTTCACGGTTGCAGCCGTCGCGCCAAACAGAGCCTAAATAAATTTGATCAGATCTTTTTAATTGCTAACAATATACAATTTTCTAAAAAAAATCTTTATTTTTCTTCTCTCCTGATGCAAAAACGGATGAGGATCTCTTGATACAATCCCTTTCCATTTCGGTTGTTGTTTGAGCCTCATTTGGCTGTGCCAAGGCAAACAATTTTCCTGAATGAACCCTAAACTTTCATCCTTGGATGTTCAAATGATGAATCTAATTTCATGATTCTGTTTCTCTGAAACATGTTTCAGCTCTAGAATTCTTAACTATTATCACATGCTGATGAATTATTTTCAGCTATCTACCTTTTGGCGGAGGACCGCGAAAATGCGTTGGAGACATGTTTGCGACATTTGAGGTAACACTGTATTTTTTGTTTTAAATTGACGCTGGTGCAGATAGTGAATAGTTTGATTTCATTTTAATTTGGAGTTTACATGTCTAATCACCCAAATAATTCAGAATCTATACCATATGTTAATTTTTTTTCATTTTGTGATATGACACTAATTAATGAATATAACTAAACAAAAATTATATTGATACAATAATAATATAATTATAGTATTATTTAAATATATTATGTCAAATAAAATTTGAAATTAATTTAATATAATCAATATATATTATAGTATAAACTAGCGATTATGCATGAGTTTCATGTAGGCAGTCTGCCGCGGAAGAGTAAGTAGCCTTCTTAATATATGCGGCAAAAAATGATTTTGCATTGCTGATTAGCTAAGTTGGTGAGGCAATGCTTACCAACGTGATGATCAGTAGTTGGTCCGAGAAGATGATCAGTAGCTGGTCCGAGAAGATGATCAGTGATGCGGAGCATAGACAAGGACTTGCAGTGGATAACAAGTTTTGGGCTCATTCGGGGTCAATTGGAGACTTTCCATATAAAGCGTGTTTGGATCGACGATCAGTCTCCGCAGATGTGTCCGTATTTGCGTTGCGAATCGATTTGATATGTTACTTCATTAGTTTGCGTTGTATTTTGATGTATTTGGGTGACCCCACCTCCGGCCAATCATAACCGTTGAAGGTAGGATACACTAGCCTTTATTTTATTATAAATAGATAGCTAGTGGGCTGATGAAGGCTATTGCAGATTTTGGTGAAAGAATTCCTGGAATCCCGCGATCCCGCCACGTTGCCGACTCCATGGAACCCTAGGTGACGACTCCTAGGTTTGTATCTTCCTCCCCAAGCCTTTCCCTAACCCTAAGCCTTCTTTTCCCCCTCCAAAACTCCCCTGCCGCCGCCCAGTCACCTCCCAAACACAGCCTCCAGAGGGCTGTCCAGAGAAAATTCCTTTCAACTCTACTGTTGAAAAATGAAATACACTATTCATTTCCAAAGTCCCCTGCCCTGTACCAGACCTTTAATTCCCCCCTCCAGCAACCCCGTTGCCAGCCCTCCCTCCCTTCCAGCAGTCCACTGCCACCCCTCTAATCCCCTCCCAACAGCCACCGCCCACTGCTCTAGCAAATTCCCCACGGCTGCACCCCCCCCTCCCCAGGGAACAACCAAGTCGCCGTCCTCCAAACTCACTCTCCTACAACGACAACCACCCTTCCACCTTAAATCTCCTTGCCGCCGCCACCCTTTACGTGGAACCACCACCAAAACCCTCCCCCTCTCGGATCAGTCCCGATCTGGAGTTTTCAGCCCAGATCCGATCTCGTATTGTCGGATCTACCCTTCCCCGCCCGGATCTATCCATACATGAACCAATCCATTTCCTGTCTGATTCCACCTTCCACCACCGAGAACAACCACCTACTTCATTTTCCCCGCCCCGGTTCCACCTCGGATCGTCGCCCACGCATCTTCGGCTCCGGATTTTTCAGTGTCTTGATCAGCCCTACTTGGTGAGTTTCCGTTGTGCTGGATTATTATTTTCAGCATATTTATATTAGATATGATCTTATACTCGTTTGGATATCTCATATGGTAGTCGTTTGCTTTTACATCATAATTGTGATTTGCAGGATTTTATTTGCCACGCGCTCTAGCTTTGACCCTCCACGCGAAGAAAATCCTAAGCTTGTTTGCCTTAATAAATTATTTGTATCTTGCTGTGAATTTATCTGCATGAGATGTTTTAATTATTATCTAACTGTGGCTTAACCGTCAGATTTGCATAACATGTAGGGTTAGGTCACAGATTTCCTACCGCCTATAGATTCGCCCCGCGTCAATTGGTTGCAGTTGTAGAGTCTTTAGGTTCATCATGTCTATGTCTCACAATTATCCTCTCCTTAATTTGGAGGTTTCGAGTCCACTTTCACTCGCGTCCATAGAGCTCCGTCAGGAAGACCTTCACTGTACTACAATGATTATTCTCGATCGCAGCACACCACCGCTAGAGATCGTGTCGACCCACCAACACGACCTCATTATGCTAGAGACGATCAGTATGATGATTGTCGTCGTTCATATCCTTGCACGCGAGCGGATCGTGTTGATGCTTCGACTCGATTACTTTAGAGATGACTATTATGAGGATCGTCGCTTTGAGAGAGATCTTGAGAGTCAATTTCGTACCGTTGCCCCTTCCTTTGACGACTCATCGAGTCCGGAGTCTTTCAGTTATTGACTCGTGGATATGGAGTATTATCTTGATCATTTTGAGTTATTCGGTGAGCGTCACGTCAAGTTTGTGAAACTTAGACTTTTAGAATAGTCGAGGGTTTATTGGTCTAGCGTTGCGAGGACCCGCGAGTGAGACCGTCTTCGTCGCATCACTAGTTGAGTGGACATGAAACGTATTTTGTGTTAGGGGTATCTGCCTGGGTCGTATCGGAGTCGTTTACTCGATCAATTATTTTCCCTTCAGCAAAGGATCCATGTCTGTTCCTGAGTACATGGACCGTTTTGATGAGTTAATGGTGATGAGTGATCTCCGTGAGGACCGTGGTTATTAGGATCGCGATCCGGATCGTAGAATCTTACGATCCTACGATCTATATTTTGTAAATCGATCTGAATTTTACCTAGGATTTAAATCGGCACATCTACGACTGTAATCGCGATCCGGATCTTATGATCCTTAGGATAGCGATCCTGACCTGATTCTACCGGTCCGACCAAAGGTAACTCGAAACATGTCCAACCCTATCCCGACCCCATTCAACGGGTCCAATGCCTATAACCCATTTCTTAATCTTATCCCAATCCCACACCCATACCCCATTACAGAATCATATCATAATTCTTTACCGTATCCCAAGTGTCGATTGCCGACTGCAAATGGATGCCAAGAGCGACGTCTTTGGTCGCTTCCAGTCCAGACAATGATTTTTTTTTCCTTTCTTATAAGGTTCCATTTCAAGTGGTGTCAGTGTCTTCTTATCTTATATTTCTGTGTATGAGCAATTCAGTGGTTGGTAATCCAATGGTTTCCTGTTTTCTACTTTCAGGCCGACGTCTTCTTTTCCTTTCTAACGTACGAGCAATCTAGCGGTTATAAATCCAGTATATGAGTAATTCAAGTTTCCTACTTCCAGCGTACGAGCAATCCAACAATTTGAGTTCAAAATTTTTTAATTTAATTATTCACATTCTGCTCAATTTATTATTTTTTTGTTAGTTGAGCATGTAATTTGATGACTCAAAATTCAATTTTATATCTTTATTCTTAATTTATGAATGTTGTAGGATCTTGCGATCCTCAATCCGATCCTACGATCCGATCCTACGATCCGATCCGATCCAACATCGAAAGGATCTCACATAGGATCTCGATCCTGACAACCTTGGTGAGGACCCAACCATGATCATTTCCCAATTTTGGTCTGGACTTCGGTCTGACATATGTACTAAGGTAGTTTATCATAGCTCGAAGTCCCTCGAGCAGATATATCAGCTCGCCCTTCGTTATGAACAGTTTTTGAGATCCGCAAGAGCTGGTCGATGGGATCGCTATCCTAAGGATCCTAAGATCCGGATCGCGATCCCACAATATCCATCCTCTAGGGCAAGGTCAGAGACGATAATGGAAGAAACATCACTAACCCAAAACTCGTAAACAAGCGGCTCACCTGAATTGCATTTTCACCAGGATGTGGTGGCCCATCAGGAGGCTCAATATGAGAGTCATTATAGAACTCGTCACTAGGGTCAAGGTCTTCCAGATGAGTATCATCGTAAGGGGTAGTGTCCCATTGAATAGGTGGCATTGCCACTACGAGATCAACATTAGGCTCTGGGCTCTCGGTCGTGATGTGACAATGAAAGAGTGACATAGACCTGCACTCAAAAATGGATCCGTGGGTGTGGTGTTAAGAATTGGATCTGTGGTGGGGGTGCTAACTATCTGGTGCATGACAGAAGAAGAGGTGTGAGTGAGGGACACAATACTGCAGACTCAATAGATCACTCAGGCTCACTCTCAATCGGGGTCACATGAGATGGGTCAGAGACAAGAGATAGGTCACTTCACTGGGCTAAACACCTCACTGGGGTGAAAGCAATCCGCATTAGGTATCACTTCTGTCGTGGCTGACAGGACAGTGGTAGGCGTCATGGTGGTCTCAGTATGAGAGGGACTCGTGCTGCGGAGGTCAAGGTGAGAATCCCATCGACCAGCTCTTGCGGATCTCAAAGACTGTTCATAACGAAGGGCGAGCTGATATGTCTGATCGAGGGACTTCGAGCTATGATAAGCTACCTTAGTACGTATGTCAGATCGAAGTCAAGACCGAAATCGAGTAATGTTCATGGCTGGGTCCTTTCAGATATCACTCCTCACCACTAACTCATCAAAACGGTCCCTGTACTCAGCGACAGATATGGATCCTTGCTGAAGAGAAAATAATTGGTCGAGCAAGCGACTCTGATATGACGAAGGCAGATACCTCTGACATAATGTACGCTTCATGTCCACCCAACTAGTGATACGACAAAGTTGGTCTCGCTCGTGGGTTCTCTCAACGCTAGCCCAATATGTCATCGCCTGATCTAAAAGTTTAAGTTTTACAAATTTGACGCGACGCTCAACGAATAACTCAAAATAATCAAGATAATACTTCATATCCACGAGTCAATAACTGAAAGACTCGAGACTCAATGAGCCGTCAAAGGAAGGGGCAACAGTACGAAACTGACTCTCAAAATCTCTCTCAAAGCAACGATCCTCATAATAGTCATCTCTAAGGTAATCGAGTTGAGTCGAACACGATCCGCTCGCTTGTGAGGATATGAATGATGACAATCATCATACTAATCGTTTCTAGTGTAGTGGGGTCGTATCGGTGGGTCAACACAATCTCTAAAAGAATTGTGACGCCACTAAATCTAAGGTGCGTTCATATTACAATAACTATTGTATAATTATGTATAATGGTGTGTTAAAAAAAAGAGAGAAACCGGTTGAAATAACTTGAACCGGCGATTCCCGGTTAACAGGAATGTGTGTCGAGCGTGAAAGAAACGGCGCACGATAACAAGTAGAAGGAAAACCCGCTATTCCTTCTATTCTCCTCCCGATCCTGTAATACAGTCGGGCAACAGTGAGAAGCCGACGGACGAGCCGCATACCGCCGATCCCTCCCGAGAGCTTGAATCTCCTCCGTTTTTTCCTATTTCTCTTCCATTTGAGAGGTAATCTCTTCCTCTCTTTTCCTCTTTCTTTTTCAAAGATTTTTCACGGATTGAAAAGGGTAGGAACCCTAGGGTTTAAGGTTTTTAAATTTTCTTTGATCCTTTACATGTAAAAAGTTTCCGTAATGGATTTTAAGCCTAAATCTGTGATTTCCAAGGGATTATTTGATGTTCTTAACATATTTAGGGATGCTATATTATAGAAAATGACGTCACATGGCAGCGGAAGGCGCAATGACGGAAATAAAAACAATAAGAGTCCGTTCGTTTTCACGGAATTGGAATTCGATATTGGAATTGAATATTGATGAATATTGTGGAATTAAATATTGGTGACGAATTCCAATTTCAATGTTCGTCTAATAAAGAATATTGGTGAATATTGAAGAATCAGAATTCGATTTTTTTGTCCGGCCGCGATTTTTGCCCGGACGCGATTTTTTTGTCCAGGCAAGATTTTTTCACCTAGTCGTGATTTTTTCTCACGGGTGGGATTTTTTCACGTGGCCGCGATTTTTTTCGCTCGGGCGCGATTATGTCGCTCGGGCCCATTTTTGTCGCCCGGACGTGATTTTTTCAGCTGGGGGAAAAAACACGCGCGAGCAAAAATCGCGCCCGGGCGAAAAAAAAACCTGCCCGGGCGAAAAAATCTCGCTCGCGCCCGGGCGAAAAAATCACGCACAGACGATAAAAGCGGCCCAGGAGAAAAAAACGTGCCCGGACGAAAAAATCGCACCAGGCGAAAAAATAGCGCCCGGGTGAAAAAAATCGCGCCCGGGCAAAAAAATCGCGCCTGTGCGCTAAAAACGCGCCTGGGTGAAAAAAATGCCCGGGCGAAAAAATCGCGGCTGGGCGAAAAAATCGCGCCCGGGCTCAAAAATCGCGCCCGGGCGAAGAAAACGCCCCTGGAGAAAAAAATTGCCTGAGGCGTTTTTTTCGCCCGGGGCGCTTTCTTCGCCCGGTTGCGAATTTTTTCGCGCCCGGGCGAAAAAAGACGCGTCTGGGCGAAAAAGTTGTGCCCAGGCGAAAAATAGCGCCCGGGCGAAAAAATAGCGCTGGGCGAAAAAAATCGCGACCGGGCGAAAAAAACGCGCCCGGGCGAAAAAATTGCGCCCGGGCAAAAAAAATGCCTGGGCGAATAAAATCGCGTCAGGGCGAAAAAATCGCGCCCGGGCGAAAAAAATCGCGCCCGATCGAAAAAAACGCGCCCGATCAAAAAAAACGCGCCCGAGCGAAAAAAACGTGCCCGGGCCAAAAAAATGTGCCCGTTCCAAAAAATCGCGTCCGGGCGAAAAAAACACGCCCGGGCGCGAAAAAATCGCGCCCGTGCGAAAAAACTGCGCCCGGGCGCGAAAAATTGCGCCCGGGCAATTAATTCGCGCCCCGACGAAAAATTCGCGCCCCGGCGAAAAAATCGCTCCCGGGCGAAAAAAATCGCGCCCGCGCGGAAAAATCATGCCCGAGAAAAAAAATTCGCACTCGGGCTTGAAAATGTGTTTTGATCGGAATTGTCCAATTCTTATTTAGATTGGAAGGAATTTTCTTTAGTTCAAAATGAATTCTACGGAATTCATTAAAATTTAAATTCCAACGTCATGCGTGCAGACGAACGATGGAATTGGAATTAGACCTTCAATTCCAATTCCAAGGGTTCAATTCCGTGCAAACGAACAGACCCTAAAGAAAAAGGGAAAGCCACTGTGAGTTCTCACCCTGTTATATTATTTTATTTCCAAGTTACATGATTATGGATATGTATCAATATGTCTTATGCTGTATGTAAAAAGAAAGAGGAATGGAGAGTAAACATATAATGACATTAATGAATAAAGAAAGAGGAATTGAAAGCAAACGTATAATGACATAAATGAATAAAGCAATAAAGAAATGAAATGAGCTAAGTTAAGGGTCAACTCAACGGTGGAGGTGGGGTGAATGTCCTCCCAATGATAATGGAATGAAAGTTAACGTGCGAATATGAAAAGACACGTTAAGAAATATGTGCGAATATGAAACGACACGCAAACGCGCTATATAAATGATAAGAAATGTTAATATTCCCTTAACACTGTCCGATAACGACAGAAAAAGTATAAGAGATATGGAAAAAGGAAATGCAACCCACATAAAAAGATATACACGTGTATGATGGAAAGAAGAAGGTAAAGAAAATAAAGAAAATGCAAAAAGGAATATTATGAATGCGAGATAATGAGAGATAACGTAATCAAGAGAAGATGAAAGATTAAATCTGTAAAAAAAAGATGAATAAGACATCATAGTTATGTAGGGAATAATGAGAATTCATTTAGTCTTTGACTAATAGAAAATGTAACTAAACATGTCAAGGAGAAAGCTACTCCCGGCACGTCTACCCGCCTCCCTACTCGACACAAGAAGATGTACAAAATCTGGGTCGAGGTCGTCACCGCTGTCTTTGGAGTTCTGGACGCCCACAAAGCCGCCTGTCGTGACCCATATTGCCCGCATGACGAGTTCCCGTTCTGCTTTCGGTAGACATAGTGTCCCTGATATGTAGTATAGTAGTATAGTTTCTATCTGTTGCTCATAGCCATATTTTGTTGCAGTTTCATGATATACTTTTCTATGTAACACAGATATAAGATACCCACTTTTTTGTATACATATGTTGGGTTATCTTTTGTACGATTGATGCACTGATCATGTATAATAAATTAAATGTTTTACTTTTTTGCACTTTTCTTTATGTACTCATAAATGCTGAATGTTCTATTTCCTGCCAACTCTGTGAAATGAGAAAATGAATGAAGATTGTAATGGTGCCTGGAACGTGGGGCCGTTACAAGTGGCGTGCTGCGATCGAGAATAATCGTCGTAGTAACTTGAGGATTTCCCCTGTCTGGGCTCTGTGAGAGCGTGTACAAGTGGATTCCAGACCTTTAAACTGAGGTGGGGACAAGTGGTGATACCTAGACATGACAGACAAACCTATAGACTCTACAACTGTATATCGAAAAGTGCGCGCAACCTGCTCTGATACCAATTGACGCAGGGCGAATCTATAGGCGGCGGAAAATCGGTGACCTAACCCTACATGTTATGCAAATCCGTTGATTAAGCCACAGTTAGATAATATTTAAAACATCCCACGAAGATAATTCACAACAATGCAAAATAATTAATTCGGGCGAAACAAGCTTAGGCTTCCCTTCGCGTGGAGGCCCAAAACAGGAGGCCCAAAACAGGAGTGCGCGGCGAATTAATCCTGCAAATCACGATAAGTATCTAACAAACCACCACAATACAATATTTTCAAACAAATATAACATCCAGTTCAATACAAATATGCTGAAAATAATAATCCAATGCAACAAAATCTCATCAAATAGATGGCTGACCAAGACGCTTAATCCACACACATCCTCGGAGTCCGATTGTCGAGCCGGGCACGCCATATATGGAAAGTCGCCAAATCAGTCCCGAATGGGCCCAAAACTCGTCATTAACTGCAAGTCCTCGTCTATACTCCGCAACAGAGAGTCCAGTCACTAGGCATGTTAAAAGAGGGAGGGGTAGACCACTAAAGACTTGGAATGAAACTATAAGGAAAGACATGATGTACTTGGGCATTAGTGAGATTATGACACAAGATAGGGCACAATGGCGGCAAAAGATCCATATAGCCGACCCCACTATAGTGGGATAAAGGCTTGAGTGTTGTTGTTGTATCATAATATTCATTATTATAATTTGCATTTTAAGTTTCATATGAAGGGCAAGCCTTAATTTCAAATAATACAAATCTCCATTGGAATTTGATAATCTAGATTATTGCAGTCTTTGAAAATTGTTGGATCCTCTTTGATGAATTGTAAGTTCGATTCCAATCAATCAGAATGTCATCTTCCATAGATTTATTTTAATTCATTTGGTTTTTAATTCAATCACAATTTGACTCTGCTAACAAAATTTTTGATTATATGATCCTCTAGTGTAATTTATACTCCAGATTTTAATTTGCCAGCCATATCACACCTGAATTTGAAACTGGGATTGCTAAACTTGATTTCTGATGATTTTACTTGATCCTGAACCTAAATTTATAAATCAAAATAGCACTATTCGATTAACCTAGAAAGCTTGGCCTGAAACCTTGCCTCTCAGAAGATGATCCAAATATCACTGAATTTCCTAGTGAGGACGGTGAATTGCGAATCATGAGCAAGAAGCGTTCGCAGTCGATCGCGCTCGCGATCAAGAGTGTCGCCAGGAATATCAGGAGAAAGAAATTACTGTGCAGACGCACGACTTTGCGGCCGAACTGGAGGAATGAGGCGTGGTTGAGAATATAGGTATTTACATTTGTTTTTAAAAACTGAGTTTTACTCAGCTGGGTTACCAAACACAGCTTTTTGGACAAATGCTGCTTTCGGCCAGATGCACCAGGGTCCATCAGCTCTCCCAAACGTCACCTTAGAGTATCTCTTTTGATTTTTTTTGTTTATAAACCCTAAACTTTAAACCATAAACTCTAAATCCAAACTTTATATGAGCAACAAATTAACACATTTATTGTTTACATAAACCAGCTTTCTAAACATTTCAGTATGAGCTAAAACCCTGAGTCATTCCTCTTGAAAATGTTTCTACTGGATCAGCCTGCAAACCAATCCCAAATTTTAGTTTAAAAAAACCACTGAACCATAGATATGAATGCTAGGATCTCTGTCAATTTCAGTAACTGCCCGTTCGTTTGACGGAATTGGTGCATTGGAATTAGAATTGAAGGTCTTTTTTATTGGAATTAAACCTCCAATTCCAATTCTGAAGCCCATTCCCGTCCAACAGAACGAACCCTGAGAGCAAATCACTTCAACTATCTAAAACCATCTTCTTGGAGGTAGAATGATGATAAATTTGTTGGTATTGTTTCAGAATGTGGTGACAACGGCAATGTTGGTGAGGCGATTCAACTTCGCCATGGCAACCGGAGCACCCCCGGTATGGTTTAGAACCTATGCATTCAACTTAAAACTATCTGGTCATGGGTGGAGTGACCCATAATTTATAATAAATGCACCAGGCTATATGAGTTCTCCCATGCGGGATTATATTTTCAGCTCGTCTACTCACGTTTAGAGCCTTCCGCCTCTAACAGGCGAACTCTAATTTAAGGTCCATTTGGTACGATGGCGGCGGTCGTTAACACAGAGGTTACGAACCGCCGTTCGTGAACGTCTGACCTCACCTAAGAAACTCCATCCATTTTATGTTCAAAACTAGTTTTTTTCCTTGGTGGCGGTCATGACTGTTGTCATGTCAAACACATATTTCATGATAGTTTGTAACTAGCGTTCACGACCACCACCGCCGTGCCAAACAAACCCTTTGCTGGTTGATGTGGAAATAACCCCTCGGATACGAAAAATAGAACCAGTAAAACCTATGCATTCATTTTGAAAACAATATTCCATGGGTGGAGTGGTTCGTACACCAAATTATTCGAGTTTTTCGATGTGGGATAATATTTTTCGCAAGGCCCCTCGCATTTAGAATCTTCATTCTAATTTTTGTGTGTAATCTAGAAGTGTGACCCATAGGGTCCTGCCTACTCTTATACAATATTAGAATTTGCGCAGTAAACTTAAAACTAGTTTGCCGCAGGCGAGTTCTCCAGTATCTATAATTCTATATTAAGGCTCCGTTTAGCACAACTATAGCGGTCGTGAACGCGGTGGTTATGAACCATCGTTCATAAACGTCCGACGTCACCCAAGGAACTTCATTCCCTTTTATGTTCAAACCTAGCTATGGGTGATCATAACCGTCGTCATGCCAAACACACATTCCGTAACGGAGGCATTTTTATCCAAACTCACCGGAGCAAAATCGCCGTGCCAAACGAAGCCTAAGTGCACAATGCTGCCTGAGTTATCCGACTGTGAGTTATCTGACTGTGAATAGTTTTTTCGATAGAAAGCATGCCTGATTTAGAAGAGGTTTTTCTAATTTAATGAGATTTTCTTGAGCTAAAGTTACTATTTTAATTAGTACTGAGTAGCATGTTTTAGGCTCGGTTTGGGGGGACTTATTTTCACCGGTCAAGCGGTTACGATCACATGAACCGGGCCATAATTAAGGTCCGATTCATGCGGTCGTAACCGCTTGACCGGTGAAAATAAGTCCTTCCAAACGAAGCCTTAGACAACATTACTAATTTTACTTTAGCTCAAGAATTTTTTATGTTGGTATTGTTTTTATCATTGAAATAATGAAAGCAAATATTGCAGGTGGAAATGACAACTGGTGCCACCATCCACACCACCAATGGTCTGAAGATGAAAGTCACACGCAGGGCCATGCCTCCCATTATTCCATCCCTAGAGAAGAAAGCTCTAAAATAGAGCGAGGTCGGACGGCCGAACTCGTGTCTGTAGACGTGACAGAGACGAAGTCATCCCGACCCATTCAATCATTACTATATGGTCTGCCCTGATGTTTAAATTCGATATAGATAGAAGTTAATTTCTCTAATAGCGCACCAGTTGAGGTGTTGCCGTGTGATCTTGAGGAGGTTGAGGGGTGACTAATCCGGTAAGCCAAAAAAGAGGTTCACAAAAAAAGGTGTCTGGTCTCACCTCACCTCACATAGCATCTCAACTGAAACAAAATTATCTTGGAGTTTGTAAGGCTTGCCCTGGGTTTCAACAAATGGCTCGATTTCATCGTTTTGAAAGAGTCGATCTGGATGAACCTACAGGCGAAGTCACTTAATGGATTCGAGTCCTGGAAGCAGTCTCTTGCAAAAATGCATAGTAAGTTTTGCCTACATTTCAACCTTGTGGTGGGACCCTTCTCTGAACTTGCTACACGGGGATGCCTTTGTGCACCGGGGTGTCCCTTTCTTATTTTTGTTATTGTATGGTTCGTAGAACTAATATCTCACATAAAGTAAAGCTTTATTTCAGATGGATATTTTCAGTATCTTCTCTTAGATTTAAGAATGAGATAATTGTGTATTTTTTTACTCATGGAATAGAGAATAAAGCTCTGTTTGGCACGGCGGTGGTGGTCATGAATGCGGCGGTTATGAATCGTCTTTCGTGAGCGCTCAACCTCACTCACGGAACTTCATCTATTTTTATGTTCAAATGTAGTTTGATTACCGTTGTCATGCCAAAAATGCATTCTATAACGGTGTCATTTTTGTCCAAACTCACCTAAGCAAAAACACGGAGCCTAAATGAGAATGTGAGCAAGAAGTTTTCAGTTCTAGTCTTATCATCATTAAACTTTGGTTTACATGACGAAAAGAGTTCAGAATCTGTGCAGAATTTAGGGTTTTGATTGGTATGTTAATTTTCTTCTCCATCGAGCTGTAAGCTTAGTTCGTGAGTTTGATTGATAAGGGCATGTTTGAGAGAGCGGTGGAATGAAGATGGAATGAGCGCCTCCGTTTGGATTGGCGTTTTCACGCCGGTGCTGGAGCAGATGCTGCTGCATAGCAGGAAAACAAACACGCGACGTCTGCTCCCGCTACGTCCTGCGGAACGGATAGTTTCATTCCGTTTCGAAACCCCATCTTCCCCCTCCAGCTCCGAACAGTGGTGGCTGCTGTGCCTGCCCGTCTGCTCCCATCGAACCAAACGGACCCTAAGCATGCAATGACAATTTTGGGAATCTGCCATCCTAACGGTCAAGCAAATGAGATACAACAATAACGTTCAAGCCTTTATCTCATTATAGTTGGGTAAATGAGATACAAATGAAAAAAAATGGTGTTATGATATTTCAATTACTAGTAATATGTGAATATTAAATGTAATGTCAAGACATGTCTCTGCCCGTCCCTAGGATCCTCTCCACAGGGGACAAAATATATACTATCCATTTTATGGTCATGATTCCCCTACAGCTTTATAGGGGATCAAAGGGGTTAAGTAATTTCATCTTTTTATACTTTTTCATATACAGTAACACTCAAGCCCGGTAGGTTATGGATGTTATGTCGTCATTGTGCCCTATTTTTAATCATAATCTCACTAATGCCTAAGTTTCATTCCAAGTTTTTATTGGTGTATCCCTCCCACAATTAATATGTCTAGTGACTAAACTCTCACACTGCCTATCAGGTGTCTCTAATGGCCTACAAGTCTTCTTAATCGAGCTTCTCACATCTTCCCTGCAATTGGTGTCACTCTTGTCATATCCCCGATATATTCCTTCCTAATTTAATTCAGTCTAGTGTGTCCGACATCCACTAGTTGCAGTCCATGCATTTTATGCGCAAAATTAGTTTATTTTCTTGATAGCGGTCGTAATCTTTGTCTTGCCAAACATAAAGCAAATAAGCTACGCCAAGCGAACCCCTAATTGTTATGCTCTGCTTGTTTTTTGGGTGCTGTTATGTGCAAATCAATTTCGGCTATGTGCAAATCAGGTTAAGTGCAAACCAAACTAAAAAAATCATAAAAACTTGTGAACCCGTAAAGAAATGGTCTGCACATAGTTGTTTTGGTAACTTTTTTCAAAGTGCAATTTGCACAAGCCAAAACTGATTTGCAGGCGGTTCTGACAGGACCGATCGAGGCAGCCTCTTTTCGTTCGTCGTTGGCGGGATCGAAGGATATGGTGGTTCTCGAACCACAGGAATCGCCTCGCGATGGTTGCAGCTGGGCGGCTATGGCTGAGGAGGAACGGCGCGATGGCTCTGGAGGTAACTACTCGCCGGACCACCTAATGATGGGGGATGATATTGAGCATGATCTGAATGTGCTGCGGGAGGGGGAAAAAGTTCAGCCCGTCCATGATGCTGCTACCTGTACTAATATGGAATGCACCCAAGGTGTTTGTGGTTATGTCGCCTCCAAAACTGCATGGGGAAATCCCAATCGTATGCCGCCCAAACCCAAATTTGATGTTTTTAACTTCACGGAGAACCGCGTGGACTTCTGTAGCGATGGCCATACAGTCCAAATGGATGCGGAGCTAGTTCACCAAGCTATGGGACGATTTGAGTTTGCTCTCGTTGGCAAATTGTTGGGACGTAGATTGCCGTTCCATTACCTTCAGACTGAATTGCAACGTCGCTGGCTCCCTCATGGGGATTTTCAACTGATCATGCTGAGTGGGGATTGCTTCACATGTGTATTCCACTCTGTGGAAGCTCGGGATGGTGTTCTAATGGGAGGTCCATGGTTCTTAAATGGGTTTCTTGTCGGCCTCGATGTGTGGTCAAGGACCTTCTCACCCTCGTCGCTTAGTGGCCTGTCCTCCCCTCTGTGGGTCCGGCTTCCGTGTCTCCCTCTCATCTACTGGGATAAGAAAAACTTGGGCCGCATCGCAGCCATGCTTGGTGACCCACTCTGGATTGATGCTGTTACAAGCCGTTGGGAACGTGCTGAATTCGCCCGGGTGTGTGTTAAGGCGGATTTCTCCAAGCCCCTTCCGGCGGGAGTTTGGATCAGCGGACCGTTTGGAAAAAAATTTCAGAAGGTTGAGTACGAGGGCATCGCCGTTATTTGCTTCAAATGCGGATGTGTTGGGCACAAGATTGGTAGCTGCCCGCTCCCCCCCCCCTCCCGCATCCCAGTTCTCTGCTCCAGCCTCATCAAAGCTGGCTGGTCCTGTGTCATGGGCTCGGGCTCCTCCTGTACCTGGACCTGTGCAACGGCCGCCGGACCCCTTTGGCAAAGGTAAGGCGCCTGTTGCTCCCCCTCCCCCCACTCCCGCCACTCCTACGCCTGAGGTGCAAGCTGGGTTGGCTGATGAAGAGCATATTTATGGACCATGGGTAATTGCCCGCCGCCGACGCCGCCGGCCCAAGGCGAAGCTGGGGACGAGCGAGCAGCGTAAGGCTGACGGAGTGGTTGATGTCGGGCCAATGGCACCTATCGCAGGATCTGATCCATTCGGCACCAGGCCTCTGCCCGGGGGTGTTTTCTGTGCATCTACGGAGCCCCGGCAGCAGCAGCGGCAAGTCGAACCGCCAACTTACGGCATGGCCCTGCCTGATGTTGGTCCGAGTCGAACTTCTAAATGGAAGAATAAGCAACCCACATTGCGGCTCAGGGAGCGTGAAGCGGGTAATTTATGGTGGAATAAACCTCTCTCGGCTAAAACTCTTGGCAACAAGCGGCGCAAGTCGACTTCAGAATGTGGTCTTCCCGACGGCGGGGACGCGTCCCCTTTGTTTGATTAATGTCGGGCCTCCTCATGTGGAATTGTCGGGGGGCCAAGAAGAAGGCCGCGGGGACATACTTAAGGGAGCTTGTGATGAGACATAACCTTGGTCTCATTGGCCTCTTTGAGACTAAAACTGACAACCTTACTCGACGGGATGTTGATCGGCTTGTTGGCCGCAATTGGGATTTTTTCACCACCCGGCGGTCGGCACGGCTGGTGGGATTGCGGTCCTTTGGCGAACTGGTGTGGTTGACTTCATGGTTCACGAGGATGATTCCCAATGGATTGTGGGAAGTGCCAGGATTCCGGGCCTGCCCGACTGGATGGTGGCCTTCGTCTACGCTGATACGGACCCGCACGTCCGACGCAAGATTTGGGAGATGCTGGCTCGGGGAGTTGCTTTGGATGCTCCCACTATTATTGGCGGTGACTTTAATTGTACGCTGCGCCCGGAAGATAAGAAAGGAGGTCGCCCGTTCGTCTACTCGCTTGGTGCCAGGGAGATGGAGGCCGCTTTGCTTGCCAACGATCTACAGGAGCTCCCTTATGTGGGCACTCACCACACGTGGTGCAACAATCAACCTGGGGCTGCTCGGGTCTTGGTTCGACTTGATCGTATGTTTCTAAATTCGGCCGGCCTTGCTCATGTGCCGCTAGCCTCTATCCGCCACCTTACTAGGATCAGCTCAGATCACTGTCCTATTCTTCTCCAGCTCGGCTCGCCCAACTCTGATCGCCGGTCTCGATTGTTTCGGTTTGAGGATGTGTGGCTCAGTTATCCTATGTGTTCTAAACTTGTGCAGCGAAATTGGAGCCGGGCTGACCTCGGATCGGCTGCGGAGGTGCTCAAACGTAAGTGGTCCCGCACTCTCCGGGCGCTTTTCTTTTGGAGCAAAAATAAATTGCAAGATTTGGGGGCCCTCAAATCCCGGCTTGAGGCTGAGGTGGCCGATCTCCAGGTGCGGGAGGGCTCTGCTACGGGCATTTCTGAGGATGAGTACCGCACCCTCATCTCGAAGGCTAAGGAGCTGGCGGCCACTCTGGGCCGTCTGGAATCTTGGTGGAAGAAGCGAGCGAAAGCTCGGTGGATCAAGGAGGGCGACGCCAACACGACGTACTTCCACTCTATGGCCTCTAATCGACGTCGTGCTAATAGGATTGTCCAGCTAACCTATGGGGAGGAGGATCCGGTTGAAGACCCAGATCAGATCGAGCGGGCCTTTATGGACTTCTTCTCTAACAAATGGACTGGTGAAACCCCGGATTTATCTGGATGGCCTGCGCTCCCCCAGTCCCAAAAGGTGCCACCGGCGGCGACAGCCCTTCTTGCTGCGGATATCTCAGACGAGGAAATATGGGCCGCCATCCGCGACTTGAAGCCAAACCGATCTCCCGGCCGCGACGGTATGACTGCTTCTTTTCTCCATTCATTTTGGCTAACTATCAAGAAGGAAGTGTGCAGCGCCCTTCAGGAGTTCTTCCGGACGGGCCTCATGCCTCCCGAGTGGAAGGAGACGCTTGTCGTGCTTATCCCAAAGGTCCCTAATGCCGCTCAACCGGATAAATTCTGACCGATTAGCCTGTGCCAAACAATCTACAAGGTTGCGGCCAAGGTTCTGATCCGCCGCCTGCATCCGCTCCTCCCATCCTTGGTCTCTCCGGAGCAAGGTGCTTTTGTCCCGGGCCGCTCCATCTCGCACCATTGCTTCCTTGCCCAGGAAATAATGCACAAGTTCAAGGTCTCCACTGCTCGGTCCGGCTTTATGGCTATCAAGATCGACATGGCTCAGGCCTATGACAAAATGGCTTGGGGCACTTTGCAACAAGTCCTCCTGCTGTTTGGGCTTCCTGTTTGGTTCATCCACTGGATCCTTCAGTGCGTTATGCACCCGCGATTTGCTCTCCTCATAAACGGCAAGCATACTTCATGGATAGAGGCCACCTGCGGGTTCCGACAAGGTTGTCCCCTCTCGCCATATGCCTTTATTCTCTGCTCCGAGCTTCTGTCTCGTGCCCTCCAGCTCCAGGGTCACTCCATCGGCATCTCCTTGTCCCCGGCTGGCCCCCGCATTTCCCACCTCTTATACGCCGATGATATACTCCTTGTTGGTGCCGCTTCCCTGACCGCTCTTGGGGCCATCCGGTCCACCCTTGGAAATTATTGTAAATGGACGGGCCAGTGCATCAACTTGAGCAAGTCCATGGTGTTGTTTAGCAAGGCCACGCCATCTTGGAAGGCCGACTGGATTGCCCGCTCGCTCGGCTTTCAACAGGTAACGGAGATGCTCTACTTGGGGGTTAAACTCGCCATGCGAAAGCTCCGGGCGGCGGATTTCTCCAACCTCTTGATCCGTATTCAGTCTAAGGTTCGAGCCTGGGGTAATCGCCACCTGTCTCTTGCCGGACGTGCAACCTTGATTACCTCCGCTTTGCTGCCTTCAGCCCAGTTCCAGCTCACGCATGCGGAGGTCCCTCGCTCCGTCTCTCTCTCCATCGACAAGATTGCCCGGTTTTTTCTTTGGCAAAAGGACCGCAATACCCGTGGGATGCATTATGTTGATTGGCATACCGTGTGCTTGCCGACCTCTCATGGTGGCCTCGGCCTACACAGCCTTGACAAATGGAGAGGCCCTCTCCGCTCTCGGCACGCTTGGGATCTTCTTCAACCGTCGGCCAGCGTGTTTCACTCTATCGTTCGGCATCCGTACGGCGACTGCCTTCTCAGGGGCCCTCCTCGACGCGGGGACTCATCTGTTCTCCGTATCCTTCATGAGGGTATGACGCACTTGAATCCTATTCTCCACTGGAGAATCGCGGATGGGGCTTCTATCTCGGTGCTCAAGCAGACCTGGCTCTTGGATTTGGATTTTGCACGGTGGCCCACTTTCATCGACTGTTGTGGGCTAGAGGGCCTTATGGTGGCGGACCTCCTCGATGATCACGGTGGTTGGAGTTTGGACTGCCTCCACCAGTTGTTTGGGCCTGAGTTGATCTCTCTGATCCTTCAGGTCCCCGTGGACCCGGAGCTGCTGCAAGATACTCCTACCTTACTTTCGCGTTTCTCGGGGCGGACTGTGACGGGCCTCGCCTACGCGGCCCTTTTCCCCCCTCCATCGCAGGATGCTGGCTGGCTTAAGAAACTTCGGCTGCGCCCCCGCGAGCGTTCCTTCTGGTGGCGTCTCTCCTTGGATGCTATTCCTACTCGGACTTGGCTGGCCCACCGCGGGATGGCGATTGCGACTAACTGCCCGTGGGGCTGCTTCGCTCCTGAGTCGCGGGACCATCTGCTCGGTGAATGCAGCTGCCTCCAGGCTGTTGGGACGGCGCTGCAGCGGTGGGGGCTGACCTTACCCCGTGTATCTTCTTGGACTGACCTCGTGGATAGCCTCTCCGATTCGGCCTGCTCCAGCACATTTACTCTCCTTGGTTTTGCGGTTTATCATTGTTGGCAGGCGCGCAATGCCAGGATCCACCTTCATGAGTATGCCACTCCCACCCTTATTGCGACGCGGGTGTTGGAGTCCGCTTCTCGATCGGCGACCTTCCCCTCTCAGGCGAACTGGGGCACCACCCGGCCCTCCCGGCCGTCTTCTCCCCTGTGGTGCCCCCCCGCCTGGCTGGCTCAAGATCAACTTCGACGGCGCTCTTCTTCCTTCTCGCCAAGCCGGGGTGGGGATTGTGGCTCGTGATTCCTCTGGTACGGTCCTCTTTGCGGCCGGCCGGCCGCTGCTGCAATGGGATCCGGGCCGAACGGAGATGGCGACCCTGGCTGCCATTCGGGGCCACCTCACGGTTGACTGCTTCGATGCTTCAGGGGTGATCATTGAGGGCGACTGCCTCAACTTGATCAAGTACTGTCAACGCTGCTTTGACTCGCGTCTTTGGGATGCCCACTTCCCGGACACTGATGCGTTGGGCTTCCTTTTCGAGCTTCCTCGTGTCCTGCTCCGACATGTTCCGCGGGCGGCCAATCGGGCTGCGGATGTTTGTGCGCACCTTGCTATTTCCTGTACCTTCCGGTGGTCATGTTCTGTGGACTTCCCGCCGGTTCTCTCTGAGGTTGTTCAGAGGGACCGGGCGAACATCCTTGTTTTTTTACCCGCTTTTGCGGTCCTTTTTTCTCTTTCCGTTCTAATGCAAATACAATTTCTCAAAAAAAAAAAACTGATTTGCACGTAAAATTGAGCTTATTTATGGACTCAAAAATCTCCCATTAGAAAACCCGGCCCAAATCAGGATGTGTCTGCCGGCGGAAAGCTCAATTCAACCCGGCGTACGGGCGTAGCATGCCTTAACCTGCGCCGAGCTTGAAGACGAAGCAGAACACCGGCGCAAAAAAAAATGGCTTCCCGCCTCCAGCTCGGCTCCGACAACACAGTCCTTCTCAGGGTCACCCACTCCAACATCAAAGCCTTCTCCGCCGAAGTCCGCTTCGACCTGGAGGTAGATAACCTCTCCTCTTCCCAAAGCTTTTTGCTGCTTCGACTCCCAACCCTTGAACCCCTGGATTTCCGATCCACCTTCAGATGTCCGTGGAGGCGGCCAAGGAGAAGCTCTGGAAAAAGTGCGGGACCTCGGTTGATCACATGTTTCTCGAGCTCTACGACGACGCGAGCTCCAAGATCTGCGATCTGATCGACAATGCAAGGCCATTAGGGTTTTACTCCCCGTTGGACGGGTTGGTGAAGTTTCAATTACTTGCTTGTTGTGTAGATCGGCGTTTTTCTTACTGTAGATTGTGTATCTGCTGTATTTTGTCTGGCATCTATAGAAACCGTAGAGTTACTGAATATCAAATTTTATTTAGTGGTTCTTCGTCTTCATAGGTGGGGAGATGTAGAATTTGGGATTTATGTTGATCTTTGAGCTTTCTTATTTAGCTGCTCGCCTTCTCTGTGATTGTTTTGGAGGAGATAAAGCTGCTTAGAACTGATGGAAGTCTTGCATTATCATTTATCTCTTAATTTCACATAATGTAAGAGTCAGGTTCAATGTTTAGATAAGACACTCTTCATCTTTCATTGCAGAATCAAACTGCAGAATTTGTACATTATCTGCAATTAATCAATATGTTACTATGTTTCAATTAATCTAGTGAAACTTTAGGGTCTGTTTGGCGCGGCATTATAGCTCCGGTGAGTTTGGACAAAAACGACATTGTTAGGAAAATTAGTGTTTGGCATGATAACGGTTATAACTGCCACCAAGAACAAAAAACTACTTTTGAACATAACAGTGGATGGAGTTCTTTAGGTGAGGTCCGGTGTTTACGAACGATGATTCATAATCGCCGTGTTCACAACTGCCACCACCATGCCAAATAGGCCTTTCGAATGTTAATGATTTTTGAGGTGAGATAATTAAATGTGACGAAGAACCCTGGGACTCTGGGACTGGGTTAAAGAAATAGAAGTTATTAAGAAGGAACTCATAATGGAATGGTTACAAGAGAAAACTCGAGCTTAGCTGATTATGCTGCAAAAATAATAAATATAGAGCAATAAGCTTATTTTCCTTAGTTTGTTTCTATTACTGTTGTTCTTATGTAGCTTGATATTCCATCAATAGTTGCCAAACTGTTTGCTGTCTTTTGTAAACTTTTTATTCCATGTGGAGTGAAGAAAAAGCCTTCCCATGGAATTTAAATAGCGTTTGTTTTAATCAACTCTGCCGTGATTCTTTTAAAATGAATCCCCTTTGTTTCTCTTTTTTCTTTTATTCACACCATGTATTTTTCTTTCAAAGGTACCACATTAAAATTATAGATCTTGATCCATCATCAATAAGCTCTGGTGGCTGGTTGGAAGACACCTCGTTGGTTAAGAAGTATGAGATTTCAGAAGAAGCATATGATAAGCTTGACTGTAAGTCTCTTGAACCTATAACATGAAAATCTACTTCGGTTGTAGGTTACTTTGTTGTAAACATGATGTTTTAGATATATCTATTTGAAGATTTTTGGAAAACTTGAGTTTATTAGAGAGAACCGGAAAAGAACAACTATCAATGTTGAACTATCACTCACAGTTGAATATATGCGTTATTTCAAATATTTTTTTCCCGCTGCTCATTATACGTGATATGTCATGTGTATTGTATTCTATATATATGTTTGCTTGGCCCTGATTGGGGCAATTTAATACAATTTCTCTCTATTCTTCTTGGTATCAAAGGGAAACACACGATACACGTCTGCCTCCGCCGTGTTCACGCAAGTCCAGCTTCGTCACTGCGTCCGCGTCTCTTCCCGTGTTCGGCGTTCGTCCCGGCGTCCGCGCCCAGGGCTTACGCCGCTCCTCCAGCGCATTCGGCGTTCGCATCGTCCGTGCCTAGGCCTTCTGGCGCGCACCTCCAGCGCCGCTCACGCCTAGGGCTTCCGCCGTTCCTCTTCGCCCGCTCCTCCCGCACCGCCTCCAACGCCTAGGGCGTCCCGTGACGTCGCTCCTTCCTTCTCCAGCGGACTTTGCAGCTTCAGCGCCCTTCTCCGCCCATTTTTCTGGGCGGCCCTTTGTCTTCGACCGTTTTGTCCTCCATGGGGCTTCCAGAGACATCGTGGAGGAGCGACGCGATCTAAGGGACACTCGTAGGATGTGGTTTCTTCTGTTTTTGAGTTCTTCGTTTTGCTAGTTTCCTTCGAGCGGTCAACGATGGGTGATTCCTCCAAAATCTCATCGTCTCCCCACACGGGTGCCCTCCATGGTTCCTCTGCAGATCCTCCTCGGTGCCACGACCAATCTGGCTTAATAAAGATTACTACTGTTGCCTTGGATGACACAAATTATCTTGAATGGTTCAGGGCGGTATAACATGTTATTCGCTGCCACCAGTTATGTGGACATATTGATGGTACCACTGTTGAGCCACCACGTACCGATCCCTCATGGAGAAAATGGGATGCGGACAATTCCTTGGTTGTCTCGTGATTACTTCACTCTATGTCCCCTCAGGTGTATCGCAACTACATGCTTCTGGATTCTATTCATGAAATTTAGAAAAGGGCCCGTGACACCTACTCCCAGACAGGCAGTTCGACGCAGATTTATAAGCTAACTCGTCGTGTTTTGGAGCTGAAGCAGGAACCATGTCCGTTTCTGCCTACTACTCTTAGTTCGAACGACTATATCAGGAGCTGGATTACTTCAACACCTTTACCGCTGCTTTGCACTATTGATGCGCATGCTCTTCAGAAGGATAAAGACCGCTTTCGGGTTCATGTCTTTCTTATGGGGTTCAATCTGGAGTTTGATGCAGTTCGTCTGCATGTTCTCCACCACGAGCCTCTTCCCTTTCTTAGGGAAGCCTTTAGTATGCTCCCTCGGTGATGAGAAGCGTCGTCACTCTCTTGATTCCTCTACCGACCACTCTGCTCTTGCTGGGATTGCTCGCGGACCTCCCCCTTTATGCAGCCACTGTGGGAAGAAAGGGCGTACTAAGGACATCTGTTTTCGTCTACACCATCATCTTGCTCCCTCTGACCGGGGTTCTGGTGCTCGTGGGAAAGGTGATCACCGTGGTAGTGGTCGTCAGGCTGGTGTTCACACACCATATTATGTGCATTCAACTGAGGTTTACGAGGACAACTCTGGGGGCCTTTCTACTATGGAGTTAGAGGTCTTTCGCCATATATTGTGTTCTCATTCTGACACCACATCGACTGATGCTATTGTCGCGTTTGCGATTTCAGGAATCTCTAGTGCTCATGTCGTGTCTTCATTCTCTTCCGAGTGGATCATCGACTCGAGTGCGACGAATCACATGACCGGCTCTACCCAGGTTTTACCTTCTATACTCCTCTCTTTGGTCACGATAAAGTTATTGCTGTCAATGTTTCCCTTTCTTCCATTGCTGGCAAAGGAACCATTGCCTGTTCTCCCGACCTATCTCTTTCTTCTGTGTTGCATGTCCCTTTGTTTCCTCACAATACTCTCTCCACTAGCCACTCAACTACTTCTTTAAATTGATTTGTAACATTTTTTCCTGATGTTTGTATGTTTCAGGATTTGGACACGAAGCGGATGCTTGACAGTGGTAGGAACGTTGGCGGATTGTACTTGCTGAACTAATCATTGTCTCCCAGTGCTCTCTCCTCCACAAGTGCTCCGACTTTACATGACATCCGGTGCTGACATCCGCGTCTTGGACACCCTTCTGCATTATATCTTACCAAATTGTTGTCTGATTTCAGTTGTTTAATTAGATCGTTTTATTGTGACACCTGTGAACTCTCAAAGCATGCTCTTCATAGTCTCAGTCATGTTTCTTTTCCTAGTTCTTGTTCTTTTGATGTTATACATTCTGATGTTTGGGGTCCCTCTCCTGCATGATCTTTATCTGGTTATAAATGGTTTGTTACATTTATTGATTGTCATTCTCATACTACTTGACTGTATTTGTTAAAAAAGAAGAGTGACTTGCTTACTTGCTTTCGATCATTTCATCAAATGGTTGTGACACAGTTCA
This sequence comes from Platanthera zijinensis, assembly GCA_039513925.1. Classification (NCBI taxonomy): domain Eukaryota; kingdom Viridiplantae; phylum Streptophyta; class Magnoliopsida; order Asparagales; family Orchidaceae; genus Platanthera; species Platanthera zijinensis. The sequence continues at coordinate 53,764,807 of CM077080.1, read as the reverse complement.
ACGACACAATTCGCGTGCTTGGTAGTGATAATGGTGGAGAGTATGATGATCAGGGCGCGTTTGATGCCCATCTTGTCGAACATGACATTATTCACCAAAACACATGTGTCCACACTTCTGCTCAAAATGGTATCGCCAAACAAAAAAATAGGCACTTATTTGAGATTGCTCGGTGTTTGTTATTTGCCATGAACCTTCTTAAGTCCGGCGATGCAGTTTTGATTGCTGCTCATCTCATTTATCGTCTACCATCACACTCCATTTCCTACGATACGCCCCTCTCCCGTGTATAAAAAAACATTGTCCACACCTCTTACATCGCTCCTCGCATTTTTGGTTATGTTTGCTTTGTTCATGTTCATACCCCACATCACGATAAACTGGATGCTCGCTCCCTCAGATGTGTTTTTGTGGGCTACTCTCCTACCAACAAAGGGTATAAGTGTTATCACCCTCCTACTCGTCATTATTACTACACTGTTGATGTTACCTTTTGTGAGGGGGAGTCATATTTTGGTGCTCGTCAGGGGGAGACAAGTAGTAGCAGTGATGGGACCATGGACTCTCCACTCCCGATTGTTGTTTCTCATATTCCCCATCCTGCTCCTAGTTCACCCAGTACTGCTTCTGTTCCTCCCACGTCTATTCCTCCTATATTATATACATACTCTCGCAGACCTCAAATCGTTGAGCAAGTGTCGTTCGTGGATGTTTTGTCCGTGCCGATGCCTGCTTCTGCTCCAAATTCAGAAGATGACCTCCATGTTCCCTCGCTCTTCTCAAAGGTAATACTGGTGGCACCAAACACCCATTGCAAATTACATCTCTTACTATCACCTCTCTCAGGCTCACAGAGTTTTTATCTCATTTCTTTTCTCTATTGTGATTCCTAAGACATGGCAGGAGGCTGTTCAGATATCTGAGTGGAAACAGGCTATGGAAGAAGAGATGTGTGCCTTAGAAAAAAAATAGAACATGACGCCTTGCAAGTCTTCCCCCTGGGAAGCGAACAGTTGGATCACGCTGGATTTTCTCCGTTAAGCAGAACCAAGATGGGGTGGTGGAGCGTCATAAAACACGCTTGGTTGCTCATGGGTATACCCAAATTTAAGGAATTGACTAACCAAGAAACCTTTTCCCCTATGACAAAGATGAATTCTATTCACGTGATCCTCACTTGTGCTGCTTTTCTTGGATGAGAGTTACAACAGCTGATGTCAAAAATGCATTCTTGCATGGTGATCTGGAAGAAGAAGTCTACATGATTATCCCTTCTGGCTTTACCAAAGAAGGGTCCAATGGAAAGGTCTGCCGTCTGCAGAAATCCCTATATCCTCTGAAACAGTCCCCTAGAGCCTAGTTTAGACGGTTTAACAAAACCCTGCTTCAACTGGGCTATACTCAAGGACAAACCAATTTTACTCTCTTTATCAAGAGGAGAGGAGCTCAAATCTCAATACTTATTGTATATATGGATGACATCATCAGTACAGGAGATGACCCAGAGGAGATCATGCACTTAAAAGAACAATTGGACAAAATTTGAAGTCAAAGATCTGGGAAAGTTGAAATACTTCTTCGGAATTGAAGTTGTGAGGTCTCGTCGGGAATCTTCATTTCTTAGAGAAAGTATACCCTTGATCTTCTTGAGAAAACTGGTATGGTTGGGTGTGCTCCCGTAGATATGCCTATTGAGGCTAATCACAAGATTGATGTTGATACTAGTGGGGAGAAAGTTGATGTTTTACGGTACCAACGATTGGTTGGAAAACTCATATACTTATCTCATACTCGTCCTGATATTATGTATGTCGTGGGTGTCTTAAGTAGGTTCATGCACGCTCCACAATTTGTCATCAACAGGCTGAATATCAGGTATTGAGATACCTCAAGAAGTTTCCAGGACGTGGGATTCCATTCTCTGCAAAACAATCTTTGGAAATTGAAGTGTTTTCATATACTAATTGGGCTGGTAGTTAAGACGATAAAAAGTCTACTATCGGGTATTGCTCATTTGTGGGTGGAAATCTTGTCTCTTGAAAGAGCAAGAAACAAAATGTTGTTGCTCGCTCAAGTGCTGAAGCGGAGTATAGGGCTATGACACAAGGAGTATGTGAGGGGTTGTGGTTGAAGACAATTCTCCAAGATTTGAGTCTCCAGGTGAACAAATCAGTTACTATCTATTGCGACAATAAAGCTGCCATCAATATTGCACACAATCTGGTTTAACATGATAGGACGAAACATGTTGAAGTTGACAGACATTTCATCAAAGATCACCTAGGCAAGAGAAATATCTGTACTTCGTTTGTGAATTCATATGATCAACTAGACGATGTCTTCGCCAAGGGGTTAAGTTGTGACAACTTCATGAACGATACAATCAAGTTGGAGATGATTGATATATATTCCCAACTTGAGGGGGAGAGTTGAATATACGTGTTATTTCAAATTTATTTTTTTCACGCTGCTCATTACACGTGATATGTCACTTGTATTGTATCCTATATATATGTTTGCTTGGCCCGAATTAGGGCAACTTAATACAATTTCTCTCTATTCTACCCACTCCTCTATCCACCAGATCCAACCCAGCTTACTCACAAAAAGTGGTAAAATAAATTTCTTTATAGTAACTAACAATAGGTGGGTTTTGGAAGCGGTCTTCAATATTTTATAGGTAACAGCACAACTTCATGGACATATCAATAAGTTGTCAATGAATTTCTTGGGGGAGATGAATTGACTGATATATTGAAGTCTTTAGTAAAGGGGTTTAGAAAGAAGGGGATTCTAAGATAACGTGCATAAAGTAGGGGGTGAGCAATTAAATTGATTCTTCCATAGGAATATTCACAATCTTGATTTATGAAACTTAACGAGAATTGCAAGTAGACAAGCTCTATCTTAGATCAATGTTAGACACTCACATACAATATAGTAACAAAAGACTAGTAAAAACGAGAAGGTACATGCGCGTGATATACCATAGGTTGCCTTGTGCAACGAAAAATCAAATCCGTGATAGGTTCGAGTGCGGCGAGTATGAACTAGGTCAATAATTGGGTGGCAGTAACAATGGAGCCCGGGGGATGATGTAAGGAGCTTATGTTGGTTGGGCTAGAGGGAACAGGCCGTCAAGAATGTGGCTTTACTGGCCATGATTGTTTATTATGAGAAAACTTGGTTGGGAGGAGGTGGAGTGAAGGATTTGTGTTATGGGTGAGTGGAGGGCTCGGGTGAAGTGTTGTGTTGTGGGCCGGAGGCCTGGGAGCTGCTCCCCTTTAGGATCCAGAGTCCCGCCCTTACAGCCGGCGCCACAACATGGGTCCGCGGGGCCCATACGCACCCCAACCCATCTCCGCACTTGTTCTCGGTGCGGCGAGATGTTGAGGCGGGGACTTGATCCCTCGACCTCCTTGATATAAGCACTTAATGCTTGCTCGCATCACATCTTTTGGTGATGCGAGCAAGCATTAAGTGCTTATATCAAGGAGGTCGAGGGATCACGTCCCCTCCTCAACATCTCGCCGCACCGAGAACACGTGCGGATATGGGTTGGGGTGCGTATGGGCCCCGCGGATCCATGTTGTGGCGCTGGCTGTAAGGGTGAGACTCTGGATCCAAAAGGGGAGCAGCTCCCAGGCCTCCGGCCCACAACATCAAAATGCGCATTTTGATGTTGTGGGCTGGAGGCCGTGGATCAGTTGGTGATGTGAGCAAGCGTTAAGTGCTTATATCAAGGAGGTCGAGGGATCAAGTCCCCGCCGCACCGAGAACACGTGCGGAGATGGGTTGGGGTGCGTATGGGCCCCGCGGACCCATGTTGTGGCGCCGGCTGTAAGGGCGGGACTCTGGATCCAAAAAGGGGAGCAGCTCCCAGGCCTCCGGTCCACAACATGTTGGTTGGTCATTGGCCGGAGCCGAAAGGGAAGATAGAGTAGTGATGGCTAGTAGAGGCAAAGAACAACAGAGGCTCTGGGCTATTAAAGCTTGTATGGAAGGAAAGGCTGTTAGGAGGCTACTGCGTGAGTTGGAGGAGTAGTACCGGTCGATCGCAACAACTGTGAGTTGCTTGCAGAACCCACTGGGCTACGAGGAAGGGTTTAGCAACACAGGTCAAGGGCAGACTCGTGATTGGAGGTCATTAGTGGTGGCGGGAGATTGCTGCAATGCAAAGTCATGTGTTAGTAATGTGTGAAAGGGCTTCAACCAAAGTCGAAAAAGCTCGAACAAAAAAGTGTGTTTTTCTTTTTAGTTTATTTCTCTCGCTTCTTTAACCATAAGCCAATGGGGGAAGGCGGGGGGGGGGGGGGGCAAAGATTTAGACTATTGGGTAAAATCAAAGGTGGGTTTGATTAATTATAGGAGACCAACAATGAAACTGTTACAGTTGCGCATGCTGACAGGACACGCGCACGCCAACGAGATGTCGTGGTGAGTCCGCACGCGTAGAGAGACAATGATGGGTCTGTCTGGAGGAGAGACCAAAGTCGCACCACCAACATGATAATTTGATTTGCATTTGTTATGTTATTTTCATTTATGTGTACGCTTTATTATTCACACTGTTTTTCGTTGTCCGCACCCCTCACTTATAAGAGGTTGTGTTGTACTCTTTTTCATTATGCTTGGATGTATGGAAATTAGGGTTGCTCCCTAGCTTTTCGTCTCGTTACCTCTTCCTTCGTCTTCCTCATCTCCATCGACCCTTCCTTTTGTCAGATTTCTCTCCAGGATCGTATCAATTTGGTTCAACCCGCCTCATCATCCGTCATCTAGCCGTCGGTGCTCGAGATTATGCTACATTTCCACTCCTGCTTCTGCTGAAACCTGTAACTTCTACTTCGCTGAAACCCACGACTCCGTCAACGCCCGATTTCGCCGATTCTGCACAGGTTACGCCTGCTTCCGCCGACCGGAACCCAGCCCGCCAAGCCGTCGCTCCCAACGAGCTCCTCCAAGCACCGATCCGTCGTCTCGGCGCAGGGATCCCGTCTTCCGCCAATTTTGCACAGATCCCTCCGTTCCGTCATTCCGTGGCTTCTTTGACTGACAGAAACCCAAGGCCGCCAATCAGACGCTCCTAGCGACTATGTCAACTCCTCCAAGAACCGATCTGTTGCAACAAGGGCGCGCCCTCTATGCCACCGTCCCTGTTCCCCTGCGTCAGCGGCTCTCCGCCATCCTCGCCTTTAGGCCTCCATCCGCATGACTCCCAAGTCCCAACACCCGCTCCGTCGACGGTCCTCTTTTTGATCCCGACGCCTTGAGCCGCTGCGCGTTGGCTCAGGAACAACTTGTCGCCTCCATGTACGCATCCCTCCGCGCCCTCCACTCCAAAATTGACTCCCTCTAGATATCCGCCGCCGCCGTTTCCGCCGTGTCCGACTCCGTCTTACCCATGGACGGAGGCTCTCTCCTCGACGCCAGGCCGCCGCTCATTCCATCCGGGACCACTCCTCCGCCCACTCCGGGCCAGTCCTTCGTCTCCCTCGACATTCTCTCTTTTTTCGGTGCTGACCCAATGGGTTGGATCACCAAAGTGGAACAATATTTTGACCTCAACTACACACCGGAGCAGGTCAAGGTGTCTACGACTGTGGTTAGCTTGGACAGTTCGGACCTCCACTGGGCTTTGTGGCTTCGCCAATCCAACCCGTGCCTCTTCTGACCCGAGCTTAAGCAGAAGATGATCCGGCGGTATGACGCCCGCTACATCGGCTCCTCCGCTATCGAGCGTGTTTGCGGCGTCCGCCAGACATCCGGCCTAGACAATTATCTTGATGAGTTCGTTGCCCTGGTCTCCCACGTCTCCGGGCTACCGCCCGATCATTATCTGGGCTTTTTCATGTAGGGTCTACTACCACATATCCGCTCTTGTCTCCGCACGCACCACCCCGCACAGTCTTCGACTTCATGGACTTGGCGCGTCTGGAGGAAGCCAACCTCTTTTCCCAGCCACTCGCTCCTACGATCGACCACCACCAGCCTCGGCCGCCTTGGGGATCACCAGCCACGACCCCTCCATCGCGGCCACCACCGTGGGAAAACCGGCTGGGCCGCCCACCGGTCCCTCAGCGCATCTCAAATAGTGATTACGATGAGCTTCGCGACAAGGGTCTCTGTTTTTGGTGTTGTCAACCCTACTCCCCCAACCATGAGTGCTTTGTGAAGTTCCACGCCATCATCGACGGAGACAACCTTGAGGTTACCTTGGCGACTTTGAGGCTCTGGAGCTCTCAGCAGGGGATACACCTCTCGACCCTACCGCAACTATGTTCTACCGCCTGGAGTTATTCTGTGCCTCGACGAGCAGCATCTCTGGCCAGCAGACCATGCTGCTCTTGGGCAAGCTACGAAATCGCCTGATCATCATTGTGGACAGCGGCGCAAGCCACAACCTCATCTCTGAGTGTTTGGTGTAGCAGCTCCGTCTTCCCTCGGTTCCCTTTCCGATTGTTGCAGTCTGCCTGGGCGATGGGCGCCACCGACCGACTCAGGGCTGTTACTCTGTCGCGTCTCTCTCTGCGGGGTCCTGTTTTGTGACCGCAGACTTGTACGCATTCGGCCTAGGCGGTATCATCGCCATTTTGGGGGTGGCTTGGCTCCACACGCTCGGCGATGTACGCGTCAATTAGGCAACTATGACCTTCCAGTTCCTACACTGGGGCCAGCCATGCCGCCTCGACGACGACTCCACTCTCCTCCGCTCTTTGGTCTCCCTCTGCACGAGATAGCGAACCACGGACGTCGGTCTCTCCGTCGGGCTGTGGCCCCTCTCGGGCCCGTCTTATGTGTCTCTTCCTTCCCTGATGGACCACCCAGAGTTTTCCACTACGCTCGCTGACGTCTTCCAGCCTCCGACAGGATTGCCACCAGTCCGGTCACCTGACCGCGCCAATTCCCTCCAGCCTAGGACCATACCAGTCTTGGCGCAGGCGTTCCGTTCTGACCAGTCGGAAGTATGAGCTTGAGCCTCTAGTGTTGGGGATGGTGATAGGGGGCCTCACCCGTTCCGGTACACGCCCATTTTCTAGCTCGGTTCTTCTTGTCCAGAAGAAAGACGACAGTTAGCGCCTTACTACCCAGTACCCAGCTGAGCTACTTTGTCGCCGCTAGACCTTCAAGGGGACTCTGGCTCGCAGGAGGTCTTGTTGTTGGGTCTTACCGCCTGAAGTCCGAAACTACATGGCCGCCCCATGATCATTTCTGTCGTCATCCCTATGCCCACTGCCTTGGGTACAAGACATTTTTTTCTAGGCGGCGACATTGTTACGGTTTCCCATGCCGCAGGACACGCACACGCCGACGAGGCATCGTGGCGAGTTCGCACTCGGAGGAAGACGATGACGAGTCCGTCTGGAGGAGGAGAGACTGAAGTGCGCCACCGACATGATTATTTTATTTGCATTTGTTATGTTATTTCCATTTATGTGTACACTTTATATTCGCACAGCTTTTTCGTTGTCTGCACCCCACACCTATAAGGGATTGTGTTGTACTCTTTTTCATTATGTTTGGATGTATGGAAATTTGGGTTGCTCCTTAGCTTTTCGTCTTGTTCCCTCATCCTTCATCTTCCTCACTTCTGTCGGTCATTCCTTTTGCTGGATTCCTCTCCAGAATCGTATCAGAAGCACATATACTTTCATTAACCTTACGTATCATATCTAAAACGTTTCAGAGTCAAAAAAACTCTCGGAAACCCATCCCCGAAACTCTCAGAAACTTTTTCTTTTAATTTTAGGTAAATTGTTTCTAGATACTACCAAATATGTCTAAGTAATAGGAGTGTAATAGTTTGGTTTGCTTTGGTTTTTAAACAAAACCGCAAACCAAACCACAATCTTGTGGTTTCAAAAATCTAGAACCGAACCGCGTAGACCATTGGAATTGGACCGAACCGTGCCGACCATTGGAAACATATAGTTTGATTGGTTTGAGTTATTTTAAAAAATGAAAATATAAATTTGTTAAAATTGTACGAAAATTAATATGCATATATAAAATTAATATGCATATATAAAATTAATATGCATATATAAAATTTAATGTAAGTACTAGATAGTTTGTTGTGATTGCATATAATTTTAGGGGACTTGAAGAAGCAAAAAATGATATTTAAAAAATGCTCATTTATAAAATGAGCATTTATTGTTGTGCAATAAAAATTGCATAGGAAAAAACATAAAAAGTGCTAGCATATATGAATGTGAGAGTTAACCCGTAAAAAATGCATAGAAAAAACATAAAAAGTGTAACAGAACGGTTAAAGGAGATATATCTTGCTTAGTAATTCACAGCCTTGGAACCTTCCTATATTGACATAAACTGTACAAACCTAAAACATAAACTGAAGAAATATATACTGAAGAAACATAAATAGTGGGAAGGAAAACCTAAATAATAAATTGAAGCATAAACTAAAAAACTAAAGCAAAAATTTCATGGCAAGATAAGAAGGAAAGGGGTAGGAAGTCAGAATCCTACCACAAGCTCAGAACTGCAACCGTGCAGTTGCTCAGAATAGCAAGCCGGAGGCGAGATCGGGATGCCAGGAAGGTGTCGAAACCTCGAAGGTACGTCGTTGGAAGTACTTTGAGTGCGGTTTGCGGGCTTGCGGCAAGGTCGGGACTCTGGGGTGTAGAGGTACGTCGTTGGAAGTACTTTGAGTGCGGTTTGCGGGCTTGCGGCAAGGTCGGGACTCTGGGGTGTCAAAGATTCAAAAACAGGAGGAGCGTAAACCTAAAGGCTAAAGCTTTTAATATATTTATTAAGAATTTAAGGTGTTATATTATATTATTATTACTTTATTATTAGTCAGCAACAAGACAGGCTAGACACTAGACAGTTGAAAATCTGTGAACGGCATTACAACAATATATCGTGTTAAAAAATATTTTAATTAATGCATAAACTGCTAAAGACTCTCAAGGGTCCGTTTGATTCCACGTTTTTCTCCCTTGCGGTCCGACAACAATAATTTTTTTCCTTTTTCTCCAGTTTGTGTGGGCGTTGCGTCTGAATTGCGGGATTAAATCTCTGTTGAATCGAAGCTTTCTCCATAGCTTCGTGAGGCTCCTTTTCAACGCTCTGGTCTCGACGCGCGCAACTGCAACCTCCATGCGATCCTTCCCGACAGGTAGCTGCTCCACTCCCCTCTTCCATCTCCAGCGGTATATCCTTCGTTTGCATCGACGCCGGCGTATTATCCTCCAAGCCCGGGGAATCGACGACGATGCCGGTAACAGATCCGGTGCCGGTGAAGATCGCCGACACCGAATCTATCTGTTTTTTGCCCTTAAAAATCTACGGCCTACTATTTTTGTCAGTGCCAACGACAGATCTGGTGCCAATGAAGATCGTCGGCACCGGATCTGTCTTTTTTTGCCCTAAAACAGCTTCGGCCTACTGTTTTTGCCGGTGTCGGCGACAGATCCGGTGCCGGTGAAGATCACCGACACCAGATCTGTCCGTTTTTGCTGGTGAAGATTTGTTTTTTGCTGGATCTGTCCATTTTTTTAGGGTGAAGATCTGTCCGTTTTGATGAGGGAGATAGATAAGCCCCGTACATTGAGTTTAAAATTTGGGATGCATCGAGATAATACTCTAGATTAATTTGATTATAATTGTAGAAATCAGCCCAAAGCTTGTATATCTGTATTGAGTGTCCAAATACAAAGAGAGAATACAAATATATAGGAGAGAAGAGAGAAGAATAAATCCTATACATGGTGTGGGACTAAAAAAGGAGAGAGAAATAAATAAAATGGGCCAATAATGGGCCCCTTTACATGGGCTTTTCTAACACTCCCCCGCAAGCTGGAGCGTACAAGTCGTATAATCCAAGCTTGGATAAGCACTGATAGAAGAGGGTACTTGGTAGAGCTTTTGTGAGGACGTCTGCAACCTGTTCAGTACCAGGAACATGCTTGAGTTCGATCTTCTTCATGTGGACTTTCTCTCGGATGAAGTGACAATCTACCTCAATGTGCTTTGTTCTCTCGTGAAAGACCGGGTTCTTGGCTATATGTATGACAGCTTGACTGTCACATAAGAGGAGAGCAGGTGAAGAGAGCCTGACCCCAAGGTCAGCAAGGAGACTCTCAATCCACGTGAGTTCCGAGATAACAGAGGCCATTGCCCGATATTCTGCTTCTGCTGAGGATCGAACAACTACTGCTTGTTTCTTGCTCCGCCAGGTAATCAGATGTTCTCCAAAATATGTGCAGAACTCGCTAGTGGATCGTCGATCATCCAGAGATCCTGCATAATCAGCATCAGAGTATGCCACCAATGTTGGAATTGAAGGTGAGGTTTTGTATACAAGTCCTTGGCCAGGAGCTGTCTTAAGATATCTGAGGTTTCGTTCCACTGCTTGAAGATGAGAGCTCCGAGGAGAGTGCATATATCGGTTGACGATTCCCACAGCGTAGGATATATCGGGTCTTGTAACCGTTAGATAGATTAGTTTCCCAACGAGGCGACGGTAATATTCTGGATTTTGTAGAGGAGTATCTGACTCCGATGCCTAAGCACATAGTTTGTGATTTACCTCCATGGGTATGTTCACAGGTTTGCAGCCGGAGTAGCCTGCATCATGAAGGAGATCTAGGCAGTACTTCCGCTGAGAGAGGACCAAACCATCTGGCCGTCTAGCAACCTCCAGACCTAGGAAGTACCGAAGATGTCCCAGATCTTTAGTTTGAAAAACGGAGCTCAGATGTTTCTTTACCGTCTGTATTCCGTTTGAATCGTCGCCAGTAATGATCATGTCATCGACGTATACCAATAAGAGAACCGTACCCGTTGCCTGGTGGCGAGTAAATAATGAGAAGTCGGCCGAGCTTCGAGTAAAACCAATTTCCCGGAGAACCTTGTTGAACTTATCGAACCATGCCCGAGGTGATTGTTTGAGGTCATAGAGCGATTTGTGAGGATGACATACCCGAGACTCCCCCGTGGTCTCAAACCCGGAAGGTTGATGCATGTAAACCGTTTCGCGGAGGTCTCCATTCAGAAAGGCATTCTTGATGTCTAGTTGAAATAAGGGTCATTGTCGATGAACAGCCACGGAGATGAGAATGCAAACCGTGTTGAGTTTGGCTACCGGGGAGAATGTCTCGTCATAGTCAAGACCCTGTTGCTGGGTGAAGCCCTGAGCGACCAAGCGCGCTTTGAGTCGGTCAATGGTCCCATTAGGAGCATGTTTGATGACAAACACTCATTTGCATCCAACTGGTTTCTGTCCGGGAGGAAGGGGCACCAAGGTCCAAGTCTTGTTTGCCCAAAGCGCAGTCATTTCTTCTTCCATGGCAGCACGCCACCCAGGATGTTGAAGAGCCTCCTGGACGGAGTTAGGAATAGAGACCGAGGATAATGATGTAGCCAATATTTGTAGTTGTGGAGAGAGCCGATGTAGGGACACACAGTTGACCAGTGGATGTGTTGTAGAGGCGGGCACCGGAGCAGCAGAACGCGGAGAATCCAAGGGCGAAGACGACTGCAGAGGGGCAACGGGAAGAGGAGGACGACGAGAGTAGACCCGATTGACAGGCGACCGCGAAGGAGCAGGTGGGGAATGTGGTATAGGGAGGGGAAGAGGCGTGTGGACCGGGATAACAGGTCGAGGAAGGGAAGATGGAAGAGTGGTGGTTGGTGGAGGAGTCTGCGGAGGAGGAGGGAAGAAGGGTTGATCCTCCCGGAAGGTAACATCAGCGGACACAGAGACTGTTCGAGTAGCGGGTGAGTAACAGACATAGCCCTTCTGGGTGCGGGAGTAGCCGACAAAGATGTGTTTTACTGCGCGGGGGTCTAGTTTCTCGATAGGGGGACCAAGGTGATGGACGAAGCAAGTACGTCCAAAAACCTTGGGTGGGAGGGAGAAGGGTGGAGCTAAGGGAAAGAGAAGGCTGAAGGGTGTAGCATGTTGGAGAACCGACGAAGGGAGGTGGTTGATGAGATAGCACGCAGTAGAGACGACGAAGTTCCAGTAAACTTTGGGAACATGCATGTGAAACATGAGAGAGCGAGCCACATCAAGAAGGTGACGGTTCTTGCGTTCGGCTACCCCGTTTTGTTGAGGGGTGTAGGGACACGATGTCTGATGTACAATCCCGAAGTCCGCACAAATATTGGCAACCTCGTGGCTAGTGTACTCGTGGGCATTATCAGAGCGGAGGATCTTGATAGTAGTAGAAAATTGCGTTAGAGTTTCTAACACAAATGCCCGAAAGACACGAGGAAGCTCGGAGCGATCACGAAGTAAATACAGCAATGTTGTACGCGAGTAGTCGTCAATAAACGTTATAAAGTAACGATAACCAAAGATACTCGTAACCTTGTACGGACTCCAAATATCAGAATGTATTAAAGCAAAAGGAGCAGAGCTCCGAGTACAATTTGCAGTAAAAGAAGAGTGTGACTGTTTGCCAAGAATACAAGAATCACATTTAAATGACTGAAGAGATACATCAGGGAGCGTCTTCTGGAGGATAGGAAGAGGAGCATGCCCAAGACGGCAATGCCAATCACTGGAGGACACGGAAGAGAGAGCTGTAGGATAAGCATCAAGGAGGTAGAACCCATTCTGCAGTCGTCCTCTACCAATGGTAGTCTGCGTCTGCTGATCCTGTATCAAAAAAACCAGTAGAGGTGAAGGTAATATAGCAGTTCATATCATGAGTAAGACGGCCAACGGAAAGTAAATTAAATGGGGATGTCGACACATAAAGAGCGGAGCGAAGAGAGATGGAGGGGTGGATCAAGAGATCAGCACACCCAGAGACCGGAACAAGCGCACCATTCGCCACAGTTATAGATGTTGTATGAGGAACATCTGAAAATCTTGGCGGCAGTAGAGATGTAATGTGGTGAGTGGCTCCCGAGTCCAGGATCCAACGGGAACTGGAGGAGATATATGCACTACCTGTAGTGGAAGTGGAGGCAATACCTGCAGTAGAGGTGGAGGTAACCGAAGCAGAAGGAGGGTTGAGGAGCCCCTGGAGTTGCTGCAGTTGAAGGCGAACAGCTTTAAGGTCCGTACCACTGGGTGAAGGAGTATCAACAATGACAGCAGTAGGCGGACGAGGAGGGTAGCCATGTTTCTTGTGACAGACGGCTTCAGTGTGTCCATCCCTGCCGCAATAGGAACACCGAGGGCGACCTCGACCGCCACAGCCCCTTCCTCGAGAGCCCGTACGACCCCCCCCCCCCCCCCCCGAGTAGAAGATGGTGGGGGAAGTAGGGGAGGAAGGGTCTGCTGAAGAAGGACCGGAGATGGAGGTGCAGTGGGCTCCAGGGGAGGTGGGACGCGAAGTAACATAGAGCAAACATCCGAAAAGGAGGGAGTAACAGAGGATGCCAAAACCTGTGCCCGGATACTATGAAGGTGGGGCGGGACTCGAGCCATAATCATCGTAATGCAAACAGCCTCCTTTTGGGCACGCTGAGCCGCAAGATCAGTAGTGGATGGTTGGTGTTGAATCCATGCCTCCGTGAGAGTTTTAGCACGAGCCACAAAGGAAGTCATGTCCATGGCCTTGCCAACATCCAACGCCTGTAGATCGGTGATGATGTCGAAGAGGTGCTGAAGACTGTCCTTGCCTGAGTACAAGGAGTGGAGCTCTTCCCACATTGCTTTAGCGGTCTCATGATACATGACCATCTGGCAGGGCTCACCCTCCAGAGAGTTAAGGATCCAGGTCTGAACTCGACCATCATTTCTTATCCAGTCATCAGTAGTTGGAGAAGGAGGTTCCTGGGTAAGGTGACCCACAAGGCCCTTAGCTTGCAGGACCCGACGAACGGAGTGCACCCACGGGATGAAGTTTTTCTTCCCAGAGAGGGAAAGAGTAGTAATTCCAAGCTCGTCGCGGAGTTCAGGAGCAGGAGCCGGGCGGTCTGCAGGAGGGCTAGCAGTAGTGGAGTCGGTAGAAGACATGACGGTTTAGGAGAAGGGAGAAGAGCAAGAACTGCGGACTAGGCAGGTCGCGACGACTAGGCAGGGAGGTCGCTGCGAGTAGGTGGAGAACAGAGGGTAGGTCGCGGCGATTAGGCAGGTCGCGAGCGACTAGGCAGGGCACGAGCAATTAGGCAGGTCGCGGCGACAACACAGGCTGCTGCGGGCTAGGCAAGTCGCGAGCAACTGGGCAGGTCGCGGTGAGCAAGAGAAGAGCGAGCAAAAGTCAGGCCGCAGAGAGAAGGAGAGCTCGGCAAGGTTGCGGCGACCTTGAGCAGGTCGCGAGCAGAAGGTAGACGGCCGGGTTGAAGGGCAGAAATCTCACAAGAGCGTGAGTCCGCAACAGGCAGAGAGAGGAGCCCGCCAAGAGGGAGAAAAACAGCAGTGGGCAGAGGGTGATCGAACGGACAGAAGAGAGCTCGCAGCGGACACCGGGGGGAAGAGAGCTCGTCGAGCTCGCAGCGGATACAGGGGAAGAGAGCACGCCGAGCTCGCAGCGGACATAAAGAGGTCGCAGCGGACAGAGTGGAGGTCGCGGCGGACTGCGGGAGGCTGTGGACCCCACAGGGCAGAGAGAGGGCTATAAAAAAGAACAGAAGGGGAGTGGATCCACGGGAAATGAAGAGAGAGTAGAGGGAGCGGATAGAAGAAGGTCAGTCCGCAAGAGGCTATGCGAGAAGGGGGGGGAGCGCGGACTCAAAAAGCAGACCGCGGAGACCGCAGGGCGCCGGGAAGCGGGGGACGTGCGGATTTGAGTTTTGAGTCCGCAGGAGTCTCGTAATCTGCCTCTGATACCATGTAGAAATCAGCCCAAAGCTTGTATATCTGTATTGAGTGTCCAAATACAAGGAGAGAATACAAATATATAGGAGAGAAGAGAGAAGAATAAATCCTATACATGATGTGAGACTAAAGAAGAAGGAGAGATAAATAAATAAAATGGGCCAATAATGGGCCCCATTACATTGGCTTTTCTAACAATAATGAAATCAAATATTTAAGTAGATTTCTTATAGTGAATTATATCATTTGCTATAGGTATTTATACTTTTGACATATGAATGAGTGTGAATGTATTAGTAGTAATGAAATTTTTCCAAAAACCCATGGTTTGAATAGGCATTTCTATTTCAATTATATTTTGAAGAGTCATAAGAATTATGTTGTGTAGAGAATGTGTAATTTACTGTAGCTTTTTTCATTGATGGGTAAACCTAAGGAAGGTGGAGTGTTGGCTACATGAGATGCAAATGAGGTCTTGATCTATTGCGAGCTCCGTGTGAAAGAAATTGAACTCGATAATAGGTCAACCACACACTTTAGTAAATATGGATGAAATAATTTAGTGGCGAATTTTTGAGCACGCACTGGTAAACAATACGATCGAGGGCAAATGAAGAATAAATGAGATATGTTGAAAAAGGAATGGAAATTATGGAAGAATCTGTCTGTTTATTGTGCATGAATTGAATGTTGATTATGATAATACAAAATAACAGAAACACCTCCGCTGTTTTACCAAACCGTTTTTCCATTCTGAATAGCTTTGTTATCACTATTTTACCAAACTGTTTTTCCATTATGAAAAGCGTTATTCCCACAGTTTCATTTCCACAGCTCCATTCTCACAGCTCCATTTGTCACCGCCATCGCCAAAACAAACGGAGCTTAAATCATTTATGATTAGATATATTTAAAATTTTATAATTTAATATCCTTATGGTTCAGTTCAGTTCAACTTTGCTTGGTTTGACATTCAAAATTATGAACCGAACTTAACCACACGTTTTTTAAAAAATTAGAACCTTGACCGACCCCCGCAACTTACTAAAATCGAACTGAACTTAACCGTGCAGTTTGGTTTGGTTCTGTTCGGTTAGGCGATTCAATTGGTTCCGACTTACACCCGAAAATGCCCAAAAATCTTGTTTTGCGACTCCTGTTTATGGTATATGTTTTTGTGAGACATAAACTTTATCTTTCTTTAATGATATGTGAGATATAATAATGAGAAAAAATAAAGATGTGAATATCACACATGTCATATTAATTTGTACTTTATTTAAATAATTAAAATTTAAAAAAGTATCCCGCATTCTAGGTTTTTGAAAATCAAGTTTTATGTATATGAATCGTGTCGTATCCCCGTATCCCATCTCCATCCCTTGCAACATAAGAGACCAAGGGGTATGCCTCTTTGAGAATAGAAAATTAATATTTAAGAATTTGAATGTCACAAATATGTCAAAATAATAATTTTCTGGGAAAATGTATAGATAAAATGAGAATGTTCTTGCTGCCTTATTTGTTCTTAGCACGTAGTTGGAAGGGTCTAATTTTTCATAGTTTTATTGGCCAGTTAAGTCAACCAGCCCGAACAAGAATTACATATATGAAAATAAAATGTGCTAGTAAAATAGAAAATTGAATGCACGAGCTTGTTAATTTGATGCATCATAGGTTTCATCGGGATAGAACCATGGTAACATGGTTGCCTTCTTTTAAAAATGATTTGTATAATTTATGTTTAATACCTGAGACAACACTCAACAATAGCAAATGAAAAATAAGGAAAACCAACCCCAAATTGTTGGTAACTATTGACGGGGATGAGAATGAATGTAGTCATTTTTCCTTTTGATATATGGGGGCTCAGAAAATGATTTTGATAACTGCTCTTTGGAATATAGTTGAAGATAGAGGAGAGAAATGAAAATGAATAGTTGACTCTCGCTTGTGCCTTATGGATAGATCACGGTTTTTTTTCATCCGTATCACTTTTGAATATCGTTTTTCCTTCATTTACTGTCATTCATTTTATTATTTATATTGAACAACATTCAATCTCTACTTGCATGATTTGGGAATTTCTGTATTGTAGGCAATTTTAGAAAATTCAAGGAGAGGATTCTCCCTCAGAATGCAACGACACAGGAGAACATAGTAAGCTTTCTATTTACTATGCTGCATGGTTTTTTATGCACAATGATCCGTATGTGTTTTAGCGTAGTATAACTGATTATAAAAAATGGTTTCATAAGTGAAAAAAGTGAGGCACTGTTACTTATTTTGGAAAGTTCCTCTTTGTTCTAAATATTAACTATGATGGTGATGTGCACCATTTCCTTGGGTTCATTTGGTTGGGTATTGTTGTAGATGTAGTATGCTGAAAAGTTGCTGTAGGTAAGTATCCATAAGAAGCTGCTGTGTTGTAATTCGGTTGCACCTTTGATGCTATATTCTAAAAAGCAAATACAACTTACTATAAAAAAAGATTTTTTGTAGTGAATGATTAGGAAGAGTTGCATGTTAGCCCTCACGTAGTATAAAAAAAAATATTTTGAGTTTCTTGAGATAATTTGAACATCACAAAAAAATGTATGCGATAGCATAAACAAATGATATTATGCAACATAAACTTGTCACTCATATGGCCCATGGATGAACATCGATAAACACATTAGAAACATCTTGAATTCAAAGAGGTCGGGGTGTGCCTTTTCACAAAGAAACCTAAAAAGGGCAGCTCATGTCAGACTTCTAAGTGAAAGGAGGTGCAAGAATAAACTGAATCTTATATTGAAATTTGAAGAAAAGTTGGACTTAAGTAATAATTTAAATCTCAAATATCAGAGGTGTCTTTTCAAAGCAAGTGGTGAAGTTTTGCTAGAAACTTTACAGTTAAGCAAGCTTTGGTGGGAGTAAACTTGAGATTAGTGCCCTCCCCGGAAGTACTCGTAGACTAGACTACCTATGAAAAAAAGATAACCATGATGTTTAGCTTATTATGAATGTGAATTGAGTCATTTTTTATATCGGTTGTCTTCTTTATAATCAAAGTTTTTGTTAGTTCCTTCCAAATTACTGGAAAGATTGCCTAACACCACAATTTTGAATGGTCTGCTTTATGTAAAGAAGTTAATGTAAAGCAAAGCATCCAAAAAGTAATTGAGAGTATTTTTGCTAACTTTAGCTTTACCATTCAGCTATCAGAGAATCATATGGAAGAGCTATGCAAAATCATTAAGGTCAGTATTATTTCTTTTATTTCCCAAGTGTTAACCCTCTAGAAAAAATCGTCATGTTATGTTTATTTCTCTCTACCTATTCCTCTCTTCACAAGAAACTATTTTTTCTTGTCTTTCAGTAGTAACAAAGGTTATCTTTTTTACATTCATAGGCATAGCACCCTGGTTGATTATTTTTGTGATATTTAACATATCTTTGATCAGATTACTTTATTAGCTAATTTGACCTTTAAGTGGTATCTTATGAACACTGCAGCATGGTTAGGATTCCTTCAGAAAAGGATATAAAAGTATCACATGCAGTTACTCCCAACTCACAATATATTTAGCAGCTGAAGTAAAAGTTATTCATAAGACTAAAGCTTTTATTCCGATTTTGAATTGATCAAGATTTTTCCTGTAATTCATTTCTTGGGAATATTAGCCAGCAAAGCAAAGTAATTGAACTTTCACCTTGACCTTTTCTTGAATTAATTTGATTTTTTCCTGTGAATTTGTGATTAATGCCATGACATTGATAAACATCACCCACGTAATATTATATTTTATGGTATTTATTTTTATTTTCTTTTTAGTAATGCCACCTTCTGCATACAGGTGGGAGACAGATGTGAAGTTGATCCTGGAGAGAAAAGGGGAACTGTCAAGTTTGTTGGTAAAGCTGAGAATGTAGCCCCTGGATTTTGGATTGGAGTTCAATTAGATGAACCACTGGGGAAACATGATGGCATGTACGTATTGTTTTTCCTTAAGCTACTTTTGGTTGTTCCATAACTTGATGGATTCTTCCATTCAGCGCTCCTTCTCTAGTCGGTATGAATATGTGGGAGACACTCCCATGAGCTTCACATAAATATAGCTTCACACTCCCATTTATTTATGAGCATTGTTAATAGCACCCCTCTTTACGTTATTAGCACACCTGCGATAGTAGCACCCTCATATTTGTATTCTCGCTATTAGCACACCATCCAAAAATAAAAAAATAAAAATAATTTTTACATACATGTGAGAACATCAAATAAAGATTCAACTAGTTCTTTTTTAACAAAATTTCACAAAATGATACAAAATGCTAATGATGAAAACTAGTTAGTAAGCTCCACAAAATGTTCCTAACTCTTCAAAATGATCATAACTTCCCAAAATGAAGAACAAGAGCTCTACAAAATTCAAAATGAGCCAGTAAGCTCCCAAAAATGAAAACCAATCCATGTCGTAGCAACCTGCACACGAATAAATGTATCATTAGTCTCTCCAAACATATTACTTAAAATTGAACTAGTAAATTAAAGTTTAATGAAAATTGAACAAGTAAAATTATACTATACCTTAGATCATAGATCGGATACATTGATAATTTGCTTCATAACATTCTTGGTGGTGGGAACTCTAATGCGTGAGATATATGGCAAGTCCCATGTCTCCGCTATAGCACTATGATATCTTGTCCATACAGAAAAAACCGGGGGTAGCGGACAATCCTCGCGCATAATCAATCGAATGAAATGATTCTCATCAACAAAGCCAATGTAAACAATCTTGTGATCATCCGTGCGTTCGGAATGCAAAGGAAGAAATGTAATGAACTGATATTTAGAATAATGAACCACGACAATGTTATAGCACGATGAAATTACTAATCCCATATCTGGCATCGACATCCATTTGTCTAATGGCGCGGGAGATACCTTGCAATCCAAGGAATCCAATAACTCCTGTAGTCTCGCTTTTCCATATATGTGTGTATATTGATTCTCATTACATGTTATTTCTCTTATAAGATCAAGGCGCACCTGCATGAAATTTTCACCCATATCCATAGCATCACTAATAACTCGGTAACCACAATGGCCATCCCCCGGCACGTTGATAGCATCAACTATGTGACTTGCAATGTAAGAGGGCATTTGTTTTCGAATTGAACTAACAAATCTATTTCTAGATGTAATCTTTTTTGCTAGTGTCTTTTGTTGCTTCTCCAAATTTTTTTGTTCACCCATTAGAACATGTTCAAAAAGAGATGGGTCTCTTTTAGTTGATTTGTACTCCACCTTGCATTTAGTAGAACTACCTTTTTGGCCGGCCTTTTAATCTCTTGGGCATTATCGGTTCTAATGTTTGGCTAGTTGTTGGATCCAATATCTCCCGTAGCTTCTTCTTCATTTCTTGTCGTTGTAAATCGGAAATATTTTCATATTTGTGAAGTATTCCATCCAATTCAAGATGTATATCCGGCATTTTGCTCTCTTTGATGACATGCACTGCTTTTGGAGCCACACTAACTTCATTCAAAGTGAGTTGTTTCCAATGTTTATGGATCATCCATAAGGGATAGGCAGTTGAGTGTTTTATGTAATTCAACAACTCATGAGCACAAGGTAAACCCATAGTGGATCTAACCTTATGTAAACACTCATTTGCATCTACACAACCACTTATTGCATATTCTTCTTCTTTTTTTTAATTACCTCCAATGCAAATATAGAAATAGAACCAAGCAACTCAACGTAAAGTGATCCTCTAAAACCCTTGGTAACTTGCATAGCACTTTGACCAAAAGACCGTTTAATTTTCGTATGTTGTAGATGAAGCATTTGGTCGAATGCTTTCCAAACAGAAGTTAAGTTGCATATCGATACTTCTAGAAATTTTTTGAGTTGGCTATGACCACTCTCCACACGATTAGTCGTGGAATTTCCCAAATGTAAATATTTATCTATCCACGCAGAGATGAAATACTCTTTGTAAGGCTCTATCCATGTGGTAACCACGTACTTGATAACATTTTGAAACTTCTCCGAATAAATACTTAACATTGAGTTATATCTCTCTTGAAATATATGCAATGTCAGAGAGTTAACTAATTGATGCCATATAATTAAGAACCATTCACAGTCTTTGCCTTGTTTAAAGTATTTCTTGCAATGGGCTAATATATTTCTACTTATATGCACTTGACATAAAATGATTGCAGAAGTTGGAAACACTACCTTGATAGCATTTATTAGTGCTATTTCCCGATCAACTACTAATACACCCGGTAAAGTTCCATGCTTTAAATTGCTCTTAAAACGCTGCAATGCCCAAATATAGCTCGTTTCTGTTTCATTAGACATAAATGCAAAGGCAGAGAAAAAACTCAAACTTGTAGAGGTGACCCCAACAATGGAAAGTAATGGTAATCGAAATCTGTTTGTCTTGTACGTACAGTCCAAGCTGAAAATATCCGGGAACATATTGCTTAGTTGCACAGCTGTGGGATGAGCAAAATACAAGCTCTCCAAGTTACCATTTATGTTGACTTTATTGTAACTTATATATCCTGCTTCGTTGATACCTCTATATAAGAACTGAATAGGAGTACTTCCAGCTAGCTCTTTCTTATACAACTTGAACTTTTCATTATAAATAGTTCGCATTATGGAGTTGGCCGGATCTCTTTTCTTGATAGTAGATAAGATTTTTCTAGGCTTAACACCGGTGACATACAGCTCTTCTACAATCTTTTGCTCTGTTTCATTTAATCGGTCGGCATACGCATGCGCCTCTAAATGGACAAACTCATGATTATGAATCCCACTTTTAAGTTTAACTTTCCAATCATCTGAACAAGATTCTTTTTGACCGATAATTGAGAATGGACAACCACATCTCTTTGTGCTACCCTTTCTTAAATTCTTCTTAACCCATCCTTTCATCCGATTGTCACATTGAAATCCGGCCCTATCACAGCCAAGGAATACTCTGGGCCTTGATTTATCTGTAATTTTATCAGCTCTTTGAATTATCACTACAAAGCCCAAAACTCTCCCGGTATTACGGGTCCATTCAATTAGATCATCCTTACTTGGAAATGACAAATCCGTTACAAAATGATTTGAAACATCTAATTGGATAGTAGTAGGCTGCTCACCCATAGTGGAGTTCATTCTGGATAATGGGTGCAGAAGATTGTTGGATGAGTTGCAAATAGATAGAAATTATGGATAATCTAGTGAGAAAATCACATGGCAACTGTTAGTAATTGCCTTTCTAAAATGGTTCTTAATTAGCATCCAGTAAGAAATATTTGATGGATGAGCTTACAAGATTATATCAGAGATTTATGACTGTGAAATAATACAATGCCAAATTAATCATTAGCAAAATATGCCTCTGATATGGTTCCCAATAATTAGCAATGAAGTTATAGGTTTAGGAAGGACATACATCATTCTATCTAGACTACCCTTGCTCCTATGGTAACTCAATATTTCTTTGAATTATTTGAAGCTGCTCAAATGGCAGAGATGGAGCAGACCATGATTGAAGCAAAAACATTGAATTTACAATGCAGAGCATGAAGCTACAGGTAAGAGGAAATTAACCATTCATAGCACTGTCGTAAGCTTGCAGCTGTTGGCAAGAACCAACAACATTTGCAATGCAGGCTTTCAAAACCAGTAGTTAACACTCAGGAATCGAGCATTGTTGTTGGCAAGAACTCCTGAGTCGGTGCTTTCAGGAATCGAGCACCAGCTGTTGGCAAGAAAGCTTAACTCTGTTGCTCGATTCCAGAAAACTTTCTTGCCAACAGCTGGTTTTACAAAGAGAAGAATGGTCGGACCAAATGCTTTCAAAACTGTGAGGCGGAAGATTACCCTAAAGCGCGATCTTGGAGAGCTGATGCGGACGGAACTCCCGACGGCTGCCGATCTTGGAGAGTTGATGCCTCGCAACAAAGAATTAGAACCCCCTCAGTGAGATACCTATCCCGGCGGAAGAGGAGGCGGCGGAATCCTATCCCGACGGCTGGCGAAATCGCATCGGGAAGAAATCGCTGGAGAAAGAAGAAGATAAACCCTACCTCCGCTTTAATCAGGCGAAAAACAAGGGGTGCGACTATTTAGAGGTTTAATTGTTACTTTAAGGTGTGCTAATAGCGTAAAGAGGGGTGCTATTAACAATGCTCTTATTTATTCACACTCCCATGAACACACACACTCACATACGCTCACACACATATAGCTTCACATAAATATGTATATTCTATGAGAATTATTTTTCTTTATTTCATATTCTAATATCTTTTTCATGTATTGTTTGTACATATATAATTATACTACTATGCTCATTGAAGATTCATTCTCCACGCAAATCATTTTTTGTATTACTATTTGCAAAGGCAAGATTACAATTCCTTGTGCTGATTTATAATCAAAGAGCCGTTTGGGTGGGATTTACCGAAGGTAACAACTGCTAGTTGTGGGGTGGCGGGAGGTGCAAAGACTTGGAAAGGGTGGTGGATGCTAGGAGAACAAGAAACACAAGGATAAAACTAAGGAATCTTCACCTTAGTGTTCCATGGAGTCAGCACCACATGAAACTGCTAGAATTCTGGGGAAAAACTTCCAAATTCGGCAATTACCTCTGATGGCTATCTTCTACCTCTTATTAATAGCAAAACTGATTAGGGCGACCACATTTAGATACATATGATTGACTGTCCTAGTATGGTATCCGATCTATGTAAATAGTGCATAAAACAATTAATTAAAATACATAAAAATTAGGTAAAAATATTCCAGACGCATCTGTGATGAATATGAACATAATAGTGTGACAACCTCATAAGAGAAGCTCATTGAGGTTGACAGTAATGAGGCTTGGGATTCTCAAATAGAATAGAAGAATACTAATGATATCCCTTGTAATAGTACTAGTGTTTCCCTTAATGAGTTTCTTGTGGTTTGTAGAGAGAAGTCAAAACTTGTATGTATTGATTGTGTAACTAAATACAAGGAGAGAATACAATTATATAGGAGATGAGAAGAGAGGAAAAAATCCTATACAAGATGTGGGACTAAAGAAGAGAGAGTACAATGGGCCTATTTTGGGCCTTTATACATGGGCTTTTCCAACACTCCCCCGCAAGCTGGAGCATACAAATCGTATGCGCCAAGCTTGGACAGACATTGATAGAAGAGGGTACTAGACAAGGCCTTTGTGAGGACATCCGCAACTTGTTCAGTACCTGGAACATGTCTGAGGTCGATCTTCTTTAGTTGAACCTTTTCCCGGATAAAATGACAGTCGACTTCAATATGTTTAGTTCTCTCGTGAAAGACTGGGTTCTTGGCGATGTGTATAGCAGCTTGACTGTCACAGAGGAGAAGAGCTGGTGAAGGAAGCTTTACACCCAGATCGGTTAGAAGACTTTCAAGCCACGTTAGTTCCGACACCACTGATGCCATAGCCCGGTATTCTGCCTCGGCTGATGATCGAGCAACGACCGCTTGTTTCTTGCTCCGCCAGGTGATCAGATGTCCTCCAAAATACGTGCAGAAGCCACTGGTGGACCTTCGATCATCGAGGGACCCAGCATAGTCAGCATCCGAGTAGGCTACCAGAGTCGGAGTAGAAGAAGATACTTTGTACACCAGTCCTTGTCCAGGAGCCTTTTTGAGGTATCTGAGAATGCGTTCAACCGCCTGAAGATGAGAGCTCCTGGGGGAATGCATATATCGACTGACGATACCAACAGCGAAGGAGATATCTGGTCTGGTTACTGTGAGGTATATCAATTTCCCAACTAGGCGACGGTAATACTCTGGATTATCTAGTAGGGTATCGGAGTCAGAGGCCTGCGCGCATAACTTGTGATTGACATCCATTGGGGTGTCAATTGGCTTACATCCTGAGTAACCCGCGTCATGAAGAAGGTCAGTGCAGTACTTTCGCTGAGAGAGGATCAACCCATCTGACCGTCTGGCGACTTCTAGGCCCAAGAAGTATCGAAGGGGACCCAGATCTTTTGTTTGAAAAACTGTGCTCAGATGAAGTTTGACCGCCAGTATCCCATTCGAGTCGTTCCCAGTAATAATGATGTCGTCCACATAGACGAGTAGAAGGACGGTCCCTGTAGATCGGTGGCGAGTGAAGAGCGAGAAGTCGGCGGAGCTTCGAGTAAAACCAATCTCCCGGAGGGCCTTACTGAACTTGTCAAACCATGCCCGGGGAGACTGTTTGAGACCATAAAGAGCCTTTCGAAGATGGCAGACCTGAGACTCCCCCGTGGTCTCAAACCCGGGAGGTTGTTGCATATAGACGGTTTCCTGGAGATCACCGTTCAGAAACGCATTCTTGACATCCAGTTGGAGTAAGGGCCACTGGCGGTGTACCGCAACAGAGAGGAGAACCCGGACTGTGTTGAGTTTGGCCACCGGGGAAAAAGTCTCCTCGTAGTCGAGGCCCTGTTGTTGGGTAAAGCCACGAGCCACAAGGCGGGCCTTTAGGCGGTCAATAGTGCCGTCAGCAGCATGTTTAATAACAAACACCCATTTACACCCAACGGGTTTCTGACCGGGAGGGAGAGGGACGAGAGTCCAGGTCCGGTTAGCCCAGAGAGCAGCCATTTCCTCCTCCATGGCATCCCGCCAGCCAGGATGTTGGAGCGCCTCCTGCACAGAATTAGGAACAGAAACCGAGGAAAGAGAAGTAGCAAAAGTGTGAAGAGGGGGAGAGAGGCGATGGAGAGAAACGTAATGAGCCAGAGGATGAGCGGTGGATGTCTGTACCTGATCGTCCGGGCGCGGAGTGACCGTGGTGGAGGCGGACTGCAGTGGGGCCATAGAGCAAGGGGGGCGACGAGTATAGACCCGGATGATGGGAGGTGCGGGTGGTACAGGAGGTAGAGCTGGTGGAACCGGTAGCAACGGCGTCGTAACGGGGAGAACTGGTCGTGGGATGGAGGGAGGTGAAGGAGCCGAAGGGAAAGGAGTAGGGAGAGAATCCGAAAAAAAAGGTTGAGTCTCGCGGAAGGTGACATCCGCAGAGACAGAGAGCTTTCGGGTAGCAGGAGAATAACAGAGATACCCCTTCTGAGTACGAGAATAGCCCACAAAGATGTGTTTAGCCGCCCGGGGATCCAGTTTGTCCGAGGGCGGGCCCAGATGGTGGACGTAACAAGTGCTACCGAAGATACGGGGTGGTAGAGGGAAGGGCGGAGTTGAAGGAAACAACAGGCTGAACGGAGTAGCATAGTGGAGAACGGAGGAAGGGAGACGGTTGATGAGAAAACAAGCCGTGGAGACCCCAAAGTTCCAGTAATGCTTGGGCACATGCATTTGAAGCATAAGGGAGCGAGCTACAGCAAGTAAGTGACGGTTTTTACGTTCGGCAACGCCGTTTTGTTGAGGCGTGTAGGCACAAGATGTTTGGTGGAGAATCCCGAATTCAGAGCATAAAGTAGTGAAGTCGTGGCCAACGTACTCACGAGCATTATCCGTACGCACAGTTTTGATAGTGGTTTGAAATTGGGTACGAGTTTCAACGATAAATGCACGAAAAATGCGAGGAATCTCGGAGCGATCACGAAGTAAGTATAGCCACGTCAGGCGAGAATAATCATCAATGAAAGTAAGAAAGTACCGGAAACCAGATATACTAGTATGTTTATAGGGTCCCCATACATCAGAATGCAACAAATCAAACGGAGCAGAGCTCTGGGTACAATGAGCAGGATAAGATGAACGCGGCTGCTTGCCGAGGATACAAGACTCACACTGAAACGGATGGAGAGATATATCAGGGAGAGCCCGCTGGAGAACTGGTAGAGGAGCGTGGCCAAGACGGCGATGCCACTCGGTGGAGGAGACGGAGGAGAGTATGGTAGGAGGCGTGTCAAGAAGGTAGAGTCCGTTCCGCAATCCGCCTTTACCAATGGTAGTCTGCGTCCGGCGATCCTGTATGACAAAAGAAGACGAAGTGAATGTCACAGAGCAATCCAGATCAGCAGTAAGGCGACCAACAGAAAGTAAATTGAAGGGGGAACTCGGAACATGAAGAGCCGAGCGGAGAGGAAACGACGGGCTGAGAGAGATGTCCGTCGATCCGGAGACGGGAATAAGAGCGCCATTTGCCACGGTGATAGACCGCGGGTGAGGAGAGTCCAAGTATGTGGCAGGCTGCTTGGACGTAATGTGATGAGTGGCACCGGAGTCCATGATCCAGGACGAACCGGTGGAGAGACAAGCCATACCTGCTTGGGAGACGAAGGTGGAGGCCAGGGAAGCAGGAGGCGGGTTGAGCAGGCCCTGGAGGTGCTGGAGCTGGAGCCGGACGGCTTCAAGGTCCGGAGAGGCAGGAGAGGAGGCATCTGCGGCTACCGAAGCCGTCGGGCGAGGAGGATAGCCATTCTTGCGGTAGCAGGTTGCTTCAAAGTGACCGTCCTTGCCGCAGTATGAACACTTCGGCCGCCCCCTTCCACCACGTCCGCGGCCCCGAGAGCCAGAGCGGCCACCACGAGCAGAGGGAGGCGAGGGAAGCAGGGGCGGAGAAGCCTGTTGAACAAAAGCCGAGGAAGTCGGTGCAGGAGTATCCGGAGGAGGCGTCACGCGGAGGAGCATGGAACAGATCTCAGACAGGGATGGAACGGTGGAAGAGGCCAGAACCTGAGCCCGGATAGACTGAAGGTGAGGCGGAAGACGGGCCATCATAATAGCGATGCAAACCGCCTCCTTCTGAGCGCGCTGGGCAGCATGATCCGTGGTAGAAGGCTGATGCAGAATCCAGGCCTCGGCCAGAGTCTTAGCCCGAGCAACAAAGGACGTCATGTCCGGGGCGCCACCGGTGTCGAGAGAAACGAGATCGGTGATGATGTCGTAGAGGTGCTGAAGGCTGTCCTTGCCGGAGTATAGAGAGTGCAGCTCATCCCAGATAGACTTGGCCGTCTCGTGATACATGGCCATCTGATATGGCTCACCATCCAAGGAGTTGAGAAGCCAAGTCTGCACACGACCATCGTTGCGGAGCCACTCGTCCGTAGGGGGATCCGGGGAAGCCTGGGTGAGGTAAGACAGGAGACCCTTGGCCTGGAGAACCCGACGCACAGAATGCGCCCAAGGGAGAAAATTTTTCTTCCCGGAGAGAGAGATGGTAGTGATGCGTAGTTCATCGCGCAGGTCGGTTGGACAAGCCGGGCGGTCTGCGGGCGGACTAGCCGCCGGGCCAGTGGAGTCAACAGAGGAACTCATGGTTCGGGAAGGGAAGCCGCGCCGACCTGGAAGGAGACCGCAGCGAACTGATCAAAGGCCGCAGCGAACTGACCAAAAAACGCAGCGACCAGGGAGGAGGCCGCCGGAGAAGCTGGCCGCAGAGGGAAGCAAGGGCGGACAAGCTGGAAGAACGAACCCGCACGGTCACGATGCGAACACCAGCGGCTATACAGGCCACGACCAGAGCGGGAAGTCTAAGACCGCGAGAAGGCGGCGAGAATGAAGAGACCGCGAGAAGAATATCAGGAGCGGCAAGAGGAAACAAGCCGCAAGAACCTGAGACCGCGCGGATAGGAGGAGAAGCCGCGAGTAGATTAACTCGAGCGGCGAGAAGGAGCAAACCGCAAGGAAAAGACACCGAGTGGATAGGAGGAGAAGCCGCGAGTAGACTAACTCGAGCGGCGAGAAGGAGCAAACCGCACGAACAGGCGCCGAGCGGGTAGGAGGAGAAGCCGCGAGTTGACGAACTCGAGCGGCGAGAAGGAGCCCGCAAGTAGAAGATGTCAAGCGGATAGGAGGGGAATTCGCGCGGGCAGGACGAGAGACCGCGCGAGGAGGATGGAGGGTGGGGTCCACGAGAGAAGGGAGGGAAACTATAAAACGGGGTGGTAGGAGGAGAAAAGAGAGAACCTGGAGCCAAGGGGAGAGACAGCGGACTGTCCGTCGAGCCTGCGGACAGCGAGCGAGTAGCCGCGGGTAGACACAAAGGGAGACCGCTGGAGACCGGAGACAATCCGCGAAGAGGCCGCCAGAAGGCGGCGGGTAGAAGAGGTTAAGACGAACCTCCCTCTGATACCATGTAGAGAGAAGTCAAAACTTGTATGTATTGATTGTGTAACTAAATACAAGGAGAGAATACAATTATATAGGAGATGAGAAGAGAGGAAAAAATCCTATACAAGATGTGGGACTAAAGAAGAGAGAGTACAATGGGCCTATTTTGGGCCTTTATACATGGGCTTTTCCAACATGGTTGAACATAAACTAACTCTAAACCCCCAAATAGAGGAGAAGAGTAATGAGTACTATGATATCAAATTCTAAACCCAAACCTAGGGTTGTGATATCAACTAGGATGGAGTGTTACAACATGGACTTCTGTCAACCTTAACTGTCAACCTCAACTGTCAACCATCGTCGAGTACACTCGCCAAGATGCCAGATATTATGTCTGACGGTCTTCCTCCAGCAAGCGCCCCCGTCACGCCTAATCCTTGCAGTCACTCATGTTATTTGTGAGAGCGATGATGGTCGGTCACTCGATGCAGCCTCCGTTATAGCAATGCGCTAGTTGTTCTGGAGAGAAATGAAAGAGTCAGATTGATGCATCATCCTTCGTCATATTAGTTATGGCATGACGTCACTAGGCGTCACGCATTTTATTTATGCATTTATCTTTCGTGTACTTTTTTATCGCACATTTGCTTTGTTTGAAGTCGGTTGGCTCATCGGGTTGATCGCCCGATGAGATCTTGAATAAATAGGTCCGGTTATTTTAGTCGTTATGGCGTAACGGACAAGCTTAAAATTATTTAAAACGTATAAATTTAAAATTTAAATTTAAGGCATAATATTTTGGAAAGAATAAAATAGTAAGATTGGAATTGATTTCAAAATCACTGAGTACTTTGGGGAATAAGAAAAATAGGAAACCATTCTCTTGAATGGGAATTAATTATTTAGAAAGGTGCCAATATTATTATATAAGAAAGCCCACGCGAAGAGACAAAGGCAAAAACTTGGACACAGAGAACAAGTTATTTTCACTCTACTTGCCGGGTACCGCGTACGGCCATCCCTCTCGCCGCTGCTCCATCCTGTTCACCATCGACAACACGACCACTATTCTGTCCTGCAAACCCGACGGAAGCCGCCAACTGCCGCTGTCCTTGCCTCCCACCGCCGCTCCAGCCTAGCCGCCGCCTTCGCCCTTGATCGTGCCAACGGAAACCAGACGGAAGCCTGACGTTCCAGCCAGTTAGCGTCGACCCAGACGCACCGACAGCCTCCTTCAATCAACATCACCGGGGACTGCCTCCCCTCACTCCGACGATCTCCTCCAGTCAACGTCAGTTGCAAGTTTCAATCTCCTCTCTCAGGCGACCGTCCGATTCCCCTCGTTGTTGTTGTCGACTACATCAGATTCTTCCAGCAAACAACGGGCTATAGCGACAAACCCTCCCAATAACAACGGCTATAACGTACTGCCCCTGCGACCAATTTGGAAACGACTTGCTCTCCTGCGGTATTTTCACCCTTCATTGCACGAGTTTTTAGTTTTAAATTTATGCAATCATTTAAATAATTAAGAGCTTGCCCCGAACGTTCCAGCCACTTTAATTTCCATTATTCCATAAATTGTTATTTGTGGTCTATGCTTGTGATCATACAAATCCCGCTACGGCTCAATCCATTAGGCGCCGACGAAATTCTCTGAATAACTAATAACGATTTGCTGAAGTTTGTCATTAAGAGTAGTTTTACGTGCAACACCTCGATTTGGCCGCTCGGCCCGTTTTTTTAAAATAAAGAGAATCGACTTATCTTGAAACAATAACTTTATTTTATGACGAAAATAAAATAACTTGCTTAAAGTATTTAATTTTTGAAAACCCCAGCCCCGGTTTACATCACAGATGATCACGTCGTGTAAGCATCGTTCAAGGTTGAGGCCAAGCTCGATATGAGTTTAGGGTTGAGCTAGGCTCCCTTTATTTTTAGGTCTTTATATTGGCATAGGCGACTCCACTATAGTGGGATAAAGGCTTGAGTGTTGTTGTTATTGTATATTGGCATTGGCGGTTCATTTGGGGGGTTATCGAAGGTTTTCTGGAAAAGTCCCGGAACCGCTCGGTCACGGATCGGTGCGACGCCGAGCCCTCCACCTCTCCTCCTTCCGGTGCGACGCCGAGAAGCCCCCTTCGCCTCTCTCTTTCCCACCGATCAGCCATATCTCCGCCCCATTTCTAGCCCGTCTTCTGTTAGATATCCCGCCGACCCCCTCATCTTTTATCCCTGGCCTTCTTGAAAATTGACTGCACAACCTGAAGGCCATACCCACCGACTCATAGTGACAACCCTCATCTTGAAAATTGACTGCTAAATATCTTCTTTACCAATTTGTACTTACTAAAAAATCTTTGGCTAGTTCGATGAGATTTGTACTATCTTTGGCTTAAATCTTAAGGCTTAGGAATTATTACTCATTCTTACTTGTGAACTTAATCAATTTATGCTAGTTGACAACCACTTAAAATTGTCAACATTTAAGACAAGACGAGTCATTCTTTAAGGCAACATTACTACGCCTAATTAACACGAGCAGACTCATGACATTGAACAATCGACTAAGCTAATACTCTGGGTGTCATGCTGTAAAAGATTTGATTGGGATGCACCAGTAGCTCCCCAGGGATAAGTATCTAAAGATCCTCAAACTAACGACACCTACTGAAAATATTTCTACTTTTTACATATATCAACTAGAATCACATCATATCTGATACTAATACTCGAAAATTTTCGTAACCAACGAGGCAACAACACTGTAAACTCCTTTTATATCTCGAGACGTATGAGTGAATTGGTCGCGTCATTCCATAATTAGTTCTATAATCAATCTAACTTTGGCCTCTGCTAGTCAAGTCATAACCATAATTAGATTCAATTCTATTTTAATGGGAATGTGCACTTCTAGTATAATAGATTCATACTCATGCTGACAACTACCAATATAGCTTGTATGCATAAGGGGGTTGTTCAACCCCAAATCTCCCTAGTACTGACACAACTAGGAGGATTCTAAGATTGATAAGTTAAACGTCCTATTGTGCACAAGGGCGATGAACTCATGCTAAACAGAACAAAATATGATCAGAGTGTGGTAAGTGATAAAGATAAGGTAATAGATAATCCTATTGATTTGATTGAATATTACCATACAACGAGTGAACGTTTCCCTTAAAGGGTTTTGATCTCTTTAAATGAATCTCTGCGTAATACGGTAAATGTGAAAACTTGTACTCACACAAGTTACTGGCTTGACCTCATGCACTAACTTGTGGTTTGTTAACCCGGAAAGACCGCTCTCTTGGATTTTCTCAAGTCATGGCGGTAAGACCAGATCTAGCCACCAATCTGCCTTCTCGCACATCTCCTCGACACAGCAGCTGTCGAGGAGAAGCCGATCAAACTCAGTGTTGATCGCCTAGCTGTGCGGTTAGGTGGTCGCCCTTCTTTTTGCTCTCCCTGTATCTGGTCACCGCTGTCTGTTTCTCCTATACCCGGACAGCCGGTATTCTTAGCCCTACCAGTTTGGGCAGGCCCCCGAGCCTATAAATAGGCGTGAACAGTACTGCCTAGGGGAGGAAGCTCAAATCCCTAAGCTTGCCGCTTATGGCAGCGGACTCGAACTTTGCCCCTAGCGGTCTCCCGTTCGCTCGGGTTCTCTCTTCTTAATCGCCGTAATCCTTTCTTAATCAAAGGAAAGTCCGCCGCAGGAGTGGCATTAGCCACGGCGGGCGAGCTCTGGTGTTGCCGCTGCCAGCGGCCTCTCTCTCACCCCCTCGGTCTTAACCACATGCTCTAACCACCAGTAACCAGCTACTCGACAGTCTTCTCCTTTTCTCTTCGCAGAATCCAGAGGCGCATTTCCCGCATCAACATGGTTCTTCTTCTATAGAAGTCAATCATGTATAAGGGCACAAACTAATTGGGAAAGTTACCTCATGCTGCATACTGACATGATCTATGAGTTATCATATAGTGTACAAAGAATTTCAAGATTTGCACTCGGAAGACTCATAAATAAATGGGGAAAAGTCACGAGCTCGCCAATTATTATTTCTGACTCTAAAAGATTTGGTGATAACAATGAATTAACCACCCACTAACTTGTCATGCTAAACTTAGGAATGGAAGAGACATCTCGTAACGCCAGCTCATAGATTTATGAATAAGGTTTTAACGACTCTAATGTCTGATAAATGATTCGGATGAAAACCTAAGGCTCTGTAAATTCTCCAGGGTCTTGTGATCCTAAAACTCGCTCTGATACCAATTGTAAAACCTCAATCAAGTTTACAGTAAATTAGCAGTCCGACCAGGCCCAGCGATAAGCAGTAAATTAAGTAACTGTAATAAAACTGGTATAAAGCAGACATGATTTAAAGTACTGAAAGTAAACATACAACGGAAGTAGAAAATGCAGCTAAGTGAAAAAGTGTATCTCAAATTCTGATTTCACAGAGCCATCTAAAATTGAAAATATACTATGAACTGAAATACTAAAAACCTGGAATAGCCTACCTATGCAAATCCCCTGACCTGATGAACCCTGTAAAAAACAAGTTTCAAACTGGGTCAAGCCCACTAGAGAGTAAGAAAGACTATTTCTCCCAGCAACACTACATAAAATTAAATGTTTTCTTGTACTAAAAATATGTAATAATGAGTACTACTAATCTTATCATTTTGTACTTTGATTTGTTCATGTCTTTGATTGATTATGAGTTATGTCTCATTAGCTGATTTTTGCTAGTTAATGATTTCTGAAGTTTCTGAATTATGGCTGCAGTAAGTTCTAGTAGGATTCATGATTGTTTCAATAAACCTTATTATTAGCCCAAACTGAAACCTAAAGTCTGCGTGTCAAACTTGATGGTGATTTGAACTGAGGTAGTTTTTATGAATATCTTATTAAATCTTGTTTTTAATGGCGATTGCACAAACTGAAAACTGTAATCTGATTGGCATACCTGGTGGTGCCCTAAACTGAATGTCCCTCAAGAGGAAACACAGACTCCTATCTGAGGACCTCCATATCTGGAAACAATGGTCATCGACCCTAAGTCTGAAACTCGTATGGTGGAATGTTGGCCATGTGAATAGGCTGGTGTGCCTCCACCAAAAATATGAGGGAGAACCCCTCCCGTCATTTTCTAGACTGATCTAGTCTAGTGGTTATAGTGAGACACTCATGGGGTAAAGCCCAACTTGAGTACAATAGGTTAAAGTTTTACATATGTTTTGCACTTTAGCCAAAATGTTCTTACTGTTTATATTGTGTTTTGTTCATGTGTTAAACTGAGTGATTCCATGATCTGACTGTAAATCATGTTATATCAACTTGATTAACATATGGTTCATGTTCTAAGGCTAAACAAGATCTATTACTTATTCAATATATCTTACTTATTCATTATTAGCTTTATTTGTAACAGTGAGAATTTTATATCTTCATGTACGTGTGTTGATATAATTTAATACATGGATTACACAAAATGATTTGTCTAACCAAAAAAGACGAATTTCTTACCGTAGTATTGAGGCACTCGTAGACGTGGCATGGCTCCTTCTTGATTGCTTGCAACGCTCGAATTCTTTTCCGATCTACGAGCCCAAACGCTAGATCTGAAATGGAACAAAACTCTAACTACTTAACTAACTCCCCTTTATGATTTTGTTGGAAACACTACAATTGTTCAAGCTCTAACCAAAGAGCAAAGCAAAAGTGATTTTTACAAGGGAAACGAGGGGACTGAAACCATTTCCCAACCAACTAGAGATCTGACATTTCAGGTAATAGTATTGTGCAATACTAAGAAAATGGGAAAATTAGTAACAGACTTCCACTAAGAAGGGGAAGAAAAATTTTCTAGCAAGGGGCTGCCTTGATCTGGAGGAGGAGATGATACCAAGGCCACTGCCAACTGAAAAGAGTAGGGATAGATACAACATCAACACCTCAAGCCAATACTGTGGCTGTGAGTGAAAGAGGGAACTGAATACTTACTTAAGAACACCTGCTGGAGCCGGCCAGCACTGAACGTGGGATCAAACGGCGGCTAAGGCATTCTTGTCAATAGGGGTGTCGACCGGCCTCCACGTTGGGATGGGAGGCAGTGTCTAGGGTTTTCGCCGGAAACAGTGGAATCAGTGGTTGTTGTTGACGACGAGATGAGACTGGAATTTGCATCTCCCTGAGTCGACGAATTGGATCGATGGTCCGACTAGCGTCGACAGCTGAAGGGATCGACGAAGAGATGCAGGGGTACGGCGTCTGACAACGTCGGTCGGCGAAGGAGACGTGTGCGCCGTCCGGAAATGGAAGAGGGATGCGAGAAGCCCTAGACTTTTGTCGCTCGAGTTGAGGGGGAGAAAGAAAATCGTGAGTGGTTCGTCCTCTGCATGAAGAGAAATAAAATGTCAAATGGCGGTTTCCCCTTCTAACTGAGCGACAGTAGGTTAAAGGATGAGCGACGGTTCAGTTAACTTCCATAAATATAAATCTCCAATTTTTTTAAGAGAGGGGAGAAGAGTTATCATGTTTAAATCAATTCCAATTAATACATCCCCTTCATGAGACTTATTATATTGAGCATAAACACTCTCGCGAACTTCTAGGTCGCGCCAAATTAAATTTAACAGGGTCAATCAATCTATTAATTCGCGCACAATAACTAATCTTCAAATTACGCACTTCGACGTGCCGATTACTTGGACAATTCCGCCCATGGATGGAACCTAAAAGCCAATTTCGTTTCCGCATTAAATTTACGGGTGTTACATTCCATACTTTGTGATTTCACCATTTTTTTTAGTCTGATCAACGTGAAATGCTGCAGGGTTAAAGGCCAACGTTATTTTGAATGCCCTCCACGTCATGGTGTTCTGCTTAGGCCAGACAAAGTTAAGGTATGTTTTGCTGAATCATTAACCTAACTGTATTATGATGGATATATATATATAGGGTTAATTACCGGGACCTCCCGTGAGAATTTGCATAATTACAGGTTGCACCACTTATCTTTCGAAATTACATTTACCTCCCCTCTAAGTTTCTCCGGTTTACAAAATTCTCCTTCCATTAGAAATATGGATGGAAAATGATTAAATCAGTCAAATTATTTAATTATACCACAATTTTATCTTTTATAATGATTTTAGATTAATTTTAAAGGATAAAATATAATGCATCACATTCAATATAGAGTTATTACAAAAGGTAAAATTGAAATATTATAACCTGTAATTATGCAAACTCCCAGGGGAGGTCCGGGTAACTATCCCCCCCCCTATATATATATATATATATATATATATATATATATATATATATATATATATATATATATATATATATATATATATATGAATACATATCATATACGGGCAGTTGAAATGTACGGGCGTGCGGGCTACAAACTGTAGCCATCTGATTTACTGTGCATGTCTTCATTTTAGCGATCCAGCGACATGCGGGCTTACAGGGGCGGCGGCCGGCAAGCCCGCAGCCGCCGGCCGCCGCCCCTGTAAAAAAATTTGACTGCGGTGGGCAAATTTTTTTACCCAGCGGCGGCCGGCAGGCTCGCCGGCCACCGGCCGCCCTGGATTCACTGGTGTGCACGCCTGCGAATCCAGGGTGGCCGGTGGCCGGCGAACCCGCAGCTGCCGGTCGCCGCTAAGTAAAAGGTGGGCATGCACGCTTGATCGCTGGCGTGCACAGTATGATTAATCATACTGTGCACGCGATTAATCATAGTGCCCTGGATCGGATGGCTCCTCTTCTCTGCCCGCACGCCTGCAGGTAAGCCCGCCCGCACTGGATCACTCCCCTATATATATATATAGGGATAGTTACCGGGACCTCCTCTGGGAGTTTGCATAATTACAAGTTGCACCCCTCTATCTTTGGAAATTACATTTACCTCCTCTCTAAGTTCACCTAGTTTACAAAAATGTCTCTTTCGTTAGAAATATGGATGGAAAAAGATAGAATCAGCCAAATTATTTTATGATATTACAATTTTATCCTTTTATAATAATTCTTCATTCATTATAAAGGGTAAAATGCAATGCACCTTTTTCAAAAAAGATAGAATCAGCCAAATTATTTTATGATATTACAATTTTATCCTTTTATAATAATTCTAGATTCATTATAAAGGGTAAAATGTAATGCACCTTTTTCAATGTAGAGTTATTACAAAGATTAAAATTGGAATATCATAAAATAATTTGGTATA
Source organism: Platanthera zijinensis (assembly GCA_039513925.1). Lineage (NCBI taxonomy): Eukaryota > Viridiplantae > Streptophyta > Magnoliopsida > Asparagales > Orchidaceae > Platanthera > Platanthera zijinensis. The sequence continues at coordinate 53,727,753 of CM077080.1, read as the reverse complement.
TTTATCACTTTCCATCTATATTTCTAAAGGAAGAGGTCACCCATTTCAACTTAGAGTCATTGCAAAGGTTAAAATTGGAATATCATAAAATAATTTGGGTGATTTTATCATTTTCCCTCAATATTTCTAATGAAAGGGGCATTTTGTAAACTTGGACACTTAGAGGGGAGATAAATGTAATTTCAAAAGATAGAGGGGTGCAATCTGTAATTATGCGAACTCTCGGGGAAGGTGCCAGTAATTATCCCTATATATATATATATATAGGGTTATTTACCGGGACCTCCACTTGAAGTTTTTGTAATTACAGCTTGCACCCCTCTAACTTTCAAAATTACAATTACCTCCCCTTAATAATTACATTTCATAACATTCATAAACAAAAAGACCCCCCTGAACATTTACTCTCAAGGGGGTACTTTCTTTTGTGCGTGGATGTTATGAAATGTAAACAATGAGGGGAGGTTTTTGAAAGTTAAAGGGGTGCAAGCAGTAATTACACAAACTTCGAGGGGAGCTCCCGGTAAACCCTCCCCCACCCCCACACACACAAACACAGACACAGACACACAGTATCTGTAGCTTAACCTTATTGGATTTTAAATCATAGGAAATAATTGAGGGAACCGAAGTTGATTATTCAACTTTGTGAGGTAGGTGAAACATGGAATGTAGGATTACTTGAATGAACATACACAATAATTGAACCGACTTCTTGAGTGTTGAAATTGACTAAGAAGATATCCAATATACTCCACTATATGAGTGAAAATCACCAAGAAAATGAGCATTCTGTTTCTAATTCTCTATTAACTGACTTCCCTCTCGGGTTTTCCGTAATCCCTTTCCCTTGTTCTTTTGGACCCCACCTGCTCACCCATCCACCCCACCCCACCCAGTTTTTGACTACCACTTCTCTTATTTGGATTTGTGGCTTAGGTACATGTCAATGGTGACATCCATCTATCACAATAATTTTATGACTTCTCTCTCCATTTTATCTTTGTGAGTTACTCTAATCTATTCAAGAGATACACATGTTATCATCCTTCTAGTCGCTGTTTTATCATCCCTTTCATGACATGCTTTCTTTGTTCTTCTTTCCGCTTCTCAATATTGTTCCTCTTTATATCTTTGCCTAATTTACATGATGTTTCTACTTCACCATCCCTGTTGGTTGTTGCGGTCATTTCTTCCTTTCTGGCACTAGTGATGGGCTTGTTTTATGGCATCACATATGCTAGACATTTCTCTTTATTGGAGTTTATGAGTTTATTATTATATTAATATTTGTGTGTGAGTAGGTATTAGTCTCACATTGTCTATTTAGTCTTAAGTGTCCATGTATTTTAGATATAAAGTTCTATATGGATGAATAATATGCACCAAGTATTATCTATTTCTCTCTTCCAACATGGTATCAGAGCTGACTCCCTTAAATTTGGTTGCCCTAATTATGGGCAACGTACATTTCACGGTGACTTCCTCTATCAATTCGTACGGGTTTCTCCCCCACTAGCGTCAATTCATCTGAGCTCCTTGATAAATTTTGCTGGCCCTCGTTGATTTTGGCTGCGCTTCTGTGAATGATCTCGCTTCTTGTCAGTGTAATGGTCGCTTCCATCCGCAGACGACAAGGGTCCTGTTGCCGCTCCTCACCTCCGTTCCCGTCGACGACTGCGTTTGCTGATTTCATCGACGATTTTTCTTCCCCCGGCAATCTCGTCGATGAAGGGCTCCGCTGCTTCTGATTCCGTCAGCAAGTCCCTCTTTTGGACCCGTCGAGCCCATCCTAATCGCCAACCACGTTTCTTTTGTTGCATTAAATCAAGCCCAGAGCTTCTTCTCCCGTAGGCCGCATCATACGATCTCGTTGTTGCTCCTGTCTGCCTTCCTGTCGCAGATCGTCGACGACGTTACTGTCACTGCTCTTGATCCTGTTTGCATGCGACGTGCCTGTCATTATTCCTGGTTGTTCTTTCGGTTCCAGTCGACGATCCATCTACGTTTGATCTCGCCTGGAGCTTTTTTCTACCGTTGACACTTGCTGCTAATTCAAAGCTTCCATCTCTCTATGGGTTGTTCTATGTGTTGTTATGGAGCTACCATTCCTCTCCCTGTATGAAGCGTCCAACTCCAGCCGATGCTCGCTTCTTTCTATCAATTCCAGTCGCCGCACCCCCTTCTAAGGTGGTATCCTCTTGCTGATGCTAATGATTCAAGATGTTTTTGTTGTTTTTTTGTGTTGTTAGTGTGTTTTCTCTTTATGCCTTTCTGCACGTGTGTTCCATTGAAGAAAAATAATACAGTACAGGAAGGAAAGACAACTGAATGAGAAACAAACTATAAGAACTCCACATAAACGCTCATCCTATGTGCAACTTCTCACCTGAGTCTCATGTAAAAACATGCCTGAAAACGGGTCAGCCCAGTGGAAGAGCAAGAAAAACTATTATTCCTAGTGACACTAAAATATATAAGTTGTTAAAGTATGAAAGCATGCTTTCTAAAATAAAGTTTTAATACTGAAGAAAATTATGTGATTGCATGTTATGTATGTTCTCCTTAAATAATATCGGCAACATAAATAACTGTTCTAGTTTGTTCATAGTAGGCATCTCTACTCAAGTTTTGAAAACTGGTTGACTAAAGAGTTGTTGGACTACGGTCTATACTTGAATTCTAAATGGTTTATGTTTGTCCTTCTATAAATTCTAAGCAGAGTAGCTTCTAAAGCGCAAATCTAATCTAACGATTCGAGTCTCAACTAACGAACTCAGGTGTTCTTGTGTGTCATGGACACGAAACTCGAATCTACTACATTTCTAAAAGGAAGTGATATGTTCACAAGATTTAAGGCTCATAGGGTATACTACGCCCCAAGAGAAAGATAGTGCACCTCTATCTAACACGAGAAATCTCAAACATGCCCACTAATCATGATCTATCTAGTGCTACTCTGTTTATGTATTACTCTACGTATCTTAGGTGGTACCTCTTATTAAGCACTCAACTGGAAATTTATATCTAAATGATCAACATCCCCCACATTCAAATATTTATATGAGCATAGGTAACAACCGGGTTGGTCTAATCTAACCCCTCCATTCCCCCTACCTATACATTTTTACATCCAAAGTTGTGTAGCGGCAACCAATGTACTAAGAGGGATCTACCTTCTGTGAAAGCTTGGGAGAATTTGGGTGAGAGATTGAGTGATCCCTTACGAGCTCCCAGAGACCTCTCTGATTCACTGTCGAATGGTCTTGACGGTCCATGATTCTCGCGACACCATGTAGCGACTCAACGTGGCTAGGGGTTGCACGAAACTGCTTTGCTGAGCATTTCTTGGCGTGAAATTTGTTACCTAATGGATATTTCTAGGGTTTCCCACTAAGTAAAGAGGAGAAAATGGAAGAAGGGAGAACCAAGTATCATTGTTGGCTAGTCCTAGACTCCAATTTCCTCCTTCATCCAAAGGGGCATTTACCAGGACCTCCCCTCTAAGTTTAGTCCCCCACACATGAAATGTGAGGTAATGTTTTGTAACATAAGGGAGGTTTCTGTTATTTCAATAATGAGAGTGGTGCAATATGTAATTATGCTATCTTCCAGTGAAAGTTTTGGTAATTATTCCTTCATCGAAATAAATAAAAACTGCAACATATGTAGGATATTTAACTGGTAATTATTCCTTCGTCGAAATAAAAAAAAAACACCATATGTAGGATATTTAACCCCGACCTGGGGTATTGCAATAATAAAATAAATATTGAAATATGCAGAAATGTAAATGCGTTGAAATAACAAATAATTGATGCTGCCTTAGTAGCGGTACTCGCGGGTGCTATCCGCCTGGAATAGAGCCCTCAAGTACTCATCACGGCCTCTGTATCACAGCGTCCTCCGCAACAATGCCGCGCTTTAAAATTTTGTCTTGTCCTCAAGAAAATAGTCAAGAAAGTGCATGCGCCATGTAGCGCTTACGCCACATTGTCTGGATCCATAGAAACACTTCGCTGAAATCATGTGGCCCAAATAAGATCTTTGTGCTTGGAAAATGCGCACTTGTGATTGACAGAGAAATTGTGTTGTTGGAGGATCTCCATCATAGCCACCAGATATAGCAAATTGTCCTAACATGTGTGACTGAAAAACGAGTATGTCGTCACGAGGATCTCCAATGTAGCCACTCGATATAGCAAGTGGCAGGCAGAGGACATGGTTGACGAGCTCAATAAACTTGTCGATGTACTAATCCGTTGTTGTTGTTTGGTGGAAGCCGCGCAAGCTTTCCACCGCATTGCCCGAGTAGCAGTGAACATACAGCTTGATGTCTGATTGAGTTCCGACCATTTGAAGTTTGGGGTCATCAGACGAAACCAGCGCATCCAATGTAAGGTGGAATCTTCCATTCCCAGAAGCATAACTGGAATCCTTTGACTTAGTTGTGCGTTGAACATCAAAGAACTGCTCGAGTTTAGCGATCCACCCCCATTGGGTTAGTGCCATTGAAACGAGGGATTTCCAAGGGATGGGGGGTGCGAACGACCATAAGATTTTCCATGATATGCTCAGCCTATGGGCTGTCCTGTTGATCAAGAATGGACAAGTGTCATCGGAAGGACCCTATGCCGCGTACCGGTGGTCGGTGGGGGTCTCCCGAGCTTCAAATGTGTTGTGATGCAACTACATGGACGCAATGATGTTGGATTGCTCGTCGTGGTGGCATTCCGCGACATCTAAATGGCGTCCGACATATCATGAATGATGGGCATACACCGCGGAGTGCTGAATCCGGTGGAATGTTGTAATGGCCCAACAAGGATGGGCGGAACTGTGGAGAAAGGGAGTGGATGCAGTGAGGTTACATGTCCACCCGCTTGAGCACCGCAAGATGCCCCTGGAAGGAGATCGACGAGGCCAATCGAAATATGGAAGCACGCCAATGCGGGGTCGAGCATGACTATCTTGACGAGAGGAGTGGGCCACAGATGTCTGCTGCGAGGATCGCTCCACAGGATGAGATCGAAATGAACCGACACTAAGGTCGACGTGTGGCTCACGTGTATAGTCTCGGATAGAGAAATTACTCACTTGTTGCTTCAATCCTGGGCCACAGTGCAAGCAGAAATGATTAAGGCTGTGTTTGACGCTGCTTATCGTGACTTCTTTGCTCCGGTGAGGTTGGACAAAAATGTCATTGTCATACCAAAATCATATGTCCCAAGCTAGTTTCTTTTTTTTGGCAACTGTAGTAACATTTGTCATGCTAAACATACAATGACGTTTTTGTCCAATCTCACCGGAGCAAATAAGCTGCTATAAGCCGCGCCAAACACAGCCTAAGTCGAACCAATGTTATCTACTGGGGATTTATAAGGTTTCTCACAAAGTAGAGATGAGAAAGGGGGAATAAGAGAGAACAAATAATCATTCTTGGGTAGCTCTAAAATCCAATCTTATTGTTCATTAAATCGAAATATGCAGAAATATATATTCTTTAAAATAGCAGATAACTGATGCCACCTAAGCAGCATCGCTCGTAGGTGCGGTTCGCCCATAATAAACCGACAAGTACCTATCGCAATCTCTCTATCACGTCCACAAGTATCCTCCTCCGTAACAAATTCCCACACCTTACATAGTCCTTGACATTCGTCGTACTCTGGGTGGCTGATTCTCGGGCGCACAACCATATTGTCGGACCTCTTTGATAGGTTTGATATCGATGCGATCTACTCTCTAACGCCCGAAGCTGGAATAGCATGAAACCTCCATTGTCAACTTGAGGGGTGATCTTGAACTATGTATTTATTGTTTGTAAGTTTGTATTTAAATTCAAGAATAATTACCAAAATTTACCCAAGAAGTTAGTATAATTACATGTTGCACCCCTCTTAGGGCCTTTTGGGATGACTTTTTAGCTCCTTTTCATTTTCTGAAAAACACTATCATACCTAAGAAATTGTTTGGATTGTCTGCCGGTGGGAAAAACTACCGTGGAAAACTTCAACTTCTCCTGTTTTTGAAAAATCGTTTGTCACCTACTTTTCAACCTTTTTGAAAAACACACCCGGGCGAAAAAATGGTGCTTTTTCCCCGGGCGCACATTTTTGGTCGGGTGCACATTTTCCGCTTTGACGCGCATTTTCCGCCTGGACGCGCATTTTCCGCCTGGACGCGCATATTCTGCCTGAGTGCTCATTTTTCCGCGGACGCACATTTTTAATAAAAAAAATCCCCGCAACGGAGATTTGTTAAACGGTTTATAAAGTAATTCTCTTTTCTGAAAAATTCTACAAAAGGAGTTTATCCAAACAAATCTCATTTTTCAATATACATTTTCTAAAAGCTCATTTTCTTACTTTTTTTTTGCTATCACTCATTTTTCTTTCTAAAAATCCTCCCAAACAAACAGAATCTTAATTTTGAAACCGCAAAAATCTCTCCTCTATAAGTTTATATTTCATAACATCCATGCACAAAAATATCCCCTTATTGTAATTCTTCAGTGATCCCTGCAAATCTGTGAGCCTGTGATCACTCTTAAGCTTCCTTTAACAATTCAACTTACAAGGAAGTGAAGGCTAATTCTTTTTTCTTTCCTAGGTGGGAGATTACCCAGAAAGGGATCCATTTGATGAAGAGGAAATATGAGCCATGGCTCATTGATTGTGATTGTAACTACCAACCGCCGAACAACTAACAAAGCGCACGAGAAAATTATGTGGGACCGGCGGCACGACGAGTTCTGGCGTACCGTTAATGGATCGTTCGCTTACTAGCCATGAGAATTCTGTTTAGTAGCAGTGCACGGCATTTGTTTAGGACTGCTATAAAGAGTCGAAGTTATCTCGAGTAGATTATGGATGGAACAAGTCAGAACTCATCGGTGTCTTCCGGGAAGCCGAGAAAGGATGGTTTTGACTTTTTCATTCGTAATCTATTCAAGGTGCGTCGACTTTTTATAGCAGTCTTACATAACTACTAGGCTCCCACCGCTAACGCAACGACCACGCGATTAGCACAACTACCGCCCCATGAGCTATAGGACATTGACTTTTGCCGTGCTTCCGGTCCTCCCTTATTCTTTGCGAGCATCTATATATCGTACTAATGCTCATTGATCGCAAATTTGTGGCAATTTTATTTTCCATTTGATGCTTTTATTTTGCGGCTTCTTTTGCGTGGCAATTAGAATCTAAGCTTCCAACTTGGGCAACGTTGGGAACGGCGTTTTTGCTCGAGTGTGTTTAGACAAAAATGCCACCGCAATCGAATGTGTGTTTGACTTGACAACGGTTATAACCGCCCCCTAGAAAAAAAAAATACTAGTTTTGAGCATGAAAGGGAATGGCGTTCATGAACGACGGTTCATAACCAATGCGTTCATGACTCCTATTGTTGTGCCAAATGGAATCTTAGGGCCTGTTTGGGAGGGCTTTTTAGCTCCATTTCATTTTCTGGAAAACGCTACCACACTTAAGAAATCGTTTGGATTGTCTACCGGTGGAAAAAGTTATCGTGAAAAACTTCATTTTCTCATCTTTTGGAAAAAGTCACTTGTCACATACTTTTATCTTTTCGAAAAACACTTCATCACACAAAAATTTCTCTTAACAAAACCTTTAACTTGATTTTTTTTTTTTCAAAGCGTGATTTCTTTCGTGGGCGTAATTTTTTTACCCGGGCATTTTTTTCCCTTGGGCTCGAATTTTTCAACTTGACACATTTTACGTCCGGGCGCGAATTTTTCACCCGGGCATGAAATTTTTGCCCGGGCTAGCATTTTTCTCCCAAGTGTGGGGTTTTTCGACTGGGTGCGCTTTTTTTTGCCCGAGTACAGTTTTTTCGCCTGTAAATGATCTTTTTCACCCGGGCGGGTTTTTTTTTTTCGCACGGACCGATTTTTTTGTCCGAACGTAAATTTTTTGTTTGAGCGCGAATTTTTTGCCCGAATTTTGAAATTTGGCCTTGTACTATATTTTTCTTCAATTTAAATAGTAGAGGAAAAAGATACATATAGGTTATGTTTGGCACGGTGGTGACGGTCTAATATCATGGAGGTTAAATTGTCATTTGTTGACGCCCACCTAAATAACTTTATCCACTTTTATGTTCGAATGGATGAAGTTTGTTAGGTGATCCTTAACGGATGGTGGTTTAACCCATGCGTTTATTACTGCCACCGCCGTGCCAACGGAGCCGTCTTTACAAACATGAATGCCGAAAGCCAACATATATACGATGTCCCAATGATAAGTATACATAACACGGATATAGACCTGCCCACACGCGCAAGGAAAATTTACATCCTGCCTTCAGAGCGAACGGAACGGCATCGATCTAGTCACGTGCAACACATTTTTGCGCACGGCAGCCAAATTGGCCACGTGGCCGGATCCTTAGCAGATTCCATTTCATCTGGATGAAATATTTATTCCGCTCCACACTTATCTAACTTATAAAATTTTAATCTTTTATACACATTATAATTATAAATAAATAATTGTATAAAGACAATAGTTTATTAGTTATGTTTTAAAATATGAGTAGGCTTCATTTGGGGCGGCGTTTCATGCCGGTGGTGGGAGGAAAAGCGCCGCACTGCGAAAAACAAACGACCGGCCCGGCGTTTGCACTTGAAAACAGGCAAAAAAGCTCAGGACGTCTCCAACCCCCCCCCCCCCCCCCGGTCGGGCCTCACTCCGGTCCACTGAATTTGACTGAAATTGTGCGATTCCGGTTTTGCCCCCCCACCGTTTCACTGATATCGGCCTGAAAAATCGCGATTTTCATTCCTGCTTTTCTCCTCTTCCCCGTAACTGCTGCTGCCCTAACTCCTCCCCGACCTCCTCTCTCCCGGACGGAAGCCCCGAACTCCTCTCTCCCGGACGGAAGCCCCGAACTCCTCCTCTCTCCCGGACGGAAGCCCCGAACTTCAGCGCCGCCTAAATCCAGAACTACATCCGGGATTCAGCCTGTTCGGCGCAAACCTCCAGGGAAGCTCCGCCGGGCGCTGATCCTGCTTCCAGAGCCCTCCTAGGGCTCCGGCGACCCCCTCCTGCAAGGCTAGGTTCTGAGTTTCGTCTCCCAATTTCAACCTACTGCAGGCTCCCGATTTCCCCTGTCCGTTAGGCTCCAGGCTTCCGATTTCAGGTCTTACTCTTCTATGTATTGTGAGTTAGAGTCAACTTTGTTTACAGGCAAGCATAAATTGACATCATTTTTGAGTTAGAGTCAATTTTTTTTACAGGCAACCACTTCCATATGCACTTAGTTGTTTTCCTGATGTCTTTACATAGTTTGATGATTATTGTTCAGTGCCTTGTGTTGATTAACAGTGTTTTCTAGCAATTATATTGATTATGAGCAGCGAAATCATGGTGAGATTACTCTAAATTTTCTGTGACATTCCTCTAAAATTTATGGTCACATTCTCACCATAAAATTTGTCTTGGCAATTTGTCATTTTGTGACATTTCTTTTATAAGACTTGGTTCATCTTCACATCATGTAATTTTCATTGCCAATTCGTCATTTTCTCTATAAGCTTTTTTGTTTCTCTGATTTTCTGTCCAAAATTATAGTAGATGATTTTTATCTAGTTTGACTGTAGGGGTTTTTGAAGTGCCAAATAAATATTTTTTTGGGTGAAATTTCTTGTCTTTTTAAACCTTGATAGAATAGTCATAAAACTCTCAAATTGTTTAATACTTTGCCTTTGTTTGGGAGGGCTTATTTTCACCGGTCAAGCGGTTATGACCGCATGAACGGAGCCTTAATTAAGACCCGGTTCATGCGATCATAACCGCTTGACCGGTGAAAATAAGTCCTCCCAAACAGAGCCTTTATTTTAATCTGTGTTAACACCTGCCCTCTATTATTTTCTACTAGAAGTAAAAAAAAACTCAGATGTTCATATCTGATTTTTAAACTGTATTTTTGTAATTTTGAGCTACAAATGGCTTCTTGAAATTTTGGCTTCTATTGTGAAAAGAAATTCAGAGTGTTTAAATTTGAACGCAATATATTGGAGAGTTAATGTGGTATTTATACAAGGAGAATAGGATGTGGTCTTTTCAAAATTCAGTGTAGTGCACCACATTTTGTTCTCTACATTTGAATGATGGGTTGGAGGAATGAATTAATACACTAATTTTGTGTATAACTTCATGCATAGGGTTTTTGATGACTGCAACTGGTCTACATGGGGAATCTAGATTTTGCTGCTTTTTTATATTAGACTCTCTCATGTTGGTCATCACTGTAGAGCTAGTGTTTTTTGTATGTATTAAATGCTGAAAAAAATGATGAAATTTGAAATTAGTTAAATTGAACATTTGATTACTTGATATAGGCTCATTGCTCTTGATTAGCGTTAACATTATTCTTAGCTGCACTTTAAACTAAACATCTTTACATGATTTTGCTTACTTTTTGTATAGAACTTTTTTGGGTTTTCGTGGTTATGATTTTAATTCTTACTAGTAAATACTGAAATTTAATGATTGCTCATCTACTCATGTTAGATATTTTTCACTCCAAAGGGCTGTTGAATAAAAAATCACCTTATAAATTAGGTATAAAACATTCAAACTTAGGCTTAATGATATATTCAACCTTATGTGTCTTCTTCTTCCCACTTTGCTTCAAAGCACCTTACAATTGGTAAAGTTTTCATCTCCTCCCGGAAGTTCATTGGGATTGCTAGGCATTCCTTTCCCTACATTTACTACTTATTTTTTTTAAAATTGTTTTAGCCATTTGCATATTACCATGTTGAAGAAAATAAAAGAAGTGAAACTGATACAAATCAAATCACTTCCCTGCACCGCCATCACTCACGTCCATCCCTTCCCCACCATTAGCTATGCACAGTTATCACAACAAAGTTGTTATAAATGCCATTTGAACTCTTCTTGAACCTACATTGATGCAGAGTTTGACTTTTGTGCCACTGTAAAGGCCGCAACGGCTGGAGTTAGAGTAATCAGGAGCCACCACATCGATACCAAAATGATTCTTAGAAATAATGTCAGTATCAATCCTAATTTTTAAGCGATTAATAATTTCCCTCGCAGGCCTGGTACGGTCGGCTTGGCTGTAGAGGCATTGCCCCGTGTACCCTGAATGGAATTAAATTTTATTTGAATTTGTTTTTAGGTTTTTTTTTAACAAAGTTACAGTAGCATCTGTGTTGAGGATGTACTTAGATACCCTCTTTTAAGTAACACTTATGTATTTGCCAATCAAAATACATAAAACCTTTGCCAAAAACCGCGACCGCGACCGCGGTGTTGAGAAATTAATCAGACCCTTTGCCTTCCCATGATTGTGGTTTCCATTTCATTAAAAACCTTGCATTTCAGTAGATTCTCATTATTTATGATTTATGTTATAACTTTGTGTAGCTTATTTGCTCCAGTTAGTCTTCGTTTTTCTTCCTTTCGCCACTAACTTTACCTGATCCATCCCAGATTGGCGGCCTGTTAGTCATCATCGCCAATGAACGGTATCGATCTTGTGTTGCGGGACATTGCGAAAACACAACGCTTAGAGGAGACCCTCGTCCGCCGCTGTCATGAAATTCCGCCGGAATCGATTCCGACTCAAGCGCCGCCATTCTATTCGTCAGCATTCGACCGCCCCACTAGTGAGCCGTGCGTTTGTGGCAAGCATTCTGGCACGTTGAACAAGATTCAGGAGGATTGGATCAAGATCCAACTGCAACGGATCGAGGATGGCATGCGCCCTCCTATCCGAATTGATCCGCTTGTGCCACTGTGGAGCAAGCGCCCCGACCTGAACGCGTATCTTCTGAAACCGTTGTTCGTGATCGATCCGGAACGGCAGTACGACATCAACGTGACAGCAGGTGCATGTCCTTCTTGCAACAAAGTTGGCTTTCTTTTCCGCAAGCAATTCAGTGCCCCGCGAATCGTCGATTGCATCGACACCACCGGATTTGCTATCTGTGCCCGATACGTGTGCAAGAAGTCGAAGAGTTCGGGCGGTTGTGGTGCCACATTCCATGTAATGGATGAAGCCAAAACAGAGAAGTTGATCCCGACGCCCATCGCCCTTAACTATCCCATGCAGTTGTTTGAGCAGAGCGCGCACGACGTCGGTCTTGTTCAAATGACATATGACTTGTACACGTCCCGTTCCGGCAGTGCTGATGTCTCCAAGGTGATTCGTTGTGCCCGAACGACTCGATACATGCGTCAAGCCGCGCTATATCGTGGTCACGTGTCGTGGTATTTGGAAATGCAAGCTAGGGATGTCGTACTATGGCAATCGTCGTCGCCTATAGATCTGACAGTGTTTCCCGATTTTCCGTCGTTCTTTCAACATTGCAACGGGTACAATGGGACTCTCGGTCCAGTGGAATCGACGTTGACAGGCCTGGTCAACGACTGTATTGCTCGCCAACTCCCGTTCTTCAACCGAATGGAAGGCGCCATCACCGGGACTCATCTCTCGGCCGACCATCATCACAACGTGCCAGGACGCATGAAATTAACGGATGAGTTCAACGGCAGGAAATTCGCCCCCGTTGCTGGATTGCACTCCGTCATGAACGAGCGCCAACAAATCCTTTCCCATCAATTCACAAGCACGACGGGAAATGCGGAACGTCGATCTGTTAGTCGGGGTTTGCTGAGATGCTACAACGCTTACGATATTGATACTTCGCTGCTCATCATGTACCTAGACAAGTGCTGCGATGATCGGGAGTGGCTGGAAGAGTTTGAGAACATCATTGTTCTTCTCGACAATCATCACCTGATCACAAGATACCGGGACAATTCGAACAGCACGGATCGCGCTAGGCATGAACAATTCATGTCTGTCGTGGCCGAAATCATTGTTGGCACTGGACAAGCTCCGATGCGAGAATGCAACATCATTGAGGCTGAATTGAATGCACTGTTGGATCGCATTAAAAAATGGGAAATCGAGAATGATGTGCCCCCATCCAAGCGCATCGTGACGAGCAAACTTCTCGCTTGTCACGAGACACAAAAAAAACACATCAGAAATTGCTTAACGCCGCCCGCATCCGCGTTGACTACCGTAGTGGATCGGTTCTTTCGTTCGAGTTTGCGTCGTGGATCGGGGAAGAATGAAAATTTGTGGCGTCATGGACGAGCTATTTTCCCGGAGACCATATCCCTGGAAGGAGGGAACTTACTGCTCCATGTTGTTGTCGCTCAAATCAACTTTCGAGGCGAACTCCAATTTGATCCTCGCTGGGCGTATTTGCCAATCTCTGGGATGCATATCATTCTCACTCAATATCTCGCACTATTTTCGACTGATGGCATCACTCCCTCGCCTACGTCTCTGACGACGATGTTTCACTTATTGCCTCTCTCGATTGATGATTGTGACAACGAATTTGGATTGACGACAGCGTTTGGACAATCCCTTCCTCAACTGCCCGAAATTCTTGCAGGGCAACTGAAATCGCTTGGAGTGATCGCGGAATCAATCGCCGATAATGCAATTTGGTCAAGTCACACGTTCGATGCAATTGTGCACGATGCCCTTAATGTTGCCGCTGTTGTTGTCGAGCGGGCTCACGATGATCATCATATCGTTGAAGAAGACAATGCTGCACCACAGGATGATGGTGATCTGAACCATGCCGACGACGTTGATCCTTTGATTGGCTCCGAATCAGGCGTCAAATTTAGCAACACACCTCATTCCATTCAGTCCAATCGCAAGCGCCGCAAGCCAGGACCAACATCGCATGAGTGCAGCTCTTCATCGAGTCATCATAAAAAACCTCGCAGCCTCAACGCATCAGGAAATGAACGTCAGTCGGCATTACAAGGGCTTAATCTATGGGAAGCTGTCATGAGCACTTCACCAATGATCAACCCTTTGGAGCGTCGCTTGCTCCGAACGATTGCTATCAAATTTCTTCTGCCCGATGAAGTCCAGGATCTGAAGGATTTCCCTATTGAATCTTTGCATCTTCCTCAATTGCACCGAATCTGGTCTGTTCTAGTCTCAGCTTTGCGTACCACCAATTTTGCTTTCAAACGGTTCATTCGGCCGAAATCAGAACAAGTCTTAAAGCAGCACTTGGAGGATATGGTTGCCCAGGCCCGATTCAGATTGCCCATTCAACGAGCAGCGCCCAAACGCAGCATCATTACTGCCCTAAGTCAAGCCGCATCAGTGATTGCTCCATTGCGATCATCCCCTGTTGACAGTTTCAACATTGTGCAGTTGGAAGAGACTGTGACAACAACTACAACTCGAATCGTCACCTTGGCAACCGGCGCCAATCAAAGTTCAAGTCAACCTCATGCATCGGATCTGCAATCTACGCCCGAACAACTCATTGAAGGGTCATCAGACAATATCATTGATCGACTGGTTCAACAAGAGATTGATGTCGGGCATGCCGGCAATATTCATTGGACCAAAGTGGTCGCCCCTGCGTACGCCCGCATTGCTTCCCGTCGTGATGATCTGGTCGAGATGACCCACAAGGAGATCCAGAATCGTTGGGAGTATCTTGCACGCCTCAAGAAGCGTGCGCCATCAACCACATCATCGCGACCAGGTTGTCATTCTCGTGTGCAATCACATTCCGAGGTGGCCCACCAGCACGACGATCCAGGCTCCCTAAATATTCCGTCATCGTCGTCGGCCGAACCATCAGTGCCAGCCGCATCTCCGACCACCCGGAATTCAATTCAACCAGCCTCTTCTACAGTCATCACGACGGCGGAGGAACCTGCTATGGCCAACACGTGTGTTGTCAGCGAGATTGTTTTGCGGCCGCCATTCATGGTCGATCATCAGTTGCCTGGTTTGGATCAGATATTGGCGGCCAGCATCCCCGCCCCATCTGCAGGGGAGCCGTTTTCCCAAGTGGAGAAGGAGCTGCTCAATTACTTGTTGACCAGTCCAGCAGAGCGCTCCCACGTGAAATCGGCGACTGGTGATCAAACGTCTTGGAAGAGTCTAGCCAAGCGTTTCTTGTACTGGGCGCGAGTCGCGCGGGTATTGGGGATGAACCAGTTTCGGGCCCGATCAGATGGGCAGCTCAAGCAAAAGGTCAAGGATGATAACAAGAAAAAGAGCTGCTAGCAGGTAGACAATATTTGGCTTTATTATTTTGATTTCCATCTTCAAAAAACTCCTCAATTATTGAAATTTTTCTTCTTTTAATCTCACTAGGCTTGTTGAGGTGGCTCAAGCTTGAGAAGATCATACTTTCGCGGTATGCTTGATTTCAAAAGCTGACTTGATTTTCTATTTGCAGGAAATTCCTATTCAAAATCCTGTATATCTTATGTTGGGTGCATCTTTTGGTTCTTCTGCCAAAGAAACAGGATTGAAGGCCCTTGAATTTGCTCTCTCTGTCTGTGATACTGTTGATATGTATGGTTTCACTGTTGATCCTGGTTACAAAGAATGGTATGGAAAAACTTGACCTGCATTTTCCTCTGAGTGGCTTTTGTTATTTTAGCAATGTTTTAGCTAGACTGTTACTTGATCCTTTCAGGACAAGATATTTTTCAGAGTCCAGACAAGGTCATACTCCATTGTATGGAAGGGCTTACTTCCACATGATGGAATGCCTAGGAGTAAGTCCTAATTTTACTTGGGATTAACATTTGCAGGTTCAGGTTTGGGTATTCTCAGTTGTGGATTAACACTCGGCAACTGTATGGAGTATAATGATGATGAGGATGATGATTTTGAAGGTTCAGGTGTGGATTTCTCATCAAATTGCTGCTTTGATGGTGATGATTTTCCAGTTAGGGAGAAGCTCAATGATCCAATCAAAGTACATCTTGGGAATGCTGTGCGGAGGCATTTCTCGGCGCTGGTGTTACAGTTACTGAAAGATGAAAATTTTAAGTCTAGTTGTGAGACTGGCATTGAGAGCTGGCTGGAGATCATTTCTTCTTTGGCATGGCAGGCTGCTAGATTTGTTAAACCAAACACTAGGAAGGGAGAAGCATGGATCTCAGTGATTATGTAAAGGTGAAGTGTGTAACATCTGGAAATGCTACTGGGTATGTATTCTGGGACAGCGTTCATCCATCAGAGGCAGCAAATCAGATTCTTGCAGACTCACTCATAATAGAAGGCATTGTTCTAATTTCCTGAGAATCGAACTGCCAAAGACAGTTTATAAACATGTTTCTCATCCAAATGTGAGGTGAAGCGGGGATGCAAAACGGCATTTTGGACACTTTGTTTTATGTGTACTTGCTTTAGTTGTTGTGGGAATAGTATAAGGGTATCTGAGGTAGCCTAAAATGTTGTGTTCTATATATACAAATTAAGCAAATTTCATTCGGTGTTGTATCAAATGTTTATGAGACTGACTAATGTGCAATTTATTACTAGAGGAATATTGCCTATGCTGAGATGGTTTGAAGAAATGTTATTAAAAGCGCACGAGAGTAATGATTTCTCGTGCCGCAATTCACGGTGCGTGTAGTAGGAGTTAATAGTTTGATTGAGGTTAAGTATGTTCATGCAATTTTTGGCTCTCATGGTTCATCATGTTTTCAACCATGAGTGAGAAGAGTTCATGAGGAGGTGGCTGTTAAGATGCATATATCAGCTGAAGGGAAGTGATGAGTGATGACTAATGTGATTGGCTTTCACTCATGCTTAAGCTTTGAGTTGAAAATGAGTTTGTTGTTGTGTATTGTTAGAAGTTTTAATTTGAAACATTCATTTCATAATATTTTGTGGAGCTTGATTGTATGATATTTGGTGTTTGAGCTCCACATTATTTGATGGAAAAGCTAAAAATCAAATGGAGGGAAATCTAAAACATTTGGAGGGTAATCTAAAACATTTGGAGCTCGCATGGATCCCAGTGATCCGGCGCCTCACTCTAAGACGCGCCGCGCCGCCTTGACTCTTGATCTCGCACCTCCAAACACCAGATTTTGCGACGGCGATGGAGAAAACATTAAGGATCAATTATTTTTTGGATCAATTTACAAAACTACAATAGAAAAAATAAGGGAATTTTTCATTCTTATGATCCGCTCCTTTGTACCTAATGTGAGCTTAGTTTTCATTCTATGATAACCTTCCCAAGTTAAGAGAGTGATCATATATTTGCTACTTGGGAAGGTTATCATGCCTTGCTGGGTGAACAAAGAGCAAAAAAAAAAATGCAATTTATTAGCACCAAACTTTCTGCTGCACTGCATTGTAAACTACAACAACCTCAGGCCACTGCAAGCACAACACTGCATATGATTGATGATTTAACGACTTCAGGATTGGCACGAAGAACCAACAGCTTTGACCGTTAATGATTTTAATTAGAACTAAAAGCTTTGATCTTTCTTTCCCTCTTGTATGTAATCAGCATACACTTCTTTTACTTCCTCTTTTTTTCCTTTTACGCCTCTTTTCTCTTTTTCCCTCTCCCCCCTCCCCCCCCCCCCCCCCCTTTTCTCCTCCCCCTCTTTTTCTTTCTTCTCCCCCCCCCCCCCTCCCCCCTTTTTTCCCCTCATACCGGAGTGGAACCCGGCGCCCCCCCCCCCCCCCCCTTTCTCCTCCCCCTCTTTTTCTTTCTTCTCCCCCCCCCCCCTCCCCCCCCTCCCCCCTTTTTTTCCCCTCATACCGGAGTGGAACCCGGCGGCCCCCCCCCCCCCCACACACACACACCAAATGCCGGGTGCAACCACCGCCGGGGGGGGCATAAGAGTACGGGCTTTTGACACTTTGCACCCTCCCAAAATACATTATTTATGGCACTTTGCACCCCAGGCCGAATTTTCAGGAGTATTTTTGTCCCCCGCACCATCCTTCGACCACGATTCGTCACTAGGTGTGACCGAAATCATGGAGCAATTTGCCAACACAGAACAATGTTCCTTGGTGTCGACAACCTAGACATATTCAAGGCAATCAACCTCAAGCATCTACAGTTCCTTGCCTCGCTCTAGAAAAGGCTACGCAAAGCCGTCCTCGTTCAGATTGTGAATCCCGCACAAGACGGCCTTAAATTTCGTATGAGAAATATAAGAAATTGTTGACTAATACATTTCATTCAAAACCTTTTACACCTCCCAAGCATTTAGCAGCTCATACGCAGTAAAAATTGCCTTACAAAACGAATAAATTTGACTTAGAGAATTTGAAATGAGGTAAAGCCGGACGATTCGGTATGGATTTGGGTCCAAACTCACCCAATCCCAACCACTTTCACAAAATGCAAGCTTTCATTGTGACCCGAGTGCCGACACAATCAAAAATAAAAGACGAGCTCATGAACACGACGCATTCCAACATAATAATGCATAGGAACTAAAGTTAGTAAGGCAACGGCACAACCACACAACATTAGAGATCCATTCACAGATGATGATAGTTTTGCCACTCAGTAATAATTAGCATGCAAAAAATCGCGCCGCACCATAGCCTCATCACAGTGAAGCCATGCCGAATTCGGTGCAGTGTGATTTTGCTTGGGTCAAAATCGCATACTTGTGGTGCGATTGTGGTTTGGGCCCCAATCACACCAAAGGGAGCTCGAAAGTGTTTTGCAGTGTAGATCTGTAGTCCCGGATGATGCTGAAAGACACAGGAGTGATTGCATTGGATTCCGCGGACGACTAGAAGGATTTCACAGCCATAAGATGAGTTTTGCTGCAAGAAGACAGATTTTACCGTGAGAACGGGGGAAAATACTATCGTCAGGACTTCGGACGATGCTTATCGTCCTGCACCTATGAAGAGCCTGCAAAGGAGGTGGGGCTCATACAATTTTGACTTGTGTGATACACTTTTGCGCGGGGCGCTCATCATTTTTGACTCATCATCTGTTGTTCGGATGATAGTTATCATTCAAAGTCCTGACCTAAAAAATTTTCGAGATCGGAAGGAATTCGGCCTCCTAGTTGCACAAGCTCACGAATCTACTTTGCAGTAATTTTGCACAGGAAACAACCTAAATCCAAGGGCTGTACGGGAGACGCCTAGATCGTAGATAAGGGGTCATAGAGTCAAGGAATGGAAGGGAACCAATAATTTTTATTATTTTATTTGATTTGCATTATATGTTTTAGAGGACCAAAAATCATTAAAGTTGATTTGTGTATACCAATGCTAAATAGTTAGATGACATATATAATATAATATATAATTACGGGCATTTATTGGGACCTCCCCTCTAACTTTGAAAAATTACAGACTGCGCTCCTCTTATTATAGAAATTACAAAAATCTTTCCTCAATATTACAAAAGGTAACATTTACCTTTCCTGAAATACACACTCATAACATCCGTGCACAAAATCCCCTCCCCCACACACACACCTTTCCAAGGGAGGTATTTTGTGCACGGATGTTATGAAATGTAAACTTAGGGAAGGTAAATATTATATCTTTATACTATAAGCAAACTCCAAAATAGTCATGGTATAACATTTGTTTCCTTCAGTCAAGGTGTAACATTTACTTACCCAAAATATCCCCTTCATATCTTCTTTTTATTTCAAAAGATTTGATTTTTGAGTCATTTCTACTTTGCCGCCAATATGTCCAGCTCAAATTTGCGAAGGGACGCGGTAATAAAATCGGAATGCTGGACGTGCCATATGTCTCGCGACAAATGTCGTCCCCACGACAAATGATGCTCCCACGACAGCTATCTCCCTCATGACAAATGTGGCCCGCACGGAATCCCCGTGCACGACTGCTTGTTTTGTTATATTGCGGAAGATTTTTGTAATTTTCATAATAAAAGGGGTGCAAGTTGTAATTATGCTATAAAAAAAGATTTCTTATAACAAAAATTAAATAGATGGGACCAATAAATACAGATTCTGCCACGTGTAGTGCTCCAACGCTGGACAGCGTTGAAAACGAGATCAAGAAAGACATTGTGAGACCCCTGCCGTGTCCGCCACGTGTCAGGCCCGAGTTCAGCCGCGCTACCCTATTCGGAGATCTCAGCGGTTTCCCAAGTTTTAACCGTCTATATGGAGGATGAAAAACCTTCTCCACCCACGCCTGTGAGAAGAACAATTAAGAGAGAGAAAGTGATAGAGATATAGAGAGAGAGATGAGTGACGCGGCAACAAGGATGAAGAAACCGCCGGGGCCGAGCACCGGCGACGTGCTCCACCAGCGGAGCAGCCTCGGCAAGTCCCCCGTGGCGATGGCCGTCGGCGGCTTCGTCGTGATCGGCGCCATCGGATACTTCGCCCTCTTGGCTAAATCCAAGCCCGGGACCAGCCCCTCGGAGGCCGCCAAGGTCCTCGCCGGACCCTCGCCGAAGTAGCTGCCGGCGAGGCATGAACGGCCGCGAGCCCGCCGGAGCCCCGCCGCATGCGCCTCAGCGTTATATATAATACCCTCATATATACATAGAAGTGTTGTTGTTATGTGCCCGTATGGTGTTATTTTAAGCATTTTGTGCTGCAATTATCAAATCGTAAGTCGGTAAGCATTTTCTTCCATCAATGTTGATATTTTTTTTTGCCATGAGGAAATTAAATTAGTGATCTTTTTTGTTTAGGCTAGGTTTGAAAAGATGTTTTAACGTCCGTATTTGGCACGACTAGCGGAGAATGTGCGCACGGGCGGAATATGAGCTCTCAGGGGTAAAATGTGTGTTCGGGCGGAAAAATGCACGTTCGGGCGGAAAAACACATGCCCGCACTGAAATTGCGTGCCCAGACGAAAAATGGATCGTCGGGAAAACTGGGTTGTCGTCGTTGAATTGGATCGTCGGGAGATAGGCCAGGGGTTTCCACAGTGTTGTCAAATTGGATCGGGATGAGGAAAATATTTTTGTAATTTCAACTGTGTTGGAATGGGAAAATGTTTTTTGAAAAGATTAAAAGTAGGAGGATCGTGACTTTTCAAAAAGTGAGAAATAGGATTTTTGGGCGGAAGCTTTTCCGACCGGTAGACTTTCCAAACAGTTTGTAAAGTATGGTAGTGTTTTTCAGAAAACGAAATGGAGCTAAAAAACCCTGTCAAACGAGCCCTAAGGCTCCGTTTGGTGCGGCCGGTGAGTTTGAACAAAAATGTCGCCGTCATAAAAAGTATGTCATTACAATGCTTATGACCGTCGTCCAAAAAGAAAACTAATTTTGAACATAAAATTAAGATGAACCTTATGTGAGAGTGTGCGTTCACGAACGAGTGTTCATAACCACTGTGTTCGCGACCGCCACGGTGGTTCTGAATGGTAGTGTTAAGTTAATTGCACATGGTGGATGAAATTTAATCGTAAAGTTCTGGCAACTAGCTAAATGGGTTGGGCTCGGCTAGACGGTTCCAATGACGGCATTAAGGCTCCGTTTGGCATGGTGGTGGCGATCATGAACATGGGAGTTAAATTGTCATTCGTTAACGCTCGTCTTAGAAATGTCATCCACTTTTATGTTCAAACGGATGTGTTTGTTAGGTAAATGACCCTAAACCAAACGGAGCCTAAATCGTTGAGTCAGAACAAAACGTACCCGACCTAGATTGCGAGGAGAGAATTTTTTGTGCACGCAACGTTTGTTGGGATGGTGCGGAACAGTATTTTTAGTTAAAATTACGACTGTAAGTGCATGCATAGTTATATTTACGGTCGTAAAAACTTATGTAATTTATAACTGTAACTGTATTCAAAAAAAATTTACTTTTGTATAATACACACCGTAACATTTACATATGAGATCTTGCATAAAAAAGTAAAAACGTTACACGTATATAATTTTTGTTCGGTTACCAGACAGTGCCCCTCGCCATCCGAAGGTTGTGTTTCCCCGCGATCTCTAAATGCGCGGTCATCGCCGACTCTGGTTAGAGACAAGACCTCGACACCATCCCTTGTGTCAATCGGAGCTCCCAAACTCAAAGAAACATTCTTGAAATCATCCTTTTAGTTCACTCAATGAAATCAATTAATAAGAAAGGAAAAAATCAAAATCATTTAATGAGATATTTAATAATTATTTTATGAAACATTCTCTACATCAATTAATGAGAAACTCAAAATCATTTATAAGAAAGGGAAAAAATCAAAGTAATTTTGTCATTTTGATAGTTTTTGGACACGAATTTTATGATGTCATCACTGGTCTTTGGTGAGACTTTCGGATATTCGCCTTGGTGGCCTCCTTTTTCGGGTACCTGGTAATTGGTATTGGGTCAGAGAGCTCGCAAGTCCGATCAGAGCACCTCCAAATTAGTCTGAGCAAGTACATGTACATGCACGACCGTTTAGTGGTGTACCGATACATAACAAAAACACAGCACAAAATAACAGCAATAAAAGCGACATAGAGATTTAACATGGAAACTCAATATGGTGAAAATCACGGAATAATCGGAGTCCAACCCAGAAAAACGTCACTGAAATGTATGAAACAATAAAAAACTACAAGGTTTTCCTTCCTCGATTTTTATGGGATTTTCACCAGCTTTACACTACACAATACAATAGATAGTAACAGAAAAACTGCAAGTTACCGATAGTGACAGACGAGAAGGATTACACAAATCCTCTTCAAGATGTCTCTTCGAATCCTTGCCCAAATCTGCTCTAAATTCAATCTGTGTAGGCGAAGTACTACTCGTCAACGTCGTACAACAACGTCCGGAAGCTGCCCCAAACTAAGACGATTGACACAGATCTCTCTAGAAAATCTTTCAATGCTTGAGTTTGGAGAGAAGTGGATGTCTTACCCCTACTCCTTAGTCCCTATTTATAGGGTCAAAACTAAAGAGGTATGAGTGATAGATGGCAAGTGGATAAAGCTTTCATGAAGCTTCCTTCAGTCAAAAGCAGATGTCATGAAGCTTCTTTTGACCACTTTCCTATAAGTTTTCTTTAAGAGCGCATGTTGGTTGCATAGTCAAAGATAGTTGACTTCTACTCTTCCCAAGAAATTTTCTTCAAAAACACATGCCGATTTAATGGTCAAAAGTGGCTAGACCTTTGAGAAATTATCTCATCGCCTAGACCACATCCATTCTTGGGATTGTTACCATCAACTTTGATGGTGCTACCCGGGGTGATCTGGCCATGGTTGGTGTTGGTGTTATCGCGTGGAATTCTTCTGAGCAGTGCTTGGCATGACGTTCTGCAATTTGGGATCATTTGTCGTCATTGATGGTGGCAGAGCCGTCGCTATGAATGAATTTGCTTTATTCGGATTGTGCTATGAATGAATGAATATCTTTGTTTTTGTTTCACAAAATATTCGCTAAGTTTGAGTTCATCGGTAATACACTCGTTTTGACAAATTTGGTGATTGTATGTTCGATTATCCCCCATAATAATATAACTATCAAATATCCAAGCATAATTCTCAAGTAGTCCGTCGTTCCAACACTTTTATGTCGAACATTCTCTCGTGACCCAACTTTTGTAAAGAAAAATTTAGATGCCCGCCCCAAAAATCATATGCCCACCTAAGGAACAATTTAACCTCCATGTTCATGACCAGCACGGTAGTGACGGTCATGAACATGGTGGTTAAATTGTCGGTCGTTAACGCCCACCTAAGAAACTTCATCCACTTTTATGTTCAAACGGATGATGTTTGTTAGGTGATCCTTAACAAATGACAGTTTAACCTATGCGTTTACGATCACCACCACAGTGCCCATCGGAGCCATTTTCATGTGTGCACGAATATCATTCCTCGCTCGATAGTCGACAGTTTGGAGAAGAGCAACTCTCTATCTAATAATGTAATAGCCAAATTCAAGAGCAATTAATTTTCTTTGGGCTTATTTTCAACCAAAGATCCATCCATGCATGAAGTTGTTTGTCACTAATATTTTGTCAAAAGATACCCTACAAAAATATTACTTTGGCAGTAAAAATTAGGTCAAAGTTTCCTCTAACAAGTGAACACAGTATTTTACGTCTCCTACCGGCCTCCGGCGTGGCCAAACCAACTGTCACGCACAAAAGTGCATTGCGAGAGGCTTGATCGCGGCTGTTCTGCTCGATCCGAGCACCGGACCAAAAATTTCCTCTAACATTTCTCAAATGCAACTATGGTTGTTTGCAAATCAAATAATTTAGGAATTCGCATTCAAATACACGATTTCATGACAATTCTGAATCTGCATTCAAATATTTGTACAAATCCGAGACCGAACACAAATCTCTGCATTCTGTGATAAATTTGAATTTGATTGAAGAACTGTTTGATTTGATTCAGTTTGCAAACACCCAAAGCTACAACACGAGACAAACGGCAGATTCGCTACAAGACGCAGAGTTTGCATTTCGCGAAGAATTCCCAAAGAATACGTTTTTCTTGCAAGGCTCCATTGAAATTCATTCCCAACTGAATGAAATTATCAAAACCCAACTTTTGAAATTACCAAAATCTCCTCTCCAAAATTACATTGATATATTTTCAAGCACAATAAACTATAATTTATAACGCATATCAAACAATTTCTATCTGGCACTAATTTACTGAATTGCCCCAAAATATAAAAACACCCCTTGAGAATGTTAGAAGGCCACAGCTTACAAGAGGGCGGCAGTGGCATTTTGGAGTGTTGGGAAAGGGAGGGAGGGGGCGGTTTTGACGTTGAAGGTCAAAAATGACGCTTTGGAGCGTTTGAGAACGGAGAAGGAAATTTTACCAAACATTTTTTTTGGTGCTGGAACGCCGAAGCAAACGGAGATGAGTGTCCATTGAATTCTCACAGCATGGGCTACACTGACTTTCCGAGGTGTTAGAATTTGAGCCATCTCTTCTCCTTCTCCCTGCTCGTCACGGCGTTCGAGGCCGACGTACGGGCAGCCTCGGCATCTGCGAGCGCCTTCCGGGCCTCGGTCAACTTTCTCGACGAAGCCTCGAAAACCGTCTTGTCCTTCCGGTTGCGGCTCGCCATTTCTTCCAGCCTCTCGACTCGGCTTCTCAACTCCTTAACCTCGTCCTCGTGCGCTAGCAACGACCGCCGGTCTTCGACCTTCCCCTTGCCTTCCGAATCGCCTGCCCCTCTCTTCAGTTTACTTCGCTGAACATCGGGCGGGTTTATTCCGGCCAGCTGATGATTGATGAAGCTAAAAACATCCATTTCCTCGCCCTCTTCGGCTTTGGCGAGTTTCGCCGCCTCCGCAATCTTCTTCTCCCGCTGTCTTCTGCCGCCCCTGCTCCGCTTTTTGCCCCGGCCAACGTTATTTTCGTCATTCTCATCCAATGCGACTACGTGATCGAGCGATTTCCTCGAAGAAGGGAGAGCTCTGACAGGTATTGGATCGACCATTCCTTGCCCGGAGATGCCCAGCCCCATCCCTTGCCGGAATCCCATGTTCGCCATCATCTTCGAGGCGACGCCCCTAGTGTGATGCTCCCATTTGGCAAATATGGCGGTTTCGGTCTGGACGCCCCGTAGAGATGCAGAGGCTTCCAAAAACCCTGGGCTTCGACCAACTGATCCATCCGCTTCGTCCTCGTCTTCGCTCGAGCCGGAGCTGTTGGTGCCGAGGTTGTCGACTTCGTCGTCATCCGAAGCAGCGGAAGCGTACTCGGACATGGACAGAGCTTCGCTCCCGAGCTTGGCTGAGCTCCCATCATCCTGGAAGACAACCTGGCCCAGGCATAGCTCTTCGTCCCAGGACTCGAGCTCGGCCCTCCTCCAGATGCTCGAATGGCCTCCAGTCACAGCCCATATGCTAGAACCAACCAACGATTGATGCCATTCCGTGTGTGTATAAGGCTTCAGAGAAGAAAATGGAACGCTAAAACCTGCGGAAAAAGTTGAGAGCCAAAGTATAGTAAGATGAGCATAATTTATGCAACATATTTATCTTGTATATGCTGATAAAGGAAAACACAGTTGGAAAACTGCTGTTTTTCTCCTGGATCAATATGTTTTGGGTGATGTTATGCACAGGCCATTTTTGGCTATAAGTTGTGAACCCGTATAGGTTTTGGCCTGCACATAACCGTTATGAAATTGTGCGGCCTGCAAATAGTCGAAATTGACGTGCATATAGTTATTGGCTCTATCCACCTTCCAGTCATATAGCAGGAAGCCGGCCGGTTATTACTTATTACTTCAAAGGAAACCGAATCATAATGATGTTGGACAGCATGAACAAAAGAAAAGGTATGTCAATTAGTCTCACACCGCCTACCTAGACGGTCCACTTGTGTTTATAATAAGCTCCGCCACCTCTCCTATCTTTGGCCCGAGTTTTGGAATGAATCAGGTGGATAGACCAAAGGAAACCGAATCATAACATGGTATCAAAATCAGGTTCACGCTAGGGGGGGGATGGACCAGCATGAACAAAAAAAACATGCTAAGATTAGTCTTACACCACATACCCAGACGGTTCACTCGTATTTATAATAGGCCCCACCTCTCCTATCTTTGACCCGGGTTTTGGAGTGAAAAATGGGTGCGATGGTTTAACAAATGATTCACTCTTCCCTATCCAGCTATACCCACCACTTGCAGTAGAGGTATCACAGTAAGTACAGGTGACAACCCTCGAGTGAGATAAAGAAAGAGAAAAAGAAACCATTTTTCTGGATCTGATTAAGAGAACTGCAAGGGAACAACTCCCCAGCTAGCCAGCACTAGGCACAAAATAACATCACTAAGCATAAAGAGTTTCAAGTTACTATAGAGTGCTTAGGGCCAAATAACTAGGGGAATATACATTGTAATTAAATGCATAGACTGAAATAGACTGGTGCAGAATAAAAAAGAATCGGCTGCGTGATGTCGGTTCCATCCATCACCAACCATCAGGTGCTTCCTAACCACACACCATGAGCACACCCTCCATGTGCTCGTGCACGCTACTCCGTAGAGACCGCCCTCTGTAACAATACAACAACATTCAAGCCTTTATTCCACCATAGTGGGGTCGGCTACATGTATCTCTTTAGTCATAATCTCATTGCCTAAGTACATCATGCCTTTCCTTATAGTTTCATTACAAGTCTTTTTTTGGTCTACCCCTCCCCCGTTTAACATGCCTAGTGGCTAAACTCTCACAACGCCTAATAGATGCTTCTAATGGTCTCCTTTGTATGTGTTCGAACTCTGAACCATCTTAATTGAGTTTCTTGCATCTTCTCTACAACTGATGTCACTTGTTTTATCGTCTCTACAACCCTCCTCCCGCTGCACGTACTCACATCATTGGAATCAATCTTCAATCTTCCGCAAATAGCCAACCATTTCAATTTCCGGGGTCGCTGTTTCATGCATTGTGTAATTCACTTCTTCCCCAGAGCATTTTCCACTCTTACCCTCGGGCGTTCACCATGCTACACAATTTTCCATTGCACTGATTGACCGGCCACAATATTCCATTAGTTGTAGGGGTTCAATCTATCTCGACCATACCTATATGGTCATGTACAAAAATACAAGACATAGAGGCTGTTGAGGGAGATGTAGAGAAGGGTTATATCTAATGGATACATCTATGTAAAGCACAAATTTACATTAAGATTTCACTTCTCATGAATAGATGCATCCAAGCGATATATCCTTAAAATACATACCATTACATCAAAAGCTATCTTTCATGAAAGAACATTTTTAAGAGACATCCTATCAAGATAACTTTTCATCAGAGAACATTCATGAAGTGATCACATAAGGGATGCATCCTTTCAAAACACTTTACACCAAGAGACAATATTTCATAAAGGGAAGTCTTCAAGAAGCACATCCATAATGAAAGAAAAATGGAAAGATATAAGCACCCATTGGCCCAAGGGAAGTAGCCCGCCAATGGTTGGTCGTCCCTCACTTGGTTAGACAAGAATAAGCTCGATCCGGCATGCCCAACAAGTTCAATTCAAGGCCTTACTGCACCATGGTTCACCAACTTATTTATATTAAAAGCCTTAAAAGGTTGACACTTAATACTATGAATTTTATCGAAGGGTGGATGTTACGATTAGAGAAAATGCACGAACACGAAGAACAATGATTGCATTAATCATAACGAGTACGGATGCAATCCGAAGCAAGCTTTGTCCAAGACCAAGGAGGCTGGGTCCTTCAATGATCCTCCTCTCCAAAGAAAGCCCAAAATAACCTAACACTCAAGATACTCAACACCTAAACCTCTCCCCCTTACATAGATGAGGGAGGGAAAGCATACAAGGAAATACAAATTCATTGAAATAATTAATTGATCTAATTAATATTAAATAATTAATATTAATCAATTAATTAATAGAACTTAATTACAAGAAATAATCACGGCGGTTTCCAAATGCGCGCTCCGATGGTTCCGACAAGGAGTGGTTCCTCCAACAAATGTGTGAGGGTAACTACGGATTTTGATGCTCCTAGCATTATTTTACCCCGGTTTTCTTTGTTCTACTTTTCCATCCTGCGAGAAAAGGAAATCCTATGAAAGGAATTATATTTTCCTTCATGTTGGTGGAGAGAAATTTGCTCTCTTCCTTCCTGGTGGAGGAAGAACTCTCTTTCATCACATTGGAGTGGAGAAAAGAACCATCTGTTCCTTCCCATTGGTGACTAAAGAATCCAATCGCTCTTCCTTGTTGTTGCAGGGTATGGAAAGTGTCTCCTTTATCTTCTCTCTTGGCTTGTACAAAGACAAGATTGTGGCAAGTGTTGATGGTACCTTTGATTTATCCTACCGTCAACAAATCCAATACTCAATATCCCTATCTCAGCTCAAGTATTTCTCACATGAACTTGTATTGTTTTGCAAAGTGATAAAAGAACCTAAATCCCACAAGTATGGATTAGTAAACATAAACCACCAAACATACCCTGGAGCAAAGTCATGTAGTACCTCGTCAACAAACTTCTGATTGATGATGATGCATATGCAAGATTGTTGTTTAATATCCTCATCGGATTCACATTTAGTCGGTTGAAGGTAGGAGTGCAAAAAAGTAAGATAGGATGTTACGATTGCGCGCACGCCGGCCCGTTATCTTAATTTCAGCATTAATTGTTTTTGTTATCCGCACCCCCTCATGTTTATAAGAGGGGGAGACTATCTTATTTTGGGTATGTGATTGGATGTTGGGAATTTAGTGTTGCTCTCTAACCATCTTCTTCCTCTCCTCATCCCCTTCGTCTCCTCCCCTCCTCCGGCTCCCTTCTCCCATAGTCATTCTTCTCGATTGTAATACTTCGTTCGTAATCTAATATCTAATTAGTATCATTTGGTCCGACCTGCCGCTCCGCCCGCCACAACGCCGCCGGAGACGCCTTCGCTCGGCCTCGCCCTGTTCAACATCGGCCAGTTTCCGCATAGCCGTGTCGTCCCCGTCCGACATCGACTGCATCGCCCCAGTTCCCGCGACATCGACTGTGTCGCTCACCCCGCTCGCCCGCGTCGCCCAGTCCCGCGTCTCCATCCGCGTCGCTCGCCTCCCGCGACTTCGCCCTGCTCCTGCATCGCCCTCGCTATCGCTGGCCGTCCATGACCCGCTCAACCCGGCTGCATCCCTACAACCCCGCCGACCCCATGGACAGCGATGCCATCGCCCATTCGCCCGTCGCTTCGACACACAGGACCAAGCCATCGCCTCTCTCCACTCCTTTCCCTTTCCTCCATCCTAATTCGCCTGGACTCCCTGGTGGCGCCGGCCTCTGCCTCTGCGGCAGAATCCTCCGCAGCGGCGTCTATCTTAGGGCGACCCCCGACGGTTGACACTCCACCGGCTGCTCCGCTACCGCTGCCCCTGGCAAGTCGCCCCGCCCTCTCTCTCAACATTCCGTCCTTCACCGGCGTAGACCCGTTGGGGTGGATCGCCAAGGCGGAACAATACTTCGACCTACACTCCACCCTTGGGCAGGACAAAGTTTCCCACGTCTTCGTCGGATTGGATGGCTCGGCTCTTTATTGGGCTCGTTGGCTCCTCCAGTCCAATCTCGCCCTTACTTGGGCAGATTTGAAGCAAGAAATGATTGGCCGTTACGACTTCCGCTACACCGGCTCCGCTATCGAGCGTCTGTGCGGCGTGCGGCAATCGGCCTCCTTGGAGGAATACATTGATGAGTTTGTTACGTTGGTGACCCACATTCCGGGCCTTCCGCCGGATCACTACCATGCCTTCTTCATGCAAGGCCTCCTCCCCACTATCCGCTCCCGCCTCTGCGCGCACAATCCGCGAACGATCTCTGATGCTCTCGACTTGGCCCGCTTGGTCGAGGCTGACATCTACCCTCGGCCACCCATTTCGCTAGCGGGCCTTCTGCAGGGTCGACCACCGGCAGTCCCGCCACGACCAGGACATGGGGATCAACGCCCTCGACGCCCTCCGCCCCAGCGCCTCTCCAACAGCGACTACAATGACCTTCGCAGTAGGGGCCTGTGCTTCCGTTGTCGCCAGTCATACTCCCCTGCGCACGTTTGCGTCGTCAAAGAGTTCCACGCCATTATCGGCGACTGCGACCCGGAAGTCACCTGGGAGGACTTTGCGTCCTTCGAGAACCCCTGGGGGGCCGACCACTCAGACACTGTTGCCGCCACGGACCGTCCGCCGCCAGCTCAGTGACCACTGCCTTGAGGCCAAGGCAGTTTTTCCAAACGCCGGCATTGTTACGATTGCGCGCACGCCGGTCCGTTATCTTGATTTCAGCATTAATTGTTTTTGTTATCCGCACTCCCTCATGTTTATAAGAGGGGGAGACTATCTTATTTTGGATATGCGATTGGATGTTGGGAATTTAGGGTTGCTCCCTAACTATCTTCTTCCTCTCCTCATCCCTACGTCTCCGCCCCTCCTCCGGCTCCCTCCTCCCATAGCCATTCTTCTCGATTGTAATACTTCGTTCGTAATCTAATATCTAGTTAGTATCATAGGACTAGGTCAGGTATGTGCTTTTATATAGCCCCAGGTTAGTGCTTGGGATTGAATTTGGCAAGGCCCAGGCTGAGCCCAGGACCTCCATGCAATGGAGGCTGTCTAGTAAGGCTAGGCCAAGCCCAAAGGTTGAGCAGCCTCTCGACATTAAAGCTAGGTCTGGCAGAGCCCTGGTATGGCCCAGGTTAGGAATCAGGTCAGCCCTAGCATGAAAATGGGGGCTTGTTAAATCCCCAAAGGTTTGGCCTGGGAACAGGCCTAACCGTCTTTTTGACCATGTAGGCTTTTCGGGTCCAAGCTTTATTTGCACCTCTAGTTGAATGCATAAGAGTGAGGGGTGGAAAAAATTTCAATCCAAATATGATAACTAGGCTCATGAAAATCAAATTCATTTGAATCCTAATGTATGTAATACCAGTGATTATCTATTGTTGAACTTCAATCTGCAAGGTGAAAAGCTCTTAACAATGATTTGTGTTGGTAGTTGAGCTCTTAGCTTTTCCATTCAAGTTTTCCATCAAAGAAAGATTGTCGGGTTGGAGTACCGAATCCAAACTATGGCCTGCCTTTATTGTCGTAGCAACTATCATCCCTTCAGATTGATGTTAATTGGTTCCATTTTACTTGAACTTATTGGGGAAAACTTCTACCTACATCAAGATTTTGCAGTAGTGAAAATGCTTGGGTGTGGGGTGTGGGGTGTGGGGTGTGGGGTGTGGGGTGTGGGAGTTTTTCTATAGCGTATGAGTGGGATACTATGAGTAAGCCCTCCAAAGCCCTTGTATAGCTTCTTCTATTTCTCGAGAAAAAGAAGGATGACCAAAAGTAGTTTGAATGTATACAATGAATTTCTCTTTTTACACTTATTGATAGTGCTTCTAAATCTCATTAAAAAAATCAAAAAAATAATTCGAATGTATACAATGAATTTTTCTTTTTACACTTATTGATAGTGCTTCTAAATCTCATTAGAAAAACCAAAAAAAAAATATTGAACTTCAATGGGAACTTCTCTTGAGCCAACGACGAGTTATTCTTTCGTCTAGTTGGACTTGAACTACCATCTTCGTAGTGCTTTTCTCCAAGGGCCTTGATCTTTCATTCAATTGCCAAGGTGAAGTTGTATATTTGGACTGTGTCTTTAACGGGTTATGGTTAAGGGTTATAAATGATTTTGCCATATGACCCCATGTGTTCCTCAAAAGGTCAATATCTCTTTTTAAGGAGATTGCATGGAGCGGCGGATTGTCTTTTTGAACTTCGTTGTATATTCTTGCACCAACTTCCTATGATGTTGGTGCAGTCCATGCCACTTCCTCCACTGACCTTCATACCACATAAGATATGGCAGAGGGTAGTTTTGAATTGTCATCAAGTGCTTTGCCTATTTGGAGATGTCTTTCCACCATGTGCATGGTGTGTGAGCGTCACATCGTTAAAGAACCTCCATGAACATATACTAACATAAATCTCTAGTTAATCCACTTGTGTTTTTCTACCTAGAATGGCCTGGGTCATCCTTCTTCCAAGTTGAAAGCAATGCTAAAGTCATCCCCATCTAGGATTTCTTCCTCTTGTTCACCGATATCATTTACAAATTTCCTCCATTGTAAGGGTATTCCCTTACTAAAGGTTGAGATCTTCATTTTGCAGTTCCTTGTCTATTATGCAGATTGATTGTGGGGCATCTCCATCAATATGAACACATATTGTAGAAGAAGTTGATCGACAAATCTCCTTGTAATGCTGGAATTGTGGGCTCCATCTTCCTTTATCTTTGGAAGTTTTGGGTAAAGACAATGGCCCATCTCTCCTTATAGCCGTTTTTTAATACTTAGGGTTCATGGAGAAGGGATCTTTTAATACTTAGGATTAGTAGAGAAGAGATCTTTTAATAAAACAACAAGAATAATGGGTTCTAGACAAAAAGTCTATTTCGCTTTCTTTCTCTCACTCAAGGGTTCCGATTACATATATCTTCAATAATTTTTGAATTTTCCACTTACGACAATAATCTTTTTTTATATTCCACTTAACATATTTCCTTAAAAGGAAAGGAAAATGAGCATAGAAAGAGGAAAATGTGATAACAAAGGAATGTGCACCTAAAAAGAGTGCTAGGAATCTTTTAGGGGGGTGTATGACCGAAATTCACAAAGAGAAAGATGGTGAGAGAATGCTATAAGTAGAATTTCCATTAAGACAAAGTTAAGAATATACGAGAGTGATTATGACTACTTGAACATTTTCTTGATGTCTTGGTGTTTGGCCGATGATCCTAGTTACAATCATGGGGTGTCACATGGAAAGGATGATTTAAGAATCTGCATGAACAATTGCATTGTTGTTTTCTTGGGTATATGCAGGAGCCCACCGTTGTTGAAAGATCCGATTAAAGGATTTTCTTAAAAACTTCTTCATTCAACTTGTTCCTCTAGGGTTCTCACTTCTCAATCTTGGAAGCTCAAGAGTAGGAGAATCAAAAAGATATGGAGGATAAAAGAGGTCCATCCTGCAGGGAACGGCTCCAGAGCAGTGAGATAAGGATGAGTTGATTTGAGTACGATGTTGGACGAGTGCACTAGTTCAGGAACTGCGGAAACAAGAAAAAAGAAGAAAATTGGCCTGCCCTAGTCATTCATCATCCATTTTAAATACACATCAAGCCAAAGTGCAAAAAGGGCCCACATAAAACAATATTACTATCTTGGTCAATAAGATTTTATCGGATTCCAAATATAAACAGAGCTTGGTACCAATTGTGAATTTCCTATTGGAGAATTGGTAGGTCT
This sequence comes from Platanthera zijinensis, assembly GCA_039513925.1. Taxonomy (NCBI): domain Eukaryota; kingdom Viridiplantae; phylum Streptophyta; class Magnoliopsida; order Asparagales; family Orchidaceae; genus Platanthera; species Platanthera zijinensis. The sequence continues at coordinate 53,694,143 of CM077080.1, read as the reverse complement.
ATCAACCTCCTGATAAAAACATAGATTCAAACTTCAATTATATTCTGCCTTGATTTCCTACTGTACGTTCTCACTCAAAGAGGATCCATGGCACATCCATCCATGAATGGATGCATCAAAAAAGTATATCTTTATAAGGCACGCAATTACACCCAGACGCCAGTCATGAGATGATGCATTCACAGGCTGCATCCTTTTAAGACATGCTTTTTCATAATGAGATAACTTTTCGTAAGTCTGCCTTCAACAGAAACCGTCTTTTATGAAAGACAAAAATGTGAAGGTGTAAGCACTCCTTGGCATGAAGGAAATTATTGGGCAAGGGTGGACACCTCCTCCATTGTTTGGATAGAAGGTGGACTCGACCTACCAATTCCAATTCAAGGATTTGGTGCAACATGGCTCGCCCACCCTATTTAAATTTAAGAAGTTCAAATTATAAAAAAATTTCTGTGCTGATTTCCCTAATTCAGCTCCTGAACAGAAGCATTTAATTTAGTTTAAATATATTCTCATTCCTACCAGCTCAGCGTGACACAAAGGAAAAGCAATCAAAACTTCACCAGAAATATACAGTGTGGAGAAACTATGAAAGAGTTTAACTCCAACTAAACATCCCACCTTGCTTTATGTTGCCACTACCAACTATATCATATAACACAGCATAAAGCTTGATACACAATAGGCACTAACATTAATGGAAACAGAAGAAAGTTCATAAACAAGGCATGGCCCATTAGGATGAGAAATGCAGCAATTACTACCAAAATGACATACCATGAGACATGCGGCAATTACTACCAAAATGACATCGTTGTTGTAGAAAGAACTTGCACATCTGCACTTAGGGCAGACATGTATTAGAAATAATATTCATCGATAAATGAGTCTATTATTATGAAAGGAAGCAAGAAGAGATGCCACAACGGAAGTTATACAGTATATTGGAATCAAACATATTCATATACCAGATTGAGAGATAAGTAAATTCAAATCAAAAAATTACAGTTTCATGTAAGCATTAGCAAGCTCAAGGATATACTTATTATCCCGAACAAAAAGGAACTGGAAACTTCTTTGGATTAGATATACAATATGCATATACATATATAGACACACACACGAGTGACAGTACGCAGAGGGGGCCGTGCGGCCACGACAATGTCACGGTGCGATGACACTCCGCCACTCGTGGCCACACACGTGATACCCCCCCCCCCCTCTCCTCTATTTGATTTGGCATTGACAATTAGATAAAATTGTAAAGAGAGGCCTCAAATCTTGTATATGCTTCTTGAATGAATAATTACAAGTATGAATACATTTATATAGGAAGAAGAGAAATCTCAATCCAAGATGTGGGACAAATACAAAGAGAGAGAAAAGAGAGAAAAATGGGTTCTTAGATGGGCCCTTACTAAGGCTTTTGTAACACTCCCCCGCAAGCTGGAGCATACAAATCGTAGGCACCAAGCTTGGATAAAAACTGGTAGTATAGCGGCCGGGAGAGAGCTTTAGTCAGGATGTCAGCAACTTGGTTTGTACCAGAAACATGCTCCAAATCTATCTTCTTTGACTGTACTTTTTCCCGAATAAAGTGGCAGTCTACTTCAATATGCTTTTTGCGTTCGTGAAAGACCGAATTCTTGGCAATATGTATTGTTGTTTGACTATCACAAAATAGGGTTGCCGGTGATGAGAGACCAACACCCAAGTCTCCCAGAAGGCTCTCAAGCCAAGTTAACTCGGAAACAACAGCAGTCATAGCCCGGTACTCAGCTTCAGCAGAAGAGCGAGCAACCACAGTCTGTTTCTTGCTACGACAGGTTATGAGATGTCCACCGAAGTAGGTACAGAAACCAGTTGTGGAACGCCTATCATCAATGGATCCTGCATAGTCAGCGTCAGAGTACACAACAAGGGATAGAGAAGTGGATGGCTTGTACACAAGCCCTTGTCCTAGAGCGTTCTTGAGATATCGAAGAATACGCTCGACAGCTTGAAGATGAGATGTCCGAGGAGCATGCATAAACCGACTCACGACTCCCACGGCAAAAGAGATGTCTGGTCGAGTAACCGTAAGATAGATCAGCTTCCCAACCAAACGTCTATAGTATACCGGATTTATAAGCAGCTTATCGGAGTCAGAGCTGTGGGCCGAGAGCTTGTGATTAGCGCCCATAGGAGTATTCGTAGGTTTGCTTCCAGAATAGCCGACATCATGAAGGAGGTCCATACAATACTTCCTTTGGGATAGCACAAGACCATCAGGGCGTCGGGCAACCTCAAGCCCAAAAAAATACCGAAGGTTGCCAAGATCTTTGATCTGAAAGGTGGAGTTCGACGTTGCTTGATATGTTGTATCCTTGTAGTATCATCGCCAGTAATGAGGATATCATCAACATAGACAAGTAGGATCACAGTTTCGGTTAACCGGTGTCGGGTGAAGAGAGAGAAATCAGCCGAGCTCCGAATGAAGCCAATATCGCAGACAACCTTGCTGAATTTTTCAAACCAAACACGCGGGGACAGTTTGAGACCATAAATAGATTTCCGAAGATGAAAAACTCGAGACTCCCCCGTGGTCTCAAACCCGGGAGGTTGGTGCATATAAACAGTCTCCTGCAGATCGCCGTTGAGGAAGGCGTTCTTAATATCAAGCTGATAAAGAGGTCAATGACGATGAACAGCCAAGGAGAGAAGAACGTGGACCGTGTTTAATTTGGCCACCGGAGAGAAGGTTTCCTCATAATCAAGGTCATGTTGCTGAGTAAAACCCCTTGCCACGAGGCGGGCCTTTAGACGCTCAATGGTGTCATCCGCCGCATGTTTAATAACAAAGACCCACTTGCAGCTAACACAGGATTGTCCGGCAGGAAGAGGAATCAGATCCCAGGTCCTGTTGGCCCAGAGAGCCCGCATTTCATAGTCCATGGCCGCCCGCCACCCTGGATGTTGAAGCACCTCCTGCACAGTGTTAGGAATAGAAATAGAGGAAAAAGAGGTGGCAAAGGGGTAGAGAGGTGGAGTGGGTCGGTGGAGAGAAACGTAGTTGGCCAAAGGATGAGCTGTAGAAGCAGGAGCCGGATCCGCCGTTGTCTGAGTGTCGCTGGGAGCAGGGAGCTGGTGCAGTGAACCATCCTTGGAGCCGCGACGAGTGTAGACACGGATAACGGGCGGAGGAACCTTGGGGGGAAGGGAGAGAGGAGGGAGATGGCAGAAAAGAGGGCGTGATAGGTACAGCAGGCCGGGGAAGAGGAGGAGAGGGAGACGGGGTGGGGGAAGATAAGTGGAAGGGCTGGTCTTCGCAGAAGGTGACATCCGCTGAGACGACCAGCTTGTCATCCGAAGGAGAGTAGCAAACATACCCCTTTTGAGTACGGGGGTAGCCAACAAACATATATTTGGCCGCCCGAGGGGCAAGTTTGTCGGAAGGAGGCCCGAGAAGATGAACATAACAAACACGTCTGACGACTCGCGGGGTGAGAGAGGTGGGATTGGTGGAAGGATAGAGGAGTTGGATAGGGGAGGCAAAGTCAAGAACAGACGAGGGTAGGCAGTTGATGAGATGACAGGCTGTGGAGACGGCAAAATTCCAATATTCGATCGGTACGTTCATTTGAAACATGAGGGACCGAGCAACATCGAGTAGATGGCGATTCTTCCGTTCGGCCACCACGTTTTGCTGAGGAGTATACGCACACGAAGTTTGATGGATGGTGCCAAATTCGGTGCAGATATTGGAGAAGATGCGACCCGCATACTCGCGGGCATTATCAGTGCGGATGATTTTGAGGGGGGTGGCGAACTGCGTACGCATCACAGTTAAAAAGGCACGAAAGACAGATGTAAGTTCAGTACGATCATGTAGTAAATATAGCCATGTAGTACGCAAGTAATCATCAATAAAGGTTACAAAATAACGAAATCCAAAGATAATAGGGACTTTATAAGGGCCTCATACATCAGAGTGAACTAAAGATAAATGAGTACTACTCCTGGTACATGCAGGGGGGAAGATAGAACGATGATGTTTGTCGTAGATACAAGATTCACAAGAGAACTCCCGTAAAGGAACATCAGGAAGAGCCCGCTTGAGAATCGGAAGGGGAGTATGCTCAAGGCGGCGATGCCAATCGACAGTGGAGAGAAGAGTGGGTGGGATATCCAAGATGTAGAGCTCATTCAACAGCTGCCCCCTACCAATGATACTTCGGGTGCGACGATCCTGCAGAAGAAAAGAAGAAGGAGAAAAGGTTATGCAACAATCAAGGTCGTGTGTCAGGCGACTAACAGAAAGTAAATTGAAAGAGGATCCCGAAACGTGAAGAACCGAAGAAAGAGAAAGGGTCGGAGTGAGCCGGAGAGCAGCGGCGCTAGAGACCGGTAGGGTGTCACCATTGGCCACAGTGATACAAGGAGGATGAGCCGTCTGGAGATACTGAGAGGGCTTCTGGGAGGTAATATGGTGGGTAGCGCCGGAATCGACGATCCAGTGGGGGCTAGGGGAGAGACAGGTTATACCTTCCGCAGAGAAAGACGCAACCGAGCTGGAGGAGCGGCCGAGGGCACCCTGTAGCTGGTGGAGTTGGGTGCGGAGCTCATCGATATCTTGGCAGGTAGTGGATGTCGGATCCTGGGAAGAAGCCCCAGTGGGAGCAGGAGCAGCAAAGGAAGTAGCAGCGAGGTGGGGAGGGAACCCATGCTTGATGTAACAAGTAGCCTCAAGATGACCACCTCGGCCACAATATGTGCATTTCATAGACGAACGACCACCGCGTCCTCGTCCCCGAGACGGAGGTCAGCCCCCTCGAGTGGAAGATCCACGAGCAGGAGGGGGGTCGGAAGGAGAGGCTGTTGAAGAGCAGGCGCAAATCCGGGAGGAGCCTCAGTAGGAGGCGTAACTCGAAGCAACATTGAGCAGACATCAGATAGTGAAGGAGCCGTCGTGGAAGAAAGGATCTGGGCCCGAACACTATGCAGGTGAGGCGGAACATGGAACATCATCATCGCGATGGTGATAGCCTCTTTCTGGGCCCGTTGAGTAGTTAGATCAGTAGTGGGAGGCTGACGTTGAATCCAAGCCTCGGCCAGAGTCTTTGCCTGGGCAACGAAAGTGATCATATCGTCGGGAGCACCAGGAGTAAGGTTCTGAAGGTCGGAGAGAATATCATATAAGTTTTGAAGACTGTTGTGGCCAGAGTAAAATGAGTGAAGCTCCTCCCACATGGCATTGGTCGTGTCATGATACATGGTCATCCTGTAGGGCTCGGTGTCCATAGAGTTGAGGAGTCAAGACTGGACCCGACCATCATCGCGAAGCCAGTCATCGGAAGGAGCATCGGGGGTAGCTCGGGTCAAGTGGTGAAGAAGACCCTTCGTCTGCAGAACACGACGAACAGAGTGAACCCGTTCGACGAAATTTTGTTTCCCAGTCAGAGAGATGGTAGTAATTCGTAGCTCATCACGGAGTTCGGAAGTCATAGCAGTCGCACGGGCTGGCGGAGCAGAAGTAGCCGCGGATGTATCGGAAGCCATGCGGCTAACAAAAGAGGTCGGGCTTCTAGCAAGAGAAACCGGGCGGCTAGCAAGAGAGGCCGGGCGGCTTGGCAAAGAAGGACGGGCGACTAGAAGGAGAAGAGGCCGAAGAGAGAAGTCGACAGAGGAAGTAGTCGCACGGTCACGGCGGACACACCAGCGACAAGGAAAGTCACGACCAGGATGCGGCTAAGGGAAGAGGAGAGACCGCTAGCGACAAGACAGGTTGCATCGACTAGCGGGAAGCGGTTAGAGGAGAAGTCTGCACTGTCAAGGTGGATCTACCAGCGACAAGGAACGTCACGACGAGGATGCGACTAAGGGAGGAGGAGAGACCGCTAGCGACAAGACGAATACCAGCAGCGACTAGCAGTGAAGAGGTTAGAAGAGGAGTTTGCACGGTCACGGTGAGTCCACCAGCGGCAAGGAAAGATGTCACGACCTAGATGCAGACTGAAGCGAGTAAGAGAAAAAAAAAGGAAGAGACCGCAGCGAGCAAGGAGCGCCACTTACGGCTAGAGGGGAGAGACCGCGGCGACTTGAGAGAGGTCGCGACAAGCGGGAAGAGAGGCCGCGCGGGTAGCAAGGGAGATAGGCCGCGCGGATAGCAAGGGAGAGAGGCTGCGAGGATAGGAAGGGAGACCGGGCGGTCAAAACAAGAAGCAAGAGAGGGTGGACCCCACATGTGAGAAAAGTTTATAAAAGGGAAGGTAGGAGGAGGAGGGGATGTGGAAGCCACGAAGGAAACAGAGAAAAGGAGACAGCGGATAGAAAAAGGACAGGCCGCTCGAAACTGCGATTAAGCAGAAGAAGGAAGGGCCGCGCGGTCAGCCGGGAGAACAGACGGTTTGCAAACGGACAGGCCGGCTAACCGAGCTAGGGCGGTTAGAAAAACAGAGACCGCGAGTAGCCGCGAACAGAAGACCGAATACCTAAGGAGGAGACCGATTCCTCTGATACCATGTAAAGAGAGGCCTCAAACCTTGTATATACTTCTTGAATGAATAATTACAGGTATGTGTTAGAAAAGCCCAATTAAGGGCCCATGTTTTCTCCTTTTTCTCTCTCCTTGTATTAGTCCCACATCTTGTATTTAGGACTTCTCTCCTCCTTCTTCTATATAAGTGTATTCATACTTGTAACTATTCATTCAAGAAGAATATACAAGCTTTGAGGCCTCTCTTTACATGGTATCAGAGGCACACGTATCCTCCAGCGGACTCCTGTCTCCTGTCCGCATCTCTTCTTGCGGTCTGGCCTCTTAACCGCGCGGCCTCTGTTTTCCGCTTCTTTCCCAGCCCGCTTGGCCTCTGCGGCCTCCTCTCCCTTCGTCGCTTCCTCTTCTCTTCCTCTTCTCTTCGTGGATCCACCCTCTCCTCAGGCTTCTTATAGCCCCCCCTTTCTTAGATCTCGCGGGACCCACCTTTCCCTGCTACCTGCAGGCTGCCTTCCCTAATCCGCTGCGAGCTCCCCTCTTGCATGCTGACTGCTTCCGTCCGCTGTGAATTGATTCAGTCCGCCGCGGCCATCTTCTTACGGATTGCTCCAGTTCGTCGCGGACTCTCTCCCTTCGGGCCCTGCCGTGCTCGTCTTCTATCCGCCGCGACCTTCATCTTAGTCGTCATGGCCTGTTCCGTTGCTCAATCTCTCCTTTGCGAGCTCCTACTGCTAGTCGCACTGCTCTTTTGCGGCCTGTTCCTTGCTAAACCGCACTGCTTCTTCTTCTATCCGTCGCGACCTTCCTCTTTGTCGCCACGCGACTTGTTTCTTGTTGTTGCCCGCTCCCCTCTACTCTTAGTCGCATTTTGGTCGTGACCTTCTGGTCGCTGGTTTGTCCGTCGAGACCGTGCGACTACCTCTCCTATCCGCTGCGAACAGCTTTCTTTCCCAGACCGACAATCATTTTTCTTCTATCCGCCCGGCCTCCTTTCCCAGGTCGCCCCTCTTCTTTCTTCTACTCGCCCGGCCTCTTCTACTGGCCGCATGGCTTCCGATACTTCCGCTGCTACTTCTGCTCCACCGGCGCGCACGGCTGCCATGTCTTCCGAACTCCGTGATAAGTTACGGATTACTACTATCTCCTTAACTAGAAAACGGAATTTCGTTGAGTGGGTTCACTCTGTTCGTCGGGGTCTGCAGACGAAGGGTCTTCCTCACCACTTGACTCACGCTACTCCAACTGCTCCATCTGATGACTGACTTCGTGATGATGGTCGGGTCCAGTCCTGGCTTCTAAACTTTATGGATCCCGAACCCTATAGGATGGTTATGTATCATGATACGGCTAAGTCCATGTGGGAGGAGCTTCACGCCTTTTACTCTGGTCATGACAGCCTACAGCACCTATATGATATATTTTCCGATCTTCAGAATCTTACCCCGGGTGCTCCTAATGATATGCTCTCCTTCGTGGCTAAAGCCAAGAGTTTGGCAGAGGCTTGGATTCAGCATCAGCCTCCTACTACCGATCTCACCACTCAACGCAACCAGAAAGAAGTTGTCGCCATCACCATGATGATGTCCCGAGTTCCTCCCCACTTACATAGTATTCGCGCCCAGATTCTATCATCCGCCACAACTCCTTCACTGTCCGATGTATGCTCCATGCTGCTCAAAGTCACGCCTCCCTCTGAGGCTCCTCCTGTTTTTTCCCCGGCTCTTCTTCAGCAGCCTCTCCTTCCAACCCCTCCTCCTCACTCTTTTATGAAATGCACCTACTGTGGCCGGGATAATCATCTTGAAGCGACTTTCTACCGCAAGCATGGCTTACCTCCTCACCTTACTGCTACTATCTCTACTGTTCCGGCTCCTACTGGGTCTTCTGCCACTGAGCCGGCTACTACTACCCGCCAAGACATTGATGAGCTTCGCACCCAACTTCAACAGCTTCAGGGTGCCCTCAGCCTCTCCTCCGGTTCTGTTGCATCTTTTTCTGCGGAAGGTATAACCTGTCTTTCTCATAACCCTTGCTGGATCGTTGATTCCGGCGCTACTCACAATATTACCTCCCAGAAGCCCAAAGAGTACCTACAGACGCCTCATCCTGCTTGCATCATTGTGGCCAACGGTGTCACCCTACCCGTCTCTGGCTCCGCTGCTCTTCATCTTACGCCGAACCTTTCCCTTTCCTCGGTTCTTCACGTTCCGGAGTCTCCCTTCAATTTATTATCTGTTAGTCGTCTCACACACGACCTTGATTGTTGCATTACCTTTTCCCCTTCTTCTTTTCTTATGCAGGATCGTCGCACCCGGAGTACCATTGGTAAGGGGCAGCGGCTGAATGGGTTGTACATCTTGGATATCCCACCTACTCTTCTCTCCGCCGTCTCCACTGTTGATTGGCATCGACGCCTTGGACATGCTCCCCTTCCGATTCTCAAGCGGGCTCTTCCTGATGTACCTCTCCAGGAGTTCTCTTGTGAATCTTGTATCTACGACAAACAACATCGTTCTTCTTTCCCCCCCTGCTTGTACCAGGAGTAGTACTCCTTTATCTTTAGTCCATTCTGATGTATGAGGCCCTTATAAAGTCCCCAGTATTTTTGGCTTTCGTTATTTTGTAACGTTCATTGACGATTACTCGCGTACCACGTGGCTCAATTTACTGCACGATCGAACTGAACTTACATCTGTGTTTCGCACCTTCTTACTTGAGATGCGTACGCAGTTCGCCACCCCCCTCAATGTCATTCGCACTGATAATGCTCGCGAGTATACGGGTCGCGCCTTCTCCAATCTCTGCGCTGAATTTGGTGTCATCCATCAAACTTCCTGTGCGTATACCCCTCAGCAGAACGGAGTGGAGGAACGCAAAAATCGCCATCTTCTCGATATTGCGCGTTCCCTTATGTTCCAAATGCACGTCCCAGTCAAAATATTAGAACTTTGTTGTATCCACCGCCTGTCATCTCATCAACCGTCTTCCCTCGTCTGTGCTTAATTTTGCCTCACCCATCCACCTCCTCTATCCCTCCACCACCCTCACCTCTCTCACACCGCGGATCTTCGGGTGTGTGTGTTATGTCCACCTTCTTGGCCCTCCTTCTGACAAACTTGCTCCTCGGGCTGCCAAGTATATGTTTGTTGGCTACTCCCGCACTCAAAAGGGGTACGTCAGCTACTCTCCTTCTGACGAAGACCAGCCCTTCCACTTACCTAGCTCCACCTCTACTTCTGCTCCCTCTATTCCCCGGCTTGCCGTATCGGTCACATCATCTATGCCGTCCTCTTCCTCCTCTCCTACCGTTCCTCCTCGGGTTCCCCCACCACTTATCCAGGTCTACTCTCGTCGCCCGTCGAAGGATGCTCCCGTGATCAAGCTCCCCTCTGCCAGCGATACCTCGGCTACGGCAGATCCAGCTCCCGTCCCTACAGCTCATCCCTTGGCCAACTACGTCTCTCTTCATCGACTCACGCCACCTCTCTACGCATTTGCCACCTCTCTTTCCTTTATTTCTATTCCTAACTCTGTGCAGGAGGCGCCTCAACATTCAGGGTGGCGGGCGGCCATGGAAGATGAAATGTGGGCTCTCTGGGCTAACCAGACCTGGGATTTGGTCCCTCTCCCTACTGGCCATACCTCCGTCAGCTGCAAATGGGTCTTTGTTGTGAAGCATGCGGCGGATGGCACTGTTGATCGTTTGAAGGCACGACTTATGGCCCGGGGCTTTACTCAGCAATACGGCCTTGATTACGAGGAAACCTTCTCTCCAGTGGCAAAATTGAACACAGTCTGCGTTCTTCTCTCCTTGGCTGTTCACCGTCACTGGCCGCTTTATCAGCTGGATATTAAGAATGCATTCCTCAACGGCGATCTGCAGGAGACAGTCTATATGCACCAACCTCCCGGGTTTGAGACCACGGGGGAGTCTCTGGTCTGTCACCTTCGCAAATCCATTTATGGTCTCAAACAGTCTCCGCGTGCGTGGTTTGAAAAATTCAGTAAGGTCGTCTATGCTAGTGGTTTTACTCGGAGCTCGGCTGATTTTTCTCTCTTCACCCGACATCGATCAACCGGGACTGTAATTCTTTTGGTCTACGTTGACGATATTCTGATTACTGGCAACGACATGATGGGAATACAATAGATCAAGGAACAGCTAAATTCCGTCTTTCAAACCAAAGATCTGGGCAACCTTCGGTATTTTCTCGGGCTCGAGGTTGCACGACGCTCTGATGGTATTGTATTATCTCAGAGGAAGTACTGTATGGACCTCCTTCATGATGTCGGTTACTCTGGGTGTAAACCTGCGGAGACTCCTATGGATGCTAATCTCAAGCTCTCGGCTCACAGCTCTGACTCCGACAAGCTGCTCACAAATCCGGAATATTACAGACGCTTGGTTGGGAAGTTGATCTACCTTACGGTAACTCGACCAGACATCTCCTTTGTTGTAGGAATTGTGAGTCGGTTCATGCATTCTCCTCGGACATCTCATCTTCAAGCTGTCGAGCGCATTCTTCGATATCTCAAGATCGCCCCCGGACAAGGACTTGTGTACAAGCCATCCACATCTTTATCACTCGTCGCGTACTCTGACGCTGACTATGCAGGATCTATTGACGATAGGCGCTCCACTACGGGGATCTGTACCTACTTTGGTGGTCATCTCATAACTTGGTGTAGCAAGAAACAAACTGTGGTTGCACGCTCTTCTGCTGAAGCCGAGTACCGGGCTATGGTTGCGGTTACTTCCGAGCTCACCTGGCTTGAGAGTCTTTTGGGAGACTTGGGTGTTCAACTCTCATCACCGGCGACCTTATTTTGTGACAGTCAGGCAGCAATACAAATTGCCAAGAATCTGATGTTCCTTGAACGCACAAAGCATATCGAAGTTGACTGTCACTTTATCCGGGAAAAAGTGCAGTCAAAGAAGATAGATTTGGAACATGTACCTGCTAAAGATCAAGTTGCAGACATCCTAACAAAAGCTCTCTCCAGGCTTCTATACTATCAGTTTTTATCCAAGCTTGGTGCCTACGACTTGTACGCTCCAGCTTGCGGGGGAGTGTTAGAAAAGCCCAATTAAGGGCCCATGTTTTCTCCTTTTTCTCTCTCCTTGTATTAGTCTCACATCTTGTATTTAGGACTTCTCTCCTCCTTCTCCTATATAAGTGTATTCATACTTGTAACTATTCATTCAAGAAGAATATACAAGCTTTGAAGCCTCTCTTTACAGTATGAATACATTTATATAGGAAGAGAGGAAGAAGAGAAATCCCAATCCAAGATGTGGGACAAATACAAAGAGAGAGAAAAGAGAGAAAAATGGTCCCTTAGATGGGCCCTTACTAAGGCTTTTCTAACAAAAATAATAATTACGACAACTTGAAAACTTGATTTTTAACTTGTGTTTGACAATTTGACATCGACAACTTGCTTTTTACTTTTTTTGATGCATAATTACATAGATGGACATTATAATTAAAATTATTTTGAAATGAATAAAAGAATTTGATAACATCAGAATCAAAAAGCACGGGAAGTGTTGGCATTATGAATGTTTCACCAAAAGGGAATTTTCCCTTTTAATATAGTAGTATAGTACGTATGTATATATAGTTTTTGAATGGGCGTGATCATGAACGTTATTCTACCAAAGTGATATTGCAGGCCAAACTGTCCACGCAGTCATGCATATGTGGTTAAGACTTAACGGTTGTGAACCTTCATACCCTAAAAAGAAAAAATTTGGCCAAAAATTTCAAACACAGATAAAACGTCACCACTATGTGCATTAACAAAGTTTCACACCGCCGCCGCTCAAATGTCACAATTGTCTCAAACATAGCCTTGTATTTGCAGATACCCTGCTATCTGCATAGTGATGAAATAAAAGGATTTCCTGCTCATTAACTATTAACTATAGTATAATTAATGTAAGACCCGAACCCAATCTATATATTACATAAATTATGTGTTTATTTTGATAAGAAAAGAATTAATTAATATCCCCCATGATGAGAACGAGAAATTCAATGTCGATTCGACGTCGCGTGTTTATTTTTGATGTTTGAGCTTTCTGATTGATTTTGTGATGCTCGTTTCATTTTCAATAAATTTTGTTAATAAAAATTCATTTGACAAAGAGAATAATGGCTGATTTGAGTCCTGAATTACTTTGCTGGTTGAAATAATTTTAAGTGGCTGACTCACTTGTGTTGATTGCCATATGGGCTGATATTTGACCGAACTCAATCTTCTATTTTAATATGGGATAAATATTATAATATGGGATAAATATTATAATATGGGATCAGTTTAAGCGGTGATATATAGAATATATTTATCTCTCGACCCTTACTTTCTATCACTCAATTGCTTACCTCTTGGAGCTTCGGCTTGCTGGTTCCGGTGTAGGGTTTACCTGCTCCTCTTCTCTTTCGCTTACTACTGGCTATGACCTACCCTTGCCGCTTTCTGGGTGCTGCTACTGCTGATTGCAGGTGCAACTGCTACTGTACGTGGCTGAATTCAGTCTTGGCCGGCAGATTTGAGCTGCACCTCCACTGTGAGCTTCTTTTTCCCCTTCCTCTCCGTATAGTAGCTGAACTATGAATTTCAATGCTGAAATTTGGAAGGGATAAGATTAGGGCTTTCAGATTTGGGGGTTTTTTATGTTCCGGTAAGGGTTTCCTTATATTGGGTTGTTTGGTGTTGAATAAATTTTTATGGGTTGAGTTGGCCTTGATTCTCCATAGAATATTGGGGGATCTCTTCTTGCCTTTATCCGGCTGTTGGTGGTGGCTGTTTTGGTGATGAGGGCCGGCTATTTGGTGGATTGTTGAGAGTAGAGTTGGCTGGTTTTGTGTGTGTGCTGCCTGGCTGTTGTTGGAGGGGATATTGCCTTGGTGTAGTGTCTCTTGATGGCAGCTTTTGATGCTGATGTTGGCAGCCTTTGGTGTTGTTGTAGGCAGCCCTTGGTGCGGCTAACAGCAGTCCTTTGTGCTGCGATTGGCTGCCCGAACTGCTTTCCTTGTCTTTTGATGGTTGGATTGAAATGTCAATGGGATGTAGTTGATTAATATTAGTTATGGTTGAACGTTGATTTGATTTATTTTCGTTGTGTCACCGAAGCTAGCCCTTCCCTAGGCAACTTCTAGAGGTCATAGTTGTGGTCATCTTAGGAGTCCGCTCGTAACTATTTTCGGCGCAACCCTAAAGTAAATGATTTCTTGATACTACGGAGAATGACCTCCGGCGATAGATGCGACGAGAATCCTACGAGCTACAAGGGCAAAGGAAAACTTGTGGTGAGTCCTTACCATTTTGATTACGAATATTTAGAATTATTTTGAATGTGAACATGTCAAACTCCGTTATTCTGAGACATTTACATCGAGTTAGAATTGATTTGAAATCACTAAAATTATGAAATCGCTAAAAAGCTAAACATGGATTAGCAAGCGATAGAAACTCTGAGAGAAAATTTATATATTTACTCCTTCTATTTTTGAAAATGCATATGAATTGAGTATGAATAGAATATGAAATCGAGAGTGTGTCGACGCATTGGAATGCTAAGGGTCAACCTTGTAGGGGGTCAAAGCCACAGACTCCTACACCTCGTGAGGGGGGTAGAACTCTCACACCACGTAGGGGGGGTCGAACTCCTATAGATTTTGATATAGAATTGTCCAATTTAGGAGGCGTGGAAGTCCGCGCGCATGTGAGCGCCCTAAAGCGGACATTGATGTGATGGATCGACGGGCCCAGATGTTTGAGAAATTTAAGAACGACCCTCAGCATTTCGAAAGAACGAGGTATGGATGATTAAGAATGAAAGAAATAAGAATTGATATCAAAAATTGTTTATCATTGTTTTATTATCATATTTTACCTCTCTTGTTTAGATACATGTTCATCTTGATATAGATTGATTAACTAATTATTACTGCTGACTTTATTGTCTACCTACAGTGCGGTTGAAGATGTAAGAAACTCATTTAGTTTTCTAAACTAACTGGTTGTTGATTTCTATTTTTAGGATCAGACTACCATCGTTCAAGACCCCGTTAGGAGGGTACCGGCGGAGGCAGATCGAAGACAAAGGGAAGACGTGGTTCGTCCACGAGTTAGCGACTGATTTTACTTGTTTAGATACTACAGATTGTAGTTGATGTAGACTGATATGTAGTTGTTTTTGTTCTTGTACCCTGTGATAGACATGGTGTATATTATGCTACATAAACAAAAAGTTATTTTATGTTTTCTCCCGGTACACCTCCCATGCTTTACATATTAGAATTGTTGCATTAATTAATTGTGAAAAATCCGCTCAAAATAAAGATTTAAACTGTGGCGGACCTCGGGCCGTTACAATTAACACCGCCTTAAATCGAGCTTGCATAAGTTTTTAGCTAGATCATGAAAATGGGAGCAGATAAGTGAATAGGTTAAAAAAGCAATAAAGATATGCAATATGTTACAAAATAAAGCTCATTTCGCTTAGTACCATTGCTTTACTTGAATGAAAATTAAAATTATTTACCCAACTGAAAGGAATAATATACGTAGGAGTTTAAGGATAAAGACGGTTTTTTTCACATAGGACGCTCATACATAACTGTGAAGATTTCAAAAGACAAGAAGAAAAGCTAAATAGTCTAGTATATAATAAATACTTGCAAAGTGAGATATGACCGGTATTGACAAAAAAGTTTGATGGCTCTGCCTTTTAAGTAGTACTTTTATCTCTTTAATGATTGACATATTATCATGCCTAGAGGTTCTTGTTTCTTTTCAATTTAATTGTATAAAATTTGCTCATTCTTTAGCGTGTTTCCTCACAAGACTTGAAATGATACATAGGTTAACATAAAACTAATTACTAGCTCCGTAATGATAGCGAAGGATTCTAAAAGTTAATAAGGAACAATTAATCAAACTGAAATATCATTGATGATGGATTACGGGGCATTAACAGTTAAAGAGAATAATCATTTGACAGACAAGGACACACACACACAAAGAGAGAGAGCGAGAGAAAGAGAGGTGATGTGTGTTTGTTTTCATGTCCACATGTTTAGGGCAACCCTCCGGTGGATGAGAAAGTGGCAATGGACATGATTAGGGCTTCTGGGGGAAATCGATTTGCTGAAACTGGGCTGCTGCAGGACCGGATGACAGGGGAACAGCAGCTGAGTGGCTTGTAGGGGCTGTTTTGAGGGGTTGAGGAGCTGAAGAACAAAGAACAGTGTGCCAAAGGCTGGATTCCAGTGCTGGGAGAAATTTTGGATGGTTGAGGGTGAGGAACAGGGATAATCGGGCCGCTGGAATTAATTCCAGCGGCTGGAGTCTGTGGTTGGGAGGGATCCTGGATGACTGGAGGCTGAAGAGAAGTGAATCAAGTTGCTGCACTTAATTCCAGAGATGAACTGAAGCTGGGAGGTCCTGGAAGCTTGGGGGTTGAAGAGAGGGAGAACTGAGTGACTGGGAGGTGTTTCCACTTTCCAGGGGGGCAACAGCTATTTTTACCTTCCTGGACAGGAACGAGACAAAGGAGAGGTAATTGTGGTAGGGGACGTCGTTTGGGATCTCGTTCCTGAGTGGTCGAGGGAGAAGTCTCTTAGAGGATCAACGTGAGCTCTTCGTGAACCTCTCGAACCTATCTCGCCGGGGAGGAGCGCCGGCGAGGAGTGTGGTGGGGGAGTCGAGCGGCAATCCTGAACACTGAGTTCAGCTAGGGTGTGAGGCAAGATCGTGAGGTTAGAGAGAGATAGGGAGAATTAGAGAGAGGAAATTGATAATACTTTGCATAAAACCAAACCACACCCCAGCCCTATAACCGGTTGGGGCCCAAACAAGACTCAATTCCAAATACAAATAAAAATGTGGATACAAAAAAAGATAACATGAATAAGAGGTGTGCGTCGCAGTACAATGCTTGTACACGATCCCCCATCGTGGGTCCGTCACATCTCCGTCCGTGTCTATATCAAGCATATCGTAGAATTGTGGGGTCAAGTGTACCAAGGGCTCGGGTAGTGGCACCCCCATGAACGGCTTCAGCTGCAATATGTGGAACACGTTGTGGATCCGGGCATCGACCGGTAGTTAGAGACGGTAAGCCACTTCTCTGATGCTCTATAACATCTTAAATGGCCCGTAGAACTTGGAGCTCAGTTAGTAGTATGGACTCTTGGCTAGGGTCGACTGGAGGTAAAGGCGGCGTTTAAGCAACACCCAATCCCCTGGGACAAAGAATAGCTCGCAGTGTCCCCGGTTGTATATGGCATCCACTGCGGTCCTGAGCCTGAAGAAGTCACTCACGGGCTAAACTGAGGATCTGATCGCGAGTAGGCAGCTCGGTATCAACAGTGGACGACCGAGCGTAGGCACTGATGTATGTGAGGAGGCCTGGAGGATCCCTGCCATAGGCAAGGCGGAATGGTGTGGTTTGCAAGACTGAATAATAGGATGTGTTGTAACAGTACTCCACCCATGGGAGTCACCTTGCCCAATCCTTCGAGCAGTCCCTAGTAATACAACGGAGATGCATCTCCAGCATTCAGTTGACCGCCTCCGTCTACCCGTCTAACTATGGATGGTCTGCCAACAAAAGTGTCAACTTGATACCACATAATGAGAATAGCTCCTGCCAGAATATCGAAGTGAAAATCTTGTCCATGTCGAACACAGTGCTCTCTGAAATGTCATGCAAGCAAAACACCTGATCGAAGAAGCTGTGTGCTACCTCATCCCTCGTAATAGGGCGGCTCATAGCGATGAAATGTGTGCCCTTAAAAAATATGTCTACAACCACAAAAATGATTGACCGACCTCTCGAAGTGGGTAACCCTTCAATGAAATCCATAGATATATATGCATGTATCTGTGAGGTACGGGAAAACGTTAGAGAAGCCCGACTGGTAGGAAGTGGTCGGCTTGCTGCGCTGACAGGCGGGGAAAAGGGTGATGAAGTCATGGACGCCTTAGTTATTAAAGGCGCAAGGCGCACCAAGGCGCAAAGAGGTCTTGGAGTCTAGGCACAAGGCTCAAGGCGCTGGCGCAGGCGCGCGCCCAAAAAAGGCAAGGCGCAACCATATTCTCTTTAAATAATCAGCATCAAACATAAGTTCATCTTTTTGAACAGGTTCTTTATATATTCTACGCATTAGTCATTCATTACTATCTTTTATATCTCTTAAAAAATAAAATCAAAATGGTCTCTTGGATCATATCAAAGTCTCAACGATCGATTATGTTTCAAGAATACTAAATCGTATAAAAATTAATTAGTTTACATTATTTTTTTCATTATTTTTAAAACAAAAGGTTTACATCAAAATTCGCATTCATGCACGCCTTTAATGTCCAAAGGCGCAAAAAGGCTCATGAAGGCGCAAAAAGGCTCATGAAGGCGCAAAAAGGCTCATGAAGGCGCAAATCTCTGAGCCTGGAGCCTTAGGCGCGCCTTTAACAACCTACTTTTGAATCCCTTCCAAAAGAACTCTGCCCGGATTCGTTGAAGGTTTTTTGAACCCCTTTATGAGTGGTGTCATGGGTGGCTGCCAAGATATCTGAAAGCAAAGGAGACGTGACCGAAAGATATAGTCAATCCTTGTATAGAAAGAGACCGTCTCGTACGGCCAAATACGGGGCAACCTCCGTTCCTCAATGCAGTGAAGAAGCTCTAGGAAGACCGATGTGTCCTGAATCTCCGTCTGCAGACAGTGGTGAATGGAAGAGGTCGGGTGAGAGATGGTCAACAAAGAACCCTCCTAGTGGTCGCAGCGGGAGAGGGCATAACCAGCCCAATTTAAGGCACCCGCCTTGTACTCCACTTGAAAATCAAAGTCCGGAGCAGTGATGAGGTGTTGTTCCAATAGGTATTTAAGGCTGAAATGATCGGTGTGAATCGAGAAGGGATGCCCCCATAAGTACGGTTGTCAATGTTGTACGATTTTGACCGGCCCAATCAGCTCCTGCTCATAAGCATGCAGATTTTGATGATGAAGCGTCGTTCGACGAATAAAATACGTGATTGAATGCCCCTTGCCAGAGCATGGCACCGCAGCCCTAGCCGAATGTGTCGCACTTCACCTGGAACTCCTATTCAAAGTCCAATAGGCGCATATCTGGAGCCAGCACCAAGGCCTGTTGGAGAGCTCGAAAAGCAGTCGTCGCAGTGTCCCTCTGCGGGAAGGATTGCCTCTTCAATAAGGAAAACAATTGTGTTGAAATCACGTTTTACCCTTGAATGAAACGCCGACAATAGCCTGTCAGGCCAAGAAACCCGTGTAGCTCCTATTGTGAATGGGGAAGGGGCTAATCGGTACCCCCAGGATCTTGAGGGGGTCGACGGACACCTTCGTAATGTCAACTACATGGCCCAAATAGGCGACCCAATCAGTCCCAAAAGAACACTTGGTCTGCTTCAAGAAAAGACTGTGAGTGCAGACCAAGGTTGTCAGGATCGAGATCCTAGATGAGATCGTTTCGAGGTAGGATCGGATCTGATAGTAGGGTCGGATCGAGGATCGCTTTACAAAATCTGGATCGATTTACAAAATCTGGATCGTAGGATCGTAAGATCCTATGGTCTGAATCGCGATCCTGACAACCTTGGACTGCAGACTAGCTAAAAGATCGCTCGGAGGTGGGGCAGGTGGGGCTCCCACATAGTGTTGTAGACCAAAATATCGTCAAAAAAAGCACACAACAACAAGACAAGTCGTGGAATACCTCGAATATAAGAGCCTGGAAGGTGAACGGGGTGTTGGTTAGCCCAAAGGGCATCACAAGAAACACAAAGTGTCTGTGAGGGTGTGGAAAGCTGTCTTCTCCGCATCCTCTGGGGACATGCGCACATGATGGTACCCGGCAGGGGCGGATCTAAGGGGGGGCCGACGGGGGCCCGGGCCCCCCCCCCCCCCAAGGATTTTGGTAAAATAGATGATGAATTTGTGTTCCTCTCGTCGAGCTAATGGATTTTGACTACTTATACGTCAAAAACGGTGTCCGAATAAGGGAGAAAAGAGCCCAGAAAGATGAAGACATTTAAATTTTTTTTTTCGTTGAAAGATGAGAAAGTTGACATGAGATGTAACTGGTTAAATTAATTTTTATGGAGATAACATATATAAATTTAGTTAAGATAGCTGCAAACAATTTTGACCCCGCGAAGTCCACCTTTTTCTTTACTCATAACTTTTTTGAAATCTCTGAAAAAATACTATTGTCATCTTCAGCACGATATAACACGACGTCTTCTTTACTTAACTCATGTAATCTTATTTTATTTCTCGGTGTCTCCTTTATTACACCCTAAGAATACACGAGTTCAAAGCCAATGAATTTTGACTACGTGTTTCTTTAACTTTTTGAATAGTTTGGGCCCCCCCGTGTTAAAATTCTCATTCTCTGCAGGAGCATGCGTCCACACTTTTACTTTGAGATCGTTTTAATATGAACTTCTCTTACTTTAAAGAGGAACTTTCATAAGTTCTTAGGAACTGATAAAAGACTGAGCTCAGATGTCTCTAAATAGATAAGTTACAATAAAAAAATAATTCTTTTTTATGACCCAATATTGATATCTCGACATGTGCAAATTTAGGTATAGACATCGATCATAAAAAAAATTCTTCGCCTTTTGATTGGGCCCCCCTAATCAAATTTCATGGATCCGCCACTGGTACCCGGAGCAAAAATCCAAATTGGAGAAGTATCAGGCATTGTGCAGCTCGTCGAGCAACTCCTCAACGACCGAAATGGGGAACTTGTCCTTCATTGTTCGCACATTCAGCTCGCGAGAAGAGAAAGGGGGCACGTTATGGAGGAAAATTCCCTGTCTCTGCAAAGCGGCGCATTGTCGTTCAATCTTATCCTTTTGCCGAAAAGGATAGCGGAACGGACATACAACTACGGGAGTCATATCTGGCAAGAGGAAAATGTGATGGTCTTGGCACCGGAAGGGAGGAAATCCTATCGGGGTCGTGGTAGTGCCATTGTACTCTTGTAGGATAGAATCGAGGTTTGAGGGCTCAGTCGGGTCGGTCCGAGCGTGGAAAACCTGTCGATCGGCGAGCGGCAAGTAGCCTTGCCACACGGTCTGGTGGGGCCACGCCCCCATGTCATCGTGCGTGCATCAAAATCCCACAGAAGGGGTCCCAAGGTGCAGAGCCAACGGACTCCTAACACGGCCTCAAAGCCCCGAAGGGCAATCACAAAAAAATCCATGTGAGAATGGTAGCCCTCCACTACAATAGGCACAGCGCGGCAAACTCCCATGCAAGCCATAGTAATGTTATTGACCACTGATACCCTGAGGCTCGGGCAGCATGTCACCGGAAGGTGAAGATGTTGTGCAGCAAGGTCGCTAAAAAAGTTGTGTGCTACCAGAGTGCATGAGAGCGACCAGTTGTTGACGTGTCACAGAGATTGGTAGCTGTATCATATTCCCATAATGGGGGCCCTTCATAGCATGAATAGAAAACTCGGGATCTCCAGGATCCTCTTCCTCTATATCCTCGCCAGAGGGGTCATCCACCTCAAGCAAGAAGAGACGTTTGCACAATGTCCACAACTAAAAGATTCATCACAATTGAAACAGAGGCCCTTGGCATGGCGATCCCCCTCTTTACCCTTGCCGGCTTCACTACTAACCGGAAGAGGGGAGGGACCCAAACCCCTAGAGGGCCCTTCGCCAGAGCGACGCCCCAAAACGGGTGGTCCATCAACAAGTGTTTCTCACAAATGCATGCCAAATTCATGGCCGACGGGAGGTTCGGAGGAGACTGATATTCGACATCTAGATGGAGTCGCTCGTGGAGTCCCGCGATGAAGAAGGGAACCTGGTGTGTCGCTGGAACGGATGGGGCATGTGAAAATAGCACCTGAAACTGCTCGAGATAGTCATCAATCGATCTGGTCTGTTAGAGAAAGATGAGATTGGCAATCGGGTTCCCACGAAGGGTAGGTCCAAAGGAAAGGCTGCATTGAGTCTTAAACTCCTCCCACGAGAGGTGTGGTCGCTCTCGCTCCAATTGAGAGAACTATAACTGCGCGGAACTCGTGAGATTGAACAAAGCAACGTCAATCCAATCCTCCCATGGTGTATGCTAATTGGCAAAGAACTGCTCGCAACATATGAGTCAAGTTAGAGGATCCTCCCGACTGTCAAAAATTGGGAAGTCCACCTTCAAAAAATGGGGAAGGCCACCTCCTTCAGAGCACGGTGCAGGAAATTCTTGGCCCGCTTGAGAGGAACCTGACGTAACGCGTAGTGCAGATGGGAGGCCGTCCAACCGAAGGGCTTAGATGAGGGTCTTATTGTGGGCGACCATCATATTTTGAAAAGACCCCAAAATTTGAGCCAAGGTGAGGTCGTCGAGGTTGTCGTCGTCCATTGGTGTGGCCCGAGCGGAGGACGAAGAGCGAGGGGGAGTAGGCAAAAGGCCCGTGCTGGTCGAAAACAACGGAAGACCGGCAGAAGAGGCCCCTAGAAGCACGTGATGAGTCACGCAAGGCATAGGAAGTGCGGGCGAGATGTTGTTGATTGGTAAAATACGTGCAAACAAGGCATGCGGCGCGTGGAAACTTACTGGAGTTGTTGAACGGGGTCAGGGGCGGCTGTCGTCTGAGGTAGGAGTTGCAACCGGCATCGAGCATAGCGGAGGAACGGCGGAGGGCTCTAATACCAAGTTGGTACAGGTCGTCGTTTGGAATCCCGTTCGCGGGCAGTCGAGGGAGAAGTCTTGTAGAGGATCAATGAGAGCCCTTCATGATCTTCTCAAACCTATCTCATCGGGGAGGAGCGTCGGAGAGGAGTGTGGTGGGGCGTCGAGCGTCAGTCCTGGATGTTGAGTTTGACTAGGACATGAAGCGAGATGGTGAGGTTGCAGGGGGGAAAGGTAGAATTAAAGAGGGAAAATTGATAACACTTTGCATAAAACCAAACCCAACTACACCAAACAAGACTCATAGTACCAAATACAAATAAAAATGTGGGTACATAAAAATATGACATGACTAAGAGGTGCACATCATAGTATGGCACTTGTACGTGATCCCCCAACATGGATACATAACAAATTTTGGGAGTGGAGAAGCAAGGATCGACTATGGGAACAAATTTTGGGAGTGGAGAAGCAAGGATCGACTATGGGAGTGAGTGGTGGCTCGATTTGGATGAGGTGGGAGTGTTGGTGTGAGAGGTGGAGAGTAAAATGGGGAAAGTGGAGAATAAATGGTTGTGAAAATTTTAGGAGGTGGTTGCAGTGGTGTAGTCGAGAGTTGGCGAGGGAGTGGGGATAGCCGGAGGTGGTGGTGATCGGAGGTAGTTTACAGCGATCGCAGAAAAATTGAAACTGAGAGATATTTAAGCGATGGTGGTGACTTGAAGGAGATGGACGGTAGGGAGATATGGAGGGACAGGATTTGGTGGGGCTTGATGTTTGGAGAGGGGAATGAGATGTGATTGGGTGAAAGGTCGGCAGGATGAATGAAGAGTGCATGTGTGGTAGTCGACTGGAGGGTTGGAGGAAATGGGAGTCGGTTGTGAGATGTAGATAGAATTTGTGTGGGGGGAAGGGCTGGTATCTTGGGGAAGATGCGGTCGGGTAGTGGAGATGAAGGGAAAAAGGTGGAGGTTGCCGGTTGTGAGGAGTCCAAGTTTCACACTTGAGTCCGGCTTCAGCACCAGGAGATCAAAAGGCGGTTTACTTGCTCAATCTTTCAAAAGCCATTCATGGGGCCTCCTACCCTTATTTATAGACTAGTGAGGGGAAACAAACAGTCATGATCTTCCGTTCATTGTAACCCCCAAAATACACAAAAAAAATGAAAATCAAAATACAAAAAACATTAAATACTTCGATCGGTGATCCGCTCTTGATGAGTGGACCCCATCATCATTGGGTCTGCGGTAAACGTGAGTAGAAAGGTCCTCACGGATTGTGGCATGATCCTCATCACACACAAACACACACACATATATATAAATATATATACACACACGAGTGACAATGCGTGGGGGACTTTCGTGTATCCGCGAAAGTACTGTGACTATGACGGTATTGCGACTGCGACAGTACCCCTACTGGTTGCAAACAAGGTTCGCACATTAGTGGGTTGCGAACGGGCTCCGCCCATCCGTGACTAATGAAATTGGTTTGATGGCATTATTTTCAATTTCTTTGCTCTCAGACGAATAGGCTCAGCCCTTGCGTGAGTTGCAATAAAAAGAATTCATAAATGATTGAGTGGACAGACTATATTAAACATAATGCAGTTTAACATTTTACTTAGAAATAAAATAAAAACAATAATATAATTAACTCTTACATGTATAAATGAATATGTAATTATTTAGATAATTACATGTAAATGACTGAGTGGATGGACTATATTTAAAAAAACGTGAATATAAAATTAACTCCTGCATGTATAAATGAATATGTAATTATTTAGATGATTGCATGTTTCTTTATTTTCATGTAATTACGAAAGTATAATTGGCAGTACATGTATGTAACATTTAGAGATAAATTAAAATTGGTATATCTTCCCAATGCATCTCCCTACCAGCATGCTTCCACCTGTCCATTAGCCCATAAGGCTTTGCGAACCGAGAATCCAGTAAAGAGAACAGAGCTCAATGTGTTGGGAATGGAGCTCGATATGGCGCGTGCGGAGGCTTACTACACGTGGCGGCATCGCATTAACCAGACAGTACTTAACCCGCAGCCTACGAAAGTAGGGATGGGAGCTCTAGGAAAATTATTTTAAGGAAGATCAACAACAACACTCAAGCCTTTATCCCACTATAGTGGGGTTGGCTATATGGATCCTTTGTCGCCATTGTGTCCTATCTTTTGACATAATCTCACTAATGCCTAAGTACATCATGTCTTTCCTTATAGTTTCATCCCTAGTCTACCCCTCCCTCGTTTAGCATGCCTAGTGACTAGACTCTCACAACACCTAATAGGTGCCTCTAATGTTCTCCTTTGTACGTGTCCAAACCATCTTAGACGAGTTTCTCGCATCTTCTCTATAATTGGTGCTACTCATGTCTTATCCCTGATACATTCATTCCTAATTTTATCCAATCTCGTTTCCACACATCCACATAAGCATTTTCATCTCCGCAACTCTCATTTCTTGCTCATGTACACAATTCACTGCCCAACACTTATAACCATAGAGCATCGCGGGTCTAATTGCAGTACGGTAAAACTTGCCCTTAAGTTTTAATGATACTTTACGATCGCATAAGATCCCTGACGTGTCTCTCCACTTCAACCAACCCGCTTGGATTCTATGTGTCACATCTTTACCAATATCTTCGTCTATTTGAACTATCTGTCCAAGATATTTAAAACACTCAATACGGGAAATATCTTGATCACCCAACTTAATAACGAAGTCATTTGTCCTTCTTGTACTGCTAAATTTAAGCTCCATATATTCCGTCTTTGCCATGTTCAACCTAAAACCCTTCTTTTCTAAAGTATCTCGTCAAGATTCAAGTTTTGCGTTTACACCCTCGCGCGTCTCATCAACCAAAATGATATCATCTGCAAACAATAAACACCAAGGTATTGCTTGTTGGATATGTCTGGTGAGCTCATCTAAGATAAGGGTAAAGAGATAAGGGCTTAAAGTTGAACCTTGATGTAAGCCAACAGTGATAGGGAATTCCTGTGTTAATCCTCCAGATGTCCTCACCCTTATCACTGAATTTGTATACATATCTTTGATTATGTCAATATATGAAACATTTACACCTTTCTTTTCTAAGACTCTCCATAAGATCTCTCTTGGAACTCTATCATAAGCCTTCTCAAGAACAATAAACAGCATATGCAAATCTTGTTTTCTTTCTCGATGGCTTCCATGGTCGACCTCCCTGGCATGAATCCAAATTGATTCTCCAAGATGTACTTAGGCATAAATATTCCTATGATCCTCCATCATTACACCAGAGCACTATAAAATTTTTGGCCATAGCATAGTTTAAATATAATATATATGTACGCATATATGCATGTATTTAATATTTACATGTATATATATATGTTACAGAGAAATAAGAGGTAAAAGATGCACATCATAATAATTATTAAACTGAATAACACTATTCAACTGTATAAACATCTCGGATTGCATCATTTACATATTAGAAAATTAGTGTTTTTGTAGGGGGCAAACACAGACATAATGAGTGAAAAGCTGTGTGATCAAAATCCACAAGATTTTGCTTTAAAACTAAAACAGTGCAGTTAAAAGTGTCTTCTTTAATGTTTGAATAAAAATACAAGAAACACAGTCACCGTGAATCAATATAAATTCAATAATTTTATGTAAATGAGGGCTATAACTTAAAGCTAGATTGTAAAAATTTATGGTCCAAAATCAAAGGACTTGCAATATAAATATAACTAAAAAAATCACAAACAGAAGCAAGTGCTCACCAGCATACTTTCAGAAGTAGGGGTGAGAAATGTGATCCTTGCAGCATTTGCACCTTCAGTCGCCACTATATGACCATTATACCAGCGCCCATCACTGTGACGAAATCTACACTTAGATCCAAGGGGATAATTTTCTAAATGATGTTCTGACAAACTATTCTTCGGGTCTAGAGGCTCCACTTTAACATCCTCCAAGGATTCAAGATCTTGGCCAGTAAAAATTAAATCAGCTTCTTTCAGTAACCTAGAGCGCTTTAGATGAAGAAGACCTTCTTCAGCATCCGTGATTGCCATCTGAAGTTCTTCAAGAACCTTTGAAAGCAATGCGATATTTGATTATAGCGCTCAACTACCCGTTAAAAGAAACACTTCATAAAAAACGTGGCAAGTAAATGAAATGTTGAAATAGAAGAGTTTAAAACAACAAGAGGGATTATAATATAAATTCAATAAACATAATGTATCTTCTATCCTAGTAAATAGAAAGAAGGGAATTTGGTGTATCATTAGTTGAGATTAAAGTTCAGACACTACAACAACAACAACACTCAAGCCTTTATCCCACTATAGTGGGGTCAGCTATATGGATTCTTTGTTGCCATTGTGTCCTATCTTTTGTCATAATCTCACTAATGTCTAAGTGCATCATGTCTTTCTTTATAGTTTCATTCCAAGTCTTTATTGGTCTACCCCTCCCTCTTCTAACATGCCTAGCGACTACATTCTCACAACACCTAACAGGTGCCTCTAATGGTCTCCTTTGTACGTGTCCAAACCATCTTAGACGAGCTTCTCGCATCTTCTCTGAAATTGGTGTTACTCCTGTCTTATCCCTGATACTTTCATTCCTAATTTTATCCAATCTCGTGTGTCCACACATCCACCTAAGCATTCTCATCTCCGCAACTAATGCTACACCAAGATCACTTCTTAAAATGAGGGAAAAATATTATGTCAAAATTTCCGCAACTAATGCTACACTAAGCATTCTCATCTCCGCAACTAATGCTACACCAAGATCACTTCTTAAAATGAGAGAAAAATATTATGTCAAAATTTCCGCAACTAATGCTACACTAAGCATTCTCATCTCCGCAACTAATGCTACAGTGTCTTAAAGTTCAGACACTGTGCTAGAAAATTTGTGATTTATAGTACATTCTTGCTTCGATATAATAGAGTAAAAAATGAGAGAAAGACGGCACAAGTACCTGCATTGTAGATCTTGTAACAGTAATAATGACATACAAAATGAAAAATATTGATTATTTTGCTAAATTTCAACATACAGAATTTTAAATTGCTATTTTCCATGAAAAAAGAATTAAACAAAATAACAAAAGATCACTTCTTTAATAACGATAAAGATCTAAAAGAAGAAGAGTCGTCAGGTTGTTTAACATGAACTGCTTTCAAGCAATAATGGCATACAAACAAAACTTCAGAAATGGGATTTCTCCATATCTTGCAGGAGGAGAATGTATGAATCTACAGCTTTCAACAGAGAAATTGGAGGATAAACAAGTGACAGAACAATTAAGTCAAAAGGCATAAATATAACTTTTGAAAATAAATTCAGATGAATATATTAACTTTTTTGGTTTGAAAAAAGTTTCTATATGGCCCGCGGTTAGAGAGAAGGGCGGGGCTAAAGGGTGTTGGCAAAGGTTGAGCAAAAGGACGAGAGTAGGGGCTGGGCACAGGGAAAAGCGAGGGTGAGGGTAATGGCCAAGGGACAACAAGCATAAGGGAATTGTTGTCACAAAAACTTGATCACGCCTCCTGGGGGTTCAATGTCATTAATGAGATGATTAAATAAACCATAAATTGGCCCTAACTCATCAAGTTCGGATGGGATACTGCCTCCTGGGTAATGCCCATGTGCCCAGCAAGGTTGTTGTAGCACCCTAACCCAGTCCTATGTCATAGCATGAACCAAGCTGCTACCCAAGCTATGATATCAGAAAACTACGTCTAAATGCACACACAGAGTAAAATTTGCATAATTACTTTATCGTAAAGCATTCCACACAGTAAAAAAGATTTAATCCAAAACTAGCAAAACATTTATTTAATGAATTATCAAATGCGCACACAAATCACCTAGCTAAAACCTATCAAAAAACAACTGTGAATACATCTAAAATCAATACATGAATAAATTGAAAGTAAATTACTAACTCTTATCATAAACAAAGTAGGAGCAAGAGTACGGGGAGAGGGACGAGGTGACATATGTAGGTGAGCTTGTGGAAAGAGAAGCGAAGAGAGGTGATAAGATAAGCGAAGGGGGCAAAGACTTCACCTTCATTAGTAGAGTATAGGGAGAGGGCCACCCATAAGGGAGGTGAGCTTATAGAAAGAGAGGCGAAGAGACGACAACATAAGACTAGAGGGGTAAGGGAGTTTATAGAAAGAGAGGCGAAGGCGCGAAAGCAAGGCGAGACTGCGAGAGGATTAGTAGAGTGAGAGAGGAGTCGACTAAAAGGATACCTTGTTGACTTACACCGGCTATCCAATCCATTGGTGAATTCCATTGATTCACTCAATTGACTGATGAGATGGGTCATCCCTAGTATACTGAGTTTAGGGTTGAGTTGATAAGCGAAGGCTCCCTCTTCTTCTTCCCCACTTACACGAAGTATCAACAATTGAAATGAACAATGGAATCTATGGAACGCTATGTCGAACGGAAAAGGTAGAGCAGGAAATAGAAAATAGTTGTAGCTACACAAGGTATATACGCCCATTAATCTATTCGGTTCGAACAATCCCTCTTCACGTCCCGAAAGAACATAGATTAAATTGACAGAGATTTTCATCCCATTATTAGGACGTGTTAACGCCCACTTTTTCATAAGAATCTAAGGTCGACAAGGATGTCATCTCCCAGGCTCCCTCTGTAACACCTCTACCCGTCAAGAAGAATATAATAGAGGGTCCGGCCGGGGCCCCACACCATATTCCACAAACAGGCGGAGACGCTACTAAATAATATCATAAACAACGCATCCTAACACAGAGCATTCTAGCGGAAGCTTCACGGTTGAATTCATGAACTCAAGATAAACAACATTGTCCACTACATAAGAATGTATAAATATACATCAAAAGAGTCTGGCCTTAAGGCCTTACAACAGTTTCTCTTAACAAGAGCGTGGTTTACATACATCGGCACGCAGGCCGGCCACACATGAACAAAAGAAACAAAACAATGCCTTCAAGGGCAGCAACGCAGCTTTGGGCTTCAGCCCGCTAAGTCCCGCTCGGACCAGCTCCTCCAGTACCTGTAAGAACCAATCCACCAAACGGTGGCAAAACAGGGCAACGGTCAGCATTCAGCTGACCAATTATAACGACCCTGCCCCTGGCACGGGGCAGCGGAATTCCATCCCTGCAAAGCATTCATCCAACATGATATATATAGCCATTCAAGCAAGACGTGCACGCCCGCACCGTCACATATCACAAACGTCGGCTCGACGGCCCGACGCTCCGTGCACTCAGGGCACATTCACACCGTTCAGAGGTCCCAGACATAACGGCGCACTATGAGCATTCTAGTCTGATCGGCTCACCGGCCGTCGACTCTCGCTATGTGATCCTAACAGGGTCTTAAGCACCCAAGGTTAGACAACCATAACGCGGGTACAGATCCACCTTTCCCGTTGCTCACATCGTCAGACTCACGCCTGGACTGACGCGGGTACAGTTTCACCTTGCCCGTTCCACCATTTCCTAGTTGCAGCCTCACAGCTCAACTTTCCATCAGTAGCACTCACGGCCACAAGAGAGTCCAACTCTCATAATTTCCTGGACTTCCTCCAGTACTTTTATCCATCATGCATACAAGCAATCATCACGGAGTCTTCTCCGATATGCAACCAAGCATCACCAATCCAGACCATGTCCAGATGGGCTTCACACAGCATGCCTAGATCCGTACTCCAATTCCGGACTCTAACAAGGGGGACTTCACATATCTACCCCAAGGGACGCCACAACCCACCGCACACTCGCGGGGAAGGGTTTTCCCTATGCAATGCAGGAATTAAGGACTTCACATGTCCAAGCAGGAAATCGTTACCCTAGGAGTTCGCTTCGGAGCCATGGAGAGAAAATTGAGACGGATGAAAGCCTTCGCAGCAGCGTTGCCTTCGCAAATCCGATCTCGGCTCGCGATTTGGACCACCGTAGCACCACCGGCAGCCGGACTCCACTTCCTCTTCTTCCTCCTTGCTCTCACCTCTCTCTTACTTTAGAAAGAGAAGATGAAAAGAAGAATGATCTTCTCCCCCCCCTTTTCCCGGCCTTATCAGCCCAGGAATGAACTCCAGCCACAGGATCTAATTTAAAGAAAATGAAGGGCCACGATCTACTGAAAATTCCCCTGAAATTTGGCCGACACGGCCTGTGACACGCCCGTGTCACAGGCCGTGTACCCTTAAGCGGCACACGCGGCAGTCGCACCGCCTGAAATATTCGAGAACACGGGCATCGACACGCCCGTGTCGAACCTGACACGCCCGTGTCAGTCATGAGACACGCCCGTGTCTCCTGTTACACGGTACTCACCGATTTCCAAAACCAGTACACGGGTCGGAACACGGCAGCTGACACGCCCGTGTCCAGCCTCACACGCCCGTGTTCCCGGCCGTGTTCAAGGCCGTGTCCGGCTCTGACTTGAATAGGTCATTTTCGAAAATTAATTCGAACACGCCCTGGGACACGCCCGTGTCGAAGGCCGTGTCCCAGGCTCGACGATCGTCGACTCTCAAACGTCGACCAGCCTGAACACGCCCTGGGACACGCCCGTGTCCCAGGCCGTGTACACCCGACACGCCCTGGGACACGCCCGTGTCCCAGGCCGTGTCTAACAGCCTCCAACCCACAATTGTGTACAAACATCTTTTTGAGATTTTTGGGGTGTTACAATCCTCCCCCCCTTAATAAAATTTCGTCCCGAAATTTGAAGATAATAGGGAGAAAATAACAAAACACTTATATGTGTCTATTACATATACAACGAGTGAACAAGCTACGAAAATAACTCGGGAAACTCGGCTCGCATGGTCTGCTCGCGCTCCCATGTTAGCTCTTCTCGGCCACAATTGTCCCACCGGACTTTGACCATCCCGATCACCTTGTTCCGCAACTGTTTCTCGGCTCGATCCTCTATCCGTATAGGCTTCACCTTTGTCGTTAGCCCATACTCAACTGGCACTCGATCATGTTCAACTATATGAGCTGGATCCTTGACTGCTTTGCGTAACACCGAGATGTGAAACACGTCATGCAATCCACTCAATTCTGATGAAAGAGCTAACCGATAGGCAGCTTCCCCAATTCGCTCCACCACTTCAAACGGACCAAGGTATCGCGGACTTAGCTTTTTCAATCGCCGGATCCGAGATACGCCTTTGAAGGGCTTAATCTTTAAATAGACCCATTCACCCACCGCGAACTCCACGTTCCGGTGCTTAGCATTATAATACTTGGCCTGCCGATCTTGGACTATTAGGAGCTTCTCTCGAATAGAGCGTATTGTTGAGGTAGCATCCTCGACTTCCTTTTTGCCTAAAAGTTTAGTCTCGCCAGTTTCTGCCCAAGCTAGCGGTGTACGACACTTACGACCATACAGCGCTTCAAATGGGGTCATGCCTATACTCGCTTGATAGCTATTATTATAGGCAAACTCCACCATAACAAGATGTTCTTCCCACTTCTTACCGAAGTCCAGGGCGCACATACGGAGCATATCCTCCATCGTTCTGTTGGTTCGTTCAGTTTGGCCATCCGTTTGCGGATGAAAGGCCGTACTGAATGCTAACTTCGTGCCCAACATCTGATGAACTAATCTCCAATCCTTTGAAGTAAAGCGCCCATCTCGGTCACTTACGATGCTCCGGGGAACACCGTGCAATCGAACTATCTGCTCCACATAGAGCTTTGCCAACGTTTCCACTGAATCGTCCCGCTTGTTTGGTATAAAGTGAGCCACCTTTGTCAACCGGTCTACAATCACCCAGATTGAGTCATGGCCACGCTGAGATCTCGGCAATCCGTGCACGAAATCCATAGAAATATCCTCAAATTTCCATTGCGGAACCGGCAACGACTTCAGGAAACCACTCGGCCGTTGACATTCTGCCTTTACCAAAGCACAAGTACGACATTTAGCCACATACGCAGCTATGTCCTTCTTTAAACCAGGCCACCAAAACAATTTCTTCATGTCTTTGTACATTTTTGTGCTCCCAGGGTGAATTGAATACTTTGTAAAGTGCGCTTCATATAGCAGCCCTTCACGCAATTTACCCGCACTAGGGACGCACAATCGGCCATCCTTCCGTAATAAGCCATCATCCCAGGAGAACTGATCACCCGATCCCTCCTTTGCATAGCGTTGAAGACTTTCATCCAACTCCGTTGCCCGCCGAACCCTGTCAGCAAGGTCATATTGAACTTCCAACCAGTTCATGCTTGCTTCAGTTGAAGAATTTCTTTCCACACAAGATATCTCCAAGGCTTCCAACTCTTGGACTAACCGCTCATCATGTATCCGCAACCAATTTGCCTGTACCGGAGCCCGACGACTCAAGGCATCAGCGACCACATTTCCCTTTCCGGGAACATAGTGAATGTCGAATGTAAAATCCCCAAGGAATTCCATCCACCTTCTTTGTCGCATATTCAACTCCTTTTGATCGAGCAGATACTTTAAACTTTTATGATCGGTATAAATGTCTACTTTCACGCCATATAGATAATGCCGCCACAACTTTAGCGAAAAGATCACCGCCGCCAACTCCAAATCATGGACGGGGTAATTACGCTCATGCACTTTCAATTGACGTGAACCATAAGCGATCACCTTGCCAAACTGCAGGAGAACGCAGCCTAAGCCGCTTCCTGACGCATCGCTGTATATTTCAAATCCATCTGTACCACATGGCGACGTCAACACGGGCGCCGTGGTCAAACGACTTTTCAGCTCCTCAAAAGCTCGTGCGCACTCCGGCGTCCAAACGAACTTCTGATCCTTTCTCGTCAACGTAGTCAGAGGCAAAGCAATCCGGGAGAAGTTCCCCACGAACCTCCTATAGTAGCCCGCCAGTCCAAGGAAACTCCTGACTTCGGCCACTGAAGATAACACTGGCCAATCCCGAATGGCACTTATCTTAGCCGGATCCACCGCTATGCCCTCTCCACTTACCACATGGCCTAGAAAAGCCACCGACGAGAGCCAGAACTCACACTTTGAGAACTTGGCATACAGCTTATTCCTTCGCAAGGTATGCAATACTAACCGCAAATGGTTTGCATGATCTTCCTCCGATTGTGAATATACCAAAATATCATCAATAAACACAATCACAAACAGATCCAGGTATTCGCGGAACGTACGATGCATGAGATCCATGAATACCGAAGGCGCATTACATAAGCCGAACGGCATCACTGTGAACTCATAATGACCATAGCGTGTGCCAAACGCTGTCTTGGGAATGTCACCTTCCCTAATCCGCAACTGGTAATACCCGGACTTCAAATCCAACTTCGAATAGACGGTTGAGCCTGCTAGCTGATCGAACAAGTCATCGATCCGAGGAATTGGATACTTGTTTTTCTCCGTCAGTTTGTTCAGTTCGCGATAATCAATACATAGTCGCAAACCACCGTCTTTCTTTTTCACAAAAAGAACAGGCGCGCTCCAAGGTGACATACTTGGGCGTATATATCCCTGCTCCAACAACTCTTGCAACTGAACTTTCAGTTCGGCCATTTCTTTTGGTGCTACCCGATACGGCGAACGGGCCACGGGTTTTGCACCCGGCACCAGCTCGATAGCGAAGTCAATTTCCCTTTGGGGAGGTAACCCCGGAAGGTCCTTTGGAAACACATCCGCATATTCCGACACAATCGGCACTTCACTCACACTGGCCTTCGGCGCCACCGCCTCTATGAGTGTGAAGAACAACTCCGCACCCTTCCGAACTGCCTTAACAACTTGGAGAGCGGATAACAACATCCCACTCATCCCTTGCATACCAATAAACTTGGTCTCTCGTTCGGTATTTTGCCCAAGTGTGACCTCTTTTGAAGTGCAATCAATACAGGCACGCTGCTCTGAAAGCCAGTCCATACCAAAGATTATATCAAACTCTTTGATCGGCAATACTAGTGTTTCCACCTTGAACTCCCGACTTCCTATCTTGACCTCAAGACCGCAAGATCGATCCGCGCACATCAAACATCCGTTAGGCAACAACACCTTTACACTGTCTGTCTTGGTCCGGATAGGCACCCCGACACGCAAGACAAAATCCTCAGACAGAAACGAATGTGAAGCACCTGTGTCGAACAGTGCTCGCGCCGGATACTCTCGTATAAGGACAAACCCTATAACATGACAATTAAAACAAGCACAGCACACCAAAAGTACAAACATTAAAACTTAAGCGCACCTGTGACGACATCAGCCTGCTTAATGGCCTCCTGTTGTCCAAGGTTGAAGACCCTGGGCTGCGCGTGCGAGGCAGAAGACTCCACCACAGCCTTCCCCTTCTCCGCATAAGACGCTCCCGTCTTCTTATCACCCTTTGGAGGACCAAATCGGCATTCACGTGCGAAGTGTCCAACCTTCCCGCACGTAAAACAAGCACGAGCTCCATTCCCAGATGTGTCCGTCACAGTCGCAGAAGGAGCTTGTCCAGAAGACTTAGACTTCTTATTCCATTTCCTTCGGTAGCCAAACTTGTCCGGACGCGGCGGCTTAAACTCCGGCTTCACAACCGCCAAGTTTCCCTTTGCTTGCCCCCGTTTCATGTCCGTCTCCAAAGAACGAGCCGTACAGACTAAGGCTTGGAATCCCTGACTCACAGAACTCGAGAGCAAATACCTTAGCTCATCTCGCAGTCCCGCATAAAACCGACTAGTCTTACGCTCTTCTTCGGCGAAGATCGAGCCCGCATATCTTCCCAACCGGGTGAACTCATGCAGGTAGTCATCCACACTTCGATCTCCCTGTGCTAACCGTTGGAACTCCATTTCCATCGACATCCTTTGCTGCATCGGCAGATGTTGTGCTAAGAACAACCGAGAGAATTCTTCCATTGTAATCTCTGCCAATTGCCTGCCGGCCAAGTGATGCAGTTCAATCTCATCCCACCACAATCGCGCCTCTCCTTCCAGTAGAAAAGTGGCTAACATCACTTTCTGTTCCTCCTCAACCCTGATAGCCCTCATAATCCTCTTAATTCTTGCAAGCCAATCCTCTGCTTGGGCCGGTGTACCCGCCCCATGAAACTGCGGAGGGTTAAAGCTCAAGAATTGCTTCCATTGTTGATCTGCTACCCGCGGATCAACTTCGGCTTCTATCGGTTCTTGCCGTACCCCAGCTTGCATTGGCACCACTGCAGGACGTGCTTGCCCCGCTTGCTGAGCATTCATCACAGCAAGTACCGTTTCCGTGATGAGACGGACTGTTTCAGCGGATGGAGGAGTTGTGGGCACCTCGGCTGGTGCCGCACTCGCAACAGAACGTTGTGGTTCGGACTGACCCGCAACACTTCTGGTCACCTATATGTGTAAAACACACAGGTTAACGACCAATAAAAACGGCAATCATACAAAGAGAATACACAAGTTCAACAAACAAGTGTATTTGCATTCCAAGTGGACAATCTTGAGTTCAAATTAAGTGTTATAACGACGACACTGACACGTGCTCGCCCCCTCTCAAAAGAATTCGGCCGCGAATTCGGAAGAGATCGACCAACAAGCTGATACCAAATTGTAACACCTCTACCCGTCAAGAAGAATATAATAGAGGGTCCGGCCGGGGCCCCACACCATATTCCACAAACAGGCGGAGACGCTACTAAATAATATCATAAACAACGCATCCTAACACAGAGCATTCTAGCGGAAGCTTCACGGTTGAATTCATGAACTCAAGATAAACAACATTGTCCACTACATAAGAATGTATAAATATACATCAAAAGAGTCTGGCCTTAAGGCCTTACAACAGTTTCTCTTAACAAGAGCGTGGTTTACATACATCGGCACGCAGGCCGGCCACACATGAACAAAAGAAACAAAACAATGCCTTCAAGGGCAGCAACGCAGCTTTGGGCTTCAGCCCGCTAAGTCCTGCTCGGACCAGCTCCTCCAGTACCTGTAAGAACCAATCCACCAAACGGTGGCAAAACAGGGCAACGGTCAGCATTCAGCTGACCAATTATAACGACCCTGCCCCTGGCACGGGGCAGCGGAATTCCATCCCTGCAAAGCATTCATCCAACATGATATATATAGCCATTCAAGCAAGACGTGCACGCCCGCACCGTCACATATCACAAACGTCGGCTCGACGGCCCGACGCTCCGTGCACTCAGGGCACATTCACACCGTTCAGAGGTCCCAGACATAACGGCGCACTATGAGCATTCTAGTCTGATCGGCTCATCGGCCGTCGACTCTCGCTATGTGATCCTAACAGGGTCTTAAGCACCCAAGGTTAGACAACCATAACGCGGGTACAGATCCACCTTTCCCGTTGCTCACATCGTCAGACTCACGCCTGGACTGACGCGGGTACAGTTTCACCTTGCCCGTTCCACCATTTCCTAGTTGCAGCCTCACAGCTCAACTTTCCATCAGTAGCACTCACGGCCACAAGAGAGTCCAACTCTCATAATTTCCTGGACTTCCTCCAGTACTTTTATCCATCATGCATACAAGCAATCATCACGGAGTCTTCTCCGATATGCAACCAAGCATCACCAATCCAGACCATGTCCAGATGGGCTTCACACAGCATGCCTAGATCCGTACTCCAATTCCGGACTCTAACAAGGGGGACTTCACATATCTACCCCAAGGGACGCCACAACCCACCGCACACTCGCGGGGAAGGGTTTTCCCTATGCAATGCAGGAATTAAGAACTTCACATGTCCAAGCAGGAAATCGTTACCCTAGGAGTTCGCTTCGGAGCCATGGAGAGAAAATTGAGACGGATGAAAGCCTTCGCAGCAGCGTTGCCTTCGCAAATCCGATCTCGGCTCGCGATTTGGACCACCGTAGCACCACCGGCAGCCGGACTCCACTTCCTCTTCTTCCTCCTTGCTCTCACCTCTCTCTTACTTTAGAAAGAGAAGATGAAAAGAAGAATGATCTTCTCCCCCCCCTTTTCCCGGCCTTATCAGCCCAGGAATGAACTCCAGCCACAGGATCTAATTTAAAGAAAATGAAGGGCCACGATCTACTGAAAATTCCCCTGAAATTTGGCCGACACGGCCTGTGACACGCCCGTGTCACAGGCCGTGTACCCTTAAGCGGCACACGCGGCAGTCGCACCGCCTGAAATATTCGAGAACACGGGCATCGACACGCCCGTGTCGAACCTGACACGCCCGTGTCAGTCATGAGACACGCCCGTGTCTCCTGTTACACGGTACTCACCGATTTCCAAAACCAGTACACGGGTCGGAACACGGCAGCTGACACGCCCGTGTCCAGCCTCACACGCCCGTGTTCCCGGCCGTGTTCAAGGCCGTGTCCGGCTCTGACTTGAATAGGTCATTTTCGAAAATTAATTCGAACACGCCCTGGGACACGCCCGTGTCGAAGGCCGTGTCCCAGGCTCGACGATCGTCGACTCTCAAACGTCGACCAGCCTGAACACGCCCTGGGACACGCCCGTGTCCCAGGCCGTGTACACCCGACACGCCCTGGGACACGCCCGTGTCCCAGGCCGTGTCTAACAGCCTCCAACCCACAATTGTGTACAAACATCTTTTTGAGATTTTTGGGGTGTTACACCCTCGGCCCAGGTTCACTCACTTAAGCCGAATAGCTTTCCATCTTTCTTTATTGAAAGTCAGTCATAATTTGAAACTAAAACCACTCTACTATAAAGGTAAGGCAAGAGGATTAGTAGAGTTGATCACACTTGCTTTCTTGTACTAAGAATAGTTCAAAATAGTGCTTATTTAATCCACTGACTTGTGGAATCTACCTTCCCTTGGTAACCTACGTGCCCTCAAGAAAGGTTGGTACGGACACTATGTAATGATCCAGGACCGACACGCACAGGCGAAGCTCCACTAAGATCGTCTGGGCTGCAACTCATACACCTCAACCTGTCTTTGGTCCCATCACAGGCCACAGCGGGTTGTTGGAGGTTGTAGCCCCCCCCCCCCCCCTCTGATGAGGAAAACTCAAGTTAAGCGAGCAGCGTGGGGATTTCCCAGGAGGCCACCCATCCATTCACTACTCTCGCCCAACCCTGGCTTAATTGGTGATGAGGAGTGGAGAAACTCCATAGTTAAGCGTGTTTGGGCAAGAGTGGTGTCAGGATGGGTGACCTCCTAGGAAGTCCCCGTGCTACCCGCTTAACTTGAGTTTCCCTCATCAAAGGGAAGTTACGGCCTCCAACAACCTGTTGTGTCATATGGTGGGACCGGATACGGGTTGGGGTGCATGGTTGCGGCTCGGACGATCTCAGTGGAGCATCGCCCATGTGTGCCCGTCCTGAATTGTTACACGCTATTATGCTCTAAACATGTAAATCGGTACTAAACAACACATATCATTTGAATCAAATCAAGAGTGTTGCCTAATATCTACGTGAAACATGAGTATACAAGAAAGACATTACATGAACAGTTAGTGGAGAAAGACATTACTCAAACAAGCAATTTCCAAGTGAATAATCTCCTCGACCTAAATTTTCACGACCTGGTAACAGCATATCAACTATACTGAATCCATGGAAAGGGCAGTTGGACGGGACGGAGCAAAACAAAACACAAAATAAAATAAAAATCTGCATAAAAGAACTTGTAACCATACGCACTTCACTCGCCTAGCTAGAATCGGTATATTTTATGCGTTCCTTGTTTCAAAACAGGGGAAAGAAGAGATGGAAAAAGATATACGTAGCAAACCCTAGAGGAGAACTTTCTTACCGCGATGAGCTCGGGATTGGCGGGATCAGAAGTGAGGGCCTCTTTCACGGTAAACAGAGACTCCCTCTGCTCTTCCAAGTGGAGCTCCATCTGCCGTTCCACGGCGCTCTCTTCATCTTCAGCGCTGGGATCCGCCATTGAGAACGGAGGCGAGAGCAGGACCCAGTTCGGTGTGCTTGAAAAGAGCGAAAAAATTTCCGTCCGGGTTCCGGATGCAAAAAAAACATTCGGCTTGAAATTGTAGGGGAAAGACGGGAAAATCAGCACACGACGGCCGCGGGAACTCTAATGTTGCACATAATTGGATCGGGTTGCTCTTGGGACTCGGGTTTTGGCTCCTTTTGGCACGGTGGTGGGGCCGTCATTCGTTAAGTATTATCCAACAAATATCATCTCTTTGAACATAAAAGCGGATGAAGTTTCTTAGATGGGCATTAACGGATAATAATTTAACCCTCGTATTCGTGGCTGAGAAGGTTTTTGGATTTATAAAATTTACGGAAATATTTCGTCAATATGTTATTTTAACAATCAACCCATCACTAGGTATTTTCCACTCGTAGCTGCGACCTCCATTTCTGTCGTTCCTCGTATCGATTGCCCTAAAGTTCTCTTCCTCAACAAAGCTCTCCCACGCATAATTTTATGATTAAAAGAAAGATCATAAAAGTATGGAATTAGTGAAACCCTAGTATGAATCACGAGTTAATCTCGACCATAAAATAAATATTATTCATTCGGACACAAATTGAAAGGGAAATTTTTTTGGTATGAGAGTTTGGAGAAGGGGCCCTTGAAATATTGTCACGTGGTAATAAATATATCATTTTATTGCAGAAACACGTTATGATATCATTTCATTCATATTTGATTGTAGGGATATCATATATGATATACCTGCATTAATTTTTGTATGTTTGTATAATTGTATATCATAAATGACATCTATGATATCTTAAACAATGTTCAGGAAATCAATTTTTTTGTGATTATTGTCATATGGCAGCATCGCAAGGGCCTGACTCCAAATCTGGAGACGTGGCCCAAACCAAAAAAAATTCTCAAACGAAGAGGATTCTGATACCACATAACTCGGGTATTCGAGCCCATAAAATGGTCTACCCAACTCTCGAATTTGGATATTATTTAAAAAACAAGTCAATAATAATACTATTTATTATGATAAAAATAAGATATGTGTGTTGTTACTAGCAAATCACTTTTGACTGCTAGCAAATCATTACTTTTTATTATAAAAATCATTATTGTTGCGGGTTGCCAAGTTTTCCTCCGGTCCGCCTTAGTTTCAAGTCGGACCAGACGCGCAAACAGTCAAAAGTAAATCAAGCATCAATGATATGAAGTCATTTTAGAGTGGAAACCCCGAAAATGGAGAAAACCCACGTGGTCGGATTTGAGTCAAACTGAAATCTACTATCTTTTTTGATGTTACAAGTGTTTGAGTTCTCCGAAAGGTGGCGTGTCACCTCTCGGTTTCCAAGCTTTAAATACAGGAAAAATAAAGAAAAGACTAAGTTCACGGAGCCTTGGAGAGAGCGTCCACGAGTGCGTTCTTTAAAACCTTTTTTTGCGCCTACTGCTACGTCCATGAGAACGTTGAGCATGAGCGAACTAGAAAGTGAGCTGAGCAAATTCTGAGCGTCTGGACGATCTAAGTCTCATGTGCTCGTCGGAAAACCTCAGAGCTCTCTATGATCTCTTGAGATATGATGTCGCTTCGTTCTAGTCTGAATCACCAATTTTCTCGAAATGACGAACACACTCCACGGGAGGTTCGGGCGGCCCGAATAAGTTGCTCGGCAACGACAACAGCGGTCGAAGGCGTCGACGGGTCGCTGGTGCTTGTGCGCAGTGGGCGCACCCGACCCGGGCATGTGAGCAAGGGGCACACCCAACCCGGGCATGTGAGCAGGGGGCGCATCCGCCCTAAGCACGCCAGTAGGGGCGTACGGGCCCACCTTAGGTGTGTGTGGCAAGTCCGTACGCATTTGTGCTCGGTGGCAGACATGTGTCTGTGTGGCCAGTGCATTTGTGCGCGTGTGTAGTGAGAGTCGCACGTGCAAGCGGCACCTGCATCCGCAGGGCCTTGTGGGTGCATGTCCACTTGGTTCTTTCATAGCTTATAAGCGTGTTGTCCCGCTCGTCCACTTTTGGGTGGTCTTAGGATCATTTGAGCGAACGCGGCTCACTCGATTGGGTTGACTTGCTCAAGCGCTTCAATCCGATCTGACTCAAAAATCTTTAGGGGGAACCTCATCAGATGCACCTGAAAATTTTTTGGGCGTGATCCGCAAAGCGATGAGCCTGAATTTTTTTTTACCGTAATGATTTCGCATTTGGCTCGTGGACTTCAAGTCATTTTAGCGTGTGCACATCATAGATTACTCTTTGTTTGCAGTGTGAGATCTCCTTTCCATTAAGTCGAGAAATGTAGGTCTGAAAGCATCATGCGCCCTATACTCCCTATGTGTCGTGCACTACCCTTGCTGTGACGGCGTGTCACATCCCCCTCACTTCTATACCCCTATGGGTTAAGGTTAGGACTTGAGTTGTGAGTAAAGGTCATGGGATGACCCTATGTTAGCTTGAACCTAGAGAAAATTGATATAAGCATCCCAAAGGTACCTAAGTCAACCTAGGCCAATTCACCTTAAATTGGATTCATCAACTCAAATTGACCTTACCAATAGATCCTTAACCCTAAGAGAAACCCAAGTGACCCCAAAGCCTCATCATAGGGTCACCAAATTGGGCAAATTGACCAAAGTATCATTTAGGTCAACATAGGTCAATCCCTCACCATTAGGTCTAATTGACCCCCAAAATATGAAATTGACCTCACCCCTGGTCTTATGACAACATAAGGGACTTAATTGACTCAAAAGTCTCATCATAGGGTCACTAAATTGGGCAAATTGACTAAAGTACCATTTAGGTCAACATGGGTCAATCATTCACCATTTGGTCCAATTGGCCCCCAAAACATGAAATTGACCTCACCCCTGGTCTTAGAACATCATAAGGGACTCAATTGACCCAAAAGCTCCATCATGGGGTCATCAATTTTACCAATTTGACCAAAGTCAACTTAGTCATTTATTGGTCAAAACCACATATATTGGCTAAATTGGCTCAATTAGGGCATCACCATAACCCAACCAACATTGGGTGGTATCTAGGTGTTGAGTACATTGGTCACAATGTACTTGATTTGAAGAAGTCTTTTCAACTCAATGATATACACATAGTTGTATTTGATGGATGTTAAGTTCATGTGTGCAGACAAATAAAGCTAAATACAAAAGCGTCGAGACATTCAGGACTTATGTCGAGACACATTGAACAAGTTGTGTCGGGACAAAATGAAGCTATGTCGACACTAAGGACAACTGTGTCGACACACTCTATTCAAGCTGTGTCAAGACTGAAGACAACTGTGTCGACACTCAGGACTAGTGTCGACACACTTCACAAGCTGAGTCAAGACTGGAAGCAAGCTATGTCGACACTCGGGATTAGTGTCGACACATTCTACATAAGTTGTGTCGAGACAAAATGAAGAGCTATGTCGACACATTCAGAAGTTTGTCGACACCACTACAAGAGCAGTGTCGACACCCAGGACTTGTGTCGACACCTTCAACTGTCAAGTGTCAACTCTTCAAGCAGATTTGTTTTTTAAGTACTGAATTCAAGACGGAGGTACTAACAACTGTAAGAACTGTCAGATGTCAGTTATTAACAGGATCAGTCGGTTACTCCTATCAGAGTCTATTTAAAGGGATCTAGTCTTCAAAAGTAAGCAGAGAACAACTAGAAGAATAACAAGTATAATCTGTTGAAGTCGGATATTAGAAGCATCAACTACAAATTTAGAAGGTGGGGAGAAGCTAGATCAAGAATCATCTTCGGCATTTCTCTAGCCTAGATCAACCCTAATTTCTACTTCAAGAAGCTTTGAAAAAGCTAAGAAGGGTTGGATCAGATCTATCTTAACAAGATCAAAGGAAGCAAATTCATCAAGATCAGATCAAGAAACTATCACTCATATCTCTCGTGCTGGTGACATTTTCTGAATCAATTTTCTTTTATCTTCATTCATTGTGTAAGATCTACCTGTAGATCTGAGTGTAGGGGAAAACTCTCTTTATGTTGTAAGCCTGTGTTATAAAGGCTGAGGTAAGGCTAGGATTGCCTGAGATAGGAGAAGCAGGAAATTCTCTGAGGTGTAGGGCAGGAGTTGTCTGAGAAGTAAGAGTGAGGATCCATTCTGAGGTAGAGTTTTTGGGAAGAACTTGAGGTGTAGGATCTTGGTGATCTGAGTGGTAAGACTTGTAAAGTCTGAGTTGTAGGAGTCAGCTGAGTTCTGAGTTATAAGATCTAAGGATCTAAGTAAAAGAAAGAGAAGTAGTTTGGCCGAATCTAGTTCATTGTCAAATAGGCGAATGGGGAAAGTGGATGTACCCATAAATTGGGAAACCACTATAAATCTGTGTGTATTGTGCTGTGTTTGCTGATTGCTATGCTGTGATATTTTTCAAAGTGCTGTTCAAACTATTTTGTTTATTTGACAATGTTAATCTACATATAGAAAGCATAACTCTGAATAATTTAAAAGAGGTAATCATAATTTAAATTGGACCTATTCACCCCTCTCTAGATCATTATCAATCCCAAAGTAAACATTTACACAAGGGACTCAAGA
The DNA here is from genome assembly GCA_039513925.1 of Platanthera zijinensis. NCBI lineage: Eukaryota > Viridiplantae > Streptophyta > Magnoliopsida > Asparagales > Orchidaceae > Platanthera > Platanthera zijinensis. The sequence goes on along the minus strand of CM077080.1, from coordinate 53,650,479 downwards.
AACACGCATTGGACCAGTCAACCCCTTTGTTGACCAGGTAAAACTATCAAGTCAATCATGATCAAAGTAAGCCTTAATTATGAAAATAAAAGCTCAAATCATATCCAATTGGGCTAAGCCCTAATCTAAGGCCCATTCAGCAAAACCATGAGCCAAATGACCTCTTAAGCCCCTTTGAATTTGAATGGAGGAATTTCTTGGAGGTCAAAATGAGTTTTTCACCTATTTGGGGGATAAAGAGGAAGATTTCACGGAATTGTTGCCACTTGGCACCTTCCTCCTCTTCTCAATGGCGGCCAAGAAGATTCCTCATGCATGGGAACACCTCATCATCAATTCCAACCAGCTGACTGCAAGGAGAGAGGGAGAGTAAATCATTCAAGCCATGGTCGACCACCCCCTCTCTTGGTAAATACTTATCCCCCCTCAGCCCCATTCAAACTTTTCACCACCTCACAAGTAGTCGAGCCCGATCTCTGGAGCAAGGTTTCTGCTATTGGATAACTGTATTGAGCAAGCTCGTTGGAGAGATCGACGGCAATGACCCATGGACACAAAACTCGCCGCCAAGCTCGTCTCCAAGTCTGTTTCTCCTCCCCTCCCTCTATGCTAGTTATCATAGATCCCTAGGTTGAGAAATCGAACTCAAATGAGCTTGATCCAAGTGAGGAATTTGGAAGATTTTCCTTGTTTTTGGTGGTGTCGGGTTCGCCGAAAAACACCACCTCCGGCGGCCAAACCACTGTCAATCGATAGCCACCACCTCTACGGAGGTGGTGGTGGCGGTGGCCAGGTGGCCGAGAAATCGGGCTGGAAGGAGGCCCAGGTCGGACTTATTTGAGTCGTGGGTTGGAGGTAGGAGATGAAATCATGACCGTCGATTTTGGATAACGTAAATAATTTAGATTAATATAAATATTATATGTGAATTTGTCACACAGAAATGCTCTTTTTAGTATTTAAAATTAAAGCCCTTACATGCTTTTTTATGAAAAGTTTCCCAATACAACTTTTGTATATCTGAGTGTCTACTATAATTCGGATCTTGAATCAACCTATTAGGAGCATTGTAGCTCCATGTAGGCCAGGTTTGGTGGGACTGGTCCTTAGGAAGGGACATACTGTATTTTGTTAATATCTTTTAAATTGCTAGGGTTATGAACTTGAAATTTGGGATATGTATGCATGTAGCCTAGATACACCTCTTCTCCAAAAATGAAAATTTTTGGACCACATTTTTTTGTAGTTTTCGAAAAAAATGTGATTGTAAATATTAATGAAATATTTGTTTTTTAAATAACTCTAATGACCCAAAATAATGGGTAGGATGTTCCTTATGACATTATAAAGTCCTCGTAAAAATTTCAGGTCAATTAGACCTCTGCATGTTGGTAAATCCAACTTATATGTTGGGATAGGGTAGAGATTTTGGGGTGCCTTTAGCAAAAATGGGAAAATTGATATGTTAGCCCATTTGACTTGTGGTATGCCAATGAAACTTTGTCCATGAGCTTATGATGAAAAATTAAAGAAACAAAAGTGAGCAAATTAATTTGAAAAACTCTAATTTTCTACCAATAGTCTTATAATGGCATGTTTCACCTCTAGTAAATTATTTGAAATTTTTAAAAATTACTACATATGATGATTAGCAAAACATACAAATATGACCCTTAAGTGTTTTTGGTAATATTGTTATTTTATGGAAATCATGAGTCATTATACCTTAGAAAATTATGAATTTCTATAAACTGTATTATTTTATCATTATAAACCTCTGAATATTTAATTAGACTTACTGGACCTTTGGACTTGGTACTTCAAGAACAAATTGATTTAGGTCATTCATTTAAATAATTTTAATTATGCCCAACTTTAATTAGGAAAATTATGATCTTCTGATAGTCCATTATATTCATCATGATGAACCTCTGGTAAAAAAATTATAGATCATTTGGACAAGGCATTTGGTAGTCACCCTTATAAATCACAAATAATTACCTTGAAAATCGGGGTGCGATTAGCAAAACCATGAAGCGGTTGATTTGTCATCGAGATCATAATAGGAGAATTACCAACTCAAAGGAGGACATTGATAGTGTCATGGTGCATTCATTGGAGTTAGTCTTGGATCATTTAGAGTAGTGAGCGTAAGTTAACACCACGCATAATAAGGTAAGAATTAAGGGTCGAATCGTTCAACAGATCGAGTGTTGGGGTAAACGTGAATGTGATCACAAGAGTGATTCGTATCTAAATTAGAATCATGATCTAGTGGGCAAAGACTTCCGGTTGAAGTTCTGGGGCATGTCGTTAAGTATGAGAAGAGTAATGTGTATGAATACTAAGAGGGGTAGTTATACCGGGAGTCCGACGAAAGATAATCCATCTCCCTTTAAATTATAAAATACTTAATGTAAATCCAATAGTAACCTTGAGAGAGGATTTTGAATAGGGGCAACACCAATAATATTAAATATCTTGAGAAAGGGAGATTTGGGTTTCAGCTCATCATATCTCTTAGTACCACTGTGAGCCCTTCACCAAGTAGACCTCAGGAAGTCATAACCATAAATCGTTATGTACAACTAAAAGTTAGACAAGAGTTGTCTAAAAGGATGAAAGAACAATATAGCAACCTCACCCAAGTATGGGTTGAAGTGGTTCAAGACTCGTTAGTCCCGCAAGCTGGAGGCTTGGGGTACTGATAACTTAAGGACGTATTAGTCCTACGAACTGAAGGCTCGGTAATGTATACGATTTGAGGACGGGTTGGTCATGTGGGCTAAAGGATCAGATATGTATTGTTATACCTAGATTGTGCTTATTGTGGTAGGTCATTCAGTACTGGTCCAGTCGGCGCACCGACGGAAGTACGTTGACTCTAGTGAGGAGTCCAGGTTTTTGGGGCCAGTAGGTTGTTTATACTGTTGTCTGGAGAACTATCTCCTAAGCACACACTCGACCATAAAGACTACTAGATTTCAAGCAAGAGTACGTATGAGCTCTGTTATTGTGTTCTTAGAATTGAGGCGTATGTAAGGTCTAGGCCTGGTAGTGTGTCTGCCCGCTTGGGAGTGAAGATACCCGCTCCACTGCCACCATAAGCCACGACAGTTGGTACCTGAAAGGTCTGTGCACATAGTCAGGTGGGTGAATTGCATCTCAAATTATTACATTGCAACGCATAACATGACATGCATTAATTAGTATAGCTTAGATTATAACTGCAGACCCTCATCGTATAAATTAGTATGAGGTCTTTTATATGATGAGTTACTTTAGAAACCTTAACTTGTGAGTTTGTATGAGCATTCATATAAGTTAAGGTACATTTTGTGATGGTAGCATGGCTCGTTTACTTTACATTTATGTACATTACTGCACCGCTCTTACTTTACAGTTATTGTCTTATAGTAGTTCTCTTTATACCTATATACTCCTACTAATAGAATTACATGTCACATGTTTATTTGTTGATACTGCCTTTATTGTCCTCCGCTTTCATCCTCACGTACGGTGCCTGGGAGTCGCGGGGGTGAGGCCAGGACAAAATGACTTAGTCTTTATGACTAACGGTCGGTTATGACCATAAGAGTTCGAGGAGACGCACTAGTCGCACAAAGAGACGCACCCGTCGCACGAGGAGGCAGGATATGAGGAGCAGTTACCGCGAGCTACCGTTACTACTCGGCGACGGGTTGATGATAGATTTTTCTAGCTTCTGATTATAGTGAGTTAAGAGAGTGAGCTTTTGTATTGAGACATGTCCCGGGCATGAGCCCTTTTACTCCATTTCATTATGTACTCATTATGCACTATTACTCTTTATGTATATATATTAAGCTGTGATTGTGGACTATGTTTTGGCTTAATTTTCTTTTGGTCTACTTATGAAATGATCGTACTAGTCGGTAGGATCGACGACGTGCGGTGGCGACTAACTCGGTAGTTGGTGTCGTCGTAAGGCGGCGGTTCTAGGCATAAGACTTGAGTAACTCCCTGGTAAGGGGAGGGGTCTTACACGGTGTGAATGGACTCTTTTACCAATTATTGCTGGCCGGTGGATTTGGGGCCCGTCCTGGGGAGGAATCTGGAGGATGAATTGTGGCTCGTGCTTGTCTTAAGGATTAGAAGGACTCAGGGTCCTTTCTTGTCGCAAAGTAAATTTACACTGGGCCCGTTTGTTTGGTAGATAAGGAATGCCCCATATTTTGTGCTTATGAAAAGACGTAGAGGGACTCAGTGCCCGTTCTTGTGAGAGAGTATAGAAGGACTTGGTGTCCATTCCTATCAAGGTTTGAGGCAGAGTTGTTCAATGCGGAGGCCGAGCTGGCGCGATTAGAGGAAGAGATAATGTCAATAGTCATTGTGAGTTAGGACGACAAGATGGAGCGGACTTCCATGATTGCTGGACATATGGAGTTACAAGCTAGCTTCAGAGTGGAGCGATCTCGTATTGTGGAGAGGGCCCATATATGATGGTCATGAAGGTAGATCTACTGCAGGAGGACAAGTGCGACGATGTGCTCTGGCCTACGTTCGGCAAGGGCTTCCATGCAGCGTGAAGGATGCAAGGGCATTTCGTCCTTTGAATGTGTGATGCCTCGGATGACGTTGTCGTCATTTGTGTTGTGGGGTTTCTTGATTGCATCTGTGCTATGCATAAGCATTACATCTTTTTTTGCTTTGTTTTTGTTGCCACAGGCACAACTAAGTCCTGTAACACGTCTATGCCAGTGATGTAGCCCATGAGACATTATAGAGTCCTTGTTTTGGCTGAGCCATGGGTATCTCGCAGAATAAAAAGAGTTTTGTTTTTATACACTCCTTACTCAAACACGTGAGCTTGATGTAGCACGTTGAGTTTGTGAAATCCATTAAGAGTTAGTGTTGGTGGCTGTTGTTCGGACGTAATGTAGAAGGTTGCTTTGCTATGTTCGTCCGGATGGCGCCAGAGGACTCAGAGTCTATTTTTGCTAAGTGATGCAGGATGACTCGCGATCCGCCCTAGCCGGAATTCATAGGAAGGTTCAAGGCTTGCTCTTGTCTTGAGGTGTAGAAGGATTTTTTTTCATTTTGCTAAAGTAGGACTTGGGGTCTGTTCCATCGGAGGTGGTGAAGGACCTTTATTCATTTGCACCTTAAAAGGACTCAAGGGTCTGTTCTATTGGAGGAGACGAAGTGACTTTGTCCACTCGCACTACAGAAGGACATTGGGTCCGTTCTATTAGAGGAGGCAAAGGACCTTTGTCCATTCACACCTTTGAAGGACACAAGGTCCGTTCCAATAGAGGTGACGAAGGACATTTACTCATTTGCGTCTCAGGACTCGAGGTTCATTCTATTGGAGGTGACAAAAGACCTTTGTCTGCTCGCGCATCGAAGGACATGGGTTCCGTTCCATTGGAGGTCGCAAAGTACATTTGTCCGTTCACACCTCAGAAGGACGCATGCTCCATTCTATTAGAGGTGGTGAAGAACCTTTGTATGTTCCTGCCTCAAAAGAGCATGAGGTCCGCTCTATTGGAGGAGGTGCAAAACGACCTTTATACATCTCGCTTTAATGGTAAAAGAACACAAGTTTTGTCCTCCCAGGAGGTACTGAAGAACTTTTGTGCCATCTTGTCGTGGTAATAGGAGAACACGAAGTCCATTCTTTCAGGTGATTGTTGTAGAATGTGAAACAAAAGACAATTGCATTAGCACCGAAAAAAGATAAAGGTGCTCACAAGCTTCTTATAACGGCTTATTCTTGAACGAAAAACGGGAAAAAGTAGTAGATAGCATGGGAGTTTTTTCAACCTCCTACCCGGTCCAACTCAAGCACCGTGTGTATCTCTGCGGTCTAAATTTTAGTTTGGGCGTAACTGCTGTTGGTAACAGAGGACAGAGTCACACGATCTCCTGATCTCTCATACGACACCTATTCCCCCAGGAGCGACGAACTTCATTTCCAGGTGCGGGGCAGAAGGGATTTCCTCAATGAGCTTCTAGAGCAGTTGTTTGAAAATGACGTTTTATATGTCGAGCTGAAGTTGACAATCACAAATTAAACATCTTTGATAATGTCTTGGGAACTACCCTAGGGTGACAGGAAGAGTGATCGTCCTTTTTACAAAGTTGAGTAGTTGTCAAACCAGTATAGTGGTCCCGTTGTCAGGTTGAGGCGTTCTCGGAGGATATTCATGTTGCACAATGTAGATGCAAGAACGACGTCCTCCAAGCTTCTGATGTCGATCAATATCCTCTTGACCTGGAAACAAGGGTTGCTTATCCCTATACTGATGAAGATGGGGTTTTAGTGTGGTGTGCGTACTCCCTCCGGGTCCAAATCCCCGAAGTAGATTGTCTTGTTGTATAGTGTCATCAGGTCTTCTAGGTCCCTTTCATATCGAGCGACGAAGAGGGATTGGGTGACCGGAAAGGGTGAGCCGACGATGGCTTCAACCTCCCCTACAATTTTCATGTTGCCATATGCACCATAGTTTGCGGTAGGTTGCCCCCATCCTAGTTGGTACGATGGAGGACGATTCGGTAATTGGTTCTGCAAGAACTTCCCCAACTTCCCTTGGTGGATGAGAAGCTTTATCTCTTCCATTAGTCAGGTGTAACTCTAAGTTTCATACGAAGAATTATGAGCACAACATTACGATGTGGGCTGTTAGTTCATTGAAGGAAATAATGAAAAAGACAACAAAATATCTTTAAGTATATGTAAGATGCATATAGTAAAAAAACATGCTTTTAAATTACGTAGTGACATAGTGTTGGAGCAATATACAAAACTTTGAGATTATTTCAAGAAAATTTATAGTAATAATTCAGACACTACAATCAAGGTCAACTGTAAATATGATGTAGCCTCGTAAATAAGTATTTTTTAAAAGACTATATATAGCGCCTCCCCTACAAAAATCATATAATATGGGTTTGGCCGGGACCTCGCAGTATATAATCACCATAACTTAAGCATTAAAAGATGATATGAGAACTTTCCCAACAACAAACATAATTATATGCACATCGGAAACACAAACAAAAACCAAAAGTTGTCCACATCTACGTAGGAGTTGTCCAGGCTTATGGTCATACAACAATATTTTTTAATCAACATCCATACATCGCATCAAAACATAGTAGCAACTCCTAAGCTATCACATGCAAGCCGGAACAAAGTCAATGGAGCATGAATAATGGGAAAAAACAGGAGGAGATACACTTCACGAGCTTTAGACTTTTTTGACCGATGAGCTAACTCCATCTTGCGATCCTTACCATGAAACCAACGCAGAATATGTAGTATAATAATGTCGGTCAGGGATGACCACAATTACGTAACAACACCCCTCTTCTCAGCCGTCTTAGCGGACCCTGGGGGACTACATCACCCTGTAAGTCAGCATTTCGTATGCAAATGAAATAAAATATAAAACAATATGGAAATTAACATGTATATGTGTCACAGACATAAAACAAGTTTATACATTTACCAAGTAAATTAAAGGAGGTCTATCAATACAATATGTATGTAAATTTGGATTTCACCTAAGACACCATATAACGGTACATGATCCTAACACATCATCACACATCTTCACATCACATCAACCACAATGAATAACATGAATACTCTCATTTTCCCAGCGACGTACAAAACGATTTTGAGAACTCTCGCCGAGACTCCACCTGCGCATTGATTACAACACCATCAGGCTTGTTCATCATCTTAGTTGTTCCCGTTAGTTTCACATAAAGGACTTGTCTTGTAGAGACACCCGCCATGTGTGAATCACAATAACACGAGATTAGCCAGTCGAGCACAAAGAAAAATTCATGCCTTAACATGCAAGTGGACACCACAAGCAACCCAGCATTCAACATGCGCATTTTCCCACCCTAAACCACAATTCGTTCTCACACAAAAATTAAGGGCATCGCAACGACGTCTTCACTGAAATCAGATTTCTAGCACAAATCCTAAATAAACATCAAACAACATCACTGAATCGAACCACCAGTCATGATTTTGGCTTCACCCACCATGCATAGTCCGCTAGCAGATCTCTGATGCAAATAATGTCGGGGATGAACTCAATCGACCTGATGGTTTCACGTGAACCAAGACTTCCCGAATCACTCTCATTTGAGAAATCTGGTGCCAAAATTGCACAAAAAGAAGTCAGAAATAAAATGGCATGCGCGCATCCTAAGAATGGGAGGAAGAATGTTGTTACTTTATGGAATCTCTTCTTTGCCATTGAAATCTTGAATAGCATGGATGGAAAAATGCGTCTCCAAGTCTTCTCTACGATGCCGATATCAGATCTTCGAACGAAGCTCTGAAGCTCTGATAACAGAGGAATCTAGGTTTTCTTCCTCCTTTGGCCTCTCATGCTCTCCTTAGCCGCAAAGTCTCCAAGACTTGGAAATTGAAAGTGGAGAAGCCCTCTGCCCTGTTTAGGGCTCATGGGCGAACAAGACAGTGCCATTAGATCAAGTTTCAAAGCGAACGAATGACCAGAAATTGTATATTCATAGATTTTTTTCGTAAGTTATCGCTCGACGGTAGCTCCAGCCTAGAAAAATTCTCCCTCTTACTCGTGTCGACTTGAAGAGCACACATCAAGACAACATGACCGTCTTATAGTCGATACACCTACCACCAGCGGCGCCACTACCGCATCGCGCTAGATTCAAGTCGATATACCATATTGATAGCACTGCAAACCGACACTACCCTTATCAACTAGAAACGCGTTACCACGATGTGGTACCTCTAGTCGACATATGTCGATGCAACATATAGTCGACGCATTCCACAATGAATTGATAAAATAGGAAGGCTATTGTCGGCGGCAACCTACCACGTCACGCTAGCTTTCTGCTACCACAAGCCAAGACATTTCAGCCTCCCAACCAATGAAAACTGAGTTATTACAATATATATGTTAGGGTGAAAATAAAAAAGTTCCATGGCTTGATGTAGACCTATTATTGGTTTGGATGAGACTCATTTGAAGATATAAACTGATGGAGTATTATCATATTTTGTTGGCATTGATAGTAATAATAACATGCATCTTATTGCTTATGCTATTGTTTAAAAAAAATGAAGACTTGAAAATGATTTGCTAGTCTTCAAATAGAAGATTCGTGCATTAAAAATACTTCACATAGTCAATAATTTTAGATAAGTAGAGAATAGCTAATGAAAACAATTGATGAGTTACCATCTAATACGGAACACAGATTTTGTTTGCGGCGTATGTATAACTGCTTCAAATTAAAACATAGAGGTTTGCAATTAAGAGATATGCTATGGAAAGCTGCATTGAGTGCATTCACAACTAGGCTTGTAGATTTTAATAACGAGATGAATAGATTGAAAAACATGCAATAAAAATGCTTACGAATGAGTTAGAGAAAGATATGTTGCTAAATAATTATGTTAACTTTTAACAAAGTGAATCTAAAAAAAAAGATAAACTTATAATAACAATGTTGGAGACTATAAAGATGTTGTTTATAGTGAGGCTTCACACTCAAAAGGGCAAGACATTCAAGTTTAATGGAGAGATATGTCTTTTCATACAACAATTTTTGGAAAATAATAAAAAAATCCACACAATTATATTTTAGTATGAAACGGTCATCACAAATTCAAATGTCGATTGGTGAATATGAGACAAATGGATGACTATTTTGAGTTTCGGAACTTGCAGTTGTAGGAGAGAAAATGTTGAAGACTATGCTAAATATTTAGTACAGAAAGAATATGTTTATGAGTGGATATGAACACCGATTAAATTTCATAAAAGCACATAAGGAGCGACCATTAGACAATTTGAATTCAATTGTCCCGTGGTGTAATATTCACAAAAAGCTCAGAAGATCATCACAACATGCTAGAAGAAAAGAACAAGAAAAATTATGTTGAAGCCTTCAAAACTCAAGATACAACGTCTACCATGAGATAAGAGCTATCGGTAAATAATAATTTATCGTATATTTCTTTTATCATTTTGTAATATGTGTCTGCTTCTTAATCAATTGGTGTTAATATGCATGTGAGGAGGAATACATGAACGTGATCTTTTTGTTGTGAAGTATTTGCTTAAATGTTTTTTTTTTGCTTGTGGTTGAAGTAATTATGTACATGTTTAACATTGTTGGACGCACAACATGTGCTTGAATGGTATTGAACGTGTACTAGTTTAAGGCTCTATTTGGTTCGGCGGTGGCGGGTGGATCCGGCGGGTGGAAACGGAGTGTTCGAACCGAAGGGTGGAGGTGGCTGCTCCAAACGGAGCTTTTTGGGGCGTTTCTCAAAGCGGGCGGGTGGAAACGGAGCAAACGCCGCCGGAGGTTCATTTGTTTACCCTCCTTCCGGCGGCATTTGTCCAAAATGGAGCAACGAAACGCCCAAACAAATAGAGCCTAAATTTTTTTATTGTACTAGAATACCACCATTACAACTCTTTCCTACTTCTGCTCTTCCGATTTTTATATAATTCTTGATTTTGTCAACTTCATGCCTTTAAGAAGAATTATTCACCTATTCTTGATGGGTTCCCCCTAAAATTATCCGAGTCAAAGCAAATCGAAGCACTCAAGCTAGTGAGCCCGACAGAGTGAGCCGCGTGGGTAAACCGCACTCGCTCGATGGGTCGCAAAGTCGCCCAAAGTGCACACATGACACCGCGCAAGGAGCCACGAGGCCGTGCGCGTGCGACCTCTTCCTGCGGGCACTCGACCTCTTCCTGCGGGCATGCGACCTCTTCCTCCGGCTGCCTCTGGCCGCCTCCGCTGTCTTCGGCCACCGCCGCCATCGGGCAACTCGCCCGGGCTGCCCGAGGGGCATATTCGTCATTTTCGGGAGATTGGTGATCAAGGTGAACGAAATCGAGATATAAAAAGCAATTACCATCTCCATTCAGTTGGGCGCAATTACCAACTCGTCTCTTTAAGAAAACTATAAAAAGTCCCCAAACCTTCATTTGAAGACATGCAATCAGAGAGGCAAGAGAGAGCTCCAAGGTTTTTCGACGAGGACGTGAGACTTGGATCGTTCCATCACTCTGAATTCTCTTTGTTCGCTCTCAATTTTGCCCATGCTCAACGCTCACATGGACGCTTCAACAAACACATAAGTAGGCATAGAAGAGCGCTCTCATGGACACTCTCGCCAAAGCTCCGTGGACCTAGTCTTTCTTCCTTTTTCTCCGCCTTTAAAGCTTGTAAACGGAGAGGTGGTCTGTCACCTTCCTGGGAACTAAAACTCATGTAACCTCAAGGAATCCAGTGGATTTTTCCCGACACAAATCCACCACGTGGGTTTTCACCTCCACGCGAAAACGTATTGTGTCATTGCTGCTTGACTTTCATTTGACTGTTTGCGCGCTCAGGTCACCCTTGAGCTAATGCAGTTTAATTCTCTGGACCGAAAGAAAACCGAGTGCCCCACAATAACTCTATATTCAAAAGTTTCAAAAATGAAGATGGAACACATGCTAATCATGATCCCTACACACGAATTTTCAATCTTATGATGCAAAACACAAAATTAAGGCTCTGTTTGACACAGTGGTGACGGTCGTAAATGCACGAGTAAAACCGTCATTCGTTAAGGATCACCGAACAAACATTATCTCTTCCAACATAAAAGTGGATAAAGTTCCTCACACAAGCGTTAACAAATGACAATTTAGCCTAAAAAATTCATGGTGTGAAATGTCACATTAAAAAATGTGGGATGCAAAAAAAAAAAAAAAATCTTAATGCAACATTAGCACCCCGTAAGTTTATCGAGTCCATCTCCTCGCCTCCTTCGGTAATCGTGAAGTCCCGTCTTCCCCGCCCGGCGATCATCGGTTCAGATTTTTCACCGCCGTCTATGGCGCCGGAGGCATCAGCACTGAACTCGGAAGAGGACAAAGAGCTTCTCGATGTGCTCACTAAGGCCGGCGAGAAGACTGGAGTCTCCAAATCAAGGCGCGGCCCTTCTTCTATTTGCCAGTTTCTGTTTCTCTCTATCAATCCAATCTCCGTTTTACTTAAAAAACCTTGATAACGTGATCGGGATTTTGAGCAGGCGACTAGTGCACCGGGACGGAGACTACCACCGTTCCGTTCACGTGTGGATATACTCAGAGAGCACGCAGGAGCTGCTTCTCCAGCGTCGAGCTGATTGCAAGGACTCTTGGCCGGGACTGTGGGATATCTCTAGCGCCGGTCATATCTCTGCCGGGGACTCCTCACTCATCACTGCCAGGTAGTTACATAGCGTCGTCCTCGAAGCCAAAATGTGTGGGGAAGAGTTTTAGGGCTCTATATAATAGGAAGTAATTTGTGAAATTATTATTTTGTTGGTGAGATGGGCTCTATATCGAGTTCAAAATGTATAAACTTCTTCCTTGAACTAATGTTAAAGTAAGGAAGGACCTATGATTTTCTTAAACATATTTTTGTTTAGTGGCAATCAAATGAACCTTTGGTTACTTGAAATCAGAAAATGTGTTTATATTGTGAAATTTGGTTAGTGAATTGAAAAAAGTATCATCAAACAACACATTCAAGCATAAAATAAGTGAAAAAAGAGCTTGTTTTTTTTTTAAAATTGCAAGCCACCTTGGACAGTTAATGTGGACAATCCTTGGGGTTAGATTAAGGCGATTTTTGAGATTCGTTAAGTTTGCCAACATGAATCTTTAAAAAGATTCCTTTTAGGAATCGACTTTGGTGACAACGACGACAATGAGATGTTGCCCTTTAGCTACCGTATCCGTGCGACACAATTCTCATAGGACCTCCGCCATCCAAAACTCCCCTGCCTTCAACGAGAGCAGCGATCCGGAGAACCACATAGAAGGTTCGAGTCCTCGCTTGTGGAAAGAATGATCCTTGGCAACCTAAAGTGCCCCCTCCTCTTCATAATCCTAGAAGGGGGCGCGGTCGATTGGTTCCTAGTTTTAACAAGATGAAGTGCCTCCTCTTCTCCCATTCAACGAGCTCTAAAAGGATGAGGCCAGTTCCCAACCATCTCCTTGACATGAAACAAGGAGAGCGCAAGACACTACACGGGTTTGTGTCTCCCTTTCAGAAGACCAAGACGGGGTCCCATGTTGCGGATGATAACATCACCCATGTTGCCTTCGTGCAGGGACTGCGGGATGCACTGCCCAACGCCTACCTACCATCTTTTTGCGCACATGATTTGGAGCATGCAAGTCTCAACACGGACGATAGCATTCCAAACCCTTCGAAAGGGCGACGTCTCTCCTCAAAAAGACTAGAACCCCCCCCAAACAACACCAATAGGCACCCGCTGCCAACGCTTCAAATTCAAGCCCCTTGATGCATGAGCGTCAATGGGAGATCCTACTCCCAAAGTTTAGCCTTTCTTTAGGAACCTACAACCATCCAACTAGATGTCGCGCACTGGGAGCCTATCACGTTACTGCGTGTTCCATGAGGAGGTTGGCCACGCTACCGAGCATTGCCGACAACTCAAGGAATTTCTCAAAAAACTCATGCAACATGGATTGCTGAAAGGGTTCCTCCAGACCTCTCTCGTCATGGACAAGGGAACACATGCCATCGAGGAGGCCGGACCCTACAACACCACATCCAGCTTTTCGAAGTACCTAGACGCGATGCAGAGGCATGTTTTCTTTAGACTATTTGAAATCCACGCTAAGTTCCTTCTCCGATCTACTTCACCAAGCCCCTTTTCTCCACTTGTTGATTTCTAAAAGCCTAATTTTTTTCCAAGTGAAGAGTGAGAGAAAGAATGAAGGAAACGACTGAAGGAAGAGAAAAGGGAGATGTGAAAGTATCTTACACTTTGAACACGGGCTCCTAGAATCGACAAATTAAACGAGTCCCAAAAGAGATGTTCAGGAGGTCTGTTGAGAAAAGGAATAATCAACAACAACCAACGTCTGATCCTTCGATGTGAGGATTGAACATACATAGAATAGCCTAGCAGAGGTTTTGACAGATTGCAGGGATGCAACCTACAATGAAGAGGAGGGTGACACACCTAACAATGTTTGGTTACAGGAAGCTTCAGAGGGTAGCACTGTGTGAAATGAATCGTGAGATAGAGATCATCAACACTCTATGGGCAAGTAGCTTGAGGTTAAGCCCTTAGAAGTATCTTTGGGGTCATTTCATGAAGTTTTTTTTGGCTCCCTGATTTCATTTTGAGGCATAGACCTTAACCCCAAAAATGTTTGAGTTGTACCAAAAGCAAAGAGACCCAGTCACCAAAAAAGGCAAAAGATGATGGGTCATATGTTTGCTTTTACTGAATTCATCTTGAAGTTGTGAGAAAGATAGGCCATGTTCTTCTAAACATTAAAAAAAGAACCTGAAACTTTTAATGTACAAGGTGTGCGATGAAGCTTTTGGAATATTGAAGAAATGTCACTTTAAAACACTGCTTTTCATTAGTCCATGATCCTATGTGATGTAGTTCAAGTTTATAAACCCAACGACGAGGACCATGAACTAGCTTGTAATTCTTTACACTCAATCTCAGAGTAGATAAATGTCTTCAAGTTAATAACTAAATTTCGAAAGTGAAATTTTCTTGTGCTTGCAGTTTGAATTCTTACACGGTTTAATAATTCCACAGGCAAAAAACGGAAAAAAAAACAAATGTCAAATAATGACAATTGCGAATAATTAAAGAGATTTGGGCAAGCTCAGTATTATTTAAGAGTACCAAATAAAATTACTTTAATAAATTTTAAGCACTAGAGATTAAGTGAATTTTGCCGAGAAATAACAGCTGCAACTGTAAGCAGGTCGGCCCACTCAAACATAAATGGTCATTGAGACGACTGAAGATATAACAGGCAGAGCGGAATCAAAGCAAGACCATCGGAATTGTGGGTCTTGTCGACTGTGGCCTGCAGAGGACTCCCGCTGGATGAACATGCCCCTAGGAGGCATTGATGACTTGATGTCTACAGGGACCAAAGAGCGTCGTAGAACTTCTGGCACAGGAACGATGACAGAAAGCAGTGCGTTTATGGCGTCGTCGACGTACAATGTGACGATGATGTTTTCGACGATCTCTCTTCACAACGTAGTTGTTAGCATGTGAGATGGCGTGTATACATTGTTGGAACTTGTGTGACGCCGTCAACATAAATAGTAGGTATTATGAGTATATGAATTTTCCTCATAAATTTTTTATAATACATAGTTTAAAATTAACTAATTAATGTTAAACAAATAGAAGTGAATACGTCGGTAAGGAAGAGGACCGACTAAATAGGTTGAACCGGCGGTTCGCCATGACTCATGCTAATAAAAAAAGCGTGCGTGTCATGCTTGGGAGAGGCGGTGCCCGATAAAAAGAAAAGAAAGAAGCCCGCTGTTCATTTCCTTCTTCCCGACCGCACGAGCAGCCACTGAAGCCGACGGAAAGCCGCATGCCGCGATCTTCACCGAGAGCTCGATTCTCCTCCGTTTTCAGTGATTTCTCTTCTAGTCGAGAGGTAATCTCTTCCTCTCTACTCCTCTTGTTTCTATTATGAAGATTTTACACGGATTGAAAAGGGTAGAAACCTAGAGTTTGAGGTTTTGATATTTCTTTCACTTACTTTCAAATGAAAAGTTTATGTAAGGTTTTCTCATACCCTAATCCCCGTTTTCAAGTCACTTTACTCCAACCCTAAGTGATATACCATGGATTTCGAAAATTTGAAGTATGCATGAGAATAGGAAATAACTCCTAGCATGTGTACTTCTTAATTGGAGCATAACCCCATCCTCATGATTGTTGGTTGTCAATTATTTCAAGGGAAAGGGTTACCCTTTGACTCCAAATCATAATTGGAGGTTAGGGATTATGCCAAATTGCTAATTGGAGACTAGGGATTGTTGCCCTTCACTAAATCAGTGAAAAGTCCTAATTCAAAAATTAGGGCAACAAATCCCTAAGCCATTTAAAATCATTTGACCTAATTAGGTCAAGTGGAACCCATCAAAGAGAATTTTGATGTGTTTGACCTCAATGGAAACATCAATCTGATGTTCTTAAAATATTTACGATCTAGGTCATGACATCCCGTGGCAGTGGAAGACATAATAACGATGGTGGAAGTCATAAAGGAAAGGGGAATGCTACTGTGAGTTCTTACCCTTTTTTATAGTTGTTCTCTCTTCAGATTTGCATGATTATTTTTTTTAAATATGTTTTATTTTGTAACGAAGAGAAATCTAAATAATCTTGTAAATAAAGAAAAATGAAAAGTAAATGAAAAATGTGATGAAATGGGCTAAGTTAAGGGTGGACCCAACTGGTGGAGGTGAGGCGAATGTCCTCCCAATGCAAAATGAAATGAAAGTAACTAAACGTGCGAATTAGAAAAGGCACGCGAATGAGAGTGTGCGAAGAAGAAAAGACACACAAGCGCGCTATATAAATGAAAAGAAATGTTAATGTACCCTTAACATTACCCGATAACAAAACAATAGTATAAGAAGTAAGGAAACAAAAACCAATGCAAATCAGATGAAAATAAATACAAGTAGATGATAAAAAGAAGGAGATAACAATGAGAAGAAAATGAAAAGAAATGATATGAAGAAGATAAATGAGAGATAACGTAATCAAGAGAATATGAAATATTAAATCCGTAAAATATAAATAAGGCATCATAGTAAAGAAGGGAACAATGAGAATTAATTTAATCTTTTTGACTAATAGAAAATGTAATTAAACAGGTCAAGGAGGAAGCCATTCCCGAAAGCTCTGGCCGACCCCCTTCACGCCGTGAAAAGATGTACAAGATCTGGGTCGAAGTCGTCACCCCAGTTTTCGGAGTTCTGGATGCCCACAAAGCTGCCCGCCATGATCCAGATTGCCTTCACGACGAGTTCCAGTTCTGTTTTAAGTAGGGGTGCAACTCGGATCGGTTCGGTTCGGTTCCACATAGAACCAAGAACCGACCCGTATAGGTTCGGTTCCAAATTTTTGGAACCGGAACCGAACCACGGTTCTAGATTATGGAACCGGATCCGAACCGTTCGGTTCGGGTCGGTTCTGGTTCAATTCTCGGTTCATAACATTTGTACTTGGGTTAGAGGTACACAAACTGGTTATGCTTGAGGAAGGGGAAGACATGTTTAGTTAGCAAAAATGAAAAAAAATATGGAATGGAAAGAGGGCATTATAGTAGGGATGGAGGTTGATGAGCCAAGTTACCTTTTGTAAATTGCAATTGTGAGTTGGAGTTTAGCCAAATATAATGTTTTATCAAATGAATCTTTAGTGTATCCATGCATTAGCCACTAGAAAAACCCAACACAAAATGATACTTTGGTGAAGTTTCTCCCGAGAGAGTTTGCTTGTGCATTTTCATGCACCAATGCTCCAATCAAAATATAAAATGAATGTGAAGTACATCTCTACTAATATAGAGGTTGTTAAACTACAAATAGCGTTTTTATCAACCAACAATCATGTATTATTTGTTTTCATTTTTACCCTTAACAATATATTTTAACTGAACAGTTGCTCCTTTGCAACCAAGGTATACTCGACTCCAAGCGTCCATCTATATTATTTTAAGTTAAAATTTATAATTTATATTCGGTTCGGGTCGGTTCTCGGGTACCCGACTGTCGGAACCGAGAACCGAACCGAACCATCGGTTCTATATTTTTCGGAACCGTACCCGAACCGACAGAAATAGGAACCGACCCGAACCGCCCGGTTCGGTTCGGTTTCGGTTCGATTTTCGGTTCTTCGGGTATTTTTGCACACCCCTAGTTTTAAGTAGACGTCATGTTGTAGTGTAGTATCTGACAGTATAGTTTTTGATCTGATGCTCAGGCGAATGTTTTGTTGTGATCATGTAGTATACTGATACCTGTGGCACATATTTTGAAACGACTCCTCTTTTGTATACATATATCGAGTTATCTGTTAGATTGCATGCTATGCTGTACTTGTGAAATAAATAAAATGTTTTATTTTTCTGCACTTTTTCTGTATGTACTCTGTAATCATAACTGTTTAATGTTCAATTTCCTGGCGCCTCTGATGTATTATGAGATAATGAAATGAAAATTGTGATGATAGCCTGGTAAGTGGGGCCTTCACAATTAAATGGTATCATAGGTAAGGTTGGTTTGAACTTTCGGCGAGACAAAAGTACATAGGACGTAAGTAAAACAAATACATGATAATGTAAATCTTCCTGTTTCAGGAACCCTTACACACCTATTTGAGTAGACGGGAAAGGGACGAACTCGAAGGGGAACAAAGTCGCATGGCTGAAGAAAGACATAGAGAGAGATCAAATCCTCCTTTATCGAAAGTCATGCAAGCACTAACAGAAGCTATTCGAATGGGCAATAGTGCTGTCGCCGCATCACAACCACTAACGTCAAGTGATCCATACGTGAAGCAATTCCTAGATATGAGACCGCCCCTATTTCGAGGTGGGTTATCTCCAATGGAAACCGAAGGCTGGATAAAGAGAATCGAGCTAATCTTCAATGCTATGAAATGTTTCGACGATCGAAAAATTGATTTAGTCGTCTTTTTGCTGGAAGGAGAGGCTGATCGTTGGTGGGACAGTCTGAGGCAAGGGAGATTTGCTGGATGTGAGAGTTCTGATATCCTTTGGATCGAGTTCTTGAAGGAATTCATTAATTGGTTTGTTCTTCCGTCAGAGAAACAGATGCTTCAGGAGAAATTCCTTCGCTTGATGCAGGGAAGTTGCACTGTTCTTCAATATGAAGCTGAGTTCGCACAAATGACATATTATGCAGGAGACATGGTCGCCAAGGAAAACGATCGTTGTTTCTGTTTCCAATTGAGTTTACGAGAAGATGTGCGTGTGTATCTAATCTCATAAAGAATCAAAAATTACAACAAACTGGTGAAAACTGCAAAGCTAATTGAGATGGATGTAGAGACTTCGCAAAGGAGAACGAAGTATCAAAAGAAGAGGCTTCCAGAGGACAAAATATGGATTCCTCACGAAAGAGTGGATGTTCGAACTGAAAAAGGAAGAAAGAAGGTCCCCAACGCAAACTCGAAGTGAAAGTGGGGCCACCAGTAATGAAGCCCCTATGTCCAAAGTGTGGGAAGAATCATTTTTGCGAATGTCTGAAGGGGACCGAAGTTTGTTTGAAATGTCAGAAGCCGGGACATCGTTGACAAGATTGTCCATTGTGGAAAGCAGTACCTGAAAGGAATATCAGGAGTGGTCCCAGCCAGGTACCAACATTTCATTACCTTGATACCAGTCCGATTGATAGAGTTGATAAAGTTAAAGGTATCGAAACATCTGGATCTATGGTGGAAACCAGAGAAGAATGACAGGTGCAGCCTAGGGTCTTAAATATGAACCAACAGGGGGACTAAAGCTGATGATACAGTTATCACAGGTATGATCTATGTGCACAATCACCTTCTAAAAGTATTATTTGATACAAGGGCCAGTCAATCCTTCATATCTATAAGAGCAATTAAACAATTAAGGTTAAAACCTCATACATCTTTTGAGGAATTGAGAGTTAAAATGCCCAATAATACCGAGATGACTACAATGCTTAGATGTACAGTGTGACTAACAATTGATAACAAACCAGTAGAAGCAGATGTTGCGGTTCTACCCCTATCTGAATTTGATATCATTCTAGGGATGAATTGGTTATCAAGACGTGAAGCCATCATCAACTGTAAAAAGAAGGAAATTACACTCAAGTTGAACGGTCAAACACAGTGTAGTTTTAAAGGAATGGATGAAGTTTCAAAAATTATAATTTCGTCTTTAAAGGCAATGAAGAAACTAATGAAAGATTGTGAAGTAACATTGATAACGATTAAGAGAAATAAGGTAGTGACATGCGAACCGACTGCAGTTCCTGTGGTGTGTGATTTTCTCGAAGTATTTGCAGAAGAATTACCGGGGATACCCCCATTAAGTTGAATTTACCATCGACTTGGTGGAAGGAGCTACCCCAGTAGCAAAAACACCATATCGTATGACTCCTAAAAATTGGCAGAATTGAAAAGCCAATTACAGGAATTACTCAATAAAGATTTTATACGACCAAGCACTTCATTCACCATGTGGAGCTCCAGTGCTTTTTGTTAAAAAGAAGGATGATTCGTTTCGATTATGTGTCGACTATCGGGAACTGAATAAGTTGACAATTCGAAACCAGTATCCTCTACCTCGCATTGACGATCTATTCGATCAATTGGTTAATGCAAAAGTCTTCTCCAAGATTGACTTAAGATCGGGATATCATCAAATGCAAATCAAGGAAGACGATATTTACAAAACTGCTTTTAGTACGAGATACAAACACTTTGAGTTCGTAGTCATGCTGTTTGGATTGACAACCGCACCAACTGTTTTTATGGACTTAATGAACCGGGTATTCAAGGAATTCTTGGACAAGTTTGTTATTGTATTTATCGATGACATTATGATATATTCGAAAAATAAGGGTGATCACGCATAACACTTAAAGATTGTGTCGCTGACATTGAAAAATCATGCCTTATATGCAAAGTTTACAAAGTGTGCTTTCTGGTTAAATGAAGTTTCTTTCTTGGGTCATGTCATTACGGAGCATAGATTATCTATAGACCCAACAAAAGTAGAAGCAATTATGAATTGACCAAGACCAACTACTGTCACAGAAATTTGGAGCTTTCTCGGGTTAGCAGGCTATTACAAAAAATTTGTAAAAGATTTTTCAGCGATTGCACTACCGCTTACTAAACTAACCCGAAAGAACATTCTCTTTCTTTGGACTGAAGAATGTCAGGAGACATTTGTTTAATTAAAAACAAGATTGACCACTGCACCAGTGTTAGTCATGCCATGTGACATTGAGGGTTTTTCAATTTAATGCAGAATGATAAAGTCATAACTTATGCTACGAGACAATTGAAGGATTCTGACTGTAATTACCCAACTTATGATTTGGAGTTGACACCTGTCGTTTGCCCTGAAAATCTGTCGACATTATTTATATGGTGCTTAATGTGAGATTTTTACAGATCACATGAGTTTAAAGTATATTTTCTCACAGAAGGAAATAAGTATGCGTCAGAGACGGTGGTTCGAACTTATCAAAGACTATGACATTGATATCAAATACCATCTCGGTAAAGCGAATATAGTAGCTGATGCGCTCAGTAGGAAGCACTTAACACCTATGATTGTTCCACTAACCAAGCAGAAGGAGTTGTCACGAGGAATACAAAATTTTGAATTGCTTACATGTATAACTACCTCCCAGACTCAAGACTTACTCTTTCAATTAATGGCGGAGCATTCCATTAAAGAAAGAGTAAGGAAGACGATGAATCGTCCTATAATTGTGAAAATTTTGGAAAAGGTAAAAAGTGGACAATCAACTATTTTTACAGAAAATGATGGATTATTATTTCTGAATGTGTATTCCTAATGTCGACACACTTCGAGCAGAAATACTTTATGAAGCGCATAATACAACCTATTCAATCACCCCAGAAGACTGAAAATGTACCAAGATTTCAAACAAGACTTCTGGTGGCCAGGAATGAAGACGGATGTAATCAAATATATTGCCAAATGTCACACATGCCAACTGGTGAAGGCAGAGCATCAAAAGCCTGATGGATACTTACAATCATTGTCTATTCCTGAGTGGAAATGAGACGATATAACCATGAACTTTATCATGGTACTGCCAAGGAGTAAAACTGGAAGCAATGACATATGAGTGATTATTGATCGACTAACGAAAGTTGCGCATTTCATTCCTATGAAAAATGATAGTCCAGTACAGAAATTAGTCGATCAGTACATCGATGTTATTGTGAAATATCATGAAATTCTCCGATCTATCGTGTCTGATAGAGATTGACGTTTTACATCGGATACTTGAAAACTAGTACAAAAAAAGTTGGGAACAAAATTATTATATAGTACCGCCTTTCACACACAAACAGATGGTCAGTCCGAGCAAACTATTCAATGTTGGAAGATCTATTGAAAATGATCGTACTCGATCTAAAGGGCCATGAGAAAAATATTTATCGCTGGTGGAATTTTCTTATAATAATAGCCACCAGTCAAGTATTCAAATGACACTATTCGAAGCATTATATGGGCGAATGTGTCGTACCCTGCTAAGCTGGGCAGAAGATGATGAACAAAAGTTGTTCCCGAAGAACCAAGTGGATAAAATAAACGATAAACTTACACTTGTATGAGAAAGGTTGAAAATAGCCCAAGACAGATAAGAAAAATATTACAACGCCAGATATCGAAGAGTAGAGTTTAATGTAGGCGATATGATATGTCTTAAAATAAAGCCCTTCAAGGGAGCTTCACGAATTTGTCGACTTGGAAAACTCAGTTCAAGATACGTGAGGCCATTTGTCATCTCTAAAAGGATTGGACCAGTGGCTTATCGCTTAGTATTATCTGATGCTCTTCAAAACCTTCATGATGTATTCCACGTTTCTTCCTTAAGGAAATATATAGCTGATCCAGAGAAAATAGTTCCTTCTGAGCAGATTCAAATAGAGCCGGATCTATCAAGCCCAACCGAACCATACAAGATTGTAGATTGACAAAATAAACAACTTCGAAATCGAGAAGTTCGGTTCGTCAAGGTCTGGTGGAAATGACATACCATTCATGAGGCAACGTGAGAAAAAGAAGAAGAATGAGAAATCTCTTTCCTCAATTGTTTGATATACCTTCAGGTTGAACATTTTCGCGGACGAAAATTTAATTAAGAGGGGAGAATTATGTAGCCGTCAACATAAATAGTAGGGATTATGAATATATGAATTTTTCTCGTAATTTTTTTATAATATATAGTTTAAAATTAACTAATTAATGCTAAACAAATAGAAGTGAATATGTGGGTAAGGAAGAGGACCGGCTAAATAGGTTGAACCGGCGGTTCGCCATGACTCACGCTAATAAAAAAAGCGTGCATGTCGTGTTTGGGAGAGGCGGTGCCCGATAAAAAGAAAAGAAAGAAGCCCGCTGATCATTTCCTTCTCCCCGACCGCACGAGCAGCCGCTGAAGCCGACGGAAAGCCGCACGCCGCGATCTTCACCGAGAGCTCGATTCTCCTCCATTTTCGGTGATTTCTCTTCCATTCGAGAGGTAACCTCTTCCTCTCTGCTGCTCTTGTTTCTAATATGAAGATTTTACACAGATTGAAAAGGGTAGAAACCTAGGGTTT
This sequence comes from Platanthera zijinensis, assembly GCA_039513925.1. Classification (NCBI taxonomy): domain Eukaryota; kingdom Viridiplantae; phylum Streptophyta; class Magnoliopsida; order Asparagales; family Orchidaceae; genus Platanthera; species Platanthera zijinensis. Next base: position 53,627,240 of record CM077080.1, on the reverse strand, counting down.
GGGGTTTTGAGTTTTTTTTCACTTACTTTCAAGTGAAAAATTTTTGTAAAGTTTTCTCATGCCCCTATCCCCGCTTTCAAGTCACTTTGCTTCAACCCTAAGTGATATACCATGGATTTCGAAATTTTGAAGTATGCATGAGGATAAGAAAGGACTCCTAGCATGCGTACTTCTTAATTGGAGCATAACCCCATTCTCATGATAGTTGATTGTCAATTATTTCAAGGAAAAGAGTTACCCTTTGACTCCAAATCATAATTGGAGGTTAGGGATTACGCCAAATTGCTAATTGGAGGCTAGAGATTTCCGCCCTTCACTAAATCAGTGAAAAGTCCTAATTCAAAAATTAGGGCAGCAAATCCCTAAGTCATTTAAAATCATTTGACTTAATTAGGTCAAGTGGAACCCATCAAAGAGAATTTTGATGTGTTTGACCTCAATGTAAACATCAATCTAATGTTCTTAAAATATTTACGATCTAGGTCTTGACATCCCGTGACAGTGGAAGACATAATAACAATGATGGAAGTGATAAAAGAAAGGGGAATGCTACTGTGAGTTCTTACCCTTTTTATAATTGTTATCATTTCAGATTTGCATGATTATTATTTCTTAATATATTTTATGTTGTAACAAAGATGAATCTAAACAATCATGTAAATAAAAAAAACGAAAAGTAAATGAATAATGTGATGAAATGGACTAAGTTAAGGGTGAACCCAACTGGTGGAGGTGGGGCAAATGTCCTCCCAATGCAAAATGAAATGAAAGTAACTAAACGTGCGAATACGAAAATGCACGTGAATGAGAGTGTGCAAATAAGAAAATGCACACGAGCGCGCTATATAAATGAAAGGAAATGTTAATGTACCTTTAACATTGCTTGATAACAAAACAAGAGTATAAGAAGTAAGGAAACAAAAACCAATGCAAATCACATGAAAAATAAATACATGTAAATGATAAAAAGAAGGAGATAAAAATGAGAAGATGATGAAAAAGAAATGATATGAAGAAGATAAATGAGAGATAACATAATCAAGAGAATATGAAATATTAAATCCGTAAAATATAAATAAGACATCATAGTAAAGAAGGGAATGATGAGAATTCATTTAGTCTTTTTGACTAATAAAAAATGTAACTAAACAGAATAAGGAGGAAGCCACTCCCGACAGCTCTAGCTGACCCCTTCACACCGTGAAAAGATGTACAAGATTTGGGTCGAAGTCGTCACCGCAGTCTTCGAAGTTCTGGATGCCCACAAAGCTGCCTGCCCACAAAGCTGCCTGCCGTGATCCAGATTGCCATCACGACGAGTTCCAGTTCTGTTTCCAGTAGACGCCATGTTGCAGTGTAGTATCTGACAGTATAGTTTTTGATCTGATGCTCAGGCGAATGTTTTGTTGTGATCATGTAGTATACTGATACCTGTAGCACAGATTTTGAGATGACTCCTCTTTTGTATACATATATCGAGTCATCTGTTAGACTGCATGCTATGCTGTACTTGTGAAATAAATAAAATATTTTACTTTTCTACACTTTTTCTTTATGTACTCTGTAATCATAACTGCTGAATGTTCAATTTCCTGGCGCCTTTGATGTATTATGAGACAATGGAATGAAAATTGTGATTGTAGCCTGGTAAGTGGGGTCATTACAACTTGCGGGAATGAATAAGGGCGGTGTGGGTTCGGGCCGATAGAGAGAAACAAAAAAACTCTTGTTCTCTCAGAATAATGGCCTCCCTTTCCTTTTGGACCTTTGAGAGCTTTGTAACCAAATTATTCTTCTAATAATGTTATTTTGCTATCATAATTTACAAAAGATAAAATTTTCCTTTAATCTAATTATTCTCCTTGATGAGTCATAATATACCTTCTCTTTTGTTTTATTCATTACGTATGTAATTTGGGCTTGCCTTTCTCTCCTTAACTATCCTAAATTACCACACCTTTTTATTCATGGTCTTACTCACTAGTCGATCTAGTAACCTGTCTTCAAACATGAAACATACACGTGCGAATACTAAAAACGTACATAGTAATATAATGCAAAAAATAACTAACGAAAATAAAGAGTCTTACTAAAATGAACTTCAGAGGCGACATATGATGCATCGAATCTCCCAGGGTTGGAAGATCTCGACATTGTTGAGGACTTGCAAAGATTGACGACGAACCAATCCGAGTGTCGTCGCTGTAACTTTGATACGCTGATTCAAGAGCTGTTTGTAATGTCCCGACCTCACCAAGAAGCAAGTAGTTTTGGTATGTCCCATGACGAGTTTAAAACTCTTGAACGTCTAAAACCTGATCTACCTCCTCAATGGTTGGTCTAGTCATCAAATCTAAGCTAAGCGGTATGTGTGGGGCTGTTGCAGGCGAGCTGAGATTGACATTTGATTGATCTTCATATAATGATGTAAGATCATCTACATTGAATTTCAGGGAGGTATTAAATTTAACAAGTAGATCTAACAGGTAGGCGTTTTCATTGAGTCATTTCCGAACTTGAAATGGGTCAAACTTCCTCTGTTACAGCTTATGGTATGTGTCGGGAGTAAATCACTGCAAATACCCGATCTCCTTATGAAAAATATAACTCTCGGATATGATGATCGACCATGAATTTATATTTTTCAGAAGTTACATAGAAACCATTATCAATCTTCTTATGCAACACTTTTTAAATAATCAATATGAGATGATAGCAAATGACGATCAAGTTAGTGTGGTATGTGAAAGCCATAAACAATTTCAAATGGGATTTTATTATTAGAATAATTTTTAGAATTATTAAATGCAAATTCAGCTTGTGAAAGTGCAATATCATATTGTTTTAGATTTTTCCCGATTAAACACCAGAGAAAATTTCCCAAACTACGATTAAGAAACTCAGTTTGTCTATGCATCTGAGGATGATGCACGTTACTAAAATCGAGCTTGGTTTCCAGTCGTCCCCATAGTGTTTTCAAAAAACATCCCATAAAACATGTATTTATATCTGATTTGATTGGCTTAGGAATGCCATGCAATCCAGTAACCTCTCTAAATAAATTTTTGGCAAAGTGTACTACAATAGAGGCTTTCCTACACGAGAGGAAGTGCGCCATCTTTGAGAAGTGATCTACAATTACAAAAATAGAATATACTTTCCTCCGAGTGCAAGAAAATCCGACTATGAAATTCTTTGAAATGTAATCCCACGACTTCTTGGGTATTGACAGGGTGGTGTATAAACCCGTGTTTTGTGAACTGACATATGATGCAGTGCCTAATGAGATCTACAATGCTTTGTTTCATCTTAAGCCAGTAGTTTCTAGTGCTAGCGAGATGTAACAGTTTGGATTGACCTACACGCCCTCATAATCCTGATGAGTATAGTTCTTTAGTAAGATCTTGTTATGGGTCGGGCCGCTCTTTCACACTGGGCCAGCATCCGTTATTCCCTGTGTCGGTCAGGCTCCCAATAACTAGCCCGCGGGCCGCACACCCCAACCCATCTTAGCGCGTGCTCTCGGCGCTGCGGGATGTTGAGGCTGGGGCTCAATACACAGACCTCCTTGATGAGAGACACTTAACGCTTGCCCGCTTCAATAACTGATCCGCAGATAAGTTGTTGAAATGGGCAAGCGTTAAGTGTCTCTCATCAAGGAGATCTGGGTATCGAGCCTCAACCTCAACATCCCACAACGCCGAGAACACGCAATGAGATGGGTTAGGGTGTGCGTCCCGCAGGCTTGTTATTGTACTTTTATGTTATGGGCCGAGCCGCTCTTTCAGATTGGGCCAGCATCTGTTATTCCCAGCGTCGGTCTAGCCATATAACAGGCCCGCGGCCCGCACACCCTGACCCATCTCAGCGCGTGTTCTCGGTGCTGCAGGATGTTCAGGCCGGGTCTCGGTACCCAGACCAACTTGATGAGAGACACTTAACACTTGCCTTCATCACCCGCGGATCCGCGGATCAGATGGTGATGTGAGCTGGCGTTAAGAGCTTACATCAAGAAGGTAAAGGGTTCGACCCGACCTCAACATCCCGCAGCACCGAGAACACGCACTGAGATGGGTTGGGTGTGCGGGTTGCAACCCTGTTATGTGGCTCGACTGACGGGTTAAGGCCTGTGAATGAGCGACCCGCAACATAAAAGTGCAGAACAGTAATCAGTTGTTGAAGCAGACAAGCGTTAAGTGTCTCTCATCAAGAAGGTTTGGGTATCGAGCCCCAACCTCAACATCTCGCAGCGCCGAGAACACGCGCTGAGATGAGTTGTGGTGTGTGGCCCGCATGCCTGTTATTGGAGGGGCTCGACCAACGTTGGGAATAACAGATGCTGACCCAGTTTGAAAGAGCGATTCGACCCATAATATAAAAGTGTACTTTTATATTACGAGCCGCTCTTTCACGGGTCTAATCCCGCCCGTCGAGCCACATAACAGGGCCGCGACCCGCACACCCCAACCCATCTCAACGCGTGTTCTCGGCGCAGCAAGATGTTGAGGCTGGATTCGACACGCAGATCTCCTTGATGAGAGGCACTTAACGCTTGCCCTCATCACCAACTGATCCGTTGGTGATGTGAGCTGGCGTTAAGAGCTTACATCAATGAGGTAAAGGGTTCGACCTGACCTCAACATCCCGCAACACCAAGAACACGCGCTGAGATGGGTTGGGGTGTGTGGACCGCGACCTTGTTATGTGGCTCGACCGGCTGGATTAAGCCCTTGAATGAGCGGCCCATAACATAAAAGTGCACTTTTATGTTATGGGCCGGGCCGCTCTTTCACACTGGGCCAGCATCTGTTATTCCCAGCGCCGGTAGAGCCCTCCCAATACGCTTGCCCTCATCATCAACTGATCCGCGACTCAGTTGGTGATGAGAGAAAGCGTAAGTGTCTCTCATCAAGGAGGTCTGGGTATCGAGTTCCGGCCTCAAAATCCCGCAACGCCGAGAACAGGCGCTTAGATGGGTTGGGGTTTGCGGCCCGCGGGCCTGTTATTGGGAGGGCTCGACCAACACTGAGAATAATAGATGTTGACCTAGTGTGAAAGAGCTGCCCGACCCATAACAGATCTCCCTAAGTGGTCCTTCATAGATTCAAAGACGGGTTTATTTAAATAAGTATCCCCTACCCACAATGTATTGAGTAGTGGGATCAGTCCCGCTGGGATGACACGGGGTCTAAATGTCTCGGAAAATTGATCAATGGTATACAAGTCTTGCTAGGAGTCTAAGTCTAAGATAATTATTAAGTGTGAGCTTTGGCTAAGAGCCTAAGAGCATCAAGTACTCGATTAGTGGCCCTTGGTTTGTGCTTGAGATGAAATGTGAATTCTTGAAGATAGGCAACCCATTTGGAATGTTATCTGATCTCTCTACGAGTTCAAATGTTTTAGTGCTTTGTGTTTTGTGTTCAACACTAACTCGTGCTGAATTAGGTAGTGTCGCTAGTAGCAAGGAGCCTGGACAATGGCATAGAAGTCAATTTCATAAGTGGAATATTGAGTCTTTACCTCATTCGACTTCTCACGAAAAAAGCATCGAGTTTATCCTCTTGCCTTAAAACAACACCGATGTCTATAAATGACGCGTCACAGTCAACCTCAAATTTTCTTGTCAAGACCAGACCATGCTAAAACATGTGCACTAGTGTTTCTATTTCACCAGTGAAAGGCTCGCTCTGCCTCTTCAATCCAAATGAATTGTCCCATTTTTATCAATCAGTAACCAGAACAATTGTGGTAATAAAAAACAACAACAACAACATTCAAGCCTTTATCCCACTATAGTGGGGTCGGCTCTATGGATCCTTTGTCGCCATTGTGCCATATCTTTTGTCATAATCTCACTAATGCCTAAGTACATCATGTCTTTCCTTACAGTTTCATTCCAAGTCTTTATTGGTCTACCCCTCCCTCGTTTAACATGCCTAGTGACTAGACTCTCACAACGCCTAACAGGTGCCTCTAATGGTCTTCTTTGTACGTGTCCAAACCATCTTAAACGAGCTTCTCACATCTTCTCTGCAATTGGTGCTACTCCTGTCTTATCCCTGATACTTTCATTCCTAATTTTATCCAATCTCGTGTGTGCACACATCCACCTAAGCATTCTCATCTCTGCAACTCCCATTTTTTGCTCATGTACACAATTCACTGCCCAACACTTAGAACCATAGAGCAACGCTGGTCTAATTGCAGTACGGTAAAACTTGCCCTTAAGTTTTAGTGGTACTTTACGATCACATAAGATCCCTGATATGCCTCTCCACTTCAACCAACTCGCTTGGATTCTCGGTGTCAGATCTTTATCAATACCTCTATCTTTTTGAACTATCGATCCAAGATATTTAAAACACTCACTACGGGAAATATCTCGATTAGCCAACTTAATAACGAAGTCACCTGTCCTTCTTGTACTGCTAAATTTAAGCTCCATATACTCCGTCTTTGCCATGCTCAACCTAAAATCTTTCTTTTCTAAAGTGTCTCGCCAAAATTTAAGTTTTGCGTTTACACCCTCGCGCGTCTCATCAACCAAAATGATATCATCCACAAACAATAAACACCAAGGTATTACTTGTTGGATATGTCTGGAGAGCGAGGAAATTCTGAATAAATCAACTATAAAAAAGATGCTAACCCAGGAAATTCTCGAGCCTGAGTAATCGTTTTAGGACTGGATCATGATTCAATCGCATTGACCTTTTTCCTATAAAGTTTTATGCCCTCAGAAGAAACGATATATCCTAGAAAGGTTAGACTATTCATCAAAAATGTGCATTTCTTCAAATTTTGCATAAAAATTATTTTCTCTTAAGATTTCTAAGATGAATCAAGTGTTGATCATGATAAATACTATAAATCAGAATGTTGTCAAAATAAACCACTATGCATACTTCAATAAGTTGCCCAAGTACTCGATTCATCACCCTCATAATTGTACTATGTGCATTAGAAGGACTAAAAGACATTACCAACCACTCGTTTAAACCATCTTTTGTTTTAAATTAGTCTTCCATTCATTCCCGAGCAATCAGATCTAGTGATGTCTATTCTTCAAATGAATCTTTGAGAAAATACGTGATCTATTAAACATGTCGAACATATCGTCCAATCAAGTTATTGGAAAGCGATACTTGATAATGAATTATTAATCGCTCGATTATGGACACATATGAGATGCCTCTTGTCTGAGAACTAATAATGCGTGAACGATACACAAACTCATGCTATCCCTAATGCGACCCTTCAAAATCAGATTGCTTACCTGTCCATGAAGCTCATCATACTCTTTTTGACTCATGCGATAATGTGGTTGATGAGGTAAACTAACTCCAGGCATAAGGTCAATGCAGTGCTGAATGTTTCTCATTGGGGGGAGTTGATCGGGTAACTCATCCAACACAATCTCCTAGAACTCCTAAATTAGGTGCCACACTACACTAGGGATATTTTCTGAAGCAAGGGACGAATCGCTGCAAGCATGTAAATTACGCCACTGTCCTTCATATCCTCTTGGAATTGTGATCCAATCAATAACATGGTGGCAAAGGGGAAGGATATGACCAAAATAGTAGGTGGGGTGCTAAGGCTAGAAAAATGTGAAGATCTCCCGGGGGCCTTAAGTATACGACTATTCTTCTAGGGAAGAACAATCTTGATCCCATTGCGCTCAAAGGAATTAGAGTTCCTTACACTCTCATGTAATACATGTCTATTGTACTGTCATGGTCGTCCTAAGAGTATGTGACAGATTTCAATGGCAATAATGTGACACCATATATCATCTTGATACGTGCTACCTATGGAAAACTCTATGAGACACTGATGGGTAATGAGAATCGTTGTATTGCTAGTGACCCGTGATAAACTGTAAGATTTCTCTAAAGGTTGCACTTTCAGTTTTAGTTTCACCACCGTGCGCGGTGAAACAAAATTCTCCATACTATCGCTGTCAATAATAATGGAACAAAACTGCTCATGAATGCGTGCGGTCGTACGAAAGATATTGTTTCTCAACCACTCGTCAGTGGGAGAGCTCTATGGGTTAATAAGTCATGCTGAAGAACACACACTAACTGATCGAGTTGCTCTCCTTCGACCTCAAGCTTGCTCTCTAGTGCGGGTTCAAATACAGGATCAGGCTGGGAGTCTCTAAGGAAGACTCCGTACTCAGGATCTTATCCGCTCTCAGAATCTATGATATTGGCGAAGTGACGTTGTGGGTACTCAGAAGAGTTGTGATCCGGTTCAATACATTAAAAACGATCCATCCTACCATACCAGTGTAAGCAACTTTCGGGGTTCTAACCTACTTTTGAAGTCTTTGACGTCTAATTTGACTCCTCCATCCCATCGGGGTTGGTTTCTTATGTCGTGATCTCCTTTGTTCAAAGTGTCCAGGGTTAGTTTTTTTTTCGTTCTAGTTGCCTAGGATTAGGGTGATGTTCATGTTGGGGATTCCGATCTTAACCCAAGTGTATGTGAGCTTCAATTGCATTAGTACTCGTGCATAACCCATTCATCATGTGTCACACATCACCCATACTTGCAGTCAGAATTTCGATTGTTGGTCATGCGTGGATTTGATAATTACTTAACTAAATCTCCATTACATCACACATACACTTCTCCATCAAATTTTGCACTAATCTCTAAAGCACTAACCTAGTTTTACCCAAAACGACACCGTGACCTATTATCAACCCGCTCAACCCTACATTTCCGAGCGTCGAACGCCAACTGCCGAACGCCGAGTGCCGTACCCTTCCTCACGGCTTCCCTCATATTACTACCTGTGTAGTGACACATGCTTGAATATTTGCAAACATGAGCTGTGGAATATTTTCGCTGACATCTTTCATCTTTGCTAAAACTTTTATTTCAGTATTTAAATCTCCCACGTTACTAACTCAATGACATACACGATTTTCTATTTTAAATTTTTTTTAAATATTATAAAAATATTTAAATTAAAGAATTTAAATATTTTTAAATTTAAAATAGGGCACAATGGTGACAAAGGATCCATATAGACGACCCCACTATAGTGGGATTAAGGCTTGAGTGTTGTTGTATAAAAATATTTAAATTGCTTTATTTTCTTAAACGAGAGAGAATATATTTAATGTAAAATTATTTGAAATAGTTCTAAATTTTAAAAAACTTTTTTTGATGAGAGACTATTTTTTTTAAAAAACAAAAATTTCAAAGTAAATTGTTTGTATTATTTAACATAAAAATGATTTTTTTATTAAAATGAATATATTAATTCACGTGAGGAATGAATTAAAGACTCTGATATCAAACTGATGTAATCCGATTTTACAAATCCATTGTCGAAGGCGGGGAACTAGGTTGCAATTCTTTACGCTCTCAATCCCAGAGTAGATGAATGTTTTAAAGTCAATAACCAAATTTTGGGAGTAAAATTTTCTTGCGCTTGCGTCTTGAATTCTAACACGGTTTAATAATTCCGCAGGCAAAAAATGCTTAAAATAACTTATTACAAAGAACAACAAGCACAAATAAAGTTGATTTGGGGAACCTCAGGATTATTTAAGAGAACCGAGTAAAATTACTTTAATAATTCTTAAGCACTGAGTGCATTGGAGATTAAGTCCATTTTACTGAGCAAATAACGACTGCAACTGAAAGGAGGTCGACCCACTCAGGCAAAAATGGTCAATGAGAATGATTGAAGTTGTTGAAGGCAGAGCGGGATAAGACTAATGGATGTTGGGTTCGGGGTCGACAATGCCCAGCAAAGCACTCTCGGCGGATGAACATGCCCTTGGAGAAGTGTTGATATGTCAACAAGGACCAAATGTCGTCTCATAACTTCTGGCACGAGAACGATGACGGAAGGCAACGTGTCGATGGCCTTGTCAGTTCTGGCGTACATAGTGAAAACGATGGCTTCAACGATCTCTCTTCACAGCGCCGTCGTTCACATGGGAGATGGCGTGGATGCATCGCTGGAACTTGCAGGAATGAATAAGGACGGTGTGGGTTCAACCTGTAGAGAGAAACAAGAAGACTTCTATTTCTCTCTAAATAATAGCCTCCTCCTTTTGGACTTTTGAGAGCTTTATAACCAAATTATTCTTCCAATAATTTTATTTTGCTATCATAATTTACCAAAGATGAATCTTTTTTTCCTTTAAATTATTCTCCTTGATGAGTAATAATATATTTCCTCTTTTATTTTATTTGTTACTTAAATAATTTAAGCTTGTCTTTCTCTCCTTAATAGTCATAAATTACTGGACCTCTTTATTCATGGTCTTACTGGGCGTGCGAAAAACAAAAACATACATAATAATATAATGCCGATAATAACTAACGGAAATAAAGAGTCGTACTAAGATGTAACTTCCGATGCCACAAAGGATTCACCATGAGACTCTATTACTACATCAGCTAGTCAACCAATAATCTAGTGGTTCGCTGTTTTCCAAAGAATAACTTGATAGACATCCCCCTATCTACTGTAATAGTGAGATCTTCACCACAATAGTTCATGCAATTCTAATTGCACCCCAATTATTTAATGCAATGTAGATACTCTAGTGTATTCCACTTGACACACGCTCAGTTACAAACATATTAATTTATGCATGTTTAATGTAGTTGTGTTTTCAATTAAACAGTAATGAACTACTCTAAGTATTCTAAATCAGTTGGAGGACACTTACAGATAAAATTAAAGAAAACTAAATCTGTTTGTAGCACAAAACAATCCAAACTATTGAAAAACAGCATTCACAAATAATCTCTGGCTGTAATATACTCAGACGTGCAATATAAGCAAAGTGCTACCCCAATTAATCTTCTGAATAATCCGTTTAACTGAGATCTTTAATTAATGTAGCAAGTTGTTCTTCTGGGTGCTATTCCTATGGCTTGACCTGTCTTGCCTTTATTTTTTCCTGAGGGTACAATGTTGTATTGTCATCTATTATATTTGTTGAATCTTCTCTTATATGTCTTGTATCCGTGCACTTTGTTGATAAAACCATTTGATACATATTTTGTTGCAGTTAATACACAAACTTCAGTTGATTGTCTTGGTTCCATCACTGTTTTTTCTGGTTTTAGTGAAAGGAATTTGTTTTCTCATATTTTTAGTTACTAGTCTCTTTGTTTTCCAGGAGGGAACTTCATGAGGAGCTGGGAATTAATCTTCCAAGGGGTGCTTTTGAGTTAATATTTGTCTTTCTTCAAGAATGGTAAGACACGATGACATCTTCATTTGTGTCCCACCATTATGTATGGGTAGTTTATTCTTGAATCAAATAGAATGCTGATTTATTTTGATCTGTTTTTTTTGGCATATTATGTATTTCATCATTAAGCTAGATTCATGTTGCAGATATTTTTTTTCTTGTGGGTGTGCGTATTTTCCTTGTCATATTCTGGTTGATGCACGAGGCTAAGGTTGATTAGGTGCATCAGAGCATTAGGGTAAGAGGGAATGAGGTCAAATATAGCACACATGCAAGAAAAGGGCAGGCTTATGCACACCTCACGTTGGATTTGGTGTGAGATAAATAATTTGTGTCATTCTTAATGATGAAGGTGATATAGGGTGAGAATCTTTAAAGATTCAATCTAAATGACTGTCAAAAGAATGCAATAATGGACTGCCTCCAATGAGGCAATGAGACAAAATGAATCCTATAAAACTTACATGGAAAGTTCTGATCATTTAAAAAGAGAAGAGGAGGGGAGGAAGTCGACGGCGGCTCTGGACGCCTGGAAGGCAGCCGGCGGTGGCTGCGGGAAGCAGGGAGGAAATCGGCGGCGGTTCTGGACGCAGGGAAGGCAGCCGGCGGTGGCTGCGGGAAGCTGGGAGGAGCCGGGGCTGCGGGAAGCAGAGGAGGCGCAGGCGTCGGGCTGCTCTGGTTCGCGAACCTGCGGGCGGGGCTGCTGCGGGCTGGAGAAGGAGGTGGAGATACAAGCTCACTTGGAGTCGGCACCAAGGAGGAGCCACCGGAATCGGCACCGGGGCGTGACCGAGCGATCGGGAAGGAGGAGCCGGCGGCTTACTTCCTTTCCAAAATCATCGATCCCCTTTCTGCTGCCCTAGAGGGCTTATTTATAATACTTGGCCATCAAATCAACGGCCCAGATTTGCCCGGATGGGATCCGCATCAAAAGATGGAAATTAATCCAAAACATATAAATTAATATATCGATTCGACTCGCGGCGACCCTCCGGACGCAACCGCGGAGTCTGATCGGCCATACGATCAACGGGCGGGGCCCGTTCCCCATCATTCTCCCCTTGTTGGAGAAGATTTGCCCTCAAATATTTAGGACTTCCATGGAGGCTTCGCGGGTGGTCTGCACTCTGTCCCACTGTCACGAAGAATCTGTCTAGATGTACCGGCCTCAGACACCGGTCTCACTGAGCTGCAAACACTATCAGCACCGCCTTTGGGAGGCTTGGGCGGTGGCCTCAATCGCAGAATCTGATAGAAGACTGGGTCCCAATCAATCTGATCAAACTGCAACAAGTAGTCATCATCATGCCCTATCCAATCTGTGCTCATATCCAAACCAACTGATTTGCCCTCAGGGGCATGATCGAACATCAGAAAAGGGTCCCTAGCCGAGCTGAGAAGTGACTGATCAATCCACTGCGACAAATCCATAAAAGTGAGCAGACGACGCGAAGGATCATAGGGCGGTACTACCACCATCAGACTGGATGTCCTTCTGCGCTCAATCCACTGGCGGGCAAAACTCTGAACGATAAGGGTAGCTCTCTGCACTGCCTGGTACCACTGTATCTGTAATAATCCTCTCATGCGTGACTGAATGACGAGGACTGCTCCGGTCACCCTCTGGTAGGATCTGCGTTGAATAAACCCTCTGATGTGAGACTTTATCAAGACAGCTGCTTCACTCCTTCGCTGCTCTAATAACGCCTTAGCATCATCTTCACGCCATTTCTTCACATAACCTGCCCAAATGGCATCTTCTTTCTCTTCTCTTCTAACTTGCCTCTTTAGCTTTTGCTTGATGACATAACTGTCCCTTGGGGGAAGATGATCATAGTAAGTGTCAAGATGAAAATGAGAGCGGCGGTCGGAATGACGGGATGAAGGATATTTAGTGGATGACGGAGAATATGTATCGTAGGGGTGGGAGGGGACTCGCCTCGATTCACGGGAATAAGTGATGGAAGAAGGGGGATATGAATCGTAGGCTTGACGAGAGACTCGCCTCGATTCATTGGGGGGGTATGGACTGGAGGTGACATATGAAGATTTATGTGAATTATATGTCCCACGAGAGGAATGAACATTTGAAGAGCGGGGAGGTGGAGAAATATACGATTCACAATCTTCTGAGTCGTCGGAGTCGTAATAGCAAGAAAGCGTCATAGGCGACAAATGATTTTTGAGCAAGGGGAAGGATTGAAAAGTTTGAGAAAACTTTTCAGGTTCCTCTGATACCAATTGATGTAGGGTGAGAATCTTTAAAGATTCAATCTAAATGACTGTCAAAAGAATGCAATAATGGACTGCCTCTCAATGAGGCAATGAGACAAAATGAATCCTATAAAACTTACATGGAAAGTTCTGATCATTTAAAAAGAGAAGAGGAGGGGAGGAAGTCGGCGGCGGCTCTGGACGCCTGGAAGGCAGCCGACGGTGGCTGCGGGAAGCAGGGAGGAAATCGGCGGCGGTTCTGGACGGAGGGAAGGCAGCCGGCGGTGGCTGCGGGAAGCTGGGAGGAGCCGGGGCTGCGGGAAGCAGAGGAGGCGCAGGCGTCGGGCTGCTCTGGTTCGCGAACCTGCGGGCGGGGCTGCTGCGGGCTGGAGAAGGAGGTGGAGATACAAGCTCACTTGGAGTCGGCACCAAGGAGGAGCCACCGGAATCGGCACCGGGGCGTGACCGAGCGATCGGGAAGGAGGAGCCGGCGGCTTACTTCTTTTCCAAAATCATCGATCCCCTTTCTGCTGCCCTAGAGGGCTTATTTATAATACTTGGCCATCAAATCAACGGCCCAGATTTGCCCGGATGGGATCCGCATCAAAAGATGGAAATTAATCCAAAACATATAAATTAATATATTGATTCGACTCGCGGCGACCCTCCGGACGCAACCGCGGAGTCTGATCGGCCATACGATCAACGGGCGGGGCCCGTTCCCCATCAGAAGGTCAATAAATTGTCCGATAGTTTTGAAATTTTGTTCAGAGTTTGTTACCACTTGCAATGCATAGACACTCTGAAATTAGAAAGAGATGAGACAGAATTTTGTTATTAAGCACCTGTAGTTTCTTCAGATTTCTCAGGGAAAAAAATCAAACAACAACAGCAACAACAGAACCCATATGAAAAAAATCAAATTATGAAAAAAATTCAATTGACTTGAAAATTTTGGGTTCTAGTCTGCTTTAGACCAATAAACTTGTCAGCTCGATCTATCCTAAGGATAACTTGAGCTACCTTAAAAATACAAAATTTCAAGTCGGCGAACTTTTAATCCTTTGGTAATCGTAAAACTAAATGAGATTTTTTCTTGTATTTTTCATCAAGCGAAATAAAAAGGGCTAATTGAATAAGTCAGAGAAAAATCTTTAGTAGTTTGTGCACCACAGCCACGGAGAACACCGGAGCGGGGAGAGGAAACCTCGAACCTCGAATAGGACATGTCCAGAATATAAAGTAGTTTAAAAGCTTATGCAATCCCTACACCACTCATGGAATTCCGATGAATCTTCATTCTTCACCTCAAATAGGACATGTTCTGGCTCATGGAATCCCGATGAATCTTCACCTACACCACTATCTATTTGTGCACCCTTGATGAAGTTGCGGATGATGAGGGCACACATAATACTGCCTCCAAATAAGGTGTGTCCCCGAGATTATATATCAGATTCAGTGCTTGGAATTTGTCGCAAGCTTCCCATATAGCCTCACAACAGCCTGAGTCCTGTCGCTGAAGTAGGAGTTCCTCCTTACCTCTATTGACGCCGGAGCAAATGATTTGATACGACTCAACAGTGACATGCCCTTCATTGATTTCTGGAAGAAACAGATTAGCCATGATGGTGTTATAAAAAAACTTTAGTTACGATACATAGAAGACACTGTCTTTGTCTTGGGGAAAGTTTCACATGGTAAATGAATATGCTAATTCTCTCAATCATCTTACAAGGGACGTATAATTTCAGTGAGTGCTGATGAGTGGTCTTGTAGTTTATAGTCGTTTAAGGATATAATCGTAGTTTCGCCACACCCAATACCAATCTCCACCTAATAATCTTTATTTTTGATCATTACACTTTCATGTGATTCTGAGCTTCCAAGGGATATCTATTGTCACAATATTCGTGTCGCATTACTGTAACTCTTACTCCATGCCTTCCATCTTCTCTGCATCTGGATATATAAACGGTGTCTTGGAGAATTGGATCCCAACATGATTGGATTGGTGTTGTTTGCAGTGTTGTATGGTAAAAAGTATTGTAAGAATATTTTGTCCAATCGATCCATGATTCCCAATTATGTGTTATGACCCCACATAATAACCGGTTCACGGGTCAACAATACGCACGGCGACAGAAGGAGGTAGCACAAAGCATGACTGAACCTACCAAATTAAACCGCGGCGGCTTGGGGCTGAACCTGCGGGTTCAACCCACTTGGGGGGCCGACTGTCCCCCTCTTGGCCCAGAGGTATAAATACCTCTAGGGCTTGTTCGACTGGGATATCAAGAGAACTCTTCAGGTATTTCCCCGCTATTCCTCTCAAACTCTAATAACAATTTCTTTCTTCTTCTTCTTTTCTCTACTACTCTCTACCATGATCCTAACATTAGGTATCAGAGGATCCTTCCTCTGACCTCGCCACTGCGTCCGACATCATTTACATCGTCACCCGTTGCTTCCTTCCGACGATTTCACAGTCAACTGCTTCGTCGAGTCGTCTCGTCAATTCAAAAAGCAGGTGCAACAACTGCTTCTAACATTCGCTTCGATCGACTTGTCGAGCGCTTCGAACGTCCTCTTCATCGACCTCTCCGCATACTTCGATCGACTGCTTCAATCGTCTGCTTTGTCGACTTTACATCCTTCAAACGCAACATCTCATCCGTCGTCTGCTTTGTCGACTGCGGCTGTCTGCCTCATCGATCTCCACGGCAGCGGCGTCAACCACGTGCAACGTGCAATTCGGCTTCGAATCTGGCTCCTGCCTTTCTCTAAATCCCCGAGTTCCTCCACGGTGACACGCTAACACGAAGAATCTACGAGGCTAGCAACTCTAAAGGAGAATTAAACCGGGTTGTCATATTTAGTGATGTCCATTGAGAAAATTTGAAGGTGTGGGCGCCAGAGAAACGTTTGAAAGAGCGACTGAATGCTCTCATGGAGAAGATCAAGAGCTTGTTGTCTCAAAGTATCAAGGCAAAGCAACAGTGAACGAGGAAGCGAGCACTCACCAAGTGACGATCCAATCGCCAGCTGATCGACCTCACGGTAGGTAGCAACCGAGTCAGAGCTTCAAATCGAGGCCCCCTAGGGGAGGGCGGGAATGGCGCATCAGGGTGGGATTTCTACCCCTACGGAGGAGACGTCCGCATGCGGGGCCTCATCAGGGGACGAGAGGACCTGATTGACCAACGACCTAAGAAGATGGTCTACCCTCCTCGGGATGGGCTTCTGCCTAACCCTAAGGGTATGGGACACGCCGACAACAACAGGGTAGGAGGCGGCTGGGTGTACTGGCCTCCACCGACGGCTACAAGGCCCGACTATCAACACAGAGAGGAAGGAGGATACCCAAATTGGCCGACAGAGCATCGACGACCTCTTGGACTCGGAGTATGGTGCACACGACCATCAGAATTCTAGAGCCTAAATGCCACCAAAAAGTACCCTCTTGAATTACCCAAAATTCAAAGGAGGCGACGCGTTGGAATGAGTTCAAATACGAAAATATTTTACAATTACCACTTATCAGGAGATTTCAGAAGAGCAGTGGGTGCAACTGGCGTTCTTTCACCTTGAAGATGATGCATTCCAGTGGACCCTGTGGTTCCTCCGAGGGCGTGACTATGCTCCTTGGGATGATTTCGTTGACGGTTTCACAACTAAATTCGCACCCCCCGAGTATGAACATTTTGAGGCTCTTCTCCAGAAATTGAGGCAGAGAGGTTCAATAATGGAATACCGCACATAGTTCGAAAGGCTGACAAACATGGTGCAGTGGGAGGAGAGGACACTCCTGAGTTGTTTTGTTTCCGGGCTGAAGGAGCACATTAGGGAGACGATCCACACGTACATCCCGCGCAACAACCACGCCATCAGTTTGGCCTGAATTCAAGAGGAGCGCTTCAATGAGGTTGCTGTCTGCAATGAGCTGAAGGAGGAATAATACTGGACTGAGGGCGCAATGGAGTCAACTGGAGTCCCCCTTAGCGCGGGAGTAGAACGCCGAGGTCGGCTGGACGACAACAGTAAGGGCCACGAAGAGGCACTTTGTTGTCGTCGTGGGCGCTGGAGAACGGGCGACCGCTGAGTAATCACCAAAACAATAGGACTTGCAATTTACAGAGGAGACGAATCAAGCAAACTGGGGCTAGGACGCCGGGCTAAACAGAGGAACGACGATTTCGTCATTCTCTGTCTTCCCTGGCTCCCTTTTCTCTGTCATCGTGGAGGGCTCTTAAAGGAGGAATCAAATATTCTCCTTTTACAATTCTTCCTGATTTGCCTTTTTCCAAAATTGTTTCTTGTTTTTTTTAAAAAGATTTACAGATTTTTTGTTTCCTAAAAATAATCTCCTATTAAATTTTCTTAATGAGAAATATTTTATATCTCTGATTTTGATTTTATTCTTCATTTGATCTCATGCTATCATAATTAAATTAAGTTTGCCTCTTTCGCTCTAACTATTCAAATTATCGGACCATTTATTCAGGGGCTCATCGGGTGGTCAAACCGATGAGCCGGAATTCAAAATATGGCAGTGCATTAAAAATTTTACAGAAAATAAAATAACAAATAATAAAAATATAACTAGCGCGTGATGATATCACGTGTCCTCGGACGCGGCGATGGATGCATCAGATTGTCAGAGAATAAGATCAAAGGAAAATTCCCTAGCCTTTTCCTTCTTTCTCTTCGTATGTCTTATTGTTCCTGATGGATTGATGGCACCTTGATGTTACTCAAAATTACAAATTCAATATTAATTGCGTATGACTAAAATTAACGCTATCCTGCCAAATCAACTTACTGGAAGAGTAAAGTCGAAATAATTAATATAGGTTTTCCGTTTTCATAAAGCTACACAAAGGATCTAGCGATTGAAGGAGATGCATGACAAATTGTTCTACAAGCAAAGATATGGAAATAGAGTTTTAACAAACTAACGACAAACAAGATTTAACCACTAGTTGATAAGCTCTATTTTTGATCAAAATAAATCTAACATAAATTTAAAAATAACAAGAAATGTGTAAATAATCAGTGTGAGGTATAGTCTAAGGTCACGAGCGAGTGTCAGTTCTGATCCTTTGGAAGTTAGAGTTTCGATGGAGGGCATACTATGAGGTCAGATTGGCTGCAAGGGATGGAGCCACATTGGACAATTCATCATTATCGTCATTTTTTGTATCGTCAGATGGTGTATTGGTGACCATGATCGTGACCAACTTGACTTTTCATATTTTTTGTATTTTTATTTTATTTTTTGAGTTGTATTTAGAGAGTTAGGCGAAATTATTTGACTCGTATCTATTTGTCTTATTGTTCTCTTAATTGTGCGTCATAAATTTACCTGCATTTACTTTCAACGCACTCTCAATTAACTTGTAATTGTTGCTTGCTTATTTTCATTGCAATATTTGTAATCAATTGCGATGCTTGCATGAGATTTTAAAATTTATTTATTTAATTAATTGCGCATCAGAAAATACTTGCATAATTAAGTCATCGCATGTGCATCGCATTAGAGTTATCCTTCATTAGTTCATTGGATTGAGTGTGTTCATTTGCATCTTCATTTTATGATTCGTCGTCGGTCAATTACCTTCATCACATGCTCACTCTGTGTTGCATTTAGGGTTAAGACATCATAAGTCCACCACCTATATATTCTTCCTTTGTCAAGTAGGTGGGCAGTTTATTAACTGGGAAGGAAGTTGCCAAGATGGCTAGAGGTTGAGGAAGGAACGAAAACTATGCTACGCAAATTGATTTGCCGGAAGAGTATAATCAAGATAATTAATTTAGTGTTTTCATAAGACTATGCAAAAGATATAGTGATTGAACGAGAACAATAAGACATTCTTCTACATGCAAAGATATAACAAAAGGGTTTTATAACAAATTAATGACATATTGACATGTTTAATGGCACAAAGGCAAGCTCTGTTTTTGATCAAATTAAATTCTAACATAAATTTAAAAATAACAATAGACGAGTAAATAAATATGTGAGAGACTAGTGAAGAAGTGAGTGAGAGGTGTATCCAAAGAGCAGAAGTGCAATGTCGGTTCTGATCCTTTATAGGCTTAGTAATAGTTGAGGGCACAATACTGTGTCGGTGGACTGCAAGGAAATATGTTAGTTCTATATGAAGAAAAGCTAGGGAGGGGTTCAGATACATAGTGCAAACTTTATGAGGTGGGCGCACCGTTTGGTGACTAGGAAGTAGGTTGTCGAGGTGGCCATAGGCGGAAGAAGGAATGTGGTATGACTTCCAAATGCTCAGGAGTAGTTGGGGAGGGTGAGAAAGACTGGATGGGTTGTTGGAATTAGGGAGCACTGCTCCTAATGATTGGAAACTAGGAGGTTGGGTCATCAAAAGAAAAAAAGGAGGATGAGAGGTCACTGATTACCCTTTGCTTTGGCTCTAGCGGCGATGGCGAGGCAGAAGACCGATTTATGGCATCTAGGTATGCAGTTATGAAGGTTTGACAAGACAGATGACTAATTCCTATCTCACTTCCTTCGTCAATTTTTTGCGTGTGCACGTACGGGGGGGGGGGGGGGGGGGGGTAATAGTGCAAATTTGGAAATGTTTAATTAATCACTATTGTGGTTTTCTTAATTAATGATGGTATTTGGAACAGTTATGTTTCTCCAAAATAAATAATTTTCAAAATAAAAGTATATGAAAATATTTCACTTATCCTAATTGTTAATAGGACCAAATTTGATGGATCAATTTATCAGTCTTATTGGTCTGTCTAGTGGAGAGGGAATAATACTGTGTTGATCAAAGAAGGTCCCTTACTCATACATATACTTGAGTAAGGGAAAAACCTAAACAAGAAAAAGACTAAACTACCCCAACTCGGGGTGAATACAGAAAAAGACTGATGACGACTTGATAATAACGTATTACAACTCTCCCCCTCAAGTTGGACGGAAGATGTCGGTCATTCCAAACTTTTGAATATCATCGGTAACACGTCACATCCCAAGTTTTTGGTAAACACATCGGCCAACTGATCCCTGGAATGAACAAATAGAGTAACAACTATTTTTTTATCCAAGTGATCTTTGATAAAGTGCCGATCAACTTCAACATGCTTTGTCCTGTTATGTTGGACCGCGTTATGAGCAATATTAATGACTGCCTTATTGTCACAGAACAAGGAGAAATGGACTGTCATAGAGAAACCCAGATCCTGTAACGCAGTACCCAACCATAATCCCTCACATAAACCTTGGGACATGACACGATATCCTGCCTCTGCACTTGACCTAGCCACCACATTCTGCTTCTTGCTACACCACGTTACAAGGTTTCCACCAACAAAAGAGCAGTATTCTGTTGTGGACTTTCTGTCATTACGGCAACCGGCCCAATCAACATGAGTAAAAACCTCAATCTTCAAGTTGTTGTTCATAGAGAATAAGCGACCGCGACCATGAGCTTTCTTTAAATATCGTAGCAAACGATACACCGCTTCTTGATGTATGATTCTAGGAGAATGCATATATCTGCTAAGAATACCAACTGCATACGTAACGTCGGGGCGTGTGTGGGATAGATATGTAAATTTTCCGACCAATCTTTGACAACGTGATACATCCGTGTGATCACCATCACCATCTTCATCAATCCTGTGATTTTCCTCCATAGGGGTGTTCGCAGAAACACAACAAAGCATACCAGTTTCCTTTAGGAGATCCAATATGTACTTTCGTTGAGATATAAAAATACCCCGCTCAGATCTAACCACTTCGATACCCAGGAAGTACCGTAATCTTCCCAAGTATTTCACTTCAAATTCAGCAGACAGAAGGGTCTTGAGATTGACAATCTCCTCTGTATCATTTTCAGTAATCACGATGTCATCCACGTAGACAATGAGAACCACAACACGATGTTCATGTCTCCGGATAAACATGGTATGATCAAATTGGGCTTACTTTTACTCAAACTTGAGCATCGCTGTGATAAATCTTCCAAACCCCTAGGAGATTGCTTCAGGCCATATAAGGATTTCCTTAGACGGCATACAAACTCTTCAGTTCCTTTCTTCACAAAACCAGGAGGAAATTTCATGTACATCTCCTCATCAAGCTCACCATGGAGGAACACATTTTTCATGTCCAGTTGATGGAGTTCCCAGTCTAGGCAAGCAACACATGATAACAAAACCCGAATATAGTCCATCTTTGCTACAAGAGCAAAAGTCTCCTGATAATCAACTCATTGAGTCTGGGTGTATCCTTGAGCGACAAGACACACTTTGTATCGTTCCACCTTACCATCTTTGTTCTGCTTAACAGAGAAGACCCACCAAGAACCTATAGCTTTCTTTCCTGAAGGGAGAACGGAGATATCCCACGTGTGATTTTTGTCTAATACAGACATCTCATCTTGCATAGCCTGTGTCCAAGCAGGTATCTCCAAAGCTTCCTGCCATTTCTTAGGAATAACAACTAGAGAAAGAGATGAAACAAAAGTCTGATGAATCAGAGTAAGATGATGATAATCCACATGATTAGAAAACGGATGTTGCATACAAGTAGCTTTACCCTTCTTTAGCAAAGCAAGAGGGATATGCAGATCAACATCATCAGAATCTGAGTATGAAGTCGGCACTGGTAGAGGTGGAGCTGTGGTGGCCTGTATACCTGAATGACGGTGGTATACATGGGGAAAATGAGAAATCATAGTAGAGGAGTCCGGTATCGGGATAGGAGCTGTGCGTACCAGAGTGGAATGAGGGGAAGGAATGGAGGAGATGGACGGGAGAAGAGGAAGAGGGACAAAAGTAACATTTGTATCAGTACTACTCTCCCCCTGACGAAAAACATGAGTCGAGGACAGAAAGTAGGACTCCCCCTCACGGAAGGTAACATCCATGGTACAAAACATACGTCGGGAGGGGGGGGGGGGTGATAACAATATCCTTTGGTCATGGAAGAATAACCAAGGAAGATACAACGTTGAGCCCGAGGTTCAAGTTTGTTACGATGGGGTTCTTGCACATGCACGAAACAGACACACTAAAAGACACGGGGTGGCAAATGGGAAGTATGAATCACGCCAGAGGTGGAGAGACGAGGTAGAAGAGTAGTAAAGGAAAGGACACGAGAAGGAAGATGGTTGTTAAGGTGAGAAGCTGTAAGCACCACATCACCCCAATAGGGTTTAGGGAGGTGCATCGTCAATAAGAGACAACGAGCAACCTCGAGGAGGTGCCGATTTTTCCGTTCGGCCACTCCGTTCGAGTAGAGGTGTAAGCACAAGTTTTCTGGTGGATGATACTGTGAGAGGTGAGGTAAACGCCAAAGGTACCACGATCATCATACGCCCCCCATTGTCACTTCGAAGAACACATATATAGGCATTAAATTAAGTTTGCGCCATTTTATGAAAAACTTTAAAACAAGGAAAAACATCACTTTTCTTTTTCAACAGATAAAACCACGTAGTACGCAAGAAGCAATCAATAAAAGTGACAAACCATCAAAAACCAGTTAAAGATACAACGGGGGACGGCCCGCAAACATCAGAATGTATAACATCAAAAAGAATGCAACTAGGAAAAGAAAGATGTGAAGATGTCTGTCGCACATGTTTAGACCGATCACAAACATCACAAAAAAAGTTTTGAAGAAAAGGTAAAAAAAGGAAATATTTTTTGCAAATAAACGGAGGACGGATGCCCTAGACACAGATGTCAACGACGAACATCCTCCCCAGTAACAGTGGAACTGGAAAGGGCCTGAGAGAGGATGAGTGTCCAGGTACTACAAACCGCCACTGCACCTACCACTGCCAATGTTCCGCTTCATACCCAGTTCCTGAAAAACACAAGAATCAGGAAAGAATGTTACGAAGCAATTAAGAGATTTCGTAAGATTGCTGATGGAAAGTAAATTGCGTGGAAATGAAGGAACTTGAAGAACAGAGGAAAGAGATATGGACGGAGAACAAGAGATGTTGCCTTTGCTCGCAATGGAGGACAATGTTCCGTTAGCAGAAAAAACTTTCTTCTTACCAGACAAAGGAGTATAAGAGAGAAAACCTGAGGAAGACCCAGTCATGTGGTGAGTGGCACCGGAGTCGAGCACCCATTCGGAAGGTGAGGTGGTGGCAGCATGAGCACTAGACATAGCAATGGTGGCAAGAGAAGTAGAGCCTCCAGTGACCGGATCGGGTTGAGAGTGAAGCAGGCGACGAAAAATATCCAATTCCTGTGCTGTAAGAGAGGAAGACACAGGTGACTAAGACTCATCATAAACATCGGTAGTGTAAGCTGCACACGAGAACGGTAGTCACTGTGTCTATGGCCCCCGCGGCGTGGTCCATGACCCCTTCCACGACCACGTCCAGAAGGTGCAAGATGAGGATGAAGTTTGAAACATGCCTCCCAAGAGTGTCCCCTTCGACCACAGTAATTACAGATAGACATAGAAGGTCCATGAGTAGGAATGAGACCACGACCAACACTAGTCAGGGCAGAACGATCATGAGGAGCCATAACACTAAGAGACTTGTGACGGTCTTCATCACCCAAAACCATGCTGAACGTCTCCCAAAGAGAGGGAAGAGGAGAACGGTGGAGAACATGTGTTCGAACCATATCAAATTCCATATTCAATCCCATCAAGAAGACATGAAGACGGAAGCAGTCCTCCCGTTGCTTTAACTAAACGACATCAACTGTACACGTTGGAGTGAAATGTGCAAAGTAGTCCAGTTCTTGATATAAACACTCAAACTCTGAGAAGAATGATGAAACATTCATCGATCCTTGACGCAACTCCAAAATGCGGTGAGTGAGCTCATAAACCTGGGTGGAACTGCCAATCTGAGAGTATGTTTTACGAGCACGAGTTCAGATCTCGAAAGCTGAGTCCATCAACATATAGCTCCGATAGACCTTAGGAGACATCGAATGCAGGAGCCAAGAAACAACTAGAGAGTTGTCAGCATCCCAACGCTTCCAGGAGGGATCAGAAACGGGGGGACTCCTTAATCTTCCCATCGATATAGCCAAACATCTGTTGGCTATGGATGACATGTTAGGCAGCACGAGACCATTCAAGATAATTCGTGTCATCCAGAGGGACCGTGGTAATCTTTGTGAAAAAGTACTGAGTAAACCGACAACAGGTAAATAAAGACAAATTTTATTGCTCCAAAAAGATAATCATTACATAAGTATACTCCCTTATTTATAGAAATTGGGGGAGATGAGAGAATATAACAAACAATGTGAGACTAAATACAAGTCAGACGGCTTATGCGATTTGACATGGTCAAACCGTACACTATACATTGAATAACTGAA
Organism: Platanthera zijinensis; assembly: GCA_039513925.1. Lineage (NCBI taxonomy): Eukaryota > Viridiplantae > Streptophyta > Magnoliopsida > Asparagales > Orchidaceae > Platanthera > Platanthera zijinensis. Next base: position 53,602,437 of record CM077080.1, on the reverse strand, counting down.
CAACCAGCGACAACTAAGGAAAACCGCCACACTGTCAGGGAAGACCATTGGTACAGGCCGCCAGACCGCAACTACGGGTTGCCACATGACCGCAGTTGCGGTTAACCATCTGTCTGATGTTGCGGCTTCATCCAGACCGCTGCGGCTAACCTCCAGATCGCTGCGGCTATCCTCCAGACCACTCCCGCGGCTTACCAACAAATCGCTGTTGCGGATAACCTCCAGGCCGCACCTGCGGCTTGCCAACAGACCGCTGTTGCGGCTAATCTCCAGACCGCAGCTGCGACTTACCAATAGAACGCTGCTGCGGCTAACCTCCAGACCCCTGAGCCAAACCACCAGAACAGGGAGACTAACAACCCGCTGAGCCAAACCTCCAGACCGGGGAGATAAGCTGACCGCTGCGGCTAGACATTAAGCCGCCCGGTCTCCTCAAGCTTCAACAATCTTCAAGGAGCTAGAGTGACCATGGGTCCGCTGAGGCTCAATCATCTGAGGTTGGATCACACCCGAAGAAGATACCGAAGAATCGGGATCACCCATATCGACACAAGATCAAGCAGAGGATCAACTCTTCATCAGAAGCATCAGGAAGCAGAAAACGACAAAGTGCAGTGAGAAGCGATAAGGAACATCCTCGGATGGCAGCAAGACGACGACACGGGACTGCGACACAACGACACGACTGTTGCTGACAAAGGACCTGGTGCAAAACAGCGACACAAGACGATGGCACGACAACAGCTGGACGACGGCACGACGATCTTTTTTTATGGAGGAACGACGAGCTGCTTCATGGAGGAACGACGACGGCGTTCCTATCAGCAACCAGCATGGAGGCCGCCCGTCATCCTGGAAGCGCGAGCAGAGGAGATCGTGGAAGCGGAAGCGGAGGAGCGGCGGCGGATTCGATCAGAGCGGGAAAACGCGAAAGCAGTCGGGGGCGTAACCGAGAGGCCAGGGCTCGGGAATTTCTTTCTTGGCTCTGATACCAAGTGGAGAGGGAATAATACTATGTGTTGATCAAAGAAGGTCCCTTACTCATACATATACTTGAGTAAGGGAAAAACCTAAACATGGAAAAGACTAAACTACCCAAACCCGGGGTGAATACAAAAAAAGGCTTATGGCGACTAGATAGTAACGTATTACAACTTGTCTCGCTAAATAGCCACAACAACGAGTGTGATCACAAAGTCCACACACGTGATACGTGTGAACATAAATTGCAAATAATAATAATAATAAAATAATCGTCCGCAAATGACATGCACAAACATAAACTGCGAACAAAGTAAATAAACTAAAGCAAAATAAATGAGCTAATATAATGTGCCCAATTTGCGTTAATTCTCTCAGGTTGAAAGAGCCCGACCACATCAAGAATTTCTACTGCAATGATCCACGAATTATCTGAATTGTCCCGCACTCACCATGACGTTATAGAGTACCAATAGGTACCTTGACGAGTTTGGAACTTTCAATCATCTGATACCTGCTCAAACTTCTCCAATATAGGTATGAAAGACAGTAACATATTGATGAAGAAAACTATGGGCTGTAGTTGGTGGGATGAAACAAGACCGAATCTTCACTGCAACCTATGAAAAGTAAATTCAGGAAACCTCTCCTTCCTGGAAGAACAAAACCCAACTTGCTTGGAGAAGTATAAGTCCTCACAATGAACATCAACTATGGTATTATATTTCTTGAAAGATGCTTGTAAATTGTTAGCAATAAGTTTATGCTGCATTTCAAATGATCTATACAAATGAGAGCATAAAATATGCTTTGCAAAATGGAAGGATGTGGTGAATAAGGTTCCTGGTAAACAAATTCGACCAGTGGAGTCCGCAAATCATATTGTTTAAGAAGTCCTCCTGCTAAGCACCAACGAGTGTCTACTAGACTCTTATTAATCATCTCAGTTTTCTCGTCATTGATGATGACGAACACCACAAAATTCAAGCTTGACCCCAAGTTTATCCTTAAGAATTTTCCAAAGTGCTCCCTTGAATCGTGTGCCCCTATTGGGAATGAAAATCCTACACCATTCTCATAATATGAGTAATGCTAAACATGTTTATAATTTGGCGAGTGAGGTCGTTGTGCTCTTCTAGAATCAGACAATAATGGGGTAAAAGAAGATTGCTGATACTAGATATAAGTTTAATATAATGTGGTATCTCTTTAGTCAAGGGTAAATGATTAAGTAGTTCGTCAGAAAATACTATCTGAGAACTCAGAAGTATATGGCTAAACTTGACTAGGTATGTCAGGAGGACTAGAATCGAATCTATGCCACTTAACATGTGTTCTACAAGACTATCCTCCTTTCTTCCTAGAACTGTGTCCTAGGGAGAAGCATGATTGTGAAAGGTAACGGGATAACAACAATCGTTGGAGGCTAGTACTAGACATTAGTGATGTCCTATCTCTTGCTTTTGTTGCAAGACTGGTCTTCTAGTGTAAAAGAACAATCTTGCATTCATTGTGCTCAAACAAGTGAGAGTTTCTCGTGTCATAGTGTACTATGCGTTTGTCATGCTATTACGATCATCCTAGTAAGATGTTGTAGACCTCATGCCATCGTGTACTACATGACACCAAATGTCCTGATAAGTGCTCCAATGAAAAACTCTTCTAAATACTTGTGCGTGATGAGTATAGTCGCGCGACTAGTGCAAAATTTCTTAACAGTTGCGTTTTAAGTCTCAATTTGTCAACCATTTTTGGGATACATAGTTTTTCATACTACTGCTATCAATGTTGATGGAACAAAATTGTACCCGGATGTTGTAGTATGAAAAGTTTCGTGTCTCCATTCATCTTCTGCAAGAAAATTATGAGTGGTCAGACTATATTGAAGGGCTCATACTAAATAGGAAAACACATTCTCCTTCAACCTTCATCTCACCCTCTGAACCGAGCTTAGGGTCCGATTTTGAGTCAATAAGGAAGATTTATACTCTGGCTTTTGTCTGTTCTAATAATCAATGATAATGCCAAGTGGGGTTGTAGACACTCAGAAGATTTATGACTTGATTCCGTGTATTTGAAGCATCAAAATACTTAAAATTAGGTTTATTTGCTATAATCTTCTTGCTTATGGATGGATCAGCAGGAGGAGCAGGAGGAGTTAGGCTGCTCGTGTCAATGGTTTGATGAGGGGGATCAATGAGTCTTGGAGTAGGGGTGTAGGTGGTGGTAGATAGGAGTTTATCAATTGACCTAAGCTCATATGTCATCTGTTGTAAGGATTCCACCCTATGAGCCAAACTAGTGACTTCCTCTCGATCATGATAATCGTGCAACTCTTGTTGGCCCCTGATAGAATATCATAATCCGTTCAAGTAACATGATAGAGTTGTCATTGTTCTCACAAATATCAACCCTAGACTGAAGGACAAAAAGTTCATTCGTATACTAGTCTATCAATGGCTTCTCCTGACATAGATTATGGAACCTATGGTACTTAGTTTGGAGTTTGTCTGGATGAACATATTGCTTTTGTAGTTGAGCTTTAAACTCAACCCAGGTAGTGATGAGGGCATCCCTAAATTAAACCTCGTGAGTTCTAATTGATCCAATCAGACTACTGCAATTTCCTTCAGTCTATGAGTGATATACTCTACCTGCATATTTAGGGGCATCCACTTTAAGATATGAAGAGCTACATTCTATCACACTAGTCTAAACAATCCCCGAGTTCTAAATGTCCCTCAAAATTGCCGTATCTAACTTCACTCCAGTCCCCCCAACAGGATTGGTTTCTGAGTTAAGGATTTAGGTATGCAAGCTCATTGTGTCTAGGGTGGGGATCCTCACCCGATGCTACGTTAGTTTCTCTCTTTAAGTGTATGGTGACCTCAATATTATTACCCGAGGTGACCTATTCATGACCTATCCTACATCTCCAATATTGGCAATGAGGATTTCATCCATCGTCATTAAATTTCTCATATGTTAATTTAGGTCTTCTTTGCTACCCTCTAATCGACCTACACGATTCTCCATGGCAAGGGGTAAATTTGTCTTAATATTAAAATTTTATTCAAGGCCGATCGACTAGTGCTGTGTTTGGGAAGCCGTTTTGGCCCCATTTCATTCTGAACAGACCGGAGGACAGGTGTTTGACAACTATCAAATTGCTACTATTTTAAAACGTCTGGTTTAAAACTAGTTTTTTCCTCCATTTTGGAAAGGCCCAGGAGACCTCCATTCTCCCTTTCAAAACTACCATTTGACATATTTTTCCTCCATTTCTTCAAAACATAATTTTGCCAACCCCACTATAGTGGGATAAAGGCTTGAGTGTTGTTGTCGTCTTCAAAACATAATTTGGTTTAAAAAAATTCAAAAGAAAATCGGTCCGAAATAAATAAAACTCACGTGAGAATAATTTTGAAAATAATTTAAACCATCACCGAATCAGAGGTTACCCAAATATAGCCTCAGTTTTGAAAATACAGTTTAACATCTCTCTTTTGAACTTCTCCCTTTTAAAATGACATCAGTATCACAAACAGAGCCTAACTCACGATGGTAGTTAATTAACCTCTCTGATACCAAACAAATATAATCCAAAATTACAAATTTAATATTAAATGCTTGCGACCAAAATTAAAGCTACATTGCAAAAATCAATTCCCCAAGAGATTAAAATTTCAACAATTAATCTAGTGTTTTTATAAGACTACACAAAGGTTGTAGCGGCCGAACGAGAACAATACGACATATTCTTCCACAAGCAAAGATATGGCCATTGTGTTTGAACAAGTTAACGACAAACAAGATTTTTAACTGCATGTAGGCAAGCTCTTTTTTTGATCAAAATATACTCAACATAAGTTTAAAAAGAACGATAGATGAGTAAAGAAATGAGTGTGAGGTATACTACCCCAGGATCACAAATGCAATGTCAATTCCGATCCTTTGTAGGTTCAGTTGCGGTGGAGGGTGTAATTTGAAGTCGGGTTGTTTGCATGGGAAGATACCAATTCTATATATGAGAAATGGGGGGAGTTCATTGGATGGATAAGTAGGGGAAGGCTATGAGGCATGAGGGAAGTTTGGTGACTGGAAATGAGGTTCTTGAGGTGGCTAGAGGTTGAGGTGGGAACAAGGTATGACTGCTGAAGGCTTGTGATGTAACCAGAAATAGAAAATGTAATATTAAGTTATAGTTGCCATCTAATTAAATTAATTGACGCACGCATGGACTTGACAAATGATAAAAAGAGATAGTCAACCTAGATTTTGTAAGACGTGCACAAAAGACTCATGTTTGAATGCATTTAACACCATAAAAGATTAATCCACTGGAAAATAATGAAGTAACAATATATTTAGCAATTTTTCGACAATCATTTAAAATATTAACTCGGGAAAGCTATGAAAATTTTAAAGATCATAGTAAATTCAACATAAAATTATACTAACAAGTTGGAGTAAGAGAAAGGATAAGATATACTATATGAGCACAGACACAATCATTCAGCTAGTGTTAGAACGGCTGCGAGTAACATGGCTAGAGCAGTGAGGTGGCTGTGGGAGTGGTCTGTTTTCGTGGGAAATATGAGGAATCAGTTCTAGCTCCAAATGCGTGGCTTGAGAAAGGAATCAAATTGCAGGGGTATGGTGCAGATGGCTTAGGTGGTGTTTGGTTAAGCTTTTAGGCTGCGGTGCGGCTGGGTCGCACCAAAATTTTGATAAAAAGTTGCTGGTTTCACTTATTTCGAAACCTCCGATTATTAGCAACCGCTGTTTTCTTCTATACCCCAGCCGCAACTCCCATCCTACTTCCAACCGTAGATGCCCCACAATTCGTCCCTCTGGAAACCCTATCCATCGCGAGTTGCGCCCGATCCCTCCTTCGCTTGGCGTCGTTCTTCGATTTCTTCTTCAACAAAACGCTCTCGTCGATCTCCTCTTGTTTTTTCTTCTTGCTCGGTTCTTTTCGCTGGTTTGCTGCATGCTTGCCACGCGATCCCTCCTTAGCTGAAAATTGTCACCCCCTCTTCTCATGTACACCTCTTTCTGATCTTATATTCCTCGTCGTTTCTCTGCTTGGTTTTACGTTTATTGATGCGCTCATTCATTCTACTGCAAACCCTCATCTCAGGACATAGCCGGCCGTTTGCTCCTTCTTCTCCTAAAAAATTCGCTACTCCCTCTTCTCAGGCCACATCTCAGTATGATTTTCCATCTCTGTTAGTTTATTTTTTTTCTTTGCAAGAATGAATGGATTTTGATTTTCTTTTCAAGATGTTTTCTTATGATGATTATCTGTGTAAGTTCAGAGTATCGAGTGTTCATTCTTGATTGCTCTCAAAATATTTTCAGAGGAAGAGAAAACTATAATACTTTCAATTTGATTTTGGGGCATAGATAAGACACATGTTGATGCGTGCATACTAGTTGGAAGTCAAGTACCCTATATGGGGAGTCGTGACATACCAACTCAAAATGTCATGACTGCTTGTGATTTCAACATGTGCTTCACTTTCGTTATTGCTGGTTGGGAGCGATTCGCGCACGATGTTCACGTTTTCAATTTTGCAACAAGTGATCATCGTTATAAGTTTCCTCATCCATCTCAAGGTAACTATTAAAAATTATGTTTATCTATTTATTACTTCAAATTTTTGTTGTTCTTAAACATTTTTTAATATTCTCTAGGAAAATATTACTCCGTCGATTTCGACTATCCTCTACAAAACCGTATCAAGATACATGGTATAATCTGCCAGACTTTGCTCGTTGTCGTCGTCGAGCAGAAGGATGTTGAGAGATGTTCAATCATGCGCACTCATCGCTTAGAAGTGTGATAAAATAATCGTTCGTTGTTTAGAAGAAGTGAGCTATACTGCAGGACATGCCAAACTATCGCTTTGACAAACATGCGGATATTGTGATGGCCACGATGAATTTACACAATTTCATTGGTCGACACCCTTCGCGTGTGTATTTTGATTTCTATGAGTGCGAGCAGAGGGTCGAGATGATGGGGTGGCCTAACAAGAGGGGCAAGAAACATGCACACTGCAGGTGGTGTAGAGGAGATGATCACGCTATGTGATATTATAGCAGATCAGTTGTATGAATCTTGATCATAAACCGAGATAACGGGGGTAACTGATTCGGGAAAAAGTCTTTTTAATGAAGTAAACATTATTTTTTGTTTTTGGTGTAATATAATGAAAAAAAGTTTTTTTTTATATATTTTGTGGTTGGTAATTATTTTATGAAAAAAATTTCACTCAAAACTCCGTTTTATTTTCAATCAACTTTTCCAAAACTCTATTTTACAAACTCCATTTCACCCAAACAGTTTTTTAACAAAACTCTATTTTCCAGAATTAGGACTTTTCCTATCAACAACTTTCCATCAGCAACAACCCAACCAAACAGAGCCTTAGTGAGGAGTTATGGTGGAGAGGAGAATCTCTGGTATGATGGTTGGCAAAACAGAACATGAGAGCAGGGCGAGGAAGATGACGGGATCGGCGAAAACAGCACCTAGAAGATCTCTTGCGGTGTTGGCGAGTCCGCCGAGGTCATAGTCTGGTGGCTGCCATGGGATTGATTAAGTGGAAACGATTTATCACTTTTGACGGTGAAGACGAGGAGGGCTTGGCTGGGCAGTCGAAACAAGGAAAGAAATTTCTCCGTTTTCTTTCCTCAGTTGCTTTTTAGAGGAGGGGTACTGATTTTACTAATAGATTTCTAATTTTGTATGAAATGAATGTTTTAATACGGGGAATGATTCAAAGGATCTATGATTGGAATTTCAAAGGATTTTATAATTTTGGTATTCACCGTTAATTAAAAAATTCCAAATTTTAAGAATAAATATCTTTTAATCTTAAATTTCAAAAGAATACCTCATTTTAGTTATTTTTTGTGCATGTCTTAATTATCATTAAACTTAATTTGGACCTTTTAGGGACTTATTGCCCTGTCACGCCACTAAGCCGTAAAACTGTTCCCGAATGACATGCACTACAAAAAAGCTCTCACACAAATAGAAAGTACGAACATTCCAAAAGATATAAAAAGGTAGCCTGGTGCACAAGGCATCCCGCACAGCGAGGGTCCGGGAAAGGGTCTCACCAACAAGGGTGAAATATAAGCAATCCTTACCATGCATTTTGCAAGAGGCTGCTTCCAGAACATGCTAAAAGATATGCGCCACAAAAATAAAATATAAATGTGCATAAATTATAATAATGATTTACCGCAGTTGCATTGGTTTGGGAGTAGTCGGGGATGATGAGGAAGCTCAAAGAGGAGGTCGGAGGGACTTTGTCGTTGCTAAAAGTAGGGAACACGGCTCATGATTGCCCAGGAAACTGAGAGGTCAGGTTGTTTATGGTGTCCTCAGAAATGGGAAGGAGGGGTGGAGAGGTCGCCAACCCTCTGCTTGGGCTCCGTCAACTATGGAAAGACTGGGAGAAGCTTCGTTGAGTTGCTGAAGGCCGAAATCTGGCGGTAGCAAAGTTTTAAGGCTTGGTGAGAATCATGAGATAGAGGAATTAATTCTCCATCTTGCCCTAATTGTTGTTATCTCCTAATTTAACTGACTAATTTATTTAACATATATTGGTGAGTCGCGCTAATAAGCCGCAACAATAAACACGATTAGATAGCGGCATAAGTGACATGCTCGAACATAAACTGCAAAAAAAAAAAATAACTACACACGAATAACATCCACAAAGTCATTTGCGAACATAAAATGCAAACACAAGAAAATAGAATGTATAAGTAAAATAAACAAACTAATATGACACCCCGTAGGTTGCATCACAAATATTGACACCAAGCAAGTCTGGATCATTTTTTGATACAGCTTCTCTGGAGCCCGATCTGGATAGAGACTTTGGGCCAAAATATTGCATTATTATCATGGTCCCGATCCAGCTAACGGATCCCGGTAACTCTTCACCCGCACCACGCTCAATCTATCCAACCTTCTTCTTCTTGCTGTAGGCGCAACAGAAAAAAATATCCATAAGATATTACTAATTTATCAAAACTTAGAGGAAGCATGAGAGAAATGTAGGATAATTATGATTAAATATAGGAGATGATTTTCATGAAAAGTTCTACTAATCCTTGCCGTATGAAATTGAACAAATACTAAATATAGTTGTTGCTTATTCAAATCTATCTATCTATTTTGTAGAAACTTAATAAAATTAATCATGTTTAACAAGTTTGTTGTGGTCCAGTGTATTATCTGATGGGAAGTTTATCAACAATGAGTATAATGATGTATATCTTGTGACCACATTGTCACCGATCCCTCAGGAGGCATTTATTCTCCAGGCGAGTACTCTTATGATTTTTATGGAAGGTTTTTCTCTGTTCAAACATCAGGCATATGCAAGTTAGCTACTAGTCATTCCTTCTGTAGATCCAATGTTGCAGTATACAAATAATATACTCAAGTTCCTTGTTATTGAAGCATTATATTGAACTTCATAAACATTTCAGTAATAAGGTTCCTTTGTGTCCAACAGTTCTAAAAGAACATTTTTTTTCTCTGTAAACTCCCCATTTACTTTTTCTTATTTAAAAATTGACAATAGTGTATATAGTTTGTAAGGAAATCCTTAGAATTTTCAAAATGTTGTAAAGAAGTACTTTTAACACTCACTAAACATGCCGTGATTTGTGAAAATCGTGATTTAGGATGCTTATATTTTTGTATTTACAAAACATTGGCATGCATGCCACAATTTTTATTGAAGCCTAACATGACATAAGGTTCTCTTAAAATCATGTCATGACATGCCAGGATTCCTTTAAAATTGTCATGAAATTCCAATTTTTTTTGTATGTGGATTATCTATTAAGGGCCCGATAAATATATCAACCTCTCTATCAGAACACAAAGGTCATCTACTGAATATCATCCTCAAGTCGGCACTCGACTTGGTCCCCTTCTTCTTATGTATTTTTTTCATAATGCATTTATAAAATCCTTCCTCGAAAATGAGCTTCTAAAGCTCAACTGATGTGTATGAATTTTGGAATTCTTCCAATGCTTCCCACAGCCTCTTGGGTTGGCAAGACGTCCCACCATATTAAAACTTCTTTGATGCCTTTATTAGATGAGAGCATAGAAAATGGCTTAAGTAGTGTTACATGGAACACTATATGTGGTTTGGCCTCTGAAGGTAGCTCCAATTTGTTTGCACTTCACCAGTCCTATCCGCCACCTGACCAATTCTTTCTTGCACTTGAAAGGGCTCATATAATTTATTAGTTTATTAGTGGCTAGTTTCGTCACAAAGAGCTTTCGATAGGGGCATAGTGATGGCGATCGACAGCACGCGCGCGCTTATTCCTGCAGGAGGCGGTGATCAACGACCCATTTGGGCGATCCGAGTCCGCAGATGCACCCAGATGGTTGTTCCGAGCCAGATTCATATATTACATTTTTATTTTCATGTTGTACTTAGCCCCGATCGGCCCGAACATTAATAGCCGTCCGATCGAGTGCCTAATCTGTTTTTCATTTCCCCTTTATAAATATTCTCTTGTGCGGCTTGTTTTAGGCATCAGAGTTGCTTGTTAAGCAACTGGCCGGTCTGCTGTGTGAAGCCGAGCGGCTCTCCCGTGCGCATGTCCTGCGGCCTCTCCTCCATCTTTCTGGTAAGCCCTCAGCCCGCCGGGCCTTCCCCTTCCCCTCCTCGTGCCCCAGTAGCCACCCTCCGCTCTTCCTCAACCCGTTAGCCACCAGAGCCGCCACTCCCCCTGCGACGCTACAACTGGCCGTGAAACCCCCACAACCTTCCCATGCCGTCGGCCCCGCTCTTCCCCCTCCCCTGGCCGAAGATCATGTCCCCAGCCCGGTCACCCCTCCGTAGCCTCTTCCCGCCCCTCTCCTCCTATTTTTCCCCAACCTCAGTGAACCACCCGTGCCCACTCATCCCCAGCAAACCCGACCCCGCAATTCCTTCCCACCCCCACCAAACTACTAGATCTACTCGACCCCAAGCCTACACTTTTAGATCTACAATCTTTCAACCCCGACCAATCCTCTGGTGGAGCTACACGCATGCCAAGGCCGTCTACCCCAACACCATCCTCCAACCCTAATCAAGCCGCCACACACATGAGCAAATCTAGGTATGAATGTTTATTTTCCGCGTTGTATGCTTTGGTAATAAACTATTGTTTTGAGAATTAATTTTCTTAAGGGTTTGTGATAATTATCCGTATTTTAATTTACGGGACGCATTCAGCGCGCTTAACGATATTTGGGCCTCACTTCGTTGGTTGATTTTAACCGTTCTTTACTCTTCATGGCTTGTTACTCAATTGTGCAAGTGGTTGTTTAGATGTTTTATAAAATTTAATTACTTGCTTAATGATCTTAATTGGGATTGTTATCTCATGATCGCACGTGCACTGCATTTGGATTGCATTTTCATCTGTTGAGTTATGACATTTGTGTTTGTCCGTCATCTGTAGACTCGTGCTGCATCACATAGTTTAGCCGTTTTTCATTCTACACTTGAAACAGAATGTCACTTTGATACTCATTGTAGCATATGTCACTTTGATACTCATTGTAGTACTTTTTTAATGTGAGCTTATACTTGGAGAAAGTCATCTCGTGCATTTTCCAGATTTTGATCTCAAATTTGGAGATCTTGATCAGATCCATTCACCTTATCTGAATCACGAATGCAGGAGAGGTGTGTGTGTGTTCGCGGACGCGACTGAACATCACACAGAAGGTTATGGTGTGTAATGATGTATGATATGAAGTACTGTAACAACATGCCACACAAGGAATCCATTTAATCCATGCCTTTGGGTTTATCTATGGTATGAAAACACAAGTACATTTCGATCGTTTTGTTCACAACCTCTGTTTGATCATTAGTATGAATATGGTAAGCCAAAGATAGGGTGGTTGGTAGCTGAAGGTGGTGCTTAGGGCGAGTATATGAGAGTAGATTTGAATATACACGTTTTTATTTTAATTTTTATTTTCCCATTACTTATTACACGTGATATGTCACGTGTATTGTTTCCTATAAATATGTATGCTTAGCCCGAATTAGGGCATTAGAATAATTTTTCTCTCGATTCTACTTGGTATCAAAGCCTACCTGCGATCCCTCTTCCGCCTCCGCCGCGATCCGCTTCCATGACCCCGCCTCCGCCGCGATCCCGTGGTCGCTCTAGTTTTCGCCTCTTCCAGCATTCATTCTGGTGCCTCTTCCAGCAACGCAATCTAAGGGACACAGATGTGGTTTCTGTAGATTTGAGTTCTTTGTCTTGCTAGTTACCTTCGAGTGGTCATCGATGGGTGATTCCTCCGAAATTTCATCGTCTTTCCACACTGGTGCCCTCACTGATCCCTCTGCAGATCCTCCTCTAAGCCACGACCAATCTGGCTTTTTAAAGATCACAATAGTTTCCTTGGATGACACAAATTATCTTGAATGGTACAGGGCGGCACATCATGCTATTTGAAGCCACCAACTATACAGAGATATTGATGGTATCACTGTTGAGCCACCACGTACCGTTCCCTCATGGAGAAAATGGGATACAGACAATTCCTTGTTTGTCTCGTGGTTACTTCACTCTATGTCCCCTCAGGTGCATTGCAACTACATGCTTCTGGATTCTGCTCATGAAATTTGGAAACAGGCCCGTGATACCTACTCTCAGGCGGGCAGTTCAACGCAGATTTATGAGCTCACTCGCCGTGTTTTGGAGTTGAAGCAGTGAACCATGTCCGTCTTTGCCTACTACTCTGAGTTCGAACGTCTGTATCAGGAACTGGATTACTTCAACAACTTACCACTGCTTGCACTGCCGATGCGCAGGTTCTCCAGAAAGATAAAGACCGATTTCGAGTTCATATCTTTCTTATGAGGCTCAATATGGAGTTTGATGCGGTTCGCCTGAATGTCCTCCACCGCGAGCCTCTTCCCTCAGACCCTCACTTACGGAAGCCTTCAGTATGCTCCTCAGTGATGAGAATTGTCGTCACTCTCTTGGTTCCCCTACCGACCACTCTGCTCTTACTGGGATTGCTCGAGGACCTCCGCCTTTATGCAGCCACTGTGGGAAGAAAGGACATGCTAAGGACTTCTATTTTCGTCTACACCTCATCTTACTCCCTCTGGCCGGGGTTCTTCTGCTCGTGGGAGAGGTGGACACCATGGCGGTGGTTGTCAGCTGGTGCCCTCACACAATATTTTGCGCATTTGACTGAGGTTTATGAGGACACCACTGGGGGCCTTTCTTCTCTGGAGTTAGAATCATTTCTCCGTATGTTGCGTTCCCATTCTGACTCTACATCGGGTGATTTTACTGTTGCGTTTGCTACTTCAGGTATCTCCAGTGCTCATGCTGTGTCTTCATCCCCTTCCGGGTGGATCATCAACTAGGGTGCGACAGATCACATGATTGGCTCTGCCTCAGGTTTTACATCCTATACTCCTCTCTCTGGTCGTGATAAAATTATTGCTGCCAATGGTTCCCTTTCTTCTATTATTAGCAAAGGAACCATTAGCTGTTCTCCCGACCTATCTCTTGTTTCGGTTTTGCATGTCCCTTCATTTCCTCACAATCTTCTCTCCATTAGCCACTTAGCTGCTTCATTAAATTGCTCCGTAATCTTTTTTTTGATGTTTGTGTGTTTCAGGATCTGGATACGAAACGGATATTTAGCAGTGGTAGGAACGTTGGCGGGCTGTACTTGCTGAAGCAGTCGTTATCTCCCAATGCTCTCTCCATCACAAGTGCTCTGACTTTAGATGACATATGACACCGACATCTGCGCCTTGACCACCCTTCTGTTTTATATCTTACCAAACTGTTTCTTACTTTTAGTTGTTTAATTAAATCGTTTACTTGTGACATTTGTGAACTCTCAAAACATGCTCGTCATAGTCTCAGTCATGTTTCTTTTCCTAGTTCCTGTCCTTTTGATGTTGTACATTCTGATGTTTGGGGTGCATCTCCCGTGTAATCTTTATCTAGTTTTAATCGGCTTGTTACATTTATTGATTGTCATTCTCGTACTACTTGGCTGTATTTGTTAAAAAGAAAGAGTGACATGCTTATTTGCTTTCAGTTTTTTCATCGAATGGTTGCATTACAGTTTAATGACACAATTCGTGTGTTTCATAGTGATAATAGTGAAGAGTATGATGATCAGAGAGTGTTTGGAGCATGGTTGTCAGGATCGCGATCCGGATCATAGGTCCATACTTCTACTCAAAATGGTGTAGCTGAACGAAAAAATAGACACTTACTGGAGGTTGTTCGGTGTTTGTTATTTGCCATGAACTTTCCCAAGTACTATTGGGGTGATATGGTCTTGACTGCAGCTCATCCCATTTATCGTCTTCCGTCATGCTCCCTTTCATACGATACACCCCTCCCTCATTTAGCCAAGCAACATATTGTCCACACCTCTCACATCGCTCCTCGCATCATTTGTTCAATGTGCTTTGTTCATGTTCATACTCCGAATCGTGATAAGATGGATACTCGCTCTCTCAAATGTGTTTTCGTGGGCTACTCTCATACCACCAAAGGTTATAGGTGTTATCACCCTCCAACACGCCGCTATTACTGCACTGTTGATGTTACTTTTCGTGAGGGGGAGTCTTATTTTGGTCCTTATCAGGGGGAGACGAGTAGTAACATTGACGAGACCATTGATTCCTCTCTCCCGATTGTTGCTTCTCCTCATATTCCCCATCCTACTACTCCTAGTTCACCCAATACTGCTTTTGTTGCTCCCACTTTTATTCCTCCTATATTATATACATATTCTCGCAGACCTCTGATTGTTGAGCAAGTACCGTCCGTGGATGTTCCACCTGTGCCGGTGCCTGCCTCTGCTCTAGATTCAAATGATGACCTCCATGTTCCCCTCGCCCTCCTTAAAGATAATACTGGTGGCACCAAACACCCCATTGCCAATTACATTTCTTACCATCACCTCTCTTAGGTTCACAGAGCTTTTATCTCATCTCTTTCCTCTACTGTGATTCCTAAGACCTGACAGGTGACTGTTCAGATACCTGAGTGAAAACATGCTATGGAAGAAGAAATGCGTGCCTTAGGAAAAAATGGAACATGGTGGCTTGCAAGTCTTCCCCTGGGAAGTGAACAATTGGATCACGCTGGATTTTCTCTGTTAAGCAGAATCAAGATGGGGTGGTGAAGTGACATAAAGCACGTTTGGTTGCTCAAGGGTATACCCAAACCCAAGGAATTGATTACCAAGAAACCTTTGCCCCCGTTGCAAAAATGAACTCTATTTGTGTGATCCTCTCCTGTGCTGCTTGTCTTGGGTTGGAGTTACAACAGCTTGATGTAAAAAATGCGTTCTTGCATGGTGATCTGGAAGAAGAATTTTACATGACTATCCCACTTGGCTTTACCAAAGAAGGGTCCAATGGAAAGGTCTGCAGTATGTAGAAATCCCTATATGATCTGAAACAACCCCCTAGAGTTTGGTTTGGACGATTTAACAAAGTCATACTTCAACTAGGCTATACTCAAGGACAGGCTGATCATACTCTCTTTATCAAGAGAGGAGCTTAAATATCTATACTTATTGTATAAATGGATGACATCATCATTACAGGAGATGACCTAGAGGAGATCATGCTCTTGAAAGAACAATTGGGCAAGGAGTTTGAAGTCAAATATTTGGGGAAGTTGAAGTACTTCTTGGGAATTGAAGTAGTGAGGTCTTGTCGGGGGATCTTCATCTCTCAGAGAAAGTATACCCTTGATCTTCTGGAGAAAACTGGTATGCTTGGGTGTACTCCTATGGATACACCTATTGAGTCTAATCACAAGATTGATGCTGATACTAGTGGGGAGAAAGTTGATGTTTCAAGGTACTAACGATTTGTTGGGAGACTCATATACTTATCTCATACTCGCCCTGATATTGCATACGCCGTGAGAGTCCTCAGTAGATTCATGCACTATCCCACAATTCGCCTGTAACATTCGTAAAATTTTTACGCGAAATTTATTTAAATTGTAAGGTCCAGTCGCGACGAATATTGATCGAGGCAGCTCGTCGTCAAGTTATAGTGTTACTATCCCTAAGGTTAGCGCCCGTTAGTTTATTTAGTGCGTAGATTGTAGTGTGTAATATATTTTTAAGTAGATGTGACGCGCGCAGTAAGAATGGATTTATTTGTAACAGAAATTAGTGTGGAGTTGGGTGTGCCGATAGCCGGTTAGTAAAGTGGTATTTTAGTGATAATGGGTTGCCAATAGTAATTCTCCCCCTCTCTTTTTACGGTTATTAAGAAATACCGCACCCCCCCTCTAATATTAAACCCGAACCCTCATCTCACGGGTAAAAACCGCAAGCTTTCTCCTAATCCGTCTCCCGCAAGCGACGAGCCCGACTCCGCCGTTCCGCGACCAGCCGCCTCCCGCAGCCCTAGTCGGCGGCCGTTTCCTCTCTAGAAGTCCATTCCGACCACTCCTCCCTCCTCTGCAGGCGCCAGTGAGTCTTCTCCTCTCTTCCTTGGCCGTGGAAGAACCAGATCTAACCCTAATCGGAGGAAGTTGAAGTTCGTTTTGGCTTCGGTGAATTTGGTTTCTCGTTAGTCTTCTTTCTTCATGAAAAATCTTTCGATTTGGAAGTTAACCTAGACTAAGTTTTCGATGTATTTGCCATTTTGCCCTATTTAGGTTTTGGTGGTCGTGATCCTCCGTGGATTTTGTGTGGGACGCTTTGAGAGCCCTAATCTCTCCACGAAAAGGGTATATTTGGGTTTTAGCGCTTGTATTTTGTAACCCTAGTTGTTTTGGAGATTTTTCCACCGGAAACCCTAAAGGGGAAAAATTATAAAATTAGGTTTACTTTAAATTGCAGGATTTTGGTGGCCTTGGGGAAACACTCGAAAGATCCCCAGCAGTAGGATTTGCCTTCGAAAGAGAAAATGTCGCCGCGCCGAGTGTATGAGCGCCGCACCACCACTGTAAGGAAATTCTAATTTCTTTTAGCTAGACATACCAAGTAATAATATTTTATACGCATGAGTAGGTTTCGTACAAGCATCATAACCATGCATAGAAAAGTGTGGCAGTAGGAAAATAATCATGGAAATGCGTAGGATAACGTCTTTCTCCATAACCACGTCAGTAAGGTCGTGAACAGTTATTTAGGTACGAAACTTTACACATGCACGTAATTTTGGAGATTTGTCCAGCCAAGGGCGAGAAGGTCCCTTCAAATCGACCACGAGAAAGTCAAGGGTCGCTTAGTAGTATACCAGAAAAGATATCCCATGCAGAGTAGCGTCAGACCAAAAAGGTCAGTGAGCACACAAGTCTTTTCGTGCTAGGTAGAGGCGCACTACCTTTCTCATAAGGCATATGGTACCTTGTGAGTAGTACAGTCTTGGGGGTTTACTTCCCTTTGAGACAGCTAGTAGATTCGAGACCGTGTCCGCGTGACACTAGAACAATTGAGTTCGTCAGATGGTCTCGGGTTGTCAGTTTCAGTTGCGCGTTAGGAGTTACTCTGCCTAGAGCCTTCCTAGTAGATGAGCAGGTTAGAAGTCATATAGAACTCAAGTATAAACCTGTCGTGAGTCAGTACACTAGTTAGTCAACGTCAGGACTTGAGTAAATGAACGGAAAGTCACGAGTATAGAAATAATAGTTGTGTTGACTAGGAAGTATAGGGAAGGGCATGCATAACATATAACATAAAATGTTTTCAGTGCACGAGACTGTTTTAAAGGCACGCATGCATTCATATGTAAAACTGTTTTTAGTGTCACTAGGAGGAGTTATTTTTCCTTACTCTGACCCTTCGTGGGCATTGTTTTTCAGGTGACCCAGGTGGGAAATTACGTCTAGGATGAGCATTATGGTGGCGTCAGTTTGTAGTATTTTTCCCTTTCAGTTTACTCTATTTCAGCATGTACTATTAGATGTGGACAATGTACCTGATTATCATTTTACATAACTTGTATCAGACTATTATTGTTATTCAGATTTTCAGTTAATTAAATTCCAATCATGTTTAGTGGCTCTGTGAATCCAGATATCAGGTAATGTGATTACTCTTAGTTTACATTTAAAACTTCCGCTGTAAGTCTTTAACTGCTTAGTATAGATTTTTATTACCCGCTGCTACTAGTTTTAATACTGTTTCCTAGTTTTCTTTATATCGCTGACCCGGCCGGACGACTGATTTCTGAAATACTGGGAATGGGTGTTACATCGCCATCACCAAACTGCATATCAGGTATTGAGATACCTTAAGAAGTCTCCAGGACGTGGGATTATGTTCTTTGCAAACCAACCTTTGGAAATTGAAGTGTTCACAGATGTTGATTGGGCTTGTAGTCAAGACGATAGAAAGTCTATTACGAGGTATTGCTCGTTTGTGGGTGGAAATCTTGTATCTTGGAAGAGCAAAAAACAGAATGTTGTTGCTCGCTCAAGTGTCGAAGCAGAGTACAGGGCTATGACACAAGGAGTATGTGAGGGGTTGTGGTTGAAGACAATTCTCCAAGATATGGGTTTCCATGTGAACAAACCAGTTACTATATATTGCGACAACAAAGCTACCATCATTATTGCTCATAATCCGGTTCAACATGATAGAACAAAGCATTTTGAAGTTGACAGATATTTCATCAAAGATCACGTAGACAAGAAATATTTGTACTTCGTTCGTGAATTCATGCGATCAACTGACCGATGTTTTCATTAGGGGGTTAAACTGTGACATCTTCATGAACGATACATTCAAGTTGGAGATGATCGATATATATTCCCAACTTGAGGGGGAGAGTTGAATATACGCGTTTTTTCAAGTTTTATTTTCCCTCTACTTATTATGCGTGATATGTCACATGTATTATTTCCTATAAATATGTATGCTTAGCCCGAATATGTTCGCTACAGTGATGAGTGGAATTAGAGTCGAAGGAGAAGGCAATATAAGCTCAACAAAATGGGGGGGGGGGGTCGAAGAGATGATTCTTGCATGGTTTTGTAGCTAAGACGATGAGTCTACTATCAACACGGTCGAAACAGTAGTGCATTGATGTCATTGTTTCGTCCTTCACAATGAAGGAATGGGAGGTCGCTTTGGTAGGTGTTTTTTATGATTGTACAGTTGTACTGGTCGGAACCCTGCGATTGAGAAGAAGGCTTTAGGGAACTATATACCGGATCAATTGTTAGGTGGAGAGGAGGAAGATCACCCGAGAGATTGCACTCAAATATTATATTGATAATTGCGAGACATGCTCTTGCCTTACTCAACTCAAAGCTGGTTTCCGTTGTCTTTCACAACACCAAAATTCATTTACAAGTTTGACGATACAAACATTAAACCTTACATGACCTTCATTTTATAGACTGGTGCTCTAATTAATAAAGATCAAAATACATTAGATATAACGAAGACACATTAAATTTGGGATCCAATGTATGACTCTTTTGGGTGGTAGGGTCCGGCTACTTGTTGAGTGGCGGGGTCTTGCCAAAGGCATATACATAATAGTAATTCCACGTGGTTTCTCACTGTACATATTCTAAAGCATTCCATGCCAACAACAAAAATGAGTTGATATTCCGTTGTTAAATTAGCAATAATATTTTTCGTGACAAATTTTATATTGTTGAATGAACTTCCAACCATATTTGTTTTTTTTAATGTGGATTTTACCTTCTTTTGTACAGCGTTGACAGTTATTTCATCCATATTTCAAGTGACTGTACTTTGCATGTATTTTATATTTCTGACCTCGCTTTACAGGAATCAGAAGTTTCTTCCGTCAAATATATATTTTGGGGAGATTATAAGAATCTTTTGGCAAATGGCAATAAGGAATACGTTCCCTATGATGTGCATGGGCAGTATAATATCTTATTTGATGTCCTCGAGCAGAGGTGATCAGTTTCCTGATATGTTTTATTCTTTTCCACATACTTTTAGCTTGAAGAAGAATTGAAACTAACATCCTTCCTAGGTATAGATGTTACTCGGTAAGTTTGGAAAAATAAATAAAATATATGTAGTCTTTTAGGGGGGTGAATTTCTTGATTTTATAAAATATTTGTAACAAGCCAATTTTTTTTTAAAAAAGAGTATCTATATTATATGAATTGATGATTATTAATTTATAAATTATTAATATTTAATTGTATGGTTATATGGATTTATTCCAATTTTTGGAATTAAATAAAGGTGGCCTTCAAAACACAATTTTTAGTCAAGTGGGGGAATGTTTTGCTAAGAAAATACCTCCTTGAATTATGACAATAAAAAGGATAATATATTTTTGTTATTTTGTCATATTAAGAATTCCTCCAAATTTGTTCTCATACTCAAAGGGCTGGTTTTTGAAAGATGGTAATTGTCTGGATTTATTCCAATTTTCAAAATTAAATAAATGCGGGCTTTAAAATATAACTTCGTTTGTTTGGTAGGAATTAAGATGCGGGAACTGGAATTGGACCAATTCCAATTCCCGCAGGGATTGAAGTCGATTCCAATTTTGTTGTTCGACTGAATGCATGAATTATGTCACAGGAGTTGGAATTGATAATTCCACTGTTCGGCTATATGGTAGAATTCAGTGGATGTAATTGAAATTTTAATATCACGATAAAATAAGATCCATAAATTTAAAAACATAGAAATAAAGTCCACGTATATACAAACATAGAAATAAAGTCCACGTATATACAAACATAGAAATAAAGTTCGTAGATTTAAAAAAGGGAATTGTTATTAACACCGTAGTTTTGACTAGGCGCACCGCACTTTCTCTTAATTTTTTCGCATCTTTTGGAAATACGCCTTGTACATGCATTTTTAGGAAGTGTTCAACACGAAAGTTGTAGATCTCTACAACTTTTGTGTTGAACACTTTTCCTAAAAATGCAGATACAAGACGTACTTTGGAAATACGCTCAGATTTTGCGTCTTTTAGAAATACGTCTTGTACATGCATTTTTAGGAAAGTGTTCAATACGAAAGTTGTAGATCTTCTCGAGATCTACAACTTTCGTGTTGAACACTTTTCCTAAAAATGCATGTACAAGACGTATTTCAAAAGACGCGAAAAATGAGAAGAAAGTGCGATGCGCTTAGCCAAAACTGCGGTGCTTTTAACAACTCCCTTAAAAAAATATGTAAATAAAGTCAACAAAATAAAAACGTAAAACCACAAAATCAATTGAGCAAATGTCTGCATAGCCAGGTCCTCCTGATTGGCACCGACATAGTCATGAACATGTCGCTCTTCGTGTTTTCATCATTCAACATATCGATGGCATGTATGATCTCATGCTCAGTCAGGTATGTAAAAGCTGCAATGGCTGCATATACACACGAAACCACAATTTCATACATGTACACACACATATAGACAACCACATTTTCATGCACATAAAACCAACACATAAAACCACACACACACACACATAAAACCGCACACACATACATGCACACACACACATACACAACCACATTTTCATTCACAAAAATCCACACACACACATACACACATATAACCACACACATACACACACATATACACACAAACACACACACACATATAACCATACACACATACACACATATAACCACACACACATACACTTAAACACATAGAACCGCACACACACAACCACAATTTCATTTACATAAAACACTTTGAATATCTAAGCATACAACCACATTTTCAACCACTTACATCCACAAAACTCCATAATCACTCATGAATATCACAAACATATGCAATAATACTCTAGAAAAAAACTAATCTCATATCTTACACAAATGAACTAGAATAGCACACAAATATCATAATAAATCCTGAAAAATCAAAATGGAAATGAAACTAAAAAAGAGAGAAGAGATCGGCCCATGGAGAAAAATTGGGAGAAATCGAATCTCAGAAGGAGGTGGGAGAGAGGAGACTAGTGTGCCACCACCTGAGAAGAGGGTGGAGAATGGAGGAGTTGAATCGCCGGAGCTTGTCGGAGAAGATGTCCATATCGCACGCAAAAATTGCACCTGGAGATCGATCACAGGAGAGAATGCGAGTCGCGATCTTCGCTGGAGAGGGGGCGGAATCGTGAAAACTAACCTCGGTAGGTCGGATTTCAGGGGGGGGGGTCCTCCTATATTCAATTCCCATGGGAATTAAAATGAATTCCAATGACATTTTGGGCCCACTGAACGCGTCAATTCCAACTCTCCAATTCCGTCCTAACGTACAGGTAGTAAGAGTTATTCAAATGGGGGAATTGTTTTGTTGAGAAAAGCCCTTCTTGAACTATGACAATAAAAGGATAACATATTTTTGTTATTTTGTCGTATTAAGTGATTTAAAATAATGTTTTTCAAAACTAAATAATGGCGGATTTCAAGATCCAATATTTGAGTTGGCAAGAGGGATTTTGTGGAGTAAATTCCTCCAAATTTGTTCTCCCATTCAAAGGGCCGGTTTCATTCATAAATTAAAATTTTACTCGCATCAATTTATCATTCCTTTGTGGAGTTATTGTGATGTTTTTTTATATTGGCAACTCCGTGTTCTAAGTAAGAAAATAAATTATTTCATGAGGTATGTCATTTTAGCATGGCATGATATTAGAAGAATAAAAGTTTAAGATTATTTTAGATATGAAATGCTTCTAAAATCATTCCATATGGCATTCCGAGTAATAATTGGCATCCTACGGGTGCCCTTCCAATAATTAATTAGTAGTGTCTAGCTTTGGCATGTTGTAGAGGGCATTAAATGCTAGACTAGAAAATCTGCTAACTCTGTAGGGAGGATTGGTTACATGACAAAATCTCAATCTAAGATGAGATGATCTAAAGCTCTGGTATAACCCCTTCTCCTCTATCTAAGTACCATAATCCCTCCCCTTCTATTTCTTAGAAAAATTCTCCCTTGCTCCAACCCTTCCAAAACCGAGAGCTCTCAAGGAAGGCTTTAGGAGTTTTGGCCACCCCACCCCCACCACACACACTCACAGTCCATTTCCATCATGCCTCCAATGAGAATCATGGAGGTAATGTACCTTTCTTTTGGTTTACCTTCACATTTCTTTACATGCATTTTTTCTCTTTTGCGTGAGTATTGGAGACCCAAATATAGTGATTATTAGTGAAGCTAGAATGATTATGCTATAAATATTGGATGTTAAATATTGCTTAGAGATTTCACCCCCTTTCATTTCTTTGTTGGATATTCATGTATGATTGGGGGATTTGAAATAGTTGTGCATGTTACAGTAGAAGCCTTGAGAAGCATTGCATATTGTGGTGTACCAATAAAATGATCTTACATGAATGTGGAAGTCATGCATGTTATAAAAAAGTAAAATACAAAAGAGAAAATGATTTATTTCTGACTTTTACATGCATAAATACAAGGATTTGTACACAAATATATAAGGAGGATTTGTCCAAACCATGGTGTGAGACTAAACTAAACCTGCCTATACATGAACTTTTACATGGGCTAAGCCAATTATTTTATACTCTGCCGCAAGCTTGAGCATATAAATTGTAGGTGTCAAGCTTGGAAATGAACTGTCGGTATAGTGGGTGTGGTGAGGCCTTGGTTAGAACATCAAAAATCTGTTCAACAACGGATACATATCGCAAATCAAGTTTGTGTAGCTAAACTTTTTGACGGATGAAATGACAATTAACTTTGATATGTTTGGCACGCTCATGAAAAATGGGATTCTCGACGATATGAATAGTAGCTTGACTATCACAGCAAAGAACTGTCAGAAATGGGAGTTTCACACCAAGATTAGTAAGAAAACTTTCTAACCACGTGGGTTTAGAAGCAATAGATGCCATTGAACGATACCCAGCCTATGCAGACGAGCGTGCCACCACCGTTTGCTTCTTGCTTTGCCATGTGGTATCCTCCAAAATATGTACAGTAGTCGCTTGTAGATCGACAATCATAATGAGAACCGACATAGTCTGTATCAGAGTAGACAAATAAGGATAGAGAAGATGAGGGCTTATACACAAGCTCTTGTCATGGGGCATTCTTCAGATACTGAAGAATTCACTCAAAAACCTAGAGGTGGGACATCCGAGGAGCATGCATGAACCGACCGACCACCCCAACAACAAATGATATATTGAGTCGTATGACTAGGGGTGTGCATAAATAACCGAAGAACCGAGAACTGGAACGGAGCCGAACCGAGCGGTTCGCGGCGGTTCTCATGTATCTCGGTTCGGTTCCGAGTCCAAAATTTTCAGAACCGATCATTTGGTTCGGTTCTTATACTCGGGTACTTAGAATCGACCCGAGAATCGAGTTATTGAATTTAAGTATCAAAAATATATTTGTGGTGGGCAAGAGGCTTTTAAAAAAAATCGATGAATAATTAACTTGATGGAGGTACTTCATGTGTAATTTTGTAGACTATTTGCTCATGTTTTGACAATATTAAACTTTTGCTTAATTATTAGAATCTTTGAACATAAAATGAAGCATGATGAGATTATTAAATGTATTTAGTAATCTAAGAAACCTTAATGATTTTGGAGCCATGCAAGCTTAAGGTCTCTTATTTTCTTCGATTTATAAACATTGATTTCGCATTTATTTTTTTAGTGCAACATGTTTTCATCTTAAATTTAAGGAACCGAGCCGAACCGGAACCAAACCAATATTTTCGGTTCGGTTCCGGTTCTACAATTTAGAACCACGTGTTGGTTCCGGTTCCAAAAATTGGGAACCGAAGCTATACAGATCGGTTCTTGGTTCTGAGTGGAACTGAACCGATCCGAGTTACACCCCTACATGTGATAGTTAAATTGTAAGTTTGTCAACCAGACGACGATAGTACTCCGTTGGGAGAAACAAATTTGAGACGGATGTATGAGCGCAGTGCTTGTGGTTGGCATCCATTGATGCGTCAAAAAGTTTGTATCCAGTGTAGCCTGCATCGTGAAGGTCTATACAATATTTTCGTTGAGACATGATGAGTCCACCGGGTCGATGAGCTACCTCGATGCACATGAAATATCGGAGGTTACCCAATTCTTTGGTTTGAAAATATGAGACCAAATGCTTCTTGATCATAGCAATACTGTCCAGATTATCTCCCATGATGAGAATATCATCAACATATATCAGAAGTATCATCATGTGACTCATGTCTGCCTGGTGGCGACGAGTAAACAGGGAGAAGTCCGCCGAGCTCCGAGTGAAGCCAAAATCCCGAACGAGTGGATTGAATTTATCAAACCAAGCCCGAAGAGACTGCTTGATGCCGTAAATAGATTTCTTGAGGTGATATACAAGGGACTACTCCGCAATTTCATAATTAAGAGGTTGGATGTAGACAGTCTCAACGAGATCACCATTAAGGAAGTCATTTTTGATGTCAAGTTGATGCAACAACCATTGACGATGGACGACCAAGCAGATCAAAATACAAACGGTATTCAATTTAGCGATAGGGGAGAATGTCTCTTCATAGTCAAGACCATATTGTTAAGTGAACCTGTGAGCCACAAACTGAGCTTTGAGGCACTTAACGGTCGTATAAGGATGATGCTTCACTGTGAAGACCAATTTACATCCCACACGGGATTGGTTAGGAGGGAGGTGGACATAATCCTAGGTCTGGTTGACCTAGAGGGTTGCCATTTTTTTATCCATCACTGCCCAGCACCCCGGATACTGAAGAGCTTCCTGCACAGAAGGGGACGTGGAAATAAAAGACAAATAAGTCTCAAACCTGTGAAGTTCGGGAGACAAGTGGTGTAAGGAGGTATGGCTAGAGAAAGGGTGAGCGGTATACGTCGTAGGCGGATGAGCTGGCCGGGGCATCAGACCGGGGACAACGATGAGTGTAGACACGGAGAGGAGGAGGCGGTTGTGGGAGCACAGGAGGTGGTGTTGGAAACATAAAAGGTATGTTTTTGTTGATAGGTACGTTAGGATATGAGATAGCAGGTAAGAAGGTATAACTAAAAATTGAGGAATAGAACGGTTGATCCTTAAGGTACATTCGTAGATGTAACGAGTTTTTGAGTAGTGGGAGTGTAACACACATAACCCATCTGTGTGCGAGAACACCCAATAAACATATACTTGGTAGCATGTGAGGCCAATTTTTTCTATGACATGGCCAAGATGATGGACAAAGTTAACACTACCAAAGACAAATAGTCAAATGGAAGGGGGTTGCGAAGGAAAGAGGATGGTGAATGACGTCGCAAAGTTGAGAATGGAAGATGACATGCGATTAATTAGATAACATGTGATGGACACTGTGAAGTGTCAATAGATTTTGGAGACCTGCATTTGAACCATAAGAGAGTGAACAACCTTGAGGATGCGAAGATTCTTCAATTTGGCCACACCTTTTTGTTGCGGTGTATAGACACATGGCATATGATCGATAATACCTAATGTAGTACAAGTTTACTAAAAGTTGTGACTTGTATATTTACGCCCATTATCGGTTCAAAGGAATTTAATTAAGCGTGAGAATTGAGTACGAGTCTCATCGATAAAAGAGCGAAAGAACCGCAGTACTTCAGTGCGATCGCGCAACAAAATACAACCATGGAATGCGAGAATGACCATCAATAAATGTAAGAAAATAACGATATCCATATAGAATAACAATTTTATATGAGCTTCAAATATCTGGGTGTACTAAATCAAAAGGAGCAGAGCTCCAAGTATAGTGGGGGGGGGGGGAGGTAGAACAATGTTATTTCTTGTAGATACAAAATTCTCATGTAAAGTTAGAAAAAGAAAAATCAGGAAGAGATTTCTGTTCAATAGAAATAGGAGCATGAACAAGACATCAATGCTAATCTACAGAGCCGACATAAGAGAGAACTGTGGTGGATGGTCCAGAGTGCAAAGCCCATTTGACAGCCGTTCTCTACCAATGATATTCTACGTCCGTCGATCCTGCAACATAAAGGAAGAAGAGAAAAGGTTGATGGAACAATCATAATAATTAGTAAGACGACTAATCGAGATGGGATTTAATTGAGAGCCAGGAACGTGAAACACAGAGCAGTGAGAGAGGGACGGAGTAGGGGGGCACATCTCTAGAGCCGCAGATCGGGGTGATGTCGATGTTTGCCACCGTGATAAACTTAAGACAAGCAGAGTCTGTATACTAAGAAGGTTTCTGTGGGGTAATATGATTTGTTGTCCCAGTGTCCACTATTCAAGAGGGATTGTGGGAAAAACATGATAAAGGCGGCAGAGATGGAAGTCTGAGTAACCAACCCTCAAAGTTGCTGTAGTTCTTCTCATAAGGTGTCAAAGTCGGAGCGAGAGTTGGTATGAACATCCATCGCAGGAGAAGCATGGTGCTGAGAGGTGGAGGGATGCGACAGAAATCCATATTTTCGATAACAGGTGGTCTCAATATGATTCGGCAAACCACAATGGGTACACATGCGAGGGTTTTTCCCCTTGGAGCGATTACTGCAGTTCTGCTCACCGCCCTTATATCCATGGCGCCCTCCATAGTATCCAAAATGCGGAGGGCGATCGTCAAAAGAGTGTTGGAGTAGGGCAGGAGAGAGAGACATTGGGACATCGATGGGTAGAGTCATCTTTAATATCATGGAGCACACATATGAGAGGGAAGAAATAGCGAGAGAGGATAAAGCTGTCACACAAACACTGGAGATGAAGGGGTAGCCGTGCCATCATTAGAGCTATGCCGACAGCTTCCTTCTGAGCACGTTGGATAGCAAGATCCAACGTCGGAGGCTGGTGTTGAACCCAGGCCTCGATGAGCGTCTTATATTGAGCCACAAAGGGTGTCAGTCACCGTCAGATCCCGAAAGATATCAGACAAATGATGAAGGCTATCCCGCCTAGAGTATACGGTCTTCAATTTATCCCACGTAGCTTTTGCGGTATCGTTTGAGGGAAAGAAGCATGCATGCCAACCATATTTCATATATGATTTCAACACTTACATACAAATAGAAACTGCACATGTAAATGATAAGAGCATCTATGTAGCTGAAATGTCCATGCATGATTTTATGTCACATGAAATTATAGACCATGCATGCACATGATACGAGTATGCATGCGGTAAAAAGGGCATGCAATAGATTAGTAGTTCTTATATCCAAGTTTAGATCATGCATGCGAACAATGATGGCCTATTTGATAGTTTTTAGTTATGAATCCTCTAGTTTCAAACGTATACAAGTTGGTTTCATGATTAATATTGAAAAGAACATGCATTTAAGAGTCAAGAGCTTTCATGTTAGTGGCGACTATAAATCAAAAATAAAAGAGTGCATGTGAGGGAAATATGCTTGCACGCCATTTTAATGAACCTTTTATGATACTAAAATAATCATGAAATGCCTATGTTTACTAGAATTTCCTTATCAAAAATTTAATCTTGAAAATTAAGGAGTTTATCTTGCTTGTAATCATGATATCATGCATGTTGACATAAATCTTTTTCTTGTTGAATTGATGTACTTGTTAACGATTCTCATACTCTTAAATCTGTGCATGATGTTATCACCACCAATTAGGAAAGATCATGCACATACTAGTCACTCACAAGAACTTATTATAGTCGGAAAATTAATATAATTATTAATGGTTGACGATGTAGCATGAACAATGAAGGAAGAAGGGGAATTGAAGAGCTCTTTTGTGGCTTTTCTTTTGAACCAATCTTTTAGATGGCTCAGTTTAGGGTTCATCCAACCCAAACCGAGCCCATCTTAGGTTGGAAGCTCTCAGATGGGTCACTCTAGTACAAGCCAAGCTTCCAGTGCGTATGCTCGACTTAGGACACCCTTTAACTCTAAAATTAGCAAGGTGGTCCCGAAGTTGTGAAATCCTTTCGATGATCTAGAAGGGACTTATAAAACATGGGCTTTGCTTTCCCAAAATTTTAATTCTGGCAGCAGCATTGGAGAGTCTGATCTTTAGACATACTTTGTTATCTACTGCAAAGTCCACCTTTTTTGTGTTTGACATCATAATGTAAATTTTGCTAATATTATGCAGCTTTAAGTGTTTCCTGGATGATTCTTCAGTTTTTACTAATCTCGTCCGTATATGAACTTTCCATAAATGCTTTAGCTTCTTTCTCTCCCCCCAAATGAGGCTCTGCATCTCCGATAGAGTGCTTAGTATTACAGATCTCCCAATGGGATTCTAAGTCTGGGTTGAGGGGCTAGTGGAGTTGTGGGTCTCAATCCTAGATGGGAGTGCATCTTCACTCTATTGGTGCCGCCAAAGGCAGAGTAGAAGACAACAAAGATAAATAGAGCCTTATCATGGCTACTAGAGATAGTGTGGTCGAGGGGATACTCCAACTATTTGACCTACCTATTAGAACTAGAGAAACTAAAGAGGAAGATGAGAACTAAGAGAGAATTCAAAATACTTCTTTCATATTCTTCATTCATTACCCCAAGGATCTATTTATAGAACTCCCAAAACACAATGACATCCATGAAGCACTGATACTTCCCTGTTGTCCACGTGCCTGCGCCGGTACATGCCGACGCCGGTACGTACTCACGCCTCTACGTTCTATATCTAGTCTACTCCTTTTGAGCCGACGGAGGGGGGTGAGTTGCCGAAGATTGTTGGAGAAGAGTCAGAGAGACAATCCCGTGAGCATTGGGGGGGGGGGCACTGAAGCGCACATTGGAGAGGGAGGGAATGATGGAGGAAGAAAGGATATTCGCACAAACCTTGTGTGCTTAGTGACGTCCATTGGAGCCACCCTTGTGTGGGAGAGTAATTGAAATTTAGGTTGTTAGGTTTGTGGCTTCTCTAGAGTGTTTGAGATTCCGTGGAACCACTTTCGTGTGAGAGCGAGCGAAATTTCTCCTTGGTGCCCGTGTGCGATAGCGGCCGACCTCGGAGCTAGAGATCGAAGGTGACGAGGAGTTCCTCGCGTGATCGTCATCGACTTCGAATACGGAAAGACACGTCATTCCGTGGGTAATTGTTTCTATCTTTTCGTTTGTGTGTGCCTCAATATTTTCTCATAGGATAATAGACTCGTTGCTGGGTTTTCGCCCGAGTTTTGTCAGCAAACACTACATCAAAAACTTCAAACGGAAACGTATTTGGAGTTCACGATTTCCGTTTTGCTGTGCCAAGGGGAACATAATGAAAGTTGCGAACTTCCTTTCCTGGATTCAGAAATTGAGCCATTACTTAAGAAAATTCATTTTTTAACAAAATAGTATTTTTGTGCTTTACATAAAGAGCAATTGTTGCTTCATTTCATAGAGTTTGCGTAACATCCTCTCAAATTATTTATTTTTAAAAATAATCCATTATCCATTGCACGCATTTTAGGGTTTTTTAGAAAAAGCCGACAGACGCGCAAACCCCACGCGCCGTCCTGCATCGACATGCAAGCTCTGTGGCGAGACCCAATATGTAATAGAAGAGTCTATAAAGAGAGGAGGAAGAACCACCCAGCATGAAGCGGAAGATGGCCACAAGAACTGCTTACTTCAAGCTAGAGTTCCATAGGTCGCAAGATGGAATTCACAGAGAGCAGGAATGGCGAGCACGAGTTCAAACCAGAGGTGAGAGTGTGCAAGCGATCAAAAAATCACATGCATAGTTACAAGTATTTGTACACACAGACACACACACGCCCGCCCGCCCGCCCTCCCGCCTACACACATGAGCAGCTCCGCATGGGCATCACCTGTGCTCGCTGACTTTTAGCGGGCTGCGCCCGCGCTCACTGACTTTTAGCGGTCCGCGCTCCTGCGCTCGAGCGGGTTGCGCCCGCGTAGAAATTTGAGCGGGCTGCACCCGCCCCCTACGACATTATTTGCAATTTATTATTAGAAAGCACAACAATTAATAGAAAACGCGAAAGCTCCCCTCTCTCTCCGTTCTCTTCCCCCATTTTCACCCCTCTCTCCCTTCTCTCTTCTCTCTCTTCCCCCCTCTCTCCTACTCATTGCAGCAATTAATAGAAAATGCCAAAGCTCCCCTCTCTCTCTCCCTCTCTCATATAGGGATAATTTTTCTGTATGGGTGTTCTTCCTACAAAGTAGGTGCATGACTATACTTTTCTGCAACAATACAGGTGTATCCAAAAATACAACTTTTATGATTTCCAAATCAATTTCCATATATTTTTATAATGCAATTTTAATTTTACAATTTTTATACAAAACATATACATATGAGTACTTAAAATGACCGTAAAAAATATAAATTAATATTCCAATTTTTATTTTGCAAAAATGTACATTTTTTCCTAAAAAATTAATTTTGCACCCTCCCTTAGGAACGTCACATGTACCTACGTTTTGTTTCTCATGTAGGGATAGGAGATCTATAAATATTCTCTACATTTTTTCCTATTAAATTAATTTTGCACCCTCCCTTCGGAATGACACATGTACCTACTTTTTGTTCCTCATGTAGGGATAGGAGATCTATAAATATTCTCTCCAACTCTTCAAATGAAAGTTCTTTGGACTCCAATGATGGAAGACTTTGCATATATTCGATGCCCCGGATTAAATTTGGAGAGCCCAAACTACTTCTTTAATATCATATATATATATATATATATATATATATATATATATATATATAGAGGAAGGAGTGAAGCCTTAACTCCATTATGAGATGTATGACTAATGCTTAAGGATGAAATGGGCTCTAACTAGGCCCATGAATTGGCCTTTCTACAAGTTATCTTAACAATAATATAATATAACAAAAATATAATATTATATAATAAAATAATAATAATAATCAACGGGTTGTGGTTTGGTTCTACTTTGGTCTGAATTAGATCGGATCTAGAAATTTTGAAACCACACGAGACTTATATGTTGTGGTTTCGGTTCCAGTCCGGATAATAAAATGATGGAACCGCACACGGTCCATTTTTGTTCACGATTCCAAAATTCAAACCAGAACTAAATAATTCGCGAATGGTTTGGTTTGGTTTTTTTGTGGTTCCGGTTCGGTTTACGCTTTTTGGTTAATAGTGACAGCTCTAGTCGCATTTGAATTCAGGCTTCGATACCGGTGATAAAAAAGAACAATTTCTCTCAACTTTTAATGCCAATCAAATGAGCCTTCTACTTTTATATATTGACTAAGTGACGCAGGACTAATCTACGGGCGGGCGCGACGACACAAAGCCCTAATCCTAGATTCCAATGCAAACATTTCAAAACCAAATACAATAAACCAACAATGACCCTAACAGTGCGAGAAATGATGTAAGTGCACACGATCCTACAACACAAACTTTAAATCTAATGAGAATGTGAGTGATTCAATAAAGTGATTAGTTCTGAAGTGCAATTAATTAAAAATTTGTTTTAAAATTCTCGCGCTTTTAATCTCAATGAAGTTCAAACATTCAAGTTTAGTTATTATGCAACAATTGCAAAATTAAAAGAGTGCACTGAAATTGAAATTTAAAGTGAATAAAGAAATATAGCTGCCGAATTAATTCAAGCCAATTTTACTAGCAATACAAAATTTTCCTATAATGTGCAGAAGTGAATACTAGATGCTAAACTCACCAAGTATTTGATGCCGGAGGTGGTTGGGAAGCTCCGATGATGTATGTGACTGTCCGGGAGTGACGATACTGCTTTGTGGGGGCTGTCAGAGAGGGTTGGTGGCTGTTTGGTGGTCTGTGAGGGCTGTTGGAGGAAGGGAGATGACCGATATGTGACGAGGACTCGCTGAAGCGGATATACAAAGGGGGTATTGCCGTGAAAATGGAGGATTGGACAGGTTTCAGGAAGATGTTTGGGAGTGGATTTGGCAATGGAAAGGGGCTGGACAACAGAGAAGAGGAGGGTCGGGCCTGCTGCGTGGGAATGTTGGAAGATGTATTTTGGAGTAGACTTGCAGAAAGTTTAAAATATGTAGCGGGAGGGAAGGGGGTACAAATCTGGATTGTAGAGGGTTGGAGAATTGCTAGGATGGAGTTTCAGGTGGTGTCATGGAGCAGGAAGAGAAGAGGAGGCTGAGATTTGAGGTGGGGAGGGGCGGAATACCTTGTAGGGGGTGGTAGGAGGCGACAAGAGGTTGTAGAGGCTGCTTGAGACGGCGACGGATGGTTGGGGTAGTGGAGAAACCGTGGGAATGGCGGAAGGTGGCAATCAACAGACTTTTTGGAGTGTTGATTTTGTGGTAGGCGGGCTGGAGGATCTCTGGAGGCATAGTCGGCGGCTGGAGAGACGGAGGGTAGTGGCGGAAGGGGGCGTCGCACCTCCTGGAGGAAGAATCCCACGACGTCACACTGTGGGAAGGCCTTCAACGTCGCACCGAAGAGGATGACCACGCGATTTTCTTCCAAAACCGTAAAACCTCAATCTTCCTTTCATGCTGCTGCTAGTAACATATAAGGGTGGGGGGAGATGAGTTAGGTTAAGTATATCCAATGAACACGAGCACCTGATGAATATTTTAACATTACTCGCAAAATACAAGTCCAAAAAATAAAATAAATTACATAAAAATGTGAAAAATCGCGACGAATGCGATGGCGGCCTCCGTTTGTCATCTAATGAGCCAAAAGTCGCCGATCTCCATCAATCTCCCCAGCTGAGAATCATTCATTTCTGTTGAATGGAGACTATATGCTTCCAACACAAGCCAGGTAAGACTCTCTATCGCTCCCGGTAGGACGTGTCTCGGCATAAAGTCATCATACCGCTGAAGTAGCTGTGGCTCCGATGTAGTAATCAAGGCGCCACAAGGGTGAAGGATAGGGGTACAATGGTAATGGGCAGAGCTATAGTGGAGGTCGGGGGCATATGAAAGGCTATAAGGATGGTGGGCACTGAAGTTAAAAGGGAAGGCTGTCAGTTCAAAACTAGGTGACTCCATATCTATAGTCAAATACACAACATTGACAACCGGGGGAGCAATCGTATTCCTTGTTATATTAGGCTCAAATAATTTGACTCAGACTCTCTCAGGATAGTGTGTGGTCCTATTCGCCTAACACTTAGATTCATCGTTGTTCCCAATGGGAAACTCTCAAATAATATACAAATCATCACCCAACCACCATCTTTGAATATTTGTTTTCTCATGTGATTACCGGCACAAGTTTTAACATGTTCATTATTTAATGTAACTTTACGTCGGAATATGACATGCAAGTCATGCAATAGATGCAAAGGCAAAATGACGAACTCAACAGACTTACTTAATGCAGATTCTGTGGCAGTTGAAGTTCTTAAAAATAGGTAGCTTATCTGGCGGTTCCTTGGGTTGGTGTAGAAATAATCGTTGAGTGTACGGAGAACATCTAGATGCCTAACATAGATATCAATAGTGAGATATGATATCGTGAAATGACAAAGGTCTCTCAAGAGGCGTGACTCATCAGGGGGCTCGCCGAGTGATCAATAAAAAAATTCATTATGGAAGGAATCTCTCGAAGGAGTGTCAAAGAGAACGACATAAGGATGTAAATCAGGGGGTTCACCTGGTGGTACATATGTAAATTCATTGTGAACGTGATGATCTAAAGGGACATGCGAGACAAGGACACAATGATATAATATCGGTGTCGGTTGAACGTCTCCTAAAAGAAAGAACTCCTCAAGTGGCTCTCCGAAGTCTCAATGGGGGGCTCATCAAAGAATTTATTCTCAGCAAGACGATCCTTAAGATGCGCGTCATCGCTAATAATAGTTTCCTCGTCCTTGAGATGGGAAGATACAACTATTACAATGTCGATACTATGCTCTCGAACCTCACACGAGATATGACTCGCCACGATAATATGGGAAGGTTCAGGTGAACATGCATGGAAGGGCGAATCTATGATCGAAGCAGGTGTAGGGAAAGAACACATCACTATAGGCTCACTAAGTCACTCAAGCTCGCTCTCAATAGGGGTCACAAGAAATGAGTTAGAATTAAATGATAGATCACTCATCAGACTATGTCCTGTAGTGGGGTGAGAAAAATCAGTCTCATGTATCACTTTTATCATGTCTGACGGGCAGGAGTAATGAAAGTGGTTGCCTCAGAATGGGAGGGACTCATACTAATGAGGTCACGCTACACATCCACTCGACTAGTTCTAGTGGATCTCAAGCACTGCTCATAATGAAGGGCGAGCTGGAATGTCTGCTCGAGGGACTCAGAGCAGTGATATGTCAACTCAACATGTATCTCAGATCAAAGTCCAGAACGAAATCGGAAGGCGGTCATAGATGGCTCCTCTCGGATGTTACTCCTCACTACCAACTCATCAAAATGATCCCTATACTCTGTGACAAACATGGATCCTTGTTGAAGGGAGAATAATTTCTCAAGTTGGCAATTTCGATAGGATGCAAACAAATACTTCTGACACAACCTACGCTTCATCTTCACCTAACTACTGATGCGGTAAAGATGATCTCACTGCGTCTCCTCTCAATGCTAAACCAATATGCCATCGCATGATCTAACAGTCTAAGTTTCACAAATTTTAAGCGTCACTCACCAAATAACGCAAAATGATTGAGGTAATATTTCATGTTCACGAGTCAATAACTAAAGGACTCAGGACTCGATGAGCCGTCAAAAGATGGGGCAACATTACGAAATTGACACTCGAGATCTCTCAAAATGACGATTCTCGTAATAATCATCCATAAGGTAATCAAGTCGTGTTGAAGGATCAACATGATCCACTCTCATGCAGGGATATGGACAACGATAATCCTCATAGTGATCATCCTTAGAATTATAGGATCGCGCTGAGGGGTCGACATGATCTCTAGAAGTGATCTGTTGCGATCGTGAATAATCATCGTAATAACATGATGATCTTTCTAAAGGGGCTCTACGGGAGAGGGTGTAAGGATCCCCAAGTATAGGAGAGGAATAATGACGAGAGCTAGCCATAAAGGAACCTATAGACTCAATGATTGCACATCAAAAGAGTGCTCGCAACCTCCCTCTCATACCATTTGACGCAAGACAAATCTATAGGTGGACGCGAAGACGCAAAACCCTAACCCTAGATGCCATGCACCCGATCAAATCAAATACAATCAACCAACAATGACCCAAACAATGCGAGAAAAGATGTAAGCGCACACAACCCTACAACATAAACTATAAATCTAATGAGAATGTGAGTGATTCTGTCAGGGGATGAGTTCCGATGTGCAATTAATTAAACAATTAGTCTTAAAATTCACGCTCTTTTAATCTCAATGAAGCACAAACATTCAAGTTTAGTAATTGATGTTGGGGTAGGCTAGTGGTGCTCGGAAACTATGACTCTAGGTGCGGGTGCAGGGGTGACACACTAATGCTATGCTACATGCAAGGTGGCCGTAGGTCGGCAACGATGATTACCATAAGCAATGAAATTAGTAACGGCACGCAAATAATTGGAATAAGAAACAAACAATTAATTTTTAGCAATTTGGCAACGGCTTTCTCTGCTCGGAGGGCCTAAGCAAGCGCATGGCGAATAATTCCACAAACAATTAATAGCATAAAAGGAAATAACTATTACACAACCATAATCTCAGCACAATATAGATAAACACCGAATGAAAATGTCAAGTCACAGAATACAATACCATAAATGCTCACAACGTAGAGGGATAAACCGAGGCACTGAAGGATTTGAGGGCCGGATGTAAAGACGGGCGATCGGAGGTGGAACCAGTGGCGAGGCGACGGTGACAGTGACGGTGACTGCCCTCGACGGAAAGTGGTGGTAACGGAGGGTAAAACGGCGGATCTGACCACGGATGAGTAGATCCGGACCGGGGGCGAGTAGATCCGCTATCTAGGAGCGGATCCGGGCAAAAATGGAAATTTGGTGCGGTGGAAATAGCGGATCGGGGAGTGGTAGCACTAGATCAAAATAGATCTAGGATTTTTGGGGCGGTGAGGAGTGGATCCACGAAGGGAAGGTGAGAGGAGTGGCCGGCTAGGGTTAGAAAACCCTTGGAGTGGCCGGTTTTGGGGAGGAAAGGGGGCGGGGGGAGGCTGGAGTGAGAGGGAGGAGGGGGAATAGACAGCGGGTTGCTTGAAGGGAAGGCCGTAGACCAGCGACTACAGGAGAACAGCAGCCCGATGGATTAATTTTTACCAAAGCTTATATGTGAACAGTGAATTTAATGATTAAACAATATTTGAATAGGAAAAGGTGGATTTCCTGGACTGGTTTTCAGCCGGCTGTAGGGGAGGAAAGGGACGGTGGAGGGGGGTATTCAAGGTGGGAAAAGGGGCCTATGGATGGGTAATACCTTGGGGAGGAGTTTGGCGGCCTAGGAGTCGTCACCTAGGGTTCCACGACGTCGGCACCAGGGAGGGATCGCTGTAATCCGGGAATGTTTCTTTTCCAAATCCAACAATGACTTAATTCAGCCCTCATATCTCCTATTTATAAGAAAAGACACATTAGGGTTTCCCCATCAACGATTATAATTGGCCGGTGAGTTCGCCCTTAAAATACATCAAAAATAAACTGAAAAATATAAAGTAATATAGTGTTTGACTCGCGGCGACGCTCCGGACGCAATCACGGAGCCCGATCGTCGATCCGGGCACGCCATATATGGAAAGTTGCCAAATCAGGCCCGAACTGGCCCAAAACGTGTCATCGTCTCTGCTCCGCATCAGTAATTGGACAACAATTGCAAAATTAAAAGTGAGTGCACTGAAATTGAAATGCGATGCGAATAAGTTTGCACGTCAATAAAAAGTACAATAGTCGTATTAATTCAAGCCAATTATTACTAGCAACACAGAATTTTCGTACAATGTGAAAAAATAAATATCAGAAGCAAAAATTCACCAAGTATTTGATTCTTGAGGTGGTGGGGAAGCTCCGATAATGCCGGTGGCTGTTCAGGAGTGACGATACTACTGCGTGGGGGGTGTCAGAGAGGGTTGGTGGCTGTTTGGTGAGCTGGATTCGGCTGGGAGGGCTGTTGGAAGAAGAGAAAAGACCGATATGGTGATGGGGAAGCGCTGGAGCAGATATATAGAGAGATATTGCTGTGGAAATGGAGGAGGGCTGGAGAGGCTTCATGAAGTGTTTGGGAGTGAATTTGGAAGTGAAAAGGAGCTGGAAAGCAGGATTTAACAATGGGGAGGTGTTGAATGATGTGATTTTGGAGTGGGGAGGGGATGAAATACTGAAATCGGAGAAGAGGAGAGTTGGGACTGCTGCGTGGGAGTGTTGGAGGATGTATTTTGGAGTGTAAACACGCTGGAAGGTTAGAATATGCAGCGGGATGGAATGGGGTATGAATCTGGGCTGTAGAGGGCTGTAGAATCGCTGGGATGGAGTTTTGTGTGGTGTCTTGAACAATAAGGGAAGAGGAGGCTCAAATTTGAGGTGAGGAGGGGTGGATTACCTGACATGGGGTGGCAGGAGGTGGTAGAGGCTGCTGGATATGGCGGCAGAAGGTTGGGGTGGTGGTAGAGGCTGCTGGATATGGCGGCAGAAGGTTGGGGAGGTGGAGAAACCGTGGGAATGGCAGATGGTGGCAGTCAATGACTGTGCGTTGGAGGCATGGTCGGCGGGCTGGAGGAGCTCTGGTGGCATCACACCTCCTGGAGGAAGAATCCCACAACGTTGCACCATGGGAAGGCCTTCGACGTTGCACCGGAGCGGATGACCGAGCGATTTTCTTCCAAAACCGTAAATTCTCGTTCTCCCTTTCATGCGGTTGCTAGTAGCATATAAAGCAGTTGGGGGGTGGGAGTTAGGTTAAGTATATCTAACGGTCACGATCGCCCGACGGATATTTTAACATAGCTCCCAAAATACGAGTAAAAAAAAGAAAATAAAATACATGAAAATGTGAAAAATCGCGATGAACAGGATGACGGCCTCTAATTGTCCATCAGTTGCTCCAAAAGTCGCCGATTTCCATAACTAAGGAGGGGTCATGAACGGTCATAATTATCCGATCACAACGATCTCCAAACATATGAAATAAAAATATAAAAAATACAAATAAAATATTAAAATTCTTAGATCGACGATCCACTCAAAATAAATGGTCTCGATCTTCTTTGGCGGTTCCTTGGTTGGCCTGTATAGACTCTTAGCTGTTTGTGACATGATTGCCATTAGAATGCTATGGGGAGTTATGCAGCCTAAGATGTTAATCTTGTGGGAAGTTCATGATAATTTAGTCAGATAGGGAAGACCCACTGTTCTTCTGATGGATATGATATCTATGCTCTCTTTGACTAGAAGGTTAGATCAATCTTGTGGAGGACTTGGACTATCGCTCTCATGTCGGAGTTAAAGCTGCAATTGGTGGGTGTCCAATTGAGCTTGGACTGTGTGCCCGTGGAATGTGTCCAAACCAACTCAACTCTCACAGTGCATGGAATGTTAAGGCACTGTAATTATGTGATGCTTGTTTGTTGTAAAAACTTAGTTTTTAGTTGCCTACGAACATATGGGTAAACTTTTATTGTAGAAGTCTTAAGATGACTGACATGTGATGTGATTACTTGTGCACTTATTATTTTTACTGTCTTAGGCCAGTGAAAGCAGTCTGCTATAGGTAGTTTAGAAGGCTCTCTCTTTTCTGTGTGAATTGGAAGAAAGTCAATCCTTACCTTTAACTTTGCTGGAATGTGGTCGTTGAATAGTCTTCCATGGCTCCTTAAGGGTGCTTGGGAGACTGGAGACATTGCAAGGTCAAAGTTGGCTAACCCTTGTTTAACATGTTTGTGATTGCATGTATAACGTTTAGTCTTTAGGATAAGTTTATTCCTGTTTTTTTTTTTTTGAAAAATTGTACTTGAATTGTAGCCGTGTAAATTGTCACTAATAAGAAAATATTGTAATGATTTGGACTTGTATAATAACTCAGACTTTACATTAGCTCTGTAATCTATATATGGGGCATTCATAATTTAATAAATTGTTGCTTCTGCTTTGCTATTTATTTATGAAATACCATGCTTTGAGAAAATTTATACTTTGGCTCTCTCTTAAAGTGCACTTTAGTTTATCTTATAGCCTGTGTTTTGACTGGGCTCATGTCATAATATGAGATTAAGATGATGTGTTACAGTATTTGTGTTCCTTGAAGTTTGAACAATAAAATGGAGGCTTATTGAATATCAAACCACATTCATTGTTTTTATGTGCCAAGCAATGATACTGTATAACTGGCTGTAATCAAGCGTAGATAAGAACTAGAAATAGCACACTTAATGATTGAAGATGTTTCTGCTACTCAAATTTGTTTATATGGTCTTCAGAAAATCATTATTGTAAATCAAAATACAGCATCTAGGACTGGCCTAATTTAATTATGGTTCTCTTGTAATGTTTATTGCATTATGCTTGGTTTTGCAATTTTAACAGTTGGCAGAACTTTTATACCTATTGAGTTTGCACAAATGACGGTGAAGCATTTCAGTTGTATAATTTGTACGTTTCTTTCTTTGAGCTCTATTTGTAATTGCTGCAGGTACAACAAGGACATTGAATCTCGAAGTATACTCCTTCAAAAAAAGCTCAATCGTTATGCTCCAATCCATTTGGATGCAAAGGTATTCATTTAAGATCATATTTCTTTGGAAACCACTCATAATATTTCTTAGCAGAACATCGACAATCACAACCAACAAACAACAACACTTGAGCCTTTATCCCACTATAGTGGGGTCGGCTATATGGATCCTTTGTCGCCATTGTGCCCTATCGACAATCACAACCACCAGCATAAATTTAAAATTTTCATCAATTAGCTATGCATTGTTGATTGGTTTTGTGACATTGAAATGAGAGATTTGATAAGTTAGAATTATAGGAAATATTTGTGTGTGAGGTTGCACGGGCTGAGGCAATCTGGCTATGTGTGGAAGAAAATGTATGGTAATTGAGATTCTGATACTGGAGCACAACATTGCAGAGCCTAGGAGTAGGCCGTGGTTATGTTTCTTGGAGATTAAACATAGAGAGGCAGACAATCATTCTTGTCCTTAGAAGATATCATCAAGCTAGCCACTAAGGTGGGAGGATAGTTGAAGAGGAATAGAAGACCCTCTTTTAAGAGCGGGAGGGAGACAACTTATCCTGTTATTGGGAGCACCTCAAGCGGTAAACCTCATGGTCATGTCTCCTGAAAGGAAAATGAGATATTTGATCCCTTCAAGTTCCCATATATGTCTAACAACATCAAATGTTTCAGCTCTCTTTTCATTGGACACAACTTCTGAATGTTCCAATCGGAAGGTTATGACCATACTGGAGTTCGAGGATGATGATGATCTAACCCATGATAGTCATCGGAATGTTCGCGATGAGCCTAAGAATGATACTATCATCGAATAAGCCGATGAAATGAACTTGTTGGTGATCGGAAGAATTGTGTTTGCAGGTTCTTTCAGATGATTAACAGAGGAAAATTGTTTGAGTAGAGGGATGATTCAGGTTAAATTATGTGCTTTAAATATTGTTGGTGTAATCATCACCCAATGTAGATTCTACAATGATGATGGAGAAGTTGGTTTGCCCACAACTCCAACGTCATCCATATCACATGCAGTGCAAGGATGACATAGTGAAGGTTTAAAAGTAGGTACTAATTTCCTTTTCCACCGGGAAGTACTATCAAGATGACGTGATTTATGATCTTGTGCACAACTGCACATGAGTGCATACTAGGCCATTGTTTGCTTTAGACTAGCGGTACAATTGAGGGGAAGTATGTGCGTTGATTATTGTTGGTGGCAACATCACTAATGTAGTTTCATAGCTTCTACTATGATGATTGCGGAGGATTTGGCTTTGCCACAATTCAGTCCTCATCCATATCTTCGGCAGTGCAAGGATGACAGTGAAGGTTTAGAAGTATGTACTAATTGCCGTTTCCATTAGGAGATCCTATCAGAATGAGCTGGTTTATGATTTGGTGCCCATAAGTGCATGCCAGGTTTAACCTTTTGCCAGCCAAAGGAATTCACAGGAAGACCGTACATGATGGATTCTGTAACTATCATTCCTTTTCAAAGGATGACAATTAGATACATTAGTGCCATTCATTTCCCAACAACTCTATAAGAGTCAAGATAAAATAGACTAAAAAAGAGGAGAATATATAGATGTCGGTTCCACGACAAGAGAAATGAATATTTATAGATCAATATATGGTAGTGGAGATGTGACGGGGATCAG
Organism: Platanthera zijinensis; assembly: GCA_039513925.1. Taxonomy (NCBI): domain Eukaryota; kingdom Viridiplantae; phylum Streptophyta; class Magnoliopsida; order Asparagales; family Orchidaceae; genus Platanthera; species Platanthera zijinensis. Next base: position 53,560,221 of record CM077080.1, on the reverse strand, counting down.
CTTTGTCTCCCTCAGCACTTGCATCTGAAACCATTCAGGGTCCTTTTTTTTACTATCGACAGTTATATGGTTGTTGTTTGACTAATTGGAGCCTGCAGATGCGATCAACTCTACTTTTTCATTTTTAAATATATGTTTAATATTTTTTCTAAGCGACGTATTGTGTGACCCACTTCAACGGTGTCGAAGCCACATACAACCTCGTCCACCTCCCGTGCTCTCGCCGCTCTCTTCCCCCCATCTCCACCATCAACCGAGCCTTTATCATCCACAACACTCACTACAATTTTAACCGATCCCACTACCGTGTCTTGCGATCTGGTCACCGCCCACAACAGTCTCCACCGCCCACCCTGCACCCCAACCATCTAACCGAGCCCCACACCCTCCTTATTCTCCACTACATTATGTGCTAGACACTACCTCTCGATAACCCACCACAAAATCCACCTCCACCCACAAGACTTCCTTACCGCCAAGGCGCCAATGGCCCGTCTTCCACTTTCCATGTCCCTAACCGAGCTCTCCATCATTCGTCTACCTCCAATAGCTACCAAATTCTTCAAATCTTCGGATCCTAGAAAATCAGTTGACTCTTCCATAAAACTGCACCTCCGAACATACTGACTTACTCGATAGTCGCCTTTGTTCTCGATAACACTCCCCCAATAGTCGCCTTTGTTCTCACCCAAATCCACCTATTACATCACTTACGTCTCAAACTGACTTACTCGATAAGTCCTCATATTTATTTTCCTTTGAATTGTATGGATTTACCTATATTGGTCAGAGACATTTAGTTTATGTGAGCTTGCCTCTTTCTTTCATTAACTGTGATATTTTATTTGCCTTGTATTTAATTTCTATAAGCTCTCATTAATATACAAATGTTACATATAAGATTGATCGCTTACATGAGTTTTAATTTTCTATTTTATAATTAATTGCATGTCAGAATTTTTTTGCATGATTGAGTCATATTTGCATTACATTAGAGTTTAGTTGGTCTGCTACAGTGCTATTCCCGCTCATAGTTTGTGTGTATGCCGGTAATCGTTTGAATTGGATTTGCGTTGAAATCTATAGCCTTGGCCCTCGTCAATATACATATGGGGTATGAAATGTGTTAATTAGGGCAAAATTGATTCGTTATTCAATAGTAGGGCCCCCTTTATATAGGGAAGAATACATAGTAACGACAACGAAAACGAAATACGTTCTAACACTCCCCCTCAAGTTGGGCATGTTTTATTTTTCATACCAAACTTGTCATTACAAGCACAAAAAGTATTTCCCCTAAGACTCCTTGTCAGGGTATCAACTCAAAGGGAACAAAAAGAATGCTGATAGTCTTTTTCTCGATTTTCTCCTTAATGAAGTATCTGTCCACCACGATATGTTTGGTGCAGTCATACTGAATGAGGTTGTTGGCGATGCTGATTGCAGCCTTATTGTCACAGTACAATCAGATATGACTTAACTCATTCAACCCGTGGTCACGAATCAAAGAGCGTATTCATAATCCTTCACATATGCCATGTGCTATAGCTCTAAACTCAGGTTCTGTGCTCTTGAGATGACAGATTTTTTTACTTCTCCAAGTGACTAAGGTCCCACCAACAAATGAACAATACCCTGATATAGTTTGTCTGTCTTCAACGGACCTAGCCCAATCAACATCAGTAAAAACTTCAATCTTCAAATTGTTATTGGGAGTGAACAAGATTCCCCTTCCTGGTGAAGTCTTCAAATTCCTCAAGGTTCGATGAACAACATCTACATGTCTCGCCTTTGGGGAATGCATATATTGACTAACGACTCCAACAACATAAATTATGTCGGGACGAGTATGAGATAAATAGATTAATCTTCCAACAAGGTGTTGATAGCCAGCAATGTCTTCAATAGGGTCACCATCATCTCTTCCTAGTTTATGATTCACCTCCACAGGTGTATCAACAGGTCTAGAACCACTCATACCAGATTGTTTGAGCAAATCAAGTGTATTTTCTCTGGGAGATGAAGATACCTTGTTTTGATCGTGCTATCTCAATTCCCAAAAATACTTCAGTTTCCCCAAACCTTTTACTTCAAACTTTCTCATCAAATTCACTTTCAAAGCTTTACTTCTTCAATATCATCTCCTGTTATGATGATATCATCAACATAGATAATGAGAAAAGTTAATAGATTTGTTTTCCGTTTAATAAACAAAGTATGGTCAGCATGATTTTGTTTGTATCCAAGTGAAATCTGAATTCCCATAAATTGACCAAACCATGCTCTCGATGATTGCTTCAAGCCGTAAAGTGTCTTTTTTAACCGACATCTGAATTCCCATAAAGGAAAACATTATTCACGTTTAATTGGTTAAGTTCTCAACCCTTGCATGCAACACATGATAACAAAACTCGTATATAGTTCATTTTTGCGACGGGGGCAAAAGTGTCTTGATAATAAATTCCCAAGGTTTGAGTATACCCCCTTGTCACTAAGGGTGATATCGAGCCGATTTCAATCGATTCCTACTCGGCTCGAAATTGAAAATTTCGACTTGAAGTCGTCTTAAAATCGACTCAAAATCAAAATCGATTTTGAGTTGACTTGAAATTGACTCGATTCCAAGATGGCTCGAATCAATTTTGAGTTGCCACAAATTTAAATATTTTTAGTAATAATTAATATATTATAAATTTTTTAGTAATGAATGAGTTGGTTGTTTTCCAAAAAAACATGAGAAAATATACTTTAATATTATATGTGAGGGAAACATTAAAATGGAAAGTTGAACGGGCGGGAAAGGCTGGCGGGAAAAAATATTAGAAAAGAAGGATTAAGCATTTAAGCTATTCAAATCTCGGATATCTAATAAAATATTTATAAATAGGTTTGATTGTTTGAAGCCTATGCCTACTGCTCTTTAAACGCCAAAAGCCTAGTTTTACTATTAATAAAAATTTAGTTTGGAGGCTTAAATTCTACGCCTCTACATCTGTAGCAATCTCAAGTATTAAAGTCATCCCACCTAGCCTCTGCCTCCTACTGCTTATGCGCCGAAAGGCTCAAACGACCAAACTATCCAAATATTCAATAAAATATTAATAAATAAGATCTAATATGCTACTAACTCGAGCCGGCTCGAATAAAAAATCGAGCGACTTGTGTGAGGTTTGAAATCGATTTCGAGCCATTTTGATTCGAATCATTTTATCTTGATTTCGATTTGATTAAAAATTCAAGTGATTTTCGAGCGACTGTCGAGTTTCGATTATTATGCTCAGCTCTACTTGCCACCAACCTTGCTTTGAATCGTTCAACCAAACCTTTGGAGTTTTGCTTCACAGTAAACACTCACTTACAACCGACGACCTTCATTTCATGTGGAAGATGAGTTAGGTCTCAGGTATAATTCTTTTCCAGAATGTTCATTTCCTCAATCATAGCGTCTTTCCACTGTTGATGCCCAAGAGCCCTTGCCATGTGGACGAAATAGAGACAGATGCATGGGAGGAGACAAAAGCTTCGTAGGAAGAAGTTAATGCATCATAGGAAACACAATGAGATAGTGAATGTTGGGTGCAAGATCTGATACTTTTTTGAAGGGCAATGAGATGCTCAGAGAATCTGTTAACGGAGCTCTGACATTGGTGCTGGTGGCTTATGATGAGCCTGTGTGTTAGCTCTACCCCGTCTGTTGTACACATGTAACTCCTGTTCTTTAGAAGGAGGCTCCCCTTGATTGGGAGTCTCAGCAGTAGGCAAAGAATGTGAAGGAGGAATCATCAAGTGTAAAATAGGTGAGCTCACTTCACCCGTATAAGTGGGCTCCCCATGATGTGAGGTCGCATAATAAGTTTTAGATTCACAAAATGAAATATTAGTCGTGATAAAAATCCTTTTATTCGGGGGATGATAACATTTATACTGCTTCTGAGGGGGTGAATAGCCACTGAACACACATTTAAGGGCCTGAGGGTCAAGCTTGGACCTTCCCGGTGAGTGTATGTGGGGGAAGCAAACGCAACCCCAAATTTTGGGCGGTAGAGAGGTTGGCGTCACCCCTAAGACAGTAAGGGGTTTGATGTCCCTGAACTGAAGAGGGCATGCAATTTATGAGATAGGCAGCCATGAGAACGACATCTCCCAAGTAGTATTTTGGGAGGTTCATAGTGAAGAATTAGCAACGAGCCACCTCTAAGAGGTGACAGTTATTTCGTTCAGCAACTCCGTTCTGAGATGGAGAGTGGACGCGCGAGGTTTGATGAAGAATGCCATGAGCAACAAGATAGTCCTCCAATGGAGTGTTGACATAATCTTGACCATTGTCACTATGTAGGATTTTAATAATGGCAAATAATTGAGTTGAAACCATGACATGGAATTATTGGAAGATAAAAAACACATTATTTTTATTTTTCACTAGATAAACCCAAGTTGTGCGGGAAAAACAATCAATAAATGTAATAAACCAAAAATATCTAAAAATAGAGGCAACAGAGCCAAGCCCCCACACATCAGAATGAAAAATATGAAAAGGAGTTGTAGTAGGTAATGACACATGATGAACATGAGCATGATGGTGTTTGACAACAACACAGATGTCACAAATAAAATGTTTAAAACACGAAGGAGAAAAACAAGAAATAAATGTTGTATGGTCGCAACGAAAGGGCGACCAAGTCGATGATGCTAGGTGAGCAATGTGGAGGTCTGCGAAGAGTGGAGAGCTTGCGGAGGAGTAGACCCGAAAGAGGAGTAAAATACGTATAGGCCATCCTTCATGCTGCCAGAGCCAATCACGTGCCCCGTCTTCAGATCCTTAAAGGCACAATGAGAAGGAAAAAATGTAATTTAGCATTGAAGAAAATTAGTCAAATGACTAATGATGCACGCTTTGTCGTGTGAATATATAAGTGCTACGCAAGTGTACGTGTCGTGTCAAGTAACAAAATGGAAAGTAGAGTGTCGAACCCACAGAGACAATATTTTTCCTCAGCTTATGAGTACTAGTAATGATCTTTTCTTATAAGTCAAGCAAAATCACAAAGGTTTTGAGAGTAAGTAAACTAAATAACGAAACTAAAGTAAGATGAGAATATAATGATGAGAAGAACGAGTCTCATATGTTGATCCCTAATCTTAGTTTGCCTTTTTGTGATGAGAAATACAATTGAATTCAACTCAGTTTTTATCTTGTGGAAATCCTAAACTCGCGGTGAGCATCTCTCGATTTCATCATCGCACTATGCATATTTAGTGAGTAGCCTTAGATCAAGACTACACAAGTAAACATACGTATAAAATTATGGATCTTAACTCCACAACTAGAATGATAGCGATACGCTAAATCATATGTAGCCAAATTAAATTCTCGAGACTTACGAACGCAGCTCTCGCATATAGAACGCAATATGAAGCACTAGATGGTAATCTCTTAACGTCATCACTGAAGAAGAGAATGAAATTTAAGATACAAACCAAATTTAACTCAATTGTTCATGTAAATATCAAAGCAAACGTCGAATAGTTCACAACATATAAGACTCGCAAGCGAATTAGTTCATCATAGTCAAAAGTACGAGAAATCGGAGCGAGAATTCAACAAACATGATGAATAAGAGTTAGAACAAGCCAACCAATTGATCTCTACGAATGCCCCTACAAAGGATGTTGTCGCCTCCCCTTGCACGGGTCTGGATTTGCTGCGCGGCTTCTTCTTCCTCCCGATCCCCAGCCCTAGACGAATTCCGCCCCCCTCTCTTGGCCCTTCTCTTCCTCTTTTTCGAATTTCTATCTATCATAAAATCTACTTCTCTCCCTTTTATTACTTGCCATAACTGCTGTCTAAATTCTCCCCCAAAAATCCCCAAGAGACGCACCCTTCCATGTTTTCGTCCAGCACCAAAATTCAAATTTCGGATTTTAATTTCGCCCCAGGTTGTTGCAACCTTGTTTTTCTGCACGTTGCAACTTCTGCGCCTGCGCCTGCCTTGCCAACCCGAAACCTGATAGTTGCAACTAATTATTTGTGGACGTTGCAACCTCTTTTTCAAGCTATGAAGTTTGGGAAGATATCCTTTTCCAGGCAAATTTCTTTGGCGCATCTGATACAAATACATCGAAACAAAACCAAATTAGCCACAATTCAAATAAATAAGAGTTTACTTTCATTTCCATATCATTTAAACTTATTTTAATTGTTTTAACTGAATAAGTTGTTGGAAATAACCGCATAAATAACTTCTTTTTAGAAGTTATCACACCCCCACACTTTATCCCTTGCTAGTCCCTAGCAAGACAATTCCTAATAGTGAATTAGGTGAAAGAATAATTACCAAGATGAGAGTTCGATGATCTTTTTATCTTAACAGAAATTAAACAAAGCATACTTAAGAAATCCGATTTCCCCAACTGATAAGCTTATCAATCATTGAGAGCTCAAATATCACAAATCCGTTAGTTGATGAAAGATAAAGCGAAATTAAGAATTTCGGTGTTGTGTGTGCTTTCTTCAAATTATTCACTCCTACGCAAAAATTTTCTTATTGAGCCTCCGCACTAATTTGGAAGGATAAGAATAAGCTAAGTTTTTGATTTGACTTCGACAAGCGTTAGTAGCATACGTGAAAGTAAGGTTGGCCTTGGCTTGATTAGATTAGCTATTCATGGACATGCATTAATAATGGAGAGGTAATTCCCTAGTTAATAATCTTAATACTCCCTCATCTTATGGAGTTCAACTCTTAAGCAATAAGTATTTATAAATATAAAGCTCATAGTTGGGATCATTCCAAGTACGTAAGTGCATACCTGGGCCACATATCACTATGACCAAATTGTTCCTTCCTTTTCTTTTATTTCTCTTTTAGTTCTCTTTTTTTTTCTTTTCTGGTCACAGTTGGGATCATTCCAAGTAGGCACGTACATACTCAGGCCGCATATCACTATGACTTATAATCTTATCATCAAAATGTTGAGTCGAACACCCATAATTGAATAGTGCATTAAGATACAACTAGTTGGAATGTAGGGAACTTAGATTCACTAGTGTCTAGCAAAATGATAAGGAACAAGCTCAAAGGGTTTCATGAGTGATCAGAATGAAGTAGCCACTTAAACACTTATCTAAGCTTACATCATCAACTCAGTTCTTCTCACCCCTCCCAATTTGTTTGGAAGTCAATTTAAAATATTGCGGGGAGTAAAAATGAATTAAAGAAAGTTGTGCATGATACGGACGCTTAAGAGCGCTTTACCAAAAAAAATCATACTAACTTCAATTTAAAAATCCGAGCTCTTACGATTGTTTAGCCATACCAATTAGTTATCATTGGATCTCTAGAATAACTTACTCATTAAGTAATGCAAGAATTTTGAATCACCAAAATCACGATCAATTCATACTTAAAACGTTACTAGATTCTAGCAAGGTTGGTTCATATAAGAGAATTTCAGAAAATATAGTTGAAACGGAAGTACTCCCCTAGAGTTTCTCAAGTTGACCATCCAGGGAAGTTGCTGTCTTTCTATCCTCAATGCCCATGCTTGTATAAGTCCTCCTGATCCCGACTCCAAAACGATGCCCTGTTGCTGGCGAGCATGCACATATATGGACAAAAGAAAAGAATAATGGAGGGCACTTTAACAATATTAAAGACATGATTGAATCTATCACATAAACTATTCTGCATCTGTAAACCACAGACATCAATGAAATCCACAAAGATATCGTATACTCAAGCATATAGAAGTAGCCATATGTAGATCACAGATGCCAATGAAGTCCACAAAAATATCGTATACTCAAGCATATAAAATTAACAGTGCAGTCCAAAATTTAACCCAGCATAAAATATGCAAAATATAGTTTTTGAAGACAAACTGAACTGTCATATACTTAAGCATATGCAAAAGATTGTTTGTGCAATCGGAACAGTGGTAAGCTATAAGCATGTGAATGTTAGCCTTCATCATCATCTTCTGCTTCGTCGTCCTTTTCTTCAGTCAATTCAGTCGGGTCGAGGCTATTACCATCCATGTCCACCAGGTTCCCCTGATCGTCAAACTGCCATTGATATTCGAATTGGGCTTCCTCGATTAGTTGTTTTTCCTTCCGTGATAAATTATCTAAACTATTCTGCAGATAATCCAGTCTAGATCTGAAGTAGCTGTGCTGGCATCGATGGTAGACTTTCATATATTCAATATTACATAGAATTTCTTCTAGTGTTGCTCCCTCTCCCCCTGGGATCAAAACATCATCTGGTTTGCCGCCCGAAGAAGAAGGGATCCCCATGCTCCTCTTTCTAGGCTTGCTGCTCCCACCATCAAACTCATTCCCTACCTTAATGTTTATCTTCACGACTCGCTCGGTTATCTCCCGGCCTACATGTGTCACCAAGTCCTCCATGCTCTGTACCACCCCCACACTTCGACATAACTCAGTGATTAGAACAGGGAACCACAATTGCCTGACCTTGTTCTCCTTGATCTTCATTTTCAGATGAGTACTAATCACTTCCCCCACGTTAACCCGGTTTCCCTTCAAGATATGATAAGTTAGAGTTGCTCGGTCTAATGTCACATTGTTCAAGTGCCGGGTCGGCATTATGTTGGCATTAATAAATAACAACCAAACCTTAGCTTCCCTCGACAGAGATGTAGACTTAAGCGATCCTGTCGATGCATTGGACCATGCAGGGTCGGGGGAGTTGCATACCAATGTAGCTACTTCAGAGTTGTCGATCACATGGTTCAGACTATAGAAATCTTCTTCACATCCCAAATCATACATCATGTTAATGGCTTTCGCAGAAAAATCGATTACCTTTCCTCTTACCATCACTGATTCATTTTCGGAGAACCTTGCATTCGAATAGAACTCGTACACCCATGGGAGGATGGCTTCAGCTCGCGGGTGGCAGAGGGTTTCCCATTGCAGAGCATGGATTTGTAGTGTATAGCTTAAACTCCATGCTCTCTTTTCCATCTTAAAACCCCGCTCAAAAATCATGGGGATAGACTTTAACATCTCAAATCGCTCCTTAGCAGCCTCATTTATAAACTTTAAGGTCTTCCTCGCTGTGGTCTTCCCTTTTTTCTTAGATGACATTTTCTACATTAGGGGAAAATGGGAGGCTAGGTTTAGAAAAGGGGAAATTTTCACCGTCCATTATTCAAACTTGAGGTAAAATGTTGAGGGAGGTACGCAAGAACTTACCGCATCTGGAGACATAGGGCCGCAGGGTGTTGGGCAGAGGCACTGCTTGTAGCTTCTTCTTCCTCCCGATCCCCAACCCTTCCGCCGCCGAGCAAATGCCCGTCCGTCGCGATTCGCCTGGTAGGCGAGGGTTGACGCAGTCGTCTTCCTGATCGCAAACTTAGGGTTTAGAGCCGTGGAGGAAAATGCCGACATAATACCCCACGCCTTTTGAATAAGAAGGCAGACCGACTCACTTAAACCGACGCCACGTGTCAACCTAGGCCCCACTGGTATGTGAAAAGGCGGAACGGTTCAGCTAAACCGGCGCCACGTATAACGCTTATATGAATCCCGAAAAGGAGAGGTTGCTACTAATTTTTTTTCGCACGTTGCAACTTCCAGAACTGTACTGTTGAACTTTCTCCCCTCGCGATTTCTTTCCACGACATGACTCATAACTTGAAGAACTAACTAAAACAAAATTAGCTTAAGATTAAAATATAGATAAAATGGTGGGTTGCCTCCCGCTTAGCGCCTAATTTTCAGTCCCGGCAGGACTTCCCTTTCCACTTAGTTTTCAAAAATAAATGAGGATTTCTGTAAATCCTCATTGTTGCTCATATAAATTTTTAGTCTTTGACCATTAACTTTGAACTCCGATCCACTTACTTCATTATAAATTGTTACTGCTCCATAAGGGTGAACTTCCTTGATCAAAAATGGTCCTGACCATCTAGATTTCAGTTTACCCGGGAACAATCTCAATCTTGAGTTGTATAATAAAACCAATTGCCCCGGTTTAAAATCCTTCTTCCTTAATTTTGAGTCATGCCATCTTTTAGTTCTCTCTTTATAAATTTCAGAATTGTCATAGGCATTCATCCGAATTTCCTCTAGTTCATTTAGTTGGAAAAATCTCTGCCTTCCGGCATTTTGAAAATCGAAGTTTAGTTTTTTAACCGCCCAATATGCCTTGTGCTCTAGCTCTACGGGTAACCGACAAGCTTTCCCATAAATTAATTTATACGGAGTCAATCCTAGAGGTGTTTTGTATGCAGTTCTATATGCCCAAAGAGCATCATTGAGTTTATGAGCCCAATCTTTTCTATTAATGTTTACTGTTTTCTCCAAGATTGTTTTAATTTCTCTATTAGACACCTCAGCTAATCCATTGGTTTGTGGATGATAGGCCAGAGCAATCTTATGATTCACATCATATTTCTTCAACAATGATTTAAATTGCCAATTGCAGAAATGTGACCCTCCATCACTGATGATGGCCCTAGGAATGCCAAATCTATTAAAAATATTCTTTAAAAATTTAAGTACAGTTTGGGCATCATTATTTTTGGTCACAACGGCTTCTATCCATTTTGATACGTAGTCCACCGCTACTAGAATGTATAAGTTTCCGTTTGAATTTACGAACGGACCCATAAAGTCTATTCCCCACATATCAAATATCTCTATCTCTAATATATTATGTAGGGGCATACTATCTCGTTGGCCTATATTTCCAATTCTTTGACATGCATCACAACATTTTGCAAAGTTATGCGCATCTTTGAATAATGTTAGCCAATAAAATCCCGCCTCTAATACTTTTAATGCCGTTTTATGTCCCATAAAATGTCCTCCATATGGAGAAGCATGACACATTTCTAGAATTTTAGGTACTTCCACCTCAGGGATACAACGTCTTATGATTTGGTCAGCACAATGTTTAAATAAATAAGGCGTATCCCAAAAGTATGTCCTAACTTGTTGTAAAAACCTCTTCCTTTGTTGATAATTCATCTCCGGTGGTAATACTCTACTCACAATATAATTTACTAAGTCTGCATACCATGGTGAACTATTTTCTGATATTGCTAAGATACTTTCATCAGGAAAATTTTCCTTAATTACTATTTCTTTATCTTTCTCCTCAATTTGCTCTAACCTAGACAGATGGTCTGCTACTGGATTTTCTGCCCCTTTCCTATCTTTAATTTCAAGATCAAATTCTTGTAATAGCAAAATCCATCTTATAAGCCTAGGCTTGGTTTCTTTCTTATCTACCAAATACCTTATTGCAGCGTGATCCGTGTAAACTATAACTTTCGAGTTAATCAAATACGAGCGGAATTTATCAAACGCGAATACTACTGATAATAATTCTTTCTCCGTGGTTGTATAGTTTATTTGGGCTTCGTTTAAAGTCTTACTTGCATAGTAAATGGTATGAAATATTTTATTATGGGCTTGCCCTAAAACCGCCCCTAGAGCATAATTACTAGCGTCACACATCAGAATGAATGGTAAATTCCAATCAGGTGCTATTATAATAGGTGATGAAATCAGACTTTTCTTTAATGTGTTGAAAGACTCGAGACATGATTGATCAAAATGAAAAGGCGTGTCTTTTTCAAGTAGATGGCTAAGAGGCTTAGATATTGCAGAAAAATTGTTTATAAACCTCCTATAGAAACCTGCATGTCCTAGAAAGCTTCTTATACCTTTAATATTTGTAGGGGGTGGGAGTTTCTCAATTACTTCAATTTTTGAACGATCTACTTCTAGACCCCTATTGGAGATTTTATGACCTAGGACTATGCCTTCTCTTGCCATGAAGTGACACTTTTCCCAATTTAAGACTAAATTGGTTTGCATACACCTTTCCAAAACCTTTTTTAAAGACTCCAAACACTCATCAAAAGACTTGCCAAATACTGAAAAATCATCCATAAAAATTTCAATTCCCTCATCCATCAAGTCAGAAAAAATAGAAATCATACAACGCTGAAACGTAGCAGGAGCATTACATAACCCAAAGGGCATTTTGCGGAACGCAAATGTACCATAAGGGCAAGTAAATGTGGTCTTTTCTTGGTCTTCAGGGGCAACCATTATTTGATTATAACCTGAATACCCGTCTAAGAAATAGAAATATTCATTCCCTGCCAACTTATCCAGCACTTGATCTAAGAATGGAAGAGGGAAGTGATCCTTCCTAGTCGATTGATTTAACTTTCTATAATCCATGCATATACGCCATCCGATCACTGTCCTAGTAGGAATCAATTCATTATTCTCATTTTTCACTACGGTCATCCCACCCTTCTTTGGCACGCATTGGACCGGACTGACCCATTTACTATCAGAAATGGGATAAATAATTCCAGCGTCTAACCATTTAATAATTTCTTTTTTTACTACCTCCTTCATCAGAGGGCTAAGTCTTCTTTGATGTTCAATGGAGGTCTTTGAATCATCCTCCAATAATATCTTATGCATACATATAGTGGGACTAATGCCTTGTATGTCGGCAATAGTCCACCCCATAGCCCCTTTGTATTTCTTAAGGACTTCTAACAATTCATCTTCCTTACTCTGTTCTAAGGATGCATCAATTATTACCGGCAAAGTTTTATCTTCTCCTAAGAAAGCATACTTTAGATTGCTGGGTAAAGGTTTTAATTCCAATTGAGGTGGTTCCATAATAGATGGTTTCAGAATTTTAGTTTCACTTGATCTCTCAAGTGCTTCAACATTCCTATATGTTCTCCACCTTTCACTAACATTAAAAACCTTAGCTAATTTACTATATTCTTCTTCCTCGTTCCACTCTTCATTATTAAGGATTGCTAGCAATGTTTTCTCCCAATGATCATTCTGTTTAAAAGCTTTATTTGGAATATCTATGTTATCAATAGAATGGCATTCCTCTTTATCGTTGGGGTATTTAATTGCCTTAAGGATATTGAATGTTACCTCTTCCTCATTAACTCTCATGGTAAGCTCTCCTTTTTGAACGTCAATAAGAGTCCTTCCTGTAGCCAGAAAAGGTCTACCAAGAATGATAGGCACATCCCTATCCTCTTCCATATCCAGAACCACGAAGTCTGCAGGAAAAATAAATTTTTCGACCTTTACTAAAACATCTTCAACTATGCCTTTAGGGAATGCTAACGTCCTATCTGCTAACTGAAGGGTTAAAGAAGTAGGAGCTATCTCTCCAAGGCCTAATATATTATAAATAGAGTGCGGCATGAGATTGATACTAGCCCCTAAGTCACATAAAGCCCTACCCGTAAATTTAACACCTATGGAACAGGGTATGGTAAAGCTTCCTGGGTCTTTTAATTTAGGGGGTAGCTTCTTTTGTAGAATAGCACCACATTCCTCAGTTAATGCCACTACTTCCTTTTCAGCAAATTTTCTCTTTTTAGAAAGAATATCCTTCACGAATTTTGCATAACTCGGCATCTGCTCTATAGCTTCAGCAAAAGGGATATTTATCGTCAACTTCTTAAAAATTTTCATGAATTTTTGGAATTGTGCATCAAGCCTTGTCTTAGTGAGCCTAGATGGAAAAGGCGGAGGTGGATAGAATTTTCTTTCCTCTTCTAAATCTACAATTTCTACTCCTTCTTTAGCCCTAGGGTCCTCTACCTTTTTCATCTTATCTTCATGTTTTCTCTTTTCATCATTCTTTAACTTTTCTAGTAACAAGTCCCCACCCGGAATCTTATTCCCACTTCTTAGGGTAACAGAGTTGCATTGACTAGATGGGTCATCTCTTTTTGGATTAGGAGTGGTATCGGCGGGTAATGTTCCAACCGGCCTTAGGTTTAATGCATTAGCAATCTGTCCAATGGAATTCTCTAGTGATCTAAGAGATGATTCTATACCTATTACCCTTGCATCATTCTTTTGGAACATTTCTAAGATTACTTCATCTGTTAATTTTCTTGAATTCCCTTGATTGTTATGTGGAATATGATTAAATCCAGGTGGGTGATTAACATTTTGATTATTTCTCCACGAGAAGTTAGGGTGGTTCCGCCACTCAGGATTGTAATGATTTGGAAGAATATGTTGTCTTTGGCCACCTATATAGTTGGCTTCTTCAGAAACTTGATTCAATTGTTCTATGGTGAAGGAGGTGTTAGGATTAGACAATTGAATGCTACTAATTGATGGCATTACTGTATTTTGACTCAAGGAATCTAAACATTTGTTTATCATATTGAACTGTGAAGCCATCTGTGCGGCTAACGAAGTGATTTGATCAACATGATGGACTCCAGTTGGATTGTTATTCCCTTGTCTCTCAAAAGATTGGTAGTTGTTAGAAGTAAGATCTTCAAGGATAGCATAAGCATCCTCGGGATACTTTTTCATCAATGACCCCCCCGCAGCACCATCTACTAAGATCATGGTAGCCGTTTGTAACCCATTATAGAATGTGGATACCTGTTGGTGTTGTTGTAAACCATGATGTGGACATCTTCTCAACAACTCCTTAAAACGCTCCCAAGCGTCGTAAAGAGTTTCTCCGTGATTTTGCATAAAAGTGGTGATGTCTCTAATCAACTTAGCGGTTTTAGAGGGAGGGAAATATTTGTTTAAAAATTTATCTACTAACTGCTCCCAAGTGGTTATAGAACCATGTGGTAACGAGTTAAGCCAATCTTTAGCTTTTCCTTCTAGGGAGAATGGAAATAACATTAGCTGAATCGCTTCACTTGAGGCCCCATTTACTTTATACATATCACAAATTTCTAAGAATGACCTTAGATGAGAATTAGCATCTTCGTTGTTGAGACCCCCAAACTTGTTATGTTGAATTAGTTGCATAATAGTGGAGTCAATTTTAAAATTATTAGCGGCTATGGTAGGTCGGGCTATGCTAAAATGCAATCCTCCTCGCAAGGGTGTGTTATAGTCTCGACAAGTCATTCTAGGAACATTTGGTTGAACATTCTGATCAACTTGCTCATTAGGTTCTACTTGCTCCTCATTGTTAACCACATTATTTTGTCCGTTAACATCCATCTCAAGATTAATAGTATTGTTATTTCTCAGATTCCTTCTATTCAGCCTACAAGTTCTCTCGATTTCAGAATTCAATGGTAATATTTCAGTGTTTCGATATCTGGACATACGCCGATATCCAGTAGTTAACGAGTAAAAATGACAACAATACTTGAACTCAGATTACTCAGAATTACTAATATCACAAGATAATACTTAGAAAAAAAACTTGTCCCCGGCAACGGCGCCAGAAAACTTGATGCACGCTTTGTCATGTGAATATATAAGTGCTACGCAAGTGTACGTGTCGTGTCAAGTAACAAAATGGAAAGTAAAGTGTCGAACCCACAGAGACAATATTTTTCCTCAACTTATGAGTACTAATAATGATCTTTTCTTATAAGTCAAGCAAAATCACAAGGTTTTGAGAGTAAGTAAACTAAATAACGAAACTAAAGTAAGATGAGAATATAATGATGAGAAGAACGAGTCTCATATGTTGATCCCTAATCTTAGTTTGCCTTTTTGTGATGAGAAATACAATTGAATTCAACTCAGTTTTTATCTTGTGGAAATCCTAAACTCGCGGTGAGCATCTCTCGATTTCATCATCGCACTATGCATATTTAGTGAGTAGCCTTAGATCAAGACTACACAAGTAAACATACGTATAAAATTATGGATCTTAACTCCACAACTAGAATGATAGCGATACGCTAAATCATATGTAGCCAAATTAAATTCTCGAGACTTACGAACGCAGCTCTCGCATATAGAACGCAGTATGAAGCACTAGATGGTAATCTCTTAACGTCATCACTGAAGAAGAGAATGAAATTTAAGATACAAACCAAATTTAACTCAATTGTTCATGTAAATATCAAAGCAAACGTCGAATAGTTCACAACATATAAGACTCGCAAGCGAATTAGTTCATCATAGTCAAAAGTACGAGAAATCAGAGCGAGAATTCAACAAACATGATGAATAAGAGTTAGAACAAGCCAACCAATTGATCTCTACGAATGCCCCTACAAAGGATGTTGTCGCCTCCCCTTGCACGGGTCTGGATTTGCTGCGCGGCTTCTTCTTCCTCCCGATCCCCAGCCCTAGACGAATTCCGCCCCCCTCTCTTGGCCCTTCTCTTCCTCTTTTTCGAATTTCTATCTATCATAAAATCTACTTCTCTCCCTTTTATTACTTGCCATAACTGCTGTCTAAATTCTCCCCCAAAAATCCCCAAGAGACGCACCCTTCCATGTTTTCGTCCAGCACCAAAATTCAAATTTCGGATTTTAATTTCGCCCCAGGTTGTTGCAACCTTGTTTTTCTGCACGTTGCAACTTCTGCGCCTGCGCCTGCCTTGCCAACCCGAAACCTGATAGTTGCAACTAATTATTTGTGGACGTTGCAACCTCTTTTTCAAGCTATGAAGTTTGGGAAGATATCCTTTTCCAGGCAAATTTCTTTGGCGCATCTGATACAAATACATCGAAACAAAACCAAATTAGGCACAATTCAAATAAATAAGAGTTTACTTTCATTTCCATATCATTTAAACTTATTTTAATTGTTTTAACTGAATAAGTTGTTGGAAATAACCGCATAAATAACTTCTTTTTAGAAGTTATCACACCCCCACACTTTAACCCTTGCTAGTCCCTAGCAAGACAATTCCTAATAGTGAATTAGGTGAAAGAATAATTACCAAGATGAGAGTTCGATGATCTTTTTATCTTAACAGAAATTAAACAAAGCATACTTAAGAAATCCGATTTCCCCAACTGATAAGCTTATCAATCATTGAGAGCTCAAACATCACAAATCCGTTAGTTGATGAAAGATAAAGCGAAATTAAGAATTTCGGTGTTGTGTGTGCTTTCTTCAAATTATTCACTCCCACGCAAAAATTTTCTTATTGAGCCTCCGCACTAATTTGGAAGGATAAGAATAAGCTAAGTTTTTGATTTGACTTCGACAAGCGTTAGTAGCACACGTGAAAGTAAGGTTGGCCTTGGCTTGATTAGATTAGCTATTCATGGACATGCATTAATAATGGAGAGGTAATTCCCTAGTTAATAATCTTAATACTCCCTCATCTTATGGAGTTCAACTCTTAAGCAATAAGTATTTATAAATATAAAGCTCATAGTTGGGATCATTCCAAGTACGTAAGTGCATACCTGAGCCACATATCACTATGACCAAATTGTTCCTTCCTTTACTTTTATTTCTCTTTTAGTTCTCTTTTTTTTTCTTTTCTGGTCACAGTTGGGATCATTCCAAGTAGGCACGTACATACTCAGGCCGCATATCACTATGACTTATAATCTTATCATCAAAATGTTGAGTCGAACACCCATAATTGAATAGTGCATTAAGATACAACTAGTTGGAATGTAGGGAACTTAGATTCACTAGTGTCTAGCAAAATGATAAGAAACAAACTCAAAGGGTTTCATGAGTGATCAGAATGAAGTAGCCACTTCCGCACTAATTTGGAAGGATAAGAATAAGCTAAGTTTTTGATTTGACTTCGACAAGCGTTAGTAGCACACGTGAAAGTAAGGTTGGCCTTGGCTTGATTAGATTAGCTATTCATGGACATGCATTAATAATGGAGAGGTAATTCCCTAGTTAATAATCTTAATACTCCCTCATCTTATGGAGTTCAACTCTTAAGCAATAAGTATTTATAAATATAAAGCTCATAGTTGGGATCATTCCAAGTACGTAAGTGCATACCTGAGCCACATATCACTATGACCAAATTGTTCCTTCCTTTTCTTTTATTTCTCTTTTAGTTCTCTTTTTTTTTTCTTTTCTGGTCACAGTTGGGATCATTCCAAGTAGGCACGTACATACTCAGGCCGCATATCACTATGACTTATAATCTTATCATCAAAATGTTGAGTCGAACACCCATAATTGAATAGTGCATTAAGATACAACTAGTTGGAATGTAGGGAACTTAGATTCACTAGTGTCTAGCAAAATGATAAGAAACAAACTCAAAGGGTTTCATGAGTGATCAGAATGAAGTAGCCACTTAAACACTTATCTAAGCTTACATCATCAACTCAGTTCTTCTCACCCCTCCCAATTTTTTTGGAAGTCAATTTAAAATATTTCGGGGATTAAAAATGAATTAAAGAAAGTTGTGCATGATACGGACGCTTAAGAGCGCTTTACCAAAAAAAATCATACTAACTTCAATTTAAAAATCCGAGCTCTTACGATTGTTTAGCCATACCAATTAGTTATCATTGGATCTCTAGAATAACTTACTCATTAAGTAATGCAAGAATTTTGAATCACCAAAATCACGATCAATTCATACTTAAAACGTTACTAGATTCTAGCAAGGTTGGTTCATATAAGAGAATTTCAGAAAATATAGTTGAAACGGAAGTACTCCCCTAGAGTTTCTCAAGTTGACCATCCAGGGAAGTTGCTGTCAATAATCTGATCAAAATATCTGTGCAGTCCATGTTGGAACTCAAATACCAGATTTCAATCATCCCGGTTCTTCAGCAAGAGTGCATCTGCATTGCACACCATAACAAGAGAGTCAAAATGATCGTACTCCTGATAGAGCTGTATAAACTTAAGGTAATAGGCAGAAGGAGGACGATCCCCCTGACGGAGATTCCCAATCTTGCGGCGAAGCTGGAAGATTTGGGCCGCTTTACCCTTGCGTGAATAAATAGACTCAACATGCTTCCATATCTCTGCAACAATATCCTGGAAAAGATAATTCCGCGCAATCTATTCCTGCATGAAGGTCATGAGTCATGACATGACAAGGGAGTTTTCTGACTCCCATTTAGGCCAAGCAACAGAAGTCATAGCAGGAGCAGTGGTGGTACCATTGATGTAGCCAAAGTGATGTCGACTTTTTAAGGCAAGGGTAATAGAGTGAGACCAAGCTAAATAGTTGGTGTTATCAAGGCAAATTGTGATAAGCTGAGAATAGATGTGATCTTATCCAATCCGAGTAGATCCAGCGGGGGTCTTGGTGGTGTACCAGAATTACTAGTGTCCGAAATGGAAACAAAGTGCAACCAAACCACCTAGAAGATTGAATGGATTAAAGAAGAAAACCCCATCAAAGAGAAGAAGGGAGAACGAGCATCAATGGAGGGTTAGGAGTCATGGTCCATGACACCAGAATAAACCCAAGATCAAAGATTGGAAGACATCCAACTGTTGGAATCATACAAAACTTGTGAGGGAGGATAATGGAGGCAAAACGAATCTTTTCCCGAAGTTTTAGTTCAATCAGATCGCCGGAGGCTCGCGGGAAGAAGAATCAGTGCCGATCAACCGATCCGTGTCGAGCGCAGATCGGCGCTACCTGGGAGCGGTAATGCCGAGGCTGGATGTGGAAGAGGAAGAGAAAGAGAGAGAGAGACTGGGAAGGCGGAAGAGAGATCGGAAATAGGCTGGAAGCGCGAGCAGGAGAGGAGCTTTAGCCGCACGCGAGAAGCTCTGATATCATGTTAGTTAGGGCAAAATTGATTCATTGTTCAATAGTATGGTCCCCTTTATATTGGAAAGAATACATAGTAACGGAAACAGAAACAAAATATGTTCTAACAAAATGTTTATAATAGTGAGTCATTGGCTTGACCCTTGTGCAGAATCATAAAAAGTGATGAAGTTAAGGGGATTACTAGCTGGATTCCCATTGGTCAACAATTGATTGTTGACCTCCCAAAAGTTTGTGCAATGGACAATGATAAAACATTGGCTGTTTGGATTTCAGAATTTGTTCCCTCAAGAGGTGGTGAAAATGATTGGTAATCCATGATTGAATAATGAATATCGGTAGATAGCTTTGTAATTGATTTATGCATGGGTAAAATTTCTTATACGAGCAACTCTTGATGTTCAAATGGATTATCTAGTTTCTATTTGGTGTTATTTAGTCCTCTAGATTGGACGACAAATCCTTTCCTAAAGGGGGAAATGGATGAATTTTTAGACACAAATTCCTCTTGTTGCATTTTTTATCAATTTTGCGAGCCAACTGCAGTTCACTATTTCTGTTTCTATTTTATGACTATTGGGAAGCGTCTTCACGTAGTTTCTAGTTTCTCCTCTTTCCCTTCTCTGGAAGTCCTCAACATTGAAAATTATGGGAGCTATGTTTACCTCCCAGGTGTTGAATTGTTGGCCCAACATGAAGACTACGCCGACATCTCGATGTCTAGGTAGCCATTTGGGCATTTGTCGCACATGCGACAAGTTTTTCTATACCCTGCCGCACATGCGACAAGTTTTTCTATAAGCCTCCTATTGATTCACCCCTTATGGGAGACATTTTGCACACTATAAAGTCGCAACTTGCTTCTTGAGTAACGATTCAAGTGTCTGTCTCATTGTTACAGCCTGAATCCAATGAGGGTGGGGGTGCTTTGGTGAAGTGATGCCCAAGAAAAGCAGCTCCTAGCAGTCTTCTAGGATGACAGGCTTCTTTGTGAAAGAAGGTACAAAAATGAACCGAATCTCACATCAGAATTGGAGGAATAGTTGTTGAGCTTAAGTAGTAATTTAGATCCTCAAATATCAATGATGCCTTTTCAGAGCAACTGGTGGAGTTGTATTGGAATCTCCATGGTTAAGCGTGCTCTAGTGTGAATAGTTCTGAAATGGGTGATCTCTTGGGAAGTGCTCTTAGACCACCTATGGAAAATGGTAAAATCATGCGGTTCAGCTCAGTATGAGATGAGTTGGTCGTTACACACATAATGACGAATTTTTGTATACCGTCCTGTTTGCCTCATAAGTCACCCACTATAAGACACATTCGACACGTCATTGCTTCATATCTTAGTGCTGATTTTCAGGTAGTTATTCAAGTATCCATCGCACACAGACGGATTTTCCTATACTCCGCTCGCTGGGTCTCCTTATGAGTCATGCCCTGTGGAGACACTCGACACATTAGATAGTCGTTCTTAGTGTCGATGTCTTTGGTAGTCATTTGAGTGCCCCTCACGCACTCGGTGAAAATTTTTACATCCCACTCAAAGAGTTCTGATAAAGTATTACATCCTAGAGATATTGAATGAACGATAAAGCCACATTCTAGTGATTCCATTGATCTAGTTAATTATCAGTTGCATGACTTGCTCATGTTACTATTTGATATATCAATAAGTTAAATTATGAAAAACACAAGTGATCACAAGTGAAAACATAAATTCAAAGAAGATGGTTGAGTGATGATTCACACTCGACCTAATAGATTTTCCTCGAGAATTGCGCTGAATGTGAGTACTAAGAAAATATATCCATGCACCATCCTTATAGAGATTGTGTCGAATTCTTATGAGCTTGATGTTCCTAAGAACATGTGTATTCATCCTATATTTGTTGTTTAAGATTTGACGCTAAATGACGAGCCACTTAATTATTAGTACCCTCAAACTCCAGTCAAATTCTACCCCCAGTCTCAACCTTCCATTCAATCATAATTCACATTTTTTGTGTGGTCATCAACATCTACAACATGATGACAAGTTCACGAGGACATTGCAAAGTATGGACCACGAGAAGAAGATATTTGATGGATCAACATCACATTATCTGCCACATTAGAGAGGATGCCCATTTACCACTCATACCTGCGTGATGTCCAAGGTGCTATACCAATTTTTGTCTTGCCAGCATCCGGAACATGACAGTCTCCATTCACAATGCATGCTTCCAAGTTGAGGAAAATCGATGGGATTAACAACTTAACTGTAACATCCCTTCCCAGTATTTCAGAAATCAGCCGTCCGACCGGGTCAGCAATATAAAGAAAACTAGGAAACAGTATTAAAACTAATATGCAGCAGGTAAAAGAAACATCTACTAAGAAATTTAAAACCTTCAGCGGAAGCTAGGAAAATAAGCTAAGGGTAAACACATACCTCAAACTGGATTCACAGAGCCACTAACATGAAAAGAATTGAATTAACTGAAAATCTGGTTAACATTAATAGTCTGATACAATTTAGATAAAACATTAATAAATTACATTAACCACATCTACAAGAGTATACTGGAATTAAGGAAACTGAAGGGTAAAATACTACTGACTGACACCACCATAACACTCATCCTAGACGTAGTTTCCCACCTGGGTCACCTGAAAAACATTGCCCACGAGGGGTCAGAGTAAAGAAAAACAACTCCTCCTAGTGACACTAAAAACAATTTTCGTATGATGAATGCATGCCTTTAGAAAACAGTTTTGTGCATTAAAAACCTTCATGCTATATGTTATGCATGTCTTCGCACTACTTCTTGGTCAAAACATCTATTCGTTTTATGTACGTGACTTTTAGTTCACTAACCCAAGTCCTGACGTTCACTAACTAGTGTACTGTCTCACGCCAGGCCTATATTTGAGTTCTAAGTGGCTTCTAAGCTGCACATCTACTTGGAAGGCTCTAGGAAGAGTAGCTCCTAACGCGCAACTGAAACTGGCGACCCGAGACCATCTTACGAACTCAACTGTTCTAGTGTCGCGCGGACACGGTCTCAAATCTACTAAATGTCTCAAAGGGAAGTAAACTCCCAAGACTGTACTGCTCACAAGATATCATATGCCTTATGAGAAAGGTAGTGCGCCTCTACCGAGCACGTAAAGACTTGTGTGCTCATTGACCTTTCGGTCTGATGCTACTCTGCTTGGGATATCTCTTTTGGTGAACTACTGAGCGACCATCGACTTTCTCATGGTCGACTTGAAGGAACGTTCTCGCCTTGGTTGGACAATCTCCAAACTTACGTACACGGGTAAAATTTCGTACCTAAAATAACTGTTCATGACTTCACTAACGTGGTTATGGAAAAGGGCGTTATCCTACGCGTTTCCACGATTATTTTCCTACTGCCACACTTTTCTATGCATGGTTATGATGCTTGTACGAAACCTACTCATGCGTATAAAAATATAATTACTTGATATGTCTAACTAAAAGAAATTAGAATTTCCTTACAGTGTTGCTGCGACGCTCGTACACTCGGCGCGACGACATTAGCTTTTCCGAAGGCAATCCTACTGCTGGGGATCTTTAGAAAACTGCCTCGAACCTACTAGAGTCCTGCAAATTAAGGTAAACCTATTTTCATAATTTTTCCCCTACGATTTTCCGGAGGAAAATTTCCATACAACTAGGGTTACCGAAAACAAATGCTAAACTTCATAATTTACCTTTACGTATAGCGATTGAGGCTCTCAAAGCGCCCAACTAAACTTCCGCGGCGAACCACGAACTACAAAACCTAAAATAGGGCAATAGGAACAAAAATTTGTTTAGTCTAACCTCCAAAACGAAGGATCTTCATGAGGAAATCGAGATAAGGGAGGAATCGACTCACCGGAACCAAAACGAAACTCAACCTCCTTCAGTTAGGGTTAGGCCCGGTTCTCCCACGACTAAGGAAGGAAGAGGAAGGCTTGCTGGCGCCTGCAGAGGAGGGAGGAGTCAGATTGGACTTCTGGAGGAGAATCGGGCGTCGGCTAGGGCATCGGAAAACGTCAGGAGAGGCGTCGGGCTCGCCGTTCGCGGGAGAGGAAGGAATCGGGTATCGGCTTGCGGTTTGCGGCCTATTCCCGTGAAAAAGAGCTGCGGATTTTATTCACATTTGCGGATTTGCGGTTTTTATGATAACCGCAAGAGTAGAGGGGGGGGGGGAATGCTATTGACACCCCACTCCACAAAATTTCTGTTGAACTTAAATGATTCTTGCCGCGAATCGTTCCTAAATTAAAAAAATGCGTCTTACAATAGTTATGACTAACCTAAATCTCATATTAATGAATGCGGTTAGTTGACCAAACTTAAATCATACCCCGACGACGCGCTGCCTCGGTCAGAATTCGTCGCGACTCGACCCTACAATAATAAACTAATTTCGCATCAAAACTAACGGATGTTACATTAACTCTGTTCTTATACGTTAGGCATGTTCATTATTGTTTCTTGATTTTAAAATTATCAGATTGTCATTTGAACTACTAGAGCCTGTGGATGCATTTGATTTTTTTCGTATATAGATGAGTGACTACGCATGGGGGCCCCCCGTGCCCAGCACGACAGTATCCCGACCAAGACGGTATCTCATCTCAACGACGCTCACACACTTGCAATCCCCCGATTCGACACTCCGTCCGTTACCTCATTTCGTCGTGCGCTCGGGATATTGCGAGCGAGTGAGCGCTGTTGAGCTGAGGTGCTGTCGTTGCCAGGGTACTTCGCGCGGGGAACGAGGGGCTCTGTGCGCTGTCACTCGTATAATAGAATTTTATAATATATATTATTATAGTTATATTTATATATGATTTATTATATATATATATTATATATTAGTTATTGTTATTTATTTATGATATGTTATTATTATAGCCACCAATTTTTTTCTCCCTCTTTCTCATGAAGCAGTGGGTCCCACCCTACTCTCTTCCTCTCACTTTTCTCTCTCTCATTATTATGATTACATGCATTAATTTTTTTTTTTATATAAAATTGAGTCGGCCTTACTCTATTCTCTCTTTTTCTCTCTGTCTCATTTCTCTCTCCCTTTCTCTGATCGGACGGATGAAACTATTTCACTGATTGAATGTCCAATTTGATTTTGATGGGCCTTTGAAGGAGCATTGGTGAGCCATGTGGTCACCAAAGAACTTTTTATAATATAAATAAAAATATTTTTTCGATCTATTTTTTAAAATATATTAAATTTAAGGCAATGACAAAAGTGTTGCCAAAAATTCGATGATGGAACTTGAAGACGGAAAAACAGGTTGCTTTAAAGACAACAATTATGAAATAACTAATTGATAATCCTTATGCTGATTCCAGTGTTTCATATGAAATTATATCTTCACATTTAATGATAAGTGGACAAAACGTACTTATTGTAGCATCCAAATTTTTGACGCAAAATTTATTTAAAATTGTAGGGGCGAGTCGCGACCAATTTTGACCGAGGAGCTCGTCGTCAAGGTATAAGGTTACTTTTCCTTATACTAGCGTCAATTAGTTTTTTTTTGGTGCGTTAATTCTTGTGCAAAACACATTTTATATTAGATGTGGGGCGCACAGTGCTAATGAGTTAGTATGCAAGTAATAGAGTGAGTGGGGTGCCAATAACAATTTCTCTCCCTTTCTCTTTTACGGTTAATAAGAAATTTAAACCGCTAGCAGCCCGATAAAAACCCGCACACCTCTTCTATCGGGAGAAAACCGCAAGTCAGTTCGTCGTTTTCCCGTCTCCGCACGCCCGACGCTCCCGATTTCCGCAGCCGCGCGCCTCCGCCGCCCTAGCCGACGCCCGATACCCCTCCAGAAGCCATTTCCGACTTCTCCTCCCTCCTCTGCAGGCGCTGGGGAGTATTCCTTTTCCTTCCTTGGCCTTCGAAGTACCGGGTTTCAACCCTAACCGGAGGAGTTGAGTTTTGTTTTGGTTCCGGTGAGTCGTTTCCTCCCTTACCTCGATTTCCTCTTGAAGATCCTTCGTTTTGGAGGTAGACTAAACTAATTTTCATTTCTATTGCGCTATTTTAGGTTTTGGTGTTCGTGGTTCACCGCGGAGTTTGAGTGGGACGCATTGAGAACCCCAATATCTCCGCATAAAGGTAATATTCGAAGCTAGTACGCATATTTTTCTGCAACCTTAGATGATTTGGAATTTTTCCACCGGAAAACCCTTAGGGAAAAATTATGAGTTTAGGTTTGCCTTGAATTGCAGGACTTTGGTAGGTTCGAGGCAGCATTCTGAAGGTCCCCAGTAGTAGGATTTGCCTTCGGAAATAGAAGATGTCGCCGCGCCGAGTCTACGAGCGCCGCACCACCGCTGTAAGGAAACTTAAATTTCTTTTAGTTAGATATATCAAGTATTGTATTTTTTTTATACACATAAATAGATTTATTTCAAGTATCATGACCATGCATAGAAAGGTGTGGTGATAGGAAAACGGTTACGAAAAATGTGTAGGGTGACACGATTTCCCTAAGACCCAAGTAGTCGGATCATGAACAAAAACATGGAGTACGAAAGCGTTAACCGTCTAAGTAGGTTTGGAAATTGTCCAACCAAGGGCGTGAATGTCCCTTCAAGTCGACCGCCAGGAAGTCAAGGGTCGCTTAGTAGTACACCAGAAAAGTTATCCCTTGCAGAGTAGCGTCAGACCAAAAAGGTCAGCCAGCACACAGAGGTCTTTCGTGCTAGGTAGATGCGCACTACCTTTCTCATAAGGCACATGAAACCTTATGAGTAGTACAGACTTGGGAAGTGTCTTCCCTTGAGCCAGCTAGTAGATTCGAGACCGTGTCCGCGTGACACTAGAACAATTGGGTTCGTAAGATGGTCTCGGGTCGTCAGTTTCAGTTGCGCGTTAGGAGCTACTCTGCCTAGAGCCTTCCTAGTAGATGAGCAGGTTAGAAGCCATCTAGAACTCAAGTATAGACCTGACATGAGACAGTACGCTAGTTAGTGAACGCCAGGACTTGAGTTAATAAAATAAAAGTCACGTGCTTAGTACGAGTAGATGTGTGACCAGAGAATAGTGCGAAGCCATGCATAACACATAGCATAAAAGTTTTAAATGCATAAAATTATTTTTCAAAGACATACATGCATTCATATGTAAAACTGGGTTTTAGTGTCACTAGGAGGGGTTATTTTTCCTTACTCTGACCCTTCGTGGGCACTGTTTTTCAGGTGATCCAGGTGGGAAGTTACGTCTAGGATGAGCATGTGGTGGCGTCAGTTTGTATTATTTATCTTATTCAGTTTACTCTATTTCAGCATGTACCTGTAGATGAGAATATTGTAACAGATTAATGTTTTATCTAATTTGTATCAGACTATTTATGGTTAACCAGATTTTCAGTTAATTCAGTTCTATTTCCTGTTTAGTGGCTCTGTGAATCCAGATATCAGGTATGTGGTTACCCTTAGCTTACTTTTTAAACTTCCGCTATAAGTCTTATATTGCTTAGTATAAAGTTTATTACCTGCTGCTACTAGTTTTAATACTGTTTGCTAGTTTTCTTTATATCGCTGACCCGGCCGGACGGCTGATTTCTGAAATACTGGGAAGGGGTGTTACACTTATAGATTCAAAAGGTCGTACGTTCCCAAATAAAGAATCTTGATGATGGAAAGAGGAAGTGCAAGACAAAGTAAGGGCAAAGAGGGCTAGCTATAAAGCACTATACTTGTAGGAATAATGAAAACTTGACAATGTATAAAATCACCAAGAAAGAAACTTAACATGCAGTAAGTTAAACAAGAAGTCAAACTTATGAAAAATTTTATATGCGATTGGATACCAATGATATAGAGTGTGACATATAAAGAATTTCTTGATCTAGAGAGAAGAAGATAATGGATTTAAGCCAAGTTAAATGCATAAAAGATTAAATTGATTTGGTTTTGACGGATGATGCGACTATTAAAGAGCGATGAAAAAGATACTTTTATCAACTCTACAATGAAGCAAAAGACAATGAACTGTGCTTGAAAGAGTTAAGTAAATCGGAGGAGTATAAGAACGTAACATTTTATCGTAAAATTCAAGCATCAGAGGTAAATGATGCTCTAGAAAGATGAAAAATGGAAAGACGATTAAGCCAGACGATATACCATTTGAAGTATGAAAATGCCCAGAGAAAGTAAGAATTTTGTGGCTTTCACATTTCTTTAATAAGATACTGAAGATAAAGAGGATGCCAAACCAATGAAGAGAAAATATCTTTGTACCCTTGTATAAGAATAAAGAAGATATACAAAATTGTCATATATAAAAGAATTTAATTAATGAGTCATACTATGAAACTATGTGAATGAGTAATAAAAAGAAGAGTAAGACGAGAGACTAGTATCTCAGAGAGCTAATATGGATTCATGGCAGGGCGGTTGACCATGAAAGCTATACATATATTTAGGAGACTCATTGACAACTATCGGGAAATAAAACAAGATTTGCATATGCTGTTTATCAACCTTGAGAAGGCTTATGATAAGATTCCAAGAGAGGTCTGATGGAGAGTCTTAGAAAAGAAAGGTGTAAATGTACATATATTAACATAATCAAAGATATGCGTACAAATTCAATGATGAGGGTGAGGACATGTAGAGGATTAACACATGAATTCGCTATCACTGTTGGCTTACATCAATGGTCAGTTTTAAGCTCCTATCTCTTTACCCTTATCTTAAATGAGCTCACCAGACATCCAACAAGCAATACCTTGGTGTTTATTGTTTGCGGATGATATTGTTTTGGTCGATGAGACGCGCGAGGGTGTAAATGCAAAACTTGAATCTTGGCGAGACACTTTAAAAAATAAGAGTTTTAGGTTGAGCAGTGCAAAGACAGAGTATATGAAGCTTAAATTTAGCAGTGCAAGAAGGACAATTAACTCTATTATTAAGTTGGATGATCAAGATATTCCATGCAGTGAGTGCTTTAAATATCTAGGATCGATAGTTCAAAAAGATGGAGGTGTAGATAAAGATGTGATACATAGAATCCAAGCAGGTTGGTTGAACTGGAGAGGCGTGTCAGGGATCTTTTGTGATCGTAAAGTACCATTAAAACTTAAAGACAATTTTTACCGTACTGCCATTATACCAGCGATGCCCTACGATTTTGAGTGTTGGGCAGTGAATTGTTTACATGAACAAAAAATGGGAGTTGCAGAGACGAGAATGCTTAGGTGGATGTGTGGACACACGAGACTAGATAAAATTTGGAATAAATGTATCAGGGATAGGACACGAGTGACACTAATTGTAGAAAAGATGTGAGAAGCTCGATTAAAATGGTTCAGAGGCGTACAAAGGAGACCATTAGAGGCACCTGATAGACATTGTGAAAGTTTAGTCACTAGGCATGTTAAACGGGGGAGGGGTAGACCAATAAAGATTTGGAATGAAATTATAAGGAAAGATATAATGTACTTAGGCATTAGTGAGATTATGACTAAAGTAGGGCACACTGGCAACAAAAGATCCATATATTTTTAGAATTAGATTAAATGATCTAATTAGATGATTTGAGCTTCATATTCATTTAACCTAATTTCTATCTCTATTAATACCCACTATTGATTAGAAATAGGGTATTGAGAAGTTTGAAGATTAATCTACTCAATCATCTTTTGGTGTCGAAGCCAATCATCTTAAGTGCTGATGCCCAGAGCCTCCCGCTTGATATTTTCCCCGCAAAACCAACAATCTTTCACAATGCTAACAATCCCTCAGTCTAGCGTCCTAAGTCCACGATCGCAACTCCAAGTCCACAGGTACCGTTCACAGTACAAACCCAACAATCTTCTTCCACATTATAAGAATTCCTCAGGCAGTTCCCAATCACGAGCTCTAATGTCAAGCTCATCGCTTCCACCTCCAGGCGCGATCCCAACTATCATTTCCTTTATTCAATAAAGTCCTTAACAACCATAATATGTCTTTGTAGTTTTGACGTTATACATTGCTGTCCCTTCCCCTCTCCTTCCAACAGCCAACACCATATTAATTTTATCTACGATAGATTCTCCATCCACAACTCTAATTCTAACAACCTAGTTACTTCTATTTGCAAAACCCCATCTTTCCTATTTCCAACAACCTTAATAACAACCACCCACAATCACCCTTACCCCTCTTTACCACTTTCTACTTTTTAATTCTCAAGCTATCTAAAGTCCCAACATTTCATATCACCTTTCACTGCTAACTGCACATTTGAACCAACACGATGCTCCCATCCCAACCCAAACTCATAAACAATAACCCTTTTGGATCTGGCCCGATTACCCGGTGAGTTTTTATTTTATATTTGTGTACGAATATTCTCTTATTTCAAGTGATCTTTTGCTTCAATTGTTTTGCTAATTTCCTTTTTGTAAACGTGTAACTATTCGCTTGACTTTTAATCTCCTAGCACTTTAGGTCTGTGTGGTTTTTACGTGTTATTTTTATTAGCATTAATTTAATCAGTTGTGGTTTTGCCCGAGTTTTAATTTTATGTTATTTGATTAATTACACATATATTTGCCCATTTACTTATTTAGCTGCATCACATTATTGCTAGGCTAGTCTTTTCATTTGCATTTGTTATGTGCCTATTTGAATTACTCATATCGGTCTATTATACCGTTTATTGCGTTATGAAATTAATATATTGCTATGGACCTACTTGGAGCCAGTGGTCGGAGTAGTGGTTTGAGGCTGAGATGATAGTAGTGGAGGATACAACGGAGCCTTAATTGTGGTTGTCTAAGCAGGGTTAGCTCGTTAGAGGAGAGAGCTACCAAATATCTCACAAGGGGGACAAAGAAACTAGAACTCTTTCATTGCTTACTTCATACAATACACCAAATGCCTTTATATAGGCTTACAAGTAAATTAATAAAGACTAGGAAAATATTAAAATATTAAGACTAGATAATTGAGCATGCAACCCATAACATCATCATTGGACGCACAACCCATAACATCATCATTGGACACACAACCCATAACATCTCTCCAGACCTTCGAATCGAGCTTGCCCTCAAACTTGAACGAGGCGTGCACTGCCTGATTGTCTGGATCTTTGATTTTGCTTCAGAACAACTCCTCGTATCATGTTGCTGCAGTGGAGGCTGCATCGAATGGTAGGACATCAACGTGCTCCCTAATGACTGAAAAGATGACGATGAGTGGCCAGAGCGAGGGTGCCTAGTAAATGCGGACATTAGACCCTGACGGGAGCTCGAGCGTAAAAAGTGCTACGACGATCGGAAGTGGCGACACTAACTTGTGAACGGTTGGCAGAAGAAAATGATCCAGAGGAGCCCGCATGGCAGGTGGTCAGAGAAGTGAAAACTACAAGGTGAAGCCTACAAGTGGTGGTGGCGAAAGGACAACCACCAAGGAGAGCGGTGACACGGCTGTAGCTGGCGTCGAGAGTGGTGTAGGGACGACCACAGGGATTGGTGGTGGCGGTGGAAGTGGCAGCGACACGAGCAGCGGCAAAAAGACGCCTGTCAGAGTCTTAATTTGGTGGAGGAGTGCATCGACATCCTGAAGGCATGCATCCATGGAGGCCATGAAATCACGTAACACCAAACAAAGGGCGACCTCCGCAAAACTTATCTTCATGCCGAGGTCTTGAATTTCTTATGTAAACCTGAGTGGGAATTAATTAATTAATTACCCATGAATAGCACATTGCTGGCGTGATTTGTCTTTCCAGAAGGGGAGGGATTCACATGAGGTAAGGCTATATAATTAAATAATTCAAGGCTCCAAATAAAAAGTGGCTCAGAAGGATTAATTTAATTCCCCGGTCTGAACTGGTTTCTTTTCATTCTCGTTGCATAGGGCTCGAGAACACGGGGCTCGAAACGGCGGAAAAGTGAAGTAACTGCTGTGCAAAAATGAAATGGAATGGAAGGACAGAACACTTGGAAGCAGGGAGAAGCATGGAAGGTGTGTGTGTCGTTGTCTATTCGTGTGGGGGAAATCACGCCACTGTGAGGAAGACTCAAAAGGAGCCGTCGAGGATCGACGTCGAGCTCTGGGAGGAGAACATGTCAACCAGCGAAGAAGAATAACGACAACTGGCTCAGTGGTTAGTCCTGGAGTTGACTTTGGGCCTATCGTGCGGTGAGTTTGAATGTCTGCTGGTGTGCAAGAAGCAGAACCGACTGCTTCTATGGTGGACGTTGATGTTTGGCTTGTTGAAATTGTGAGGACAACTTAAGTGTCAAGCGTTGGAAATCTCAATCCGAGTAAGGAGTGCTCTGATACCAAAGTTGTTATGGGCCTACTCGGAGCCGGTGGCAGGAGTAGTGGTCAGAGACGGAGATGATAGTGGTGGAGGATACATCGGAGTCTTAACTGCAGCTACCTAAACGAGGCTTGTTCATTATAGGAAAGAGGTACCAAATATCTCACAAGGGGGACAAAGAAACTAGAACTCTTTCATTGCTTACTTCATACAACACACCAAATGCCTTTATATATGCTTACAAGAGGGCATACAAGCAAACTTATAAAGACAAGGAAAATATTAAAATATTAAGACTAGATAATTGGGCACACAACCCATAACATCATCATTAGGGCTCCTCGTTCAATTCTTTCGAGTAATTGGATCCTTATCATATGAAAATCCGTTGGAAAAATTCTTACAAAAACAGTAATGACATCAAGTCTCAAGTGGCATAACAAATTTTGTAATATTTGCTTGCATATAACACCTTTTAATCCAATTAACATGATCTGATTATTTGTTTATTTACTTTTACTGGGTACAGTTGAATGGGCTTTCAGAAGCAGACAAGAAAGCCTTGAACTTCATAATTAAAGCATCATTGATCATTGAAGAAATCTTCTACGAACAGGTTAGTTTGCAAATTGTGTTTTTGCCACTTTTGTTCTTTGATAAATATTGGCTTTTCTTAAAATCTAGTATGCGTGAGATTGTTCGCTGCTGGTGCGCATCAATGCAAACCTCATACATTTTAGCTGAGTTATCCATGTACCTATAGGTGCATGCAATGATGCAAATCTTTCTGTGTATACATGTGTAAACACATTTTTTAAACACATTTTAAAATATCTTAAGATTTGGGGGAAACGGCCTAAGCAATGAATTAGATAATTTGCCTCCAGGTCATCTTGAGGTCATTTGTCTGAGTCACGAGAGCATCATTTTTTGCAATGAATAAACAAGTATCGTACAACCACCCTCCTCAGATCCTATAATGATGAGCTACATACATTGGTTTTCCATTTTAATAGCATATGACTTTGTCATTGTACGTTTATAATTGCACCTCTGCAGTCTGGCATGTAAGTTGTAGCAATGGTTCAATATTGCAGTTGTTAAAAGTGGGTCTTTTTTGAAGTTGGGAAAAAATTAAGCAATTTATCAGATGAATAACTACCAGAGAGCCTCATGCTGTTACCACGGTTTCGTGAACTTGTATGACCTATTGTGGTTTGGGGTTTGAGGATAGAGACGACGTTGGGCTCCACGTTGATGATACCTGCACGTGGAAAGCGGTTGCCTGTGCCACTCGAGGAGTGGATAACTTTCACAGCACGATAACAGAGCGCGAGAGAAGAACACCATGCAACGATTCTGCTCTTAATTGTTCTGGAAGACGCCACCGGATGCTTATGAGGGTGACAGTGCTGCATGGAGACACAAATGCCTATCAGAGAGGTTACTTGAATGCACACAGGCGTCATGTGGCGCATGAATGATCATCGTGGACATTGATCGCAGGCGCAGGCGAGTGCGTGGGAGATGAGTGACGATGAGTGGGAGGGGGATGTCGACTTTCAGCACTGGACGGGCTGAGAGCATCCACTGCCAGAGAATCATGAGGAGGGAGCTGTAGCTGCTGTGGTAAGCCATATTTTCGGCAATGTAAAGAAATGGTGCGGCCATCACGTCCACCGCCGCGAGGTTCATTATGATCACCACAAGACCTAGTATATGGAGATCGAGCTGTAGCAGAGTGATGAAGCAAAGCAGGAGAGGGAGATCCCATGTTAGCAAGAAAGAGTTGAGGGGAAGGGGGGTGGAGACCTCTTTAGGCGATTAGCAACGAGTGTGGGCAGGAGGTTCCATCAGACCAATGTAGAACCAAAGATGTTGCAAGTTCTAACCGCATGGGAGCGCAAGTCGGAGAGCACTGGAAGCGAGTATTGGCGGGAACGTTAAGGAGAGATGGCGAGCACCAACCAAGGGTGAGCTTAAGTTGTCAAGCGTTGGAACTCAGGATCGACGAGTCATGGGTGCTGGTGTCTTGAGTGCGCCCACGAGTTCAATTGGTTGAAGAAGCAGCAAGTTCGGGTCATATTGTGTAGAGGCCGCGACTTTAGGAAGAAAGGTAGCTGCAAATTTAGCGGCGGACTCTGTGACTTCAGGATGTTAGTAGGAGCTGTGACGCTGGATCCAACGTAAGGTTGAGCGAAAAATGCAAGGCGATAGAGAAGCGACAAGAGCTTGCCCTGGAAATGACAAGATCTGCTCTTGGCAACGGCTAGACCTGCACGATGAAACAACGAGACTTGCTACTCAGTTGTAGGAGCCCAGCGAGTTATAATGTGGAGGCCGAGGAGACAGTTGAAGACAGAGACTAGGCGAGCTCCTGATGGAGGGGCTGCGAGTACCTGCAAATAATGAGGAAGAACACGAATTAGTCGGTAAGAGAGGGAGCTCAATCGTCAAGAGTCCAAGGGGAGGATTAACCTCTCTATGATACCATGTAGGAAATATGAAAGTGAAATTCCGTGAAATTCCGTGAAATTTCAATATATTTATTTCTTCACTTAAAAAACCTACAATACAAATATTTGTACACATGCATATAATAAAGCACTGACAACTCAACTCCGATCCATGATATGAGACTAATCTAAACAAGGGAAAAAATGGCCCTTAAATGGATGCTCTACACAGGCAAACAAATACATCTGATCACTGAATAGATTGCTGGAAAATTTCACATTGGCGACCGTTATAATACAAAAAAGGCAAGGGTATATTTTACCTATCGGAGAAACTGAATCTATGAGAGCGTTAGTGGTCAGTAACGACAGGCCTGGTGATGGTGGGGGTGTCTTAGCGAGTGGGAGACGGGTTCAAATACGATAGAGAAGGGTGTGCAGTTAGCCAACCCTAGGACCCCTCTTAGAATAAAAATGGGGTTTTTGGGGGGTGGGGTGTTGCTAACAGTCCTATGAGGAATGCGTATAACAATCACCTTAATTTAAGTTCTCCATTCCACCTCTTTCTCCCTTCATCCATATCATTTCATTGCATTTAAAATGTTGGTTTTAACTTGAATCTTTTATCACTACACTGACAACGCTAGTCCTTTTGTGTGCACTCTTTGGCTGACAGGTTTGGTATGGAAATGATAAACTCAGAGATTGGTTGAAGGAACATTCCAGTGCTTCAGACTTTGACAAGTTAAAATGGATGTATTACTCAATAAATAAGAGCCCCTGGTATATACCTAAACTAACTTAATTGTGGAAGAAAATGTGCATTGTACTCAATTTGTTTGGTTAATTGATGACTAAAGTGCTTGGTATATCTTATAATATTTTTGCGTATCATCATTTAGTCACATCATCACTATGAATAATAAATGGTGTCATTTACAAACTACCAAACATACAACGCAGTTATTATCATGGAGTAGGGATATGAGTTGCAACTGTTAACGTTGACATTTGTTCTCTTTAACGTGAAGGCTAAACAAAATTATACCTAAAAGTAAGTTGCAATTGTTAACGTTGACATTTGTTCTCTTTAACAGGAAGGCTAAACAAAATTATACTTATGATCACACGTATTTAAACTTACTTTTCTATTATTTTGATAAATTTCTTACCCGTGACCTTACTAATTTCTTTTTTAGGGTAAGTTCTTTTCCACCTAAAAATTCCGGCAATATGAAGTAAATATACTTTGTTATGCTACACTAAAAGGAATTTGGGTCCTGACAAAATCATTTTCATTTCTATACTAGAACCATGGGACTGTTATTGGAGAGTGCAGTGAAGTTGGGTAAGTTACAATGACTTTGTCTAGAACGCCCAATAAGTTACAAAATATTTTATCAATTTCTAGGTTTTGTTGATAGCTAGGTTTTCATGCGACTTTCAAGGATCAATGTTAGATCTAATTCAAACTATGATGTCAAAGGGGAGTGAAAAATAACTGAGCGTGCTACTGATAAACAACTAATGATAATCCTCAGATTTCGTCAGAACTACTGATAAAGAACTAATGATAATCCTTAGATTTCGTCAGAACTACTGATAAAGAACTAATGATAATCCTTAGATTTCGTCAGAACTACTGATAAAGAACTAATGATAATCCTTAGATTGTCAGAACTACTGATAAAGAAGTAATGATAATCCTCAGATTTCGTCAAAACTGCGACACTTCAAATCCACAGAATAATAATTTTCAAGATGTCATTATTGTTGAAGTCTATGCAGTAAGAGCCAATTAAAGGATTAACGTCACGACCAACGTAATATAAACCTATATGGTCACACTTTAAAAACGTACTGAAAAATGAAGAATGATCCAGTTTTGTTTAATATAAGTTGGAGTTTAATTTAACCTAAGACCCGAATTGTTTTATTGGATAATAATTAATTTAGATTTAATTAATGTTGAAATTAATTATTCGGGAACCAAAGGGCACCATTTAGGTTGGAATTGAATGAGGAAATTTCAGATATCCATACTCATTGATTTTTTTTGAAATGCTCTCTTTGGAGATAAAAACATTGCAGTTCTTCAAACTGTTTGTTCCTCATTTTACTTGAGTATTCTCTGAAAGTGAGAATGAGAGATAAGCGAAGAGAAAACATAGGTGATCTCTGAAAGAAAACAAAGCTAGTGCTTCATA
The DNA here is from genome assembly GCA_039513925.1 of Platanthera zijinensis. Classification (NCBI taxonomy): domain Eukaryota; kingdom Viridiplantae; phylum Streptophyta; class Magnoliopsida; order Asparagales; family Orchidaceae; genus Platanthera; species Platanthera zijinensis. Next base: position 53,523,768 of record CM077080.1, on the reverse strand, counting down.
TTAGAGACTAGACATTTTCTTCTTTTCACAAGGCAGTTGGGAGGACTATGCTGGAGTTCCAGGCGTTTGTGTAGATACTATTAGAGAGACAAATATTTTTTCTACATTGGTTTTCGACAAACTCCTTTGAAACAAAATCAGATTTCATTGTTTCTGTTAGATGACATATGAAAGATAATTGTAAAGGCCCAATTATAGGCTCATTTCCTTCTTCTCCTTTAGTCCCACATCTCTTGTATAGGATTGTTCTCCTACTCTTCTCCTATATATTTGTATTCTCTCTTGGATTTTATACATGAAGAAGTATATGCAAGGTTTGCCCATTCCTTTCTACATGGTATCAGAGCGACCGGTCTCCACCTTGGGTATTCGGTCTACTATTCGCGGCTACTCGCGGTCTCTTTTTTCCTAACCGCCCGAGCTCGGTTAGCCGGCCTGTCAGTTTGCAAACCGTCTGTTCTCCCGGCTGACCGCGCGGCTTTCCCTTCTCCTGCTTAGCCGCAGTATCGAGCGGCCTGTCCTTTTTTTCCCTCTCTAGCCGCTGTTTCCTTTACTCTGTTTCTCTCGTGGCTCCCACGTCTCCTCCTCCTCCTACCTCCCCTCCTCCTCCTACCTCCCCTTTTATAAACTTTTCTCACACGTGGGGTCCACCCTCTCTTGCTTCTTTCTCTGACCGCCCGGTCTCCCTTGCTATCCGCGCGGCCTCTCTTCCCGCTTGTCGCGACCTCTCTCAAGTCGCCGCGGTCTCTCCCCTCTAGCCGTACGTAGCGCCTCTTGCTCGCTGCGGTTTCTTCCTCTTTTCTCTTTCTCGCTTCAGTCCGCATCTAGGTCGTGGCATCTCTCCTTGCCGCTGGTGGACTCACCTTGACCGTGCGGACTCAAACTAGCGGGAAGCGGTTAGAGGAGTCCGCCGTGACCGTGCGACTACTTCCTCTGCCGACTTCTCTACCAAGCCGCCCGGCCTTCTTTGCTAGCCTCCCGGCCTTTTCTGTTGCTGTTGCCCTGGCATTGTGCGCTTTCTCGCGCGGCTTGCCTTGCTGCTCTCTGCGGCCTTCTTCTCTGCCCGGTTCTCGCTTCTTTTCTCCCTGCTCGCCGTGACTTCACCTAGTCGCCGCGACTTCTGTGCGATTTCTCCTCGTCGTCACGGCTTCTCTTCTCTTCTCTCCTCTTCTCTTCTCGCCGCGAATTATTCCTTAACCGCTGCGATCTCTGCATCTAGGTCGTGGCATATTCTCTTGCCGCTGGTGTGATCACTGTGACCGTGCGGACTTCTCGCGCGGCCTCTTCTCTGGCTAGTCGCTGCGACTAGTCTAATTGCGTGCAGCTTCTCCTCTTCTCCGCTCCGCCTTCTTCAGGTTGCGGTTTGTTCTCTTCCCCAGCAGCCTTTTCTCGCTGCTGTCTCTTTTCTCGCAGCTGCCTCTTCTCGCACGGCTTGTTCTTGCCGCTGCGGGCTTTTCTCGCTGTTCTCAGTGCGTCCTCCGTTCTAGTCACTGGATCTGTCCGGCTAGCCGCGCGTCTTCTTGCCGCCTGGTTGCCGTGCCTCGCCGCTGATCAGGATTATGGCTTCTGACTCGATCACTGCTGGTGGGGTTGCTACGTTGCGTCCTCAACTACATCAGCTTCAAGGGGTGGTTAGTCGCTCTTCTGGCTCCGTAGCCTCGATCTTCAAGGAAAGTATATCGTGCCTCTCACACAACACTCACTGGATTGTGGACTCGGGTGCTACACATCATATCTCTCCGCAGCAGCCGCCCAAATACTTAGATACTGCTTACCCCAAACACATCACTGTGGCCAATGATGACACGCTCCCGGTTTCTGGCACAGCTAATCTGTCTCTTACTCCTTCCCTTTCCTTATCCTCATTTCTTCATGTTCTGGGCTCTCCTTTTAACCTTCTTTCTGTTAGCCGTCTTACGCAAGACCTTGATTGCTGTGTTACTTTCTTACGCTCTTCCTTTGTGGTGCAGGATCGGCTGACGCAGACTATACTTGGTAGAGGGCAACTGTCTAATGGGCTATATCTTTTCGACGTTCCTCCCACTACTCTCACCTCTGCTCTCACCTCTATCTCCACCACTGATTGACATCGTCGTTTTGGGCATGCCCCTCTCCCAAATCTCAAGAAAGCTCTTCCGACTGTCTCTCTCCAAGAGTTCTTTTGTGAATCCTGTATTTTCGGTAAACAACACAGTGTCTCCTTTTCTCCTTCATGTACTCGAAGCGATTCTCCTTTATCCGTAGTACATTCTGATATCTGGGGACCCTATAAAGTCCCTAGTGTCGTGGGATATCGATACTTTGTTACCTTTATCGATGATTACTCACGAGTTATCTGGTTGTATTTACTTCGTGATCGTACCGAACTCACGACTACGTTCCGTGCGTTTCTGTCCTTCAACGGCCTCTGTCCTTCAACGGCCTCTGTCCTTCAACGGCCTCTGTCCTTCAACGGCCTCTGTCCTTCAACGGCCTCTGGCCTTCAACGGCCTCTGGCCTTCAACGGCCTCTGGCCTTCAACGGCCTCTGGCCTTCAACGGCCTCTGGCCTTCAACGGCCTCTGGCCTTCAACGGCCTCTGGCCTTCAACGGCCTCTGGCCTTCAACGGCCTCTGGCCTTCAACGGCCTCTGGCCTTCAACGGCCTCTGGCCTTCAACGGCCTCTGGCCTTCAACGGCCTCTGGCCTTCAACGGCCTCTGGCCTTCAACGGCCTCTGGCCTTCAACGGCCTCTGATAATATCAATTCTTTTGGCCCTAAACATTATCTACGATATATTTCATTTTTTAATTTACCTCAGAATCATTAGACTTGCTAATTCATTTTCGCATCCCTTAAGCGATTCCACAATATCAGTGATTTAAAACACGAACAACATACTTTTAAAAATATTGGAAATATTCCTAAGCATACATAAAGAGGTAAAACTCACCGCTTTTCTTTTGCCTTTATCCGTTCCAGGATTTTCATCGTGCATATCACCGGACGCCATCCACTGCAGTATCAGTGAAATCATTTACTTTAGGGTTGCGCCGAAAATAGTTACGAGCAGACTCCTAAGACGGCCACAACTAAGACCTCCAGGAGTTGCTAGGGAAGGATCAGATTTGGTGACTCAAAAGAAAATGTCGCACTCAATTTATAGCCGCGACAAACTTCAGATATCAGCCACTAAACATTTTATTCAAAGGTTAAAAACTCATAAGAAGTAATGAAGACTCAAACTGAACATTAAGAAAGCAAAATCAGAAAAAGGGGCAACCCACAACAACTTACAACAACCAAAGTGTATCAGCCGGCCAAATGAACAACAATCAAGGCAAATAAACCAGCAACGTATCAATTAAAGGTGTAAATTTATAGCTGTCAACAAGTTTTAGTGCTTGTCTATAAGCAAATAACAACAACCATTTGTTCTTTCCTCCCGATCCCCCGTCAGGAAATTCCACTTGTAAACAGAAAAAAAAACCAACCGTATTGAAATTCCTCCTTACTAGTTTCATCCAAACATAATTCCAATCCCAAATCATACTTAGCCAACAATATTTTTGAAAGTATTTCTTTGAAAAAATCCCCAAAATTAGTGCAGTAACTTCAATAGAGCGGAGCATCCGACCAAGAAATAAGGTGAAGAAACTCCATCATAAACTCCTAATCCCCATATAATAAACCTCATAGCAACCAACCATGTGAACCTTAAAAATATTTCGAAGAAATAGGAGGGAAAGAAGGCTCACAGTGGAGGGATTGCAACCAAGAAAACCCAGGAAAACCGTAATAACTGCAGTCAAACTAAGCTCCAGCCCTTGACGAGCCGTTTTCCAGCCTCGATGATGCAGAGAGGAGAAGTGTCGAGTGGTAAGGAAGGAAACGGTAGCAAACCCTAGCCTGAACAGCAACGCCAAGCTCTCCCAGCGAAGGAAGAAGGACTGGTGCATCGTATTCCTTTTAAGGACATTCCACCGCTTCGAAGCCACTGCTCAAGTAATTGCATAAACCAAATAAGTAAATCCATAACAAATAAATAATTGGCACTAAACCGGCCAACCCATAACAAGGCCAGCAACCAAATAAATCCAGCCCACCAAGTCCAGCAACTAAATAAATCCATAACAATTACATCACAAGGCCAAATACACCACCAGCCTACATGTATCACTTGAACTAGCCAAAACACAAATGAAAACAAATAAAATAGCAAATAAAACACGAGTCGAACGTCGCAAAAACATCGAAAAATTTGAACTTCAAACTACATTGTACGACGTTGAATCGACACTGATTTTCAATTCTTTTCGTCATTGGGAATTTCTTTCTATGTTCGTATATTTTTTATTTTGGACCGTTACACCACATGTCTAATTTGATGATGAAAACCAAGGAATTCAATACTTCTAATCATAGTGTTCATATTATTACCGTTGATCTTGATAATGATGTAGATCAAAGAAAGTTGTAGGAGTGGGCAGTGAATCTTGAGCAGCAAGGGTAATATGGGTGCATAGAAATATCAGGATGCAGGTTGTCGTGGTAGACGAGGGGATGCAAGTAACCGTTAATTGTTAGTGGCACTTGGATTGCAGACAACAATAGGATATTGAGAGGTAGACTGCCTCATATAGGTCTCCGACACTCTTCGAACAGGATGCACAATTCAAGATCTTATGATCGAAAGTCTCTCTAAGGATTGAAAAGTCATCATATCAACTCACCCTAATTAGGGAATACATTTATTATGCCTAAATAACCTTTCTCACACTTACATTAGAAGAAAACAAAACAAAATAAATAAATTCATTTCTATCTGAATGGATATTGTAGAGAACAATGGACAAACCTTGTATATACTTCTTCAGTTGTAAAATACAAGAGAGAATACAAATATATAGGAGAAGAGAAGGAGAAAGAATCCTATACAAAGGATGTGGGACTAAAGGAGAAAAGAGAAAAGAGCCTATAAATGGGCCTTTACATCATTTTCTTCTATATCATCTAACACTCCCCCGCAAGCTGGAGCGTACAAGTCGTAGGCACCAAGCTTGGACAAAAACTGATAATACAACTTGCGAGACAATGCCTTGGTAAGCACATCAGCAACTTGCCCAGAGGCAGGAACATGTTCAAGCTTTAGCTCCTTTGATTGAACCTTTTCTCGAACGAAGTGACAATCAACCTCAATATGTTTAGTCCTCTCATGAAACACAGGATTCTTTGTAATGTGTATTGCAGCTTGACTGTCACAGAACAACGTTGAAGGTGAGGACAATTTGATTCCCAAGTCCATTAAAAGACTTTCAAGCCAGGTTATTTCGGATGTAACAGCCGCCATCACACGGTACTCAATCTCAGCAGACGAGCGAGCAATCACCGTCTGCTTCTTACTTCGCCATGTGATAAGATTTCCTCCAAAGTATGTACAGAACCCAGTAGTGGAATGTCGATCATCCAACGAGCCCGCATAATCCGCATCCGAGTATGCAATAATAGAAAGGGAGGAAGATGACTTATACACAAGTCCTTGCCCAGTAGAAGTCTTCAGATACCTGAGGATGCGTTCCACTGCCTGGAGGTAAGAGATCCGTGGGGTATGCATAAACTAGCTGACCACACCAACCGCAAACGATATGTCAGGTCTTGTAACTGTTAGGTATATCAGTTTTCCCACAAGACGACGATAGTATTCTGGATTCGGAAGTAGAGAATCATTCTCAGGTCCCTGAGCACACAACATGTGGTTGACTTCCATCGGGATTTCCGCAGGTTTGCAACCCGAGAGGCCAGCATCTTGCAGAAGGTCAATGCAATACTTACGTTGGGATAAGACGAGGCCATCAGGTCGTCGTGCTACTTCTAGTCCAAGAAAGTAGCGAAGATTTTCCAGATCTTTGATTTGAAAGATAGAGTTTAAATGTTGCTTCACATGGTGTATCCCAGCTGAGTCATCACCAGTGATAAGAATGTCGTCCACATAAACCAGAAGTGTTATAGTCCCAGTTGATTGGTGACGAGTGAAGGGAGAGGAATCTGCTGAGCTTTTTTTGAAGCCAACCTCACGAACGACCTTGCTGAATTTTCCAAACCACGCCCGTGGAGGCTGGTTGAGACCATAAATAGACTTGCGAAGTAAACATACCCGAGACTCCCCCGTGGTCTCATACCAGGGCGGTTGATGCATGTATACTGTTTCAAGAAGATCGTCATTCAAGAAAGCATTCTTGACATCTAGCTGATGGAGGGGTCACTGACGATGAATATCTAAGGAGAGAAGGACCCGAACCTAATTCAATTTTGCGACTGGGGAGAAAGTTTCATCATAATCAAGGCCGTACTGTTAGGTAAAACCCCGGGCCACAAGCCGAGGTTTTAAGCGATCAACTGCCCCATCCACGACATGTTTGATAGTAAAGATCCACTTGCAGCTAACGCAACTGTGACCAAGAGGAAGAGACACAAGTTCCCAAGTGTGATTACCCCACAGAGCCGTCATTTCTTCATCCATAGCGGCACGCCACCGCGGATACCGGAGGGCGTCCTGCACAGAGTTAGGTATAAAAATAGAGGAGAGAGAGAGAGAGCAAAGGTACGAAGAGGCGGAGAGAGCCGATGTAGAGAGACATAGTTGGTCATGGGATGTGCTGTCGAGGAGGATGCCGGATCAACAGGCCGCGAGATCACACCGGTAGAGGGAAGCTACTGCAGGGCATCTGAATGTGGAGGACGACGAGTGTACACTTGAATGACAGGAGGTTTGGAGGGGACTGGTGGTGTTGGGGGAATCAAGATGATAGGAGATATGGATTGCTGGTGCAGAGGGGTAGGGAGAAATGGTGGAAGTTGAGATGTTACAGGTACGGTGGGCCGAGGTAGAGGAGGAAGAAGGGGGTCAGAAGGACTGGTGTGATATGATTGGTCTTCATGGAAGGAGACATTAGCAGACACAATCATCTTACCAGTGGTAGGATCAAAGCAGACATACTACTTCTGAGTGTGGGAGTACCTAACAAACATAGCTTCTTAGTGGAAGGACCAAGGTGGTGGACATAACAGGTATACCCAAACACACGAGGTGTGAGAGAGAAGAGAGGTTTGAATGGATAAAGGAGAGTGATGAGTGCCACAAAGTTGAGGACGGATGACGACATGCGATTGATGAGGTGGCAAGCTGTAGCAACTGCAAAGTTCCAATAAAGAGGAGGAACCTGCATTTGGATCATGAGAGATCTAGCCACATCAAGGAGGTGGCGATTTTTCCGTTCCGCTATGCCATTCTGTTGAGGGGTATAGACACACAAAGTCTGATGTAGAATACCGAGCTCAGTGCAGAGATTGGAGAAGGTGCGACCAGTGTACTCTCGAGCATTGTCTATCCGAAGTGTTTTTACACAAGTAGAAAATTGAGTGCGAGTTTCCGTAAGAAATGTACGGAATATAGTTGTGAGTTCGGTTTGGTCACGAAGGAAATACAACCAGGTAACGCTCGAGTAATCATCTATAAATGTAACAAAATATCGGTTCCCAAAAACACTAGGGACCTTATAGGGCCCCCAGATATCAGAATGAACTGAGGATAAAGGAGCAACGCTCCGAGTACATGAAGAAGGAAAAGATACATGGTGTTGCTTGCCAAAAATACAAGATTCACAAAAAAACTCTTGAAGAGAAACAATAGGAAGAACTTTCTTGAGAATTGGAAGAGCAACATGCTCAAGACGACGATATCAATCAGTGGCGGAGACAGTGATGAGAGCTGCGGGAGAAACATCGAGAAGATACAGCCCGTTAGCCAGTGGCCCTCTACCAAGTATAGTCCGCGTTAGTCGATCCTGCACAGCAAATGGAGAGCGTGAGAAAGTAACACAACAATCAATATCTTGTATAAGACAGCTAATAGAAAGGAGATTGAAATGAGAACCCGGAACATGAAGAACCGAGGGTAAGGGGAGGGAAGGAGTAAGTGGTAGATGAGCAGTGCCAGAAACCGGGATCGTGTCACCATTAGCCACAGTGATGTTCTTGGGGTAAGTAGTATCTACATATTGAGACGGCCGCTGTGGAGAGAGATGATGTGTAGCACCCGAGTCCACAATCCAGTGAGAGTTGTGGGAGAGGCAAGATATACCTTCATTGGAGATTGATGCCACGGAGCCAAAGGAGCGACTAACCACTCCTTGAAGCTATTGGAGTTGATTACGTAACGCAACAATATCATCACTAGTTGTAGAGGGAGGTGAGGGAGCGACCGTTGCAGTAAGATGAGGGGGCAGACCATGTTTGCTGTAGCAGGTGGCCTCCAGATGGCCATCCCTGTCGCAGTAAGAGCGCTTAAAGAGAGTTCGACCACCTCGACCGCGTCCCCGAGACTGGCGACCACCACGAGTCGGTGGACCACGATTAGATGGAGTGAGAGTGGCTACGGGCTGCTGAAGGAGAGCGGGAGAAGAAGGCGGAACATCTGGAGGTGGAGTAACTTTTAGGAGCATCGAACACACATCCAAGAGGGAGGGAGTAACAGCGGATGATAGAACATGAGCGCGAACACTATGAAGATGTGAAGGAACACGAGCCATCATCATAGCAATCCCCACTGCCTCCTTTTGCTGCCGTTGAGTTACCAAGTCCGTGGTGGGAGGCTAATGCCGGATCCAAGCCTCAACAAGGGTTTTATCCCGCGCAACAAAGAAAGTAATGTCTCCAGTAACTCCAACATCAAGGGACTGGAGATCAGTAATAATGTCAAACAAGTGTTGAAGACTGTCCTTCCCAGAGTAGAGAGAATGAAGATCAGTCCACATAGCGTGAGCGGTCTCATGGTACATAGCCATACGATAAGGCTCGGTGTCCAGAGAATTGAGAAGCCAAGATTGAACCCGTCCGTCGTCACAGATCTATTCATCAGTGGGTTCAGTGGGAGGAGTCTTGGTGAGATGATGGAGACCTTTAGTTTGTAGCACACGCCGAACGGAGTGTACCCATTCCACAAAGTTTTGTTTGCCACGAAGAGAAATAGTGGTAATGCGCAGCTCATCCTGAAGCTCAAGAGGAGTAGCACGAGGATAGCCGGAGAGAGGAGTAGAATCAGCATCAGTGGTGGAATCTGAAGCCATATTATTGGGTGGCTAGGCACAATAACCGTGCGGTTAGAAGCATGCGACTAGCCGGACAGAACCAACGGCTAGTGGTGCTGAGAGCGGTGTGGAGATGAGGCCGCGGAGAGAAGAAGCCTCAGAGAGAAGAAGAAGGCGCAACAAGTCGACGTAGCCGCTGCGGATAGAGGAAGCCGCAGAGAGAAGAAGAAGCCGCATCAAGTTGAAGTAGCCATCGCGGGTAGAGGAAGCAGGCAGCGACTAGAAGAGGTCGCCGGAGGCAGCGACTAGAGGATGGCGAAAGCTAGTCGCAATGGAGAGAAGCTGAAGCGGAGAGAAGTTGGCAAACCGAGACGGGCAGAACGACCACCAAACCGGTAAGATCAAACCACACGGTTAAAACAGGTCGCAGACAGCAGCAGACCGAGCGGTTAGCAGAAGACCGCAACAAGAGCACGGGCAGAGCGGTTAAAGAGAAGACCGTAACAAGAGCAAGGCCCATGCAGTTAGCAACAGTCCGCACCGGGTAGAAAAAGGAGAGGCCGCAGCGGATAGCGAACGCAGAGGCGGTTAGAAGAAAACTAACCGAACGGAGGTGGGGTCCACAAGCTAGAGAGAGGAAGGCTATAAAAAGGGGCGAAGAAGTTGAGAGGAGGTGGATCCACGTGAGAGAAGAAAGAGGCGGTTAGAGAAGAGAGAAACCGCAAAAATGAGCGGTAAGCCGAAAAGACCAAGCCGCCCGATCAAAAGGATAGACCGAGCGGTTAGGGAAGAGGAGAACTGATTGGTTAGAAACAGACCGGACCGGTTAGCTCTGATACCATGTAGAGAACAATGGACAAACCTTGTATATACTTCTTCAGTTGTAATTTACAAGAGAGAATATAAATATATAGGAGAAGAGAAGGAGAAAGAATCCTATACAAAGGATGTGAGACTAAAGGAGAAAAGAGAAATGAGTCTTTACATCATTTTTCCCTATATCATCTAACAGATATTAATCATGATAATTCGTATTTTAGATAAAAATTAAGCTAATATTTATCACATGCAGATAGTTATGTAATCAAATCTAAGTCTTAATACCACCATGTTGTGCATCATACTCCATAATACTAATGAATATATTTTCACATTTGAATCTCATTTTTTCACGTTTGAATCTCATTTTCTTTATAATTTGTTGTAATTATGTTTTCCTTTGAATGTAGGTCATGTCTTGATGAAAACAAGGCATTCTTGACTACAGCAGATTCTGCTACCAAATTACTGGAGAAGTCCACCAGAACTGTTCCTGGTTGGAAGGGCCTTGAGTATAGAGTTTCATTTCCCTTGTTGAAGCCGCCAGGTGCAAATTTTTATCCACCTGATATGGAGAAATTGGTACGCACCTTGAAAAGTGAATGAAAAATGCTGCAGAGCGTATATGGCTTGTTCAGTTGTCAATTCACCTTTCTTAAAGATTGTGATAAGCCTTACATGTTGATTAAATATGAATTTTATATCTCGTTGACCTTGTTGTGTATATTAAAATTGATCAGAAATCAAATCAAATAAGTTTTGAAGTTTTACACCGAGTTGTACTAGTCTTGCTTATGAAATTTAGGCCTTTAAGCATTATGTACAGTTTAGTGACTAAAGGTATGACCAACTCCATTTAGTTCGCCAGACATATCATTTGAGTGAACAGGAGAAGAAAAGTTATTCTTTAATGTGATTCCCACCCATATATGTACTTGGGATATGAAAAAAAGGCCGAAAATATGAAAAATACAAGTTGGCCACTGCATAATATATAAGATACGCGAGACTTCACATGGTAATCCCCCCCCCCGATATCTACCATTCCCAAGTAGAGTAAGATATTTGTAAAAATGTCGCAGTTGAGACCTTCTGTGAATACATAACTGATCTTTGGAGTTTTGGTACTATCATGTTGCACTTGATTATGATCAATATTGATGGAGGCCTTATTGTTGCAATACAATAAGAGGGGCTTAGGATCACATATTTTTGGGTCCTGTAGAATAGTAGTCAATCACAAGCCTTCACAGAGACCTTGAAACATGACTCAGTATTCTGCTTCTGCACTAGATCATGCCAATACATTTTTCTTCTTGCTTCTTCAGGTCCCCAAGATGCCTCTCAGAAAGGTACAACCAATCCGTGTCACTAAAGACTTCAATCTCTAAGTGATTAATCTTGGAGAGTAGTAGTCAATGACTGATACGATCCCGAGAGGAATCCGACAAGGGGGAGGGCCGGCGAAGGTGAGGAAGAAGGAGGATTAGGGTTGAGAGGAAAATCTTAGGGAACAACACTAATTTCATTCATCCAAGAATAATCCAAACGAGTACAACGCAACCCATTATAGGTGCGGGTGCGAATAACAAAAAAATAATGCGAATAATAATAAAGTGTACACAATGAAAATAACATAATAAATGCAAATAAAGTGATCATGTTGGCGATGCGTCTTCGCTCTCTCCTCCTCCAGACAGACCCGTCCTCGTCTCCCACCGCGTGTGGACTCGCCACGACGTCTCGTCGGCGTGCGTGTGTTCCGTCGGCATGCGCAACCGTAACAATTCCGCCGTCTAGAAAATATGCCTTGTCCCCAAGACAGTAGTCGGAGTGGCGGCTGCAGAACTGATCTTGGGGCAACCCCGTGGCTTCGGATTCCCGACGGTAAGTCCTTGCAACTGGGACCTCCTGCGAGCCGGAGTCCCCCTGAAGGTGGTAGCGACGATCAAGTAGCTTGGTTGGATAGTATGGCGCCAACTGCCGTCTTTCTTTCGAACTAGAGAAGGCTGGGTTGGTGGCAATCCTGCTGGAGACTGGATGACGTCGGTGAGTGCATTAGAATGTTGTTGGTGGTCCGCTGGAAAAGGAAGAGGCTCAACGAACGGGCTCAAGAAGGCCCACCGCTCCACGGAGAGGCCAACTTCTGTGGTCTGTTGGATCGTGCTGAGGGAGATCGCAGGAGGGCGGAGTCACCGTTGAGGCAACATGACCAACCCTCGTGTAGGAACTGCATGGACTTAGTCCCCCAATTGACGCATACATCGCCAAGCGTGCGGAGCCAAGCCACTCCCAGAGTGGCGTCGAGACCGCCTAAGCTGAATGTGTAAAAGTCCGCGGTCACGGAACAGGACCCCAAAGAGAGAGAGACGGTGGTGCAATGACCCTGAGTCGGTCGGTGGAGCCTATCGCCCATACGGACCGTAACATCCGGTGTGGGAACCGAGGGAAGATGGAGCTGCTGCACCAGGTGCTCCGAGATGAGTTTGTGGCTTGCCCCGCTGGCCACCATGATGATGATCGTGTGACCCCGCACTGTGCCCAAGAGCTGCATGGTCTGTTGTCTGGAGATCCCGCCCGTCGAGGCACGTGATAATTCCATGCGGTGGAACATAGACACAGCGGGGTCGAGGGGTGTATCCCCCTCTGAGAGCTCCAGGGACTCAAAGTCGTCTAGGGTCACCTCTGGGTCACCGTCGCCGATGATGGCGTGGAACTCCTTCACGGAGAACTCATGGTTGGGGGAGTATGGCTGGCAGCACCGAAAGCAAAGACCATTGCTACGAAGTTTATTGTAATCACTGTTCGAGACGTGCTGAGGGGACGGTGTGTGACCCAGGCGGTTTCCCCAAGGCGGCGGCCGCGCTAGAGGAGCCATGGCTGGCGGTCGCTCAGGTGGCCGGGGTTGGTGGTGGTCGGCCGTAGGAGAAGATGGCCGGGGGGAGAGGCCGGCTTCCTCCAGACGTGCCAAGTCCATGGCATCAGAGATTGTGTGAGGGTGATGCGTGCAGAGACATGAGCAGATATGTGGAAGTAGACCATGCATGAAGAAACCCAGGTAATGATCGGGAGGTAGCCCGAGGACGTGGGAGACCAGGGTGACGAACTCATCAACATAATCGTCCAGGCCTGCTGTCTGGCGGACACCACAAAGACGCTTGATAGAGGAGGAGCCGGAGTAGCGCGTGTCATACCGCCGGATCATTTCCTGTTTGAGCTCGGGCCAGGAGATGCACGGGTTGGTTTGGCAGAGCCATCGAGCCCAGTGGAGTGTCGAGCCGTCCAGACCAACCACCGTCGTAGACACCTTGTTTTGCTCTTGTGTGTAGTTGAGATCGAAATATTATTCCACCTTAGCAATCCAACCCATTGGGTCAACGCCAATGAAGGAGGGAATGTCGCGGGAGAGGGCGGACCGGCCCGGAATGGACATTGGAGTGTCCCTGAAGGAATGGACTGCAGTTCGGCGCTTAGGAGTGATTCGCCGTCCGTGGGTGGGCCGAAGCCGTATGCGGCGGAGACGGCGGTGGTGGACGCTTGGAGAGAGTCGATCTTGGAGTGTAGGTCGAGGAGCGAGGCGTGCAGGGAGGCGAGGAGTTGCTCTTGAGCCTCCACACGACAGCTAAGAGCTTCGGAGGCGGAATCTGGAGTGGGGTTGTCAGAGGAGTGAGTGGTGGGAGCCATGGGACTGGAGATGTCGGCTGTCGGCCGAAAATGTTGTATCTGGTGGAGATCGGCCAAACCCGAGAGTTGACGACCTTCCTGCGCCAAAGAGGTCTCAAAAAGTCGCAGATCTGTGTATTCGCGGTGGCAGCGGGGGCGGAATCCGGAGGAACGACGCGGAACCGACAGAGAGCGGCGGATCTGGGTAGGAGCGAGCGGAATCTGGGTGGAATCGAGCGAATCAGCGTGGTATTGACTGGAGGGTGCCATATCTGGGCGGGATCGAGCGATGCAGCGCGGAACTGGTGGAGGTGCGACGCGGAACCAGTGGAGATCGGCGGATCAGGGCGGGAGCGGGCGGAATCTGGGCGGAATCGAGAGAATCGGCGGATTTGGGCGGAATCCAGCGTTTCTGTGCGGTATTGGCTGGGACGGCGCGAGATTAGGCGAAGCAGCCCTGTAGGTGGGCAGAAACGGCTTAGCGGCTCTGCAACAGAAATTGCACGGACGATTTCGAGTACCGACGACGAGATGGCGTTTGGTCCGACAGGTCAGACCAAATTGATACGATCCCGAGAGGAATCTGGCAAGGGGAGGGCCGACGGAAGTGAGGAAGAAGAAGGATTAGGGTTGAGAGGAAAACCTTAGGGAGCATACCTAATTTTCATTCATCCAAGAATAATCCAAACGAGTACAATGCAACACATTATAGGTGCGGGTGCGAATAACAAAAAAATAGTGCGAATAATAATACAACATGCACATATTGAAAATAACATAATAAATGCAAATAAAGTGATCACGTCGGCGATGCATCTTCGGTCTCCCCTCCTCCAGACGGACCCGTCGTCTCCCACTGCGTGCGGACTCGCCACGATGTCTCGTTGGCGTATGCATGTCCTGTCGACATGCACAACCGTACCAATGACCATGAGACTTCTTAAGGTATCTCATGATCCCATATACTACTTATTTGTGTCATACCCAGGGGCATGCATAGGTTTGCTCAAAATGCCCACAACATATATAAAATCAAGCTGTGTGTGGATGTGTATATCAATCTTCCAACTAAACTCCTATAGCTAGACACTTCAACCCTATTGCCATCTCTATCCTTGTTGATCTTGTGATTTGTCTCAATGGGAGTATCCACTGGAGCACGCTCAAGCATCGTTTTTTCCTCCAGAAGATTTAGGACATTCCGTTGGGAAATGAAGATACCTTTATTGGATCTTGCCACTTCAATTCCAAGAAAGTATCTCAGCCCCCTAGATCTTTCTCCTCAAAATTTCTTGCAAAATGTACTTTGAGAGCAACAATCTCCTCAACATCATTACATGTAATCATAATGTCATGCACTTGATATTTGATACCTTCTGATCCTGCCTTTTTATGAGCATAATGTGTTTAGAGTCTTTAGACTATCTCTCCTAAACCAATTCATGAGTGTTTGTTTCAACCCGGACAATGCTTTCCTCAAGTGGCAAATGGATCCTTCTTGTCCTCTTTTTATGAATCCAAGGGGAGGCTTCATACATACCTCTTCCTCCAATTTTACAATGTCATCTATGTGTATAAGGATAGTAATGCTAATAGGTATGAATTTTACATGTCAAGCAACAAAATTAAGCCATGAATGAAAACCCATTGGCAGTCTATCCTCCTAATGAGTTAGATCAGATAATAAGTTGTACTAGTATTGTAAAGGGCATATGAATAGGAGCTTATATTCAATAGAATGAATGTGAAATGAATGTTAAGCTGAGTATGGAGGTGGTGGCTGCAGCAAAATGCCCTGACAATTGATGAAATGAGAAGAAGAAACAAAATCAGAGGAAGAGAAGGAGATGAAGTCAGAATGGTCAGAAAAAATAAGCTCATCAGGCAGTCGTCAGAGGCCTCTAAGTAATAATAATAAACGGATTGCAGTTATGTTGTACTTCGGTCCAGTCCAGACCGGGTCTAAATTTTTTGAAACTGCTCCAGACATTTATTTTGCGGTTCCAGTTCCTGTCCGGATAATAAAATGAAGGAACCACACCCGGACCATTGTTGTTTACAGTTCTAAAATTTAAACCGTAATGAATAATTCGCGAACGGTTCGGTCTGGTTCTTTGTGGTTCCGGTTCGGTTTACGGTTTTTGGTTGTAATTGACAGCTCTACCCACTACCCCACATTCCCTACTATCCTAACATTTAGGCCTCTCTAAATTTTCTTTCCATCTCCCATTTTCTCCATTTCACTAACTCCTCAACATCCTCACGTGGATCCACTCATTTCCCACTTCTACAAAGTCCCAATTACCTCCCAGCAGCCAGCCACATCTAGAAATTTTCCCCAGCAGTCTGTCTGTGCTAGAAATACCTCCTGCATCCCCTCATTTTCTCCCTCCAGCCTTCCCCTACCATCTAGGATTCGCCAGTGCCAGGAATACTTCCTGCATCTCCTCATTTTCTCCCTCCAGCCTTCCCCTGCCATCCAGGACTCCACTCCAGGCCATGGAACTAACTCCTAACTCTCCTAGACCATTTCCGGATTCTACACCAGCCATTGGAATTAAGTTACTGCAGCCTGAATTTCTGTTTGTCACTTCAAAACTGTCCAGGCTCCCTCCCAATCCCAGATTCCAGCATTCTGGAATTAATAAACTCAACTGTCCAGGACCTGAATCCTCAGCTTCCAGCTGTCCAGAATCCTTTCCAAGATAGGCCCAGCTGCTGAAAATTCATTCCAGCCTCTAGAAAATTACTGCTCAGCCCTCTCAGCTCTCCAGAAGTTCATTCAGCTTTGGGATCAGTCACCGTAAGTGAAGACAACACCCATGTAGCGGTACACTCTACCTCCTGAAATAGCCACCATCAGCCCAACCCGCTGCTGCCCAGCTTTGAAACAGTCCAGCTCTAGTACTCTTCTGGGTGCTCTCATCCTGCCCTTTGCCACCTATCCAACCCATTTGGCTATATAAATTTTTATTATTATTTCAAGCTTAATATTTGTCGGATTCGTATTCTTGCGTTTAGGGTTCATCCATTATCCCCGGATAGGACCATCCCGCCTCAAATTTCAAGTCAGTACAACGTGTAGTAAGGTATCTGAATGGGGAGTGATGTATGGACTTTCCTTTGAGTCGAGGCAGTTTTACCTCAACTGCCCCCTACGTACTCCGTATTCCCAGTTATATAGAATCAAACCCACATAGTTCTAAATATTGCATGGATTGTCTTTTCAAACCATCCATCACACAAGTTGACTTAGCGAAAATTTCGTAAGCCATCAAATATTTCTCAAGAAGGTACAATATTTACCCCGCAATGGCACATTATTTACCTTAGGAACAATCTTTCCAATAAGGCACATGATTTCTAATGAGGCACATTTATTCGATATTGACACATTGTATTGTAAAGGCACATAATTCCTCCCATTATGCTATTCAATTTTCAACGTGGCTCATTCTTCCGATAAGGCACAATATTTTCACAAGGCAATGCTCATCGGTTAAAGGCACATTGGGTCAACGAGGCATATTCAACATTCTACAAAGGCAGATTATTTTAAATAAGGCACATATCTCACTAAAAGCATCTTTTACAAGTTCTGGTTACTTCAATTCAAAGCCCGCCATGAACTCTTAAACCTCTTGTAATAAGGGCCTTTATAATTAAAGATTTCTATTACCATCAAAAAGTCCTTATCTATATAGGTTATATGTTTAATTATTATCATCTATCTATTCCTCAAAATGCCCAATATAAAATTTACATATTCTAGAGTATGGCACAAAAAGAGCATGAGAGGAAGAAACATAAAGTATAGCTCAAGACCAAGAGAGTCCTTGGAAATTATAATTCATGTCCATTTATTAAGCTATTCAATTCTCAATCGGGCTCATTCTTCCGATAAGGCACAATATTTTCCACAAGACACAATGTTCATCCGTTAAAGACACATTGGGTCAACGAGGCACATTCGATATTCTGCAAAGGAAGATTATTTTAAACAAGGTACATATCTCACTAAAGGCGTCTTTTACAAATTCGGGTTGCTTCAATACAAAGTCTGTCACGAACTCTTAAAGCTCTTGTACTAGTAAGGGTCCTTTAGAATCAAAGATTTCTATTACCATCGGAAAATCCTTATCTATATAGCTTATATATCTAATTATCATCATCTATCTATTCTTCATAATGCCCAATATAAACTTTACATAATCTAGTGGATGCCATGAAAAGTAGAAGATAAGAAGAAACATAAAGTTTGCTCAAGAACAAGAGTCTTTGGAAATTATAATTCATGGACACACACACACACATTCAAAATCAGAGAACTCACAAGCTCCACACAGGTCTCGACTTGTAATGTCCCGGTCTACTGTGGGTGCGACAATTCTACAGAACTGTGACCCCAACCCATCTCCACGAATCTGATTGGTCGTAGCCTCTAATTTCAATGAGGGTTGTTTAGCCTTCGAGAGCTCAATTTCCCCGGAAGTAGTTCTCGAAGGCTCTCGATTTCTCTCCCAGGCCCATCCCCAAAACCGAGAACCAGCCTTTTTATAAACATATTTGCGATTTATGTGGCTTAAATATATAATTACATGTGGCTTATTGTTACAAACAAGATTTATTGGCATGCCACTTAACAAAATGCCATTACCATAACATTTTTAATTGGAAAGAGATACATGAGCGATAGAGAGGAGAGTTCCAAGGGAGAGGAAGAATTCGAGAGAGAGAGATTAGAGAAAGTCCAAAACATTATGATCCTCCAGAATACCCAAACCATAAGCCTCTCCCCCTTATATAGATGAGGGAGGGGATGCAACACACACCTGATAATTAATATAACTAATATTATATTCCGCCCTGAATATATCATGGTGGCTTCTATATACGCGCTCCATGAACTTCACCGGGGAGGGCCCGCTTGAGTGAATGTGCCTACGTAACACTATACCTCCCTTGAAAATCGACCTTCTCCTCAAAGGTCGAGTGTTATTCTCTTATCAGGGTCTTTAAGGATGTTGACGAGAAAGAAGTTGTGTATGGTCAATAGTGGCGGTGAGTGTTATGAGGAGTACAACTGAAGTTGTTTGAATAAAGGATGAAAATGGGTGAAATTGTAAGTGTCATTAGTGGGCAGTGAGAAGAAAAAAGGATAATGAGAATGGGTGGGGGTTAGGGGGCTAAAAAGGGCAATATATGGGTGTAAAAAAAGATGGGCGGCGGCAGCTAGGGGAGGGAAATTTGGCGTATTGTTTGTTTTTGGGAAAAGGATAAGAATGGAAGAAGGTGAAAAAGGCTGATGTGACAACACAAGGGAGGGAGACATTTGGCGGGGGCAACTAGTGGAGGAGTAAGATGTGGGGAAAAAAGAAAAAGAAAAAGACTGTCAGTCATGCACGTGAGCTGCCATAGAGTGCGGATTGAGGCATTTGTGGTACAGTGGGGATGGGCTGTCGTGCGTGAACGGAAAAAAAGAACGGGGGGAGGGGTGGGGGGGGGGGGGCGTGCACAAACCATGAAGCTGCAACGATCACGGTTGCGGAGATGCGATGGAGATGCAAAAATCAAGGAGCGCGTGCAGTATCTGGATCTGACGGCGTGCGGAATTGGTATCGGGAGTGGTGGTGTGCAATCAAGGAAGAGCTGGATCTAGTGGTGGACGGGATCTGGCGGCGGCATGCTGTTGACGAAGAGCGGGATCTGACGGTTGATAGCTGGGATTCAACGCGTCGTTGTGAGCGGCGACACCCATCACATGGGTAGCAAGGGTATCTGTCTGTTTGAGCAAACGTCCCTTGTGGACAACGAAAACTCAAGCCGGTAAGTCCTGCGGTAGTGGTACCGCCTGTCGTCTGTTGGCAGGGGGAAGGGTTGGACGGCGTATTGAGTCTGTCCCGAAAGGGGTGCAAAATTTGCGGGGACCTCCGGGGCCCGCAAACGAATTGGGATTCGGTTGAGCTCATGGAGTCGATCGATCTTGGAATCGAGGTCAGGCGTCATGGCAAGGAGGTTAGCGTGCATATCAGTTTGCCGATCGAGGCGCACACAGACGAAGATGACGATGGAGGACATGATCGTAGCGATGGTGTTTCGAGCGGTGGTCGAAGGGAGTGCAGGTGATCTTCCGACGACGAAAACCGTGGCCAGAAGGCGGCAGGTCGAACCAAATTGTTACGAACAAGATTTCTTGTCGTGCCGCTTAGCAAAATATCATTGTCATAACATTCTTAATAGTAAAGAGATACATGAGCGGTAGAGAGGAGACTTTCAAGGGAGAGGAAGAATTCTAGAGAGAGAGTTCAAAACATTATGATCCTGCAAGATGCCTAAACCATAAGCGCGTGCGGTATCTGGAATCTGACGGCGTGCAGAATTGGTATCGGGAGTGGTTGCGTGCAGTTGAGGAAGAGCTTGATCTAGTGGTGGACGGGATCTGGCGACGGCATGCTGTTGACGAAGAGCGGGATCTGGCAGTTGATAGCTGGGATTCGACACGTGGTTGTGAGCGGCAACACCCATCACATGGGTAGCAGGGGTATCCGTCTGTTTGAGCAAACGTCCCTTGTGGACAACAGAAACTCGAGCTGGTAAGTCTTGCGGTAGTGGTACCGCCTGTTGTCTGTTGGCAAAGGGGAAGGGTTGGACAGCGTCTTGAGGCTGTCCCAAAAGGGGTGCAAAGTTTGCGGGGACTTCCGGGGGCTGCGAACGAATTGGGATTCAATTGAGCTCATGGAGTCGATCGATCTTGGCATCGAGGCCATGCGCCATGGCAAGGAGGTTAATGTGCATATCGGTTTGTCGATCGAGGCGCACACAGACGGAGATGACGATGGAGGACATGATTGTAGCGATGGTGTTTCGAGCGGTGGCCGAAGGGAGTGGTGGTGAGCTTCCAACGACGAAAACTGTTGCCAGAAGGCGGCAGGCCGGACCAAATTGTTACAAACAAGATTTCTTGGCGTGCCTCTTAACAAAATATCATTGTCATAACATTTTTAATAGTAAAGAGATACATGAGCGGTAGAAAGGAGAGTTTCAAGGGAGAGGAAGAATTGTAGAGAGAGAGAGTCCAAAACATTATGATCCTCCAGGATGCCCAAATCATAAGCCTCTCCCCCTTATATAGATGAGGGAGGGGATACAAAACACGCCTGATAATTAATATAACTAATATTATATTCCGCCTGGAATATATCATGACGGCTTCCATATGCACGCTCCATGAACTCCACCGGGGAGGGCCTGCTTGAGTGAATGTGCCTGCGTAACACTTATAATGTAAGCTTGCCCTTACCATAGTTAATATTTATAGCCAAATTTCAGTCCCTGCCCGAAATATAAAGGACATTCAAGATAATGAAATGAAATAAATATCAAATTTCAGGAGAATAAATAAAATCTATCTCCTGAAAATTTTCGATCCATGCCACCGGATCAAGCTACTTATCATCATAAAATTCCGGTTTTCACATCTTCCTAGAATGAAGGTTACCACACTGATCATGGTTCAAAGGTACTAGACATGACCTCGTTTAAGATGGAAGGTTACAGACATGAGCTAATCCCATTGTGCTACTTATCATCATTGTGCTAGTCCCACCCTTCAGAAGCATGCAATAATTGCTTACAGACATGAACTCCACCGGTGGGACTAGCACAATGATGGAAGGTTTCATATATGTAAGCTGGGCATTATGACCCGACCCAATATGTTTGGCAATTTTTGGCCTCGTTTAAGAGATCGTGTCTTACATTCAAGGGGATACTAGAACATATAAGTCCGAACTCGTGTTCTTGTCATGTTTGCCTAATTAACTGTGTTGACATTGTTTATGGTTGATTCTTTGCCATGAATATATTGAGGTATTAATTGACTTAGAACTTTGATCTGCTGGTATAGATTGTGTTGCTCAAGGAAGAGGCATGCGAGTGATTATGGTGCCTTTCTGAGGGGCTAGGATGATACCTATACCTCTCGCGAGCAGAGATACAACAATCGTCATGAATTATCTTGTATTCACAGTTTATTATTAATTATTATATATTTTGTTCTATAGTGGGGGCTCGATCTATATAAGGTTCCCTTAGATTGTGAGTGAGGCCTTTAGAGTGTTAGTCTTTTGGTTTCTCTTTGGAGAGGGGAGTACTTTGGAGGACCCAATCTCCGGGTTCTTGGCGGGGGCTTGCCTCCCAATTTTATCCATGTTTTCTTTTATGCCACGTAAGTTAGTGTTCTTTGTTCACTTTCTTGATACGGTTACCGTGTATCAATTGGTCAGACCTGCCGCTCATTTAGTATTTCAATCAGAACCCTAAGGGTCCGTTTGACGCACAAGTATTGGATTTGGTCAGAAAATTAATATATGTAGGAATTGGTTTTGTGCAGAAAACCAATTCTGCTCTTCGGTTGCAAGATAGAATTCAGTAAACATAAGGAGAATTGATATCTAAATGTTGTTCGGCTGTGCAAAGGAATTGGTTTTCTGGAACTGTAATTTTTAAAAATTATTTTTTAAAAAATTTAAGCAACCCATTGTTATCCAGTGAACAGAATTGATGATATCTCTCCTACGTTTTCGTTGCAACTCATTGTTATCCATTGCCCTATAGCAAAAATTCCAGATTTAAATGTACAGATCTAAATAGAAATTTACAGAAAATTGAATACAACACAGATCTAAATAGAAAATTTAATAGAAAATTTGTGTATGTATATCATCTGAAATTTCATGCTACTGGGTTCATTTTGTTAGGAGTAAACATAATTGGTTGATACCTTGGTTGTTTTTATTGAGTCATCTTTACTTATGTACTGGATGAAATCCTCACAGAAAACCTCAACCAGATCTGGTGATTTGCTTCACCAAATCTGCGATACCTTCACATAATTGGCCAGAAAAGAGGAGACATCACAGAAAATACATGAAAACGATACACAGGAATCTATACATCTCTATGCTCCAAAAGTAGGGAAAAAAACGAAGAAGAAAAGGTAGAAGATGGTCGGGATTGGGCGCCTACCAGAAAAACTACTACGGGATGTTGCAGCCTACAGAAAACCTGCTAAAAAATGGCGGACAATGAGGAAGAGAAAGAGGAAGCCGAGGAAGAGGAAGGGGGGGGGGGTCGGGATCAGGTGCTTGCCAGGCGGGGAAAATGGGATTGTGAGCAGAGGGACGAAGGCGGAGGCGAAAGCTAAAGCGCGATATCGCCCAAATTTGGAGAAA
Source organism: Platanthera zijinensis (assembly GCA_039513925.1). Classification (NCBI taxonomy): domain Eukaryota; kingdom Viridiplantae; phylum Streptophyta; class Magnoliopsida; order Asparagales; family Orchidaceae; genus Platanthera; species Platanthera zijinensis. The sequence goes on along the minus strand of CM077080.1, from coordinate 53,500,990 downwards.
ACCGGTGCGGGAGGATAAGTTTTGGGGCATTCGATTTTTAGATTTATATGAAAACCGGTTGTTTTTCCACGAAAAACCAATACCCTCCTAATTGGCGTGTGCCAAACAAAAGAATTAGCTTTCTGGAAGCTAATACCAATTCCAAAAAGCCAATTCCTGCGCGCCGAACTGACCATAATTGAATCTACATCCTCTTCCATCCGCACCGAACGTCGCGCTCCTCCTTGCATGCATCCTTTCGCCATGTAGCCGAACCCAACACCTCTTACCTCGCAAGCGATACGACATCGACTCTCCCCGTGTGCTCGACCTTCCTCGACTACACCTATGCCAACCATGCGCCCGCGTGCTCGGCCCTCCTCGTGCATCTGTCGCGCCATCTCCAACCTCCTTCTCCTGTCGTGTCCTACTTCACCACCACCGAATCCAACCGCCTTCTCCAGTTGTGTCCTACCTCACCTCTAGCGGATCCAACCACCTTCCAATGCCGCTCCAGCCGCTTGCACTTCTGCCTCCTGACACCACTCCAACTGCCTTCTCTAGCATCCTTCCAGTGCCACTCTAGCTGCCTTCTGCCACTGCCGTGTCCAGCCGCACCTCCAACAGCTCCTGTAGCCTCCCGACGGCCTCCAGCATTCCCGTTAGCATTCTGTAGGCCGCCTGCACTTCCCTCTGCTTCCCAACGGCCCTCTAGCACATCCTTACTCATTTTAGTGGCATACTCGATACGATCAAATCAATGCTACCATGAATAACCTCCTTGTCATGGTGTTTGCGCTTTGTCACTGACTTCTTCCACACGCCCCTTTACAACACATGTCCATCTCTCAGCTTTCCGACGAACCTCTTCGTCCCTCCTCACCGCCACCCCCCAGTGGGTATTCAACCATCGGAAGCACTGCCGCATCATCTTTTCCCGACACCCCTTCATTTGCACCCATTGTCGGCTGCGACACACACCCCTAATACCCCCATCTTCTGATTTTCCCCAGCTCCACAGGATTTTTATGCTCCCCGCCGTTTTTTGGAGACCCCTGCCCTTGTGCCAACTCTCTTATCTCCAAACTTCTCTTTTCCAACATGTCTAGAACCCATTATTACCCTACCCTCACATTTTATCACTCTCCCACTTCGACCAGACTTCCCATCAGGTTTCATTCCAAATCAACACTACCTACTCCTCATCGTCCTAATGTCCGACCCTATGACACTCGTTTAGGATCTGGATGGGTTTCCACCATCAATATTCATAGCATTTGGCCTCCAAATGAGGCCCTGACCCAACTGGCGTGCACCTTGCTCGACCTTGACGATGAGATCTTTTGTGGGCATGACATTGTTTCACCTCTCAGGCAGTCCCATAGCGAGCTCTATGCATATTTTAGTCACCTGTACCACACATCGACAGCAACAAACTCGCTACGATGCCTCTAAGCTTCTGATGTTTCACTATATCCGCCCATTAGAGGAGTGGCCCAAGTCTCGCTGATGTGCCCATGGGACCCTTCTCAGCTCGACCTTGAGGACAAAGTCGCTTTTCAGGACGAACGTGGTGATGCCTATACGCCTCGCAAGCAGAGGCAACAACTTGTATTCATAGTTTATTATGCATTATTATGTATTTTTTCCTGTAGTGGGAGACTCCATCTATATAAGGTGCCCTTAGATTGTGAGTGAGGTATCTCTGTAGTGTTAGTCTTTTGATCTCTCTTTGGAGAGGGGAGTACTTTGGAGGACCCATCATCCGGATTCTTTTCTCCTAATTGTATCCTTGTTTTCTTTTATGCAATGCAAGTTCGTGTTCTTTGTTCTCTTTCTTGATACGGCTACTACGTATCGTTGGATGTGAATTTGGTGTACTATTTTCGGATGCGGTTGGGGTGGGCTGCTTCCAGTTGCAATTTGCGCTATATGACTGGAATTAAATTCTTTTCAGTTGATCAAATCTGGGCCATATTTTGATGCAAATATCTTGGCCCTCCAATTTATGAATCTGTCTAGTGTCCACATAATTTTAAAAAGAAATTGTAGTCTTTAATAATTTCTCTAAGGGTCCGTTCGTTTCGACGGAATTGAGCTGCAGGAATTGGAATTGAATTCAATTCCCATTCCCGCAGGAATTGGAATTGAATTCAATTCCAATTCTGCTGTTCGGCTGAATGCAGAAATTCTGTCACAGAAATTGGAATTAGCAATTCCGATGTTCGGCTGTATCCTGGAATTCAAAGTACAGAATTCAAATTTGTAATTTTTATTATAAACTGAATTGAAATAGCTTAGCAAAAATTATATTTCAACGGCATAAAAATTAAGAGTCCACGCACCGAATATTCAAAAAAAAGTTCAAAATTGTCTACAGCATTATAATAGTCCGTACATGAAATCAAAAGTCCTTAACATAATCTAATTAATCGCATAGATGTAAGCGGAGCCAGGTCCTCCTAATTGGCATCGGTAATGCCATGAACACGTCGGCCTTCTTGTCGTCAACACTCAGCATATCGATAGCCTGTATGACATCAGTCTCAGTCAAATCCGTAATAGCTGCAATGACGGTATATATCCTATCTGCCCTTGAGATCGGCGGCGGTGGCGGTGGCGGCTGAGAAGTCACGCTGCTATCATGCTCCATGTTCCTCGCTATTGTAGAAACAACATCAACAATAATATCTACCGCGGATGTTTTCTCCTTCCTCTTCTTGCTCTTTGGCTCAACGTCGCGCATTTACATACTGCGGCAATTCCGACGAAATTGTTGCAAATTTCCGATTCCCACGTTTCATTTTAGGTACCGAACGGCTGGATTAAGAATTGGTAAATGAATTCCAATTCCAACCGTTCAATTCCCGCGAAACGAACGGGCTCTAACTGATAATTGTCATCAATTATGCCTCAAATTTATAGCAAATTTAAGTTAGCCTAAAATCAAAGTGCTCTCGAGGTAATTTGACCCCCTTCTTGTACTCAGAATTACATGCATGCTAATTGAATCCCCCATCAATTGATTACAACTGATCTGGTTCAATTTTATCAAATTTGCGGTTTGTTCTGTGTTATCTATGTTTATGGTCAATCATTCTTATGAGTTCATTGACTGGTTGATGTCCATTTCACATGCTAGGCTTAATTCATCTAAATACTAATGATGTATCAATATAAGTTAATATTATTGTCCTATGACCATTCTATATGTTGCTGTTTGATAGCTTTGTAGTAGTGCTCTTATAGGAATTTGAATCGTGGAAGGCTGGCTTAACAGAAACTGAGCAGAAAGCCGCTACAGGATATTTCAGTGTCATCAAAAGGCATGATGAATCTGAATTTGATTCTGTGTTGACCAAAAATTCCAAATCACATGATCTGTTTGTAGTTCCATATTCTCAAGTGTATAGTAAGTTTCTTGTCAAAGCTGCAGAATTTCTTCAGAAAGCCGCAGAAGGAACGATTGTTTAAGGTGATTTAGTGCTAAAACGTAACCATGCTTTGAGTTTATTGGCCATTGAAATATTTTTTCTTTAATATCACAAGCCTGAAGAAGTTGCTGAAAACCAAAGCGGATGCTTTTTTGTCAAATGACTATTATCAATCGGATGAAGCCTGGATGGAATTGGTTGGTATCTCCTTCGTTATTAGCGTCTAATTTATTTATCATTATCATTTTTATTTTTTTGTGTTTAGCTTCTTTCAGATAACAGTGTTGTATCTTCTAGTTTTTTTTGTGCGAAAGAGAATCCACTAACTATATGCTATCCTACTTATTTGCATTATTCATTGAAAATGTGTTTCGTGGATATGCACGTCCTATCTATTTTTCTTTCTCAGGACTCAAAATTGGATGTAACAATTGGACCATATGAGACATATGAAGATGCGATTTTTGGATATAAGGTATATCCTGATCAATTTTATCTATTAATTTGAATCACTTTTATTGAGAACATTGCCGCAAATGGCATTAACCTAATGCTTTTAGTTATCTTCACTGATTGTATTTTGTCTATGCAGTGCTTTAACATATCTGTATATTTATCTATTAACTAATACGAAAAATTTATTCTTGTATTTTCTTCTACTAACTATTGTTTCTTTAAACATTTCAGCCTCCATTATAGCATTGTAAATGTGTCAGGCGTTTCCCTCTCAGATCAAATCTTATGCTACATATTTCAGTGGTCAAAAAATAAAATGAATCTTCCCTGCTTATTTCCATGTTTCCAGTGTCTGAATACTGATTTAATTTAAACCTCAATGACAAAATATTTGTTAACTATAGTAGTTGTTAGAGAGGTGTTTGATTTCGGTGAGGGCAACATCTATGCGATCTAAATTAGCATGCATAAAGACCATGGGTTTGTTCATTACGAGTGGTGAAGCTGGATCTCAATGGCTTATGGAGATGGGACGGTTGTTCAATGATCTAGAAGGAATATAAATTCACATGTTGGAGTCATATTGCATCATCGAGACTGAACAGTGTGATGTGAAGACGACCTCCTCGATGCACGTCCTCCTTTGCAGCCTAATGACATTATCTTAATTTGTGTCTCACTCCCCTATACAAGGGAGTGATAGTGAGTCTTATGGGATTATCTTTGGAACATTCTTGTTGAGATTTCATAGGACATAGAAGCTCTTAGATGGATCCAACCCTCAAGAGTTTGGATCGGACATGTCTCGATAATTGTATCTTTATTTTGCAATCAATCATACATTTTAGGTATGATGATAGTTGTGATCTATCAATTGGTCTAATCTACCATTCACTTAGGGTTTCCTTCTCGACTCTAAGATCCTCCATTTGGTCCAACCAATTCTCCCCCCTGCCCGTTGTTCGTTTCCACAGATCCAACACCATTCCTCCCTGATTTTTCGTTTCTTTTCCTCCGCTCCAACTCACCCCTTCCTCGCCCGGTGTTTGTTCATGCTTGCCGCCGATTGACACTGATCAATTGCAACCCGTTGCACAAGCCCTTTGTGTGTCATCCACGTATGTCGACTTCCGCTCGACGCCAACCCATCTGCAACACTTCGACCCCCTGTAATGACCACTTCAAGAGCGTTGTCTTCCTAGAGCGTAACTCCTCGCGTCACCTCTACATCCAGCTCCTCCCACCCCACCTCATTTTAACAATCGGTGTACCTCCTCCGTCATATCCAACATTTCACCCAACAACTTCCCGTACAACGGCTGCTGTTCCAGCAACTCTCAATGCATTTCTTGCACCTCCTCATTGCCCAATAGCCCTGTTTGTTCCTCCCCAACCTTTCACACCTTCATTACCTGACCTGGACGCACTTCATGGCTCTCCACATCGATGAGGACCCTCCCGCTTCGATACCTACTGAATCCACTCGTTTAGATTAGCTCGAAGCTTAGCTTGGGGATCTCACTCCCCTTTTCGAGAGTTCATGACCACAGTAGTCAAACGCCCACCGACCCCTCTAGCACCATCATGGTAACTCCCTTGGCCTTTCTCGGACTACTTGGGGTTTCTCCACCCTGCTGCGGACTTCCATCTTCGCCGGATCGAGATTTTTGTATTCGATGGAATCACCCCCCATGGCGGAATAGATCGTGCGGAACAGTCAACCAGATGGTTCTGCTGTAAACTAATATGGAGGGCTCGATTCTCGATTTGGTGCTTTGGACGCGTCAGTAGATCCTTGACGTCTTCTGGCCTACACTGAAGGAGGAATTCCTCCGCTACTGTTCCATCCGCCAGGAGGGTAATGCCTACGCACAACTCAACTTTGTTTGTCAGTCCGCGACTGTGGCCATTTACATTGCCAAGTTCATTGAGGTAGTCATACACGTCCTCGGCCTAGCCAGATCATTAACTAGGGCACTTTTTTGGGGATTTGCAACCCCACCTCTTGAAGCACCTTCGGTTCCACACCCCCACTACTCTCTCCCGCACCATGGAGTAAGCTCGTTTCCTCGACGAGGAATGCTACACGGCTCAACCATCCTCCTTATCTTGACCACCCTAGCAGCCATTGCCACCACCTAAATTTCCCCCCTCTCTCTTGCTTGGATCACCCGATTCTACTGGGCCCCCATTGCCTGGCTCACGGCTGGTGCTAGTTTTGCCTCAACTGGCACCCCAAAGCTTATCTTACTAGTAACACTCTCAAGGTTCACCGCAAAGGCCTTTGACTTCGCTTCCAGCAACAGGTCCACCCACACCTGCCTTCTCAAAGACATGTGCTTGCTAATCGAAGCTGAAGATGACGATCCTGACATCGATGGCTTTGCTCCTCTGGCGCTAACGACCCCTACAAACCTCGACTTTTAGGATAAGGTTGATTTTTGGGAGGTGATTGTTGATACGAAGACAACCTCCTGGATACTCGTCCTCTTCTGCATATTTAGTCTAAGGGCATCATCTTAATTTGTATGTCCCACTTCCCTATATAAGGGAGTGGTAGTGAGTCTTATGGGATTATCTTTTGATCATTCTTGTTTAAGCTCTCGTAGCAAAGATAGACTCTTAGGAGGATCCAACCTTTAATAGTTTGGATTGAGCATGTCTCGATAGTTGTATTTTTATTTTGCGATCAATCATACATTTTGGGTTCGACGATAGTTGTGATATATCTCAGTGATTCCCTATCGAACTTGGTAACAGGGCGAGCGTCTATTGTCTCTCGTCTGTTTTAAGTGGTTCCTCTACAATCTAGGGATCTTGCCTCCATTGTGTATATTTTATTGCGGACTCATACAGATCCTTCCTTTCTCTTGTTGATTGCTCCTAATTTTGTGTTTCTCTTGTTAGATGCTCCAGGTCTTGCTTTTCTCTTGTTGTCTACTCCAGATCCTGACTACCCTCCTCGCGCTTGCCACTTTGTCGTCACCTTGTTCGGCAATAGAGCATGTTGCTTCGCTTGCTCTAGCATTCTATCAAACTAATTCACCTCTCTCTTCCAGTTGTTTCAAGGTGTTATTACCCAAGGCATCTTAACTATCTATTCCCCCTCTGATGCATCCTCTATCACAACCAAAAATGTTTGACGCCATCATGCGTCATGACTCTTTTTATTATTACGCATTTTTTTACTGCCTTGTATTTCTATCCCGCACTCTCATTTTTATTTTTCGGCTCATTGATTTGATCTCCAATGAGATCATAAATAAAAAGGTACGACAATTTAGATAGTAAGGACGAAAAGGGCAAACTTAATTTATTTAAGCACACATAAATTTAATTGGGGAAAAGATTTCGTTATTTAATAATTAATACCTGATGGAAATTGAATTTGGAAGCATTTAAATGGAAATGAAAACAAAACAAGAGATCAAAAGAGCCTATTTATTAGCCGGCTGAAAGAAGAAAAATGGAGCCAGATATACACAGAGAAACAAACCCTCTTATTTCTGTCCCGCCGGACGACTTTCCTATACGAGAGTCCCCTCCCTCTTCATCCTTGTCAAGCGCCTCTTTCATGGATCTAGAGTCAAAAGTCACTCATCCTTCTGCCCTAGTAACTGACGAAGACTAGAGGGGTTTCTGCAACTCGTCTGCTACCATACATCTCCTGGAGCAGCCTCGACCTCAGCTACAGTTACCATCAGGTCGTCGTTGACCTTGCACCCCTACTCCGACAACCTAAGCAGTCTCATATCATTGACTGTACCTACCGCTCCAGTGATACATCCCATATCAAAGTCAACTCACACGCAGACGTCAGCTACCTCTGTCCTCTCTGACATTCTACAGACAGTGACTGTTCGTCCTTAGCGTGATAGACTCGGGAGGGGTTTCTCCTTCTGCAGTATCCTCACCATATCCTTGTTTCATTTATTAGCTTAAAATTATGTTGTCCACTTAAATAATCTTGAGCTTTCCTTTGACGTTATTTTTTTCTTTCATTTCCGTTATTCCATAAATTATTGCGTGCAGTTTATGCTCGCGCTCGTACGAATCCTGCTACGGTTCAATTCATTAGATGCCGAGGAATTTTTTTGAATAATATTAACGATTTTACTGAAGTTTATCGTCAAGAGTAATTTTACGCGCGAAAAGTTCGATTTGACCTCTCAGCCTATTTTCAAAACTAAAACCGGTCGCATAAACACATCAAAATTTCAAAACCCTAATTTTATTCTACATCGGTTTGGTATCAGAGGACGTTTGAGTCACTCCTATCACGAATCAAACGATACAGGTTTAAAAATAATAATAATAAAATAAAAAAATAAAGGATTTTTAATCTATTAGAAAATTGTTGTATTAGCTTTACTTTTAAATTTTTTTTTACTAAAGAAAAAAAATTGTTGTATCCCGCCGTACCCGTATCCTTGATTTTAAAATTTGTCGTACCGGATACGTATCGTACCCGGTAGCCGTACCCGTACCGGTGCTTCCTAGGGTTCTTCACACTTTTAGACTTGAGCTTGATTCCATCAAATCTCAAATTCTAGGAGGAGCCTCTATTCTAACTCTTATTGAGGTTTATTCCTGAGTTTTTTGTGCAACCTTTATGACCGATGTTGCACCGACACCGACACGGGACACGCGATACGACACGACGCGACACACGACTCGTCAATTCTAAAAAAATATCATATTCCGACACGCTGAGACACGTATATTAAATATTCATTTTTTATAATTATGAAAATCCTAAAACATTTAACAAAAAATAAAAAAATTAACAATTATCAAATATTTAAATAAATTATATCATGCTTAAATATTACTCATCAAATATTCAAATGCAAAACTTAACAAATGATCAAAAAATGATAGAATATTAACACATTATCATTATATATCATCAGAAAAAATAATGGATTCACATGCAAACTTTTCCCCCACTTTCAATCTTCCTTTTTCTAGAGAAAATGTTTACACCACTAGTAGATCCGCTTTCACTATTTGAAATGCTAGAAAGGGGTAAAGACACTTCCAAGACAAATTGTCACCCGCCTCACCATAAGTAGCTAATTTAGGGACACGTGTGTCCGATTGAGCGGGACACGCGAGTCCCGCGTGAGCCAGCGTCTCAGATTTCTGACTCGAGTGTCGGATTGCCAACTCGAGTGTCGGATTGCCGACTCGAGTGTCGGAGAGTGTCGGAGAGTTGGACAAGTGTCGGACTCTCCGACTCCGACACGCTGAGCATTTTGAAGTGTTGGTGATTCATAGTTTATGACAAATGCCACTTACCACATGATTGGTCTAAATAGCATTGCTAATCTCTGTCTTGGTTAGTAATGTTACTCTAGCAGAGAGCCGTAGTGATGGGATTAAATATGGACATGGTGAAGGGCGTGGATGTATAAATGTACTTATTGTTGAAGAATGGGTCATACCTAGAAGCATGCTATCCACTCCTTCATAGGGTTAATCTGATGGAGCAACAATATCCATCTGTGAATGCTCACACTTACTTCAGCTTTAAACTACAACGAAGACAACTCATCCTAATGTGTCATTTTTTGTCTTTCGGATTCAGTCATGTTGCCTTCTCCTACATGGATACTTGAGTCAAGTGCATCTGATCATTGGATAGTCACCCTTGCATGAGGTATTATTATTGTAAAGCCTATGCCATCTCTTATATTACACTATGTTCTTTGTGTTTCAAATTTTACTTTCATGCTTATTTACATCCATAAACTTTTCCAAATTCATGATTGTATTGCAACATTTACCTCAACTTTTGTTTGCATCCATGATTCGAAGACCACATGAGTGCTTGGTCAATAGCATGGATCCAAATATATCGATCATCATGATCCCCTCTGATATTTGCTTTTATTGCCACCATATCATTATTGCAGATTCACAACTAGTTGGCACATCTTGAGTTTCTAAGATTGCAGAAAACGGTCCTTTCTTTATCTAGTAGCAGTTTAGAGTTTAAGTTATGTCTAAACACCACCGTGCCCTGTTTCTTAGTAGTGTTCATTAATGCTCGCTCACACATTTCTCTTTTGTTTATTCTGATCTATGAGGTCTTCGTAGAGTTATTTCTAAGTTTGATTTTTTGTATTTGTTCACATTATTGATGAGTATTCTAGAATGACGTGGTTATTCTACTTAGCATCATAGTGAATTACCGAATGTTCTTCAGAAATTTGTGTACTGAAATCAAAGGACTGTTTTCTAGTTTTGTATGTGTACTTTGGTTTAATAATGCCCATGAATGTTTTTTCAATTATTTTCTAACTTTTATGTTAGCTCAAGATATGATTCATCAATCCTCTTATCACAACCCGACCCAATATGCTCAAGTTAATGAGACGAGAACAATAAATGTGATTAATGATCTTTTTCCACTACACTAATTTGAAGCAAGAAACAATTATATTTTGTTGATATTTCACAATGTTACAAGTACATAGTCACGTAGTTATATATATTTCATTTCTATCATATTTTACATAATACATGTTACATAATATTCTTCCTCGTTGTGCTCTGCGCCCGCATCCTCGTGGATACATACAAATATTTAGTAGACTGATGAACATGTTTATTTGTTCACCTCTGAAAGAATAATACAATAATTATATATGTATGTAACACACAGTATGCAAAAAAAGTTATGAACGGGAGTAGTGAAAATAAATACATCAGCATATGTTTTTAATTTTTTTCCAAATATATTGTTACAAAAATTAACTAATTTATTAGTTAGTATTTACAGTAAGCCAGTAGGCCTAATTAGAGGCTATCTTGCCTTTACATGGCAAATTGGACCAAAACATCCCGAAGAGATCAAGTCCGCCAAATAGGAGCGCAACTTCCACTGTATAAGTCCAAGGATACGCCAAAACGCCCAAAGAAGACTACAATACAGTTCTCAAATTTGCAGGTGGCTAAACCCACCTGAAGGGTGTGTCATTCCCGAAATATTCTCCCTTAGTTTATACGGGACCCATGTAAAACAAGCCAAATACTGGGCTAATTTACGAGTGCACATCATCACGCAACATTACAATATTTTTTATAGTATCATGTATATTCCATCAACACATCTCGAATTATTGGTCTTACATAAACTATTGATTATTATCTCGTCGTAAAAGACCCCTCCTATGTCTAATTTAATAGTAACAATATCGGTCAGACCACAGTAATTTCACTTGCATTATTATTCCCCAAATTATTAATAGCACGATAATTAGCACATGTTTATGCTTATCAATACGCATGCAGTTTAAAACTCGGGGTCTTATTATCGCTTGAACACTTGCTGATGCGAATATTCTCCGACATGCCTGATATGTCGGTCGATATAAAGGTTTTATGGACAAAACGACACGTTTCCAATATTTTTTTGCAAAATATCCTTTTGAAATATATTCTCCGATATGTCTGCTATTGACCGATATATTCGCTGATATATCGGCCGATATATCCCGACATTTAATCGACTGATTTTTTTAAATTTATTTTAATTAGTGTCTATGGTTTAATAGACAATTGATCAAAATTGTTTCATTGTTTAGGTTGTTTTTTCCCTTCCTCTAGCTTCCTTTCTTGCTCAAGTCCGTCATCGACTTAAATTTTGCATGGTCATTGAATTATGAATTTAAGTTTCCTTATCTTCCATTGTCATCGACAACTTCCAGACATTCTGCTTTCTCTTGTTTTATTTCACGCATTATACCGTTATTACTTGTATAAACACAATGTTTACATTAGTTTGTTAAATTTAGGAGTTCAATAAATATCAAATTATTAATATATTAATATTTATAAATAAAAAAAGGATTAAATTTATAAATAATTACACATTTAAATAATTAAATATTAAAATCCGATATATGAAATATCCCCGATATATCCCCCGACATATTAAAACTGACACGAAAAATTTAAACCGACATGTCCCCGATATCCGACATCTACAATCTTGCTAAAAATACATTTGAGAGATGGTTCCCTCGCTCAACAAAAGGTCGAATCCAATGTACAAGATAGATGATGATCCTCAACTACACCTAGAATTCCTTATATAGTAATAGGGAGACATGCTTAATAAGGTCACACGATAACTTAATTAAATGATATATAATATTAATAAACTAGAGGATTCGTATTCAGGTTCTTCTCTCTGTGGGGGAAGGTAGGGGGTATACATGTAACATGCATAGAATCTAATTTCATATTCTCATTGTGGTTATATGCATATACATATACCTTCTTTAGGATTTGTGAAGAAAAAAACTAAAATGCTCTCGTATACACACATACTAATATCTAACACTGCTGCCCACACATGAAATTACCATCCAGCAAGTTTCCCCCAAAACAGCAAAAATAAGACTTTGAAAAGGAATGATTCGAATTGAGAAGGAAATTTTGAAAACTCTCTGATCAGATTAATGAATATTATGCTTAGAAAAAGTATTTTAACTTTTTTGTGTTCAGTTGCAAGTCTATAAATATATATGCATCTATATTCTAATACTTAGCTGATTTTTATTCTTTAGAAAGCATCTGAATTTGGTTCAATGATATTATTTTGCTTATCTCAAGTTTGATTGACTTCATGGCTCGTTATGAAGGCTACATTTGAAGCATTCATTGGAATACGTGATGATGTTGCAACTTCTCAAGTTAAATTATTTGGGGACAATTTGCAGGTATAGTTCTGTCTATCATTATAATATGTATTCGTGCGTATAACTACTAACTCAAACGATGAAACCAGCTTTTGCAGCTAAATCTTCCACTGGATAACATTTATAAAGCCGGAGATGTAGTTGCTGCACCAATTCGAGTGATAAATCTTATCTTTAATGCCGGGGTGAGTCTTATGATTAAATTGTTTTTTTTGTTTCCGTGTAATATATATGTACAAGTGCATATAATTGAAATATAGAGTAAGTCGCTGATTATTAGCTTTATTATATAATGACATTTCTGTAATTTTTGGTTCTCCTAACCCATGTGATGAAGATCGCGGTGATCCACTTCCCGTTTGGACGATCCGAGTCCGCGGATGCGTCCGGGTGGTTGTTCCGAGTAATTTTTATGTATTACTTTTTTTTATTTCTAGTTGTATTTGACACCCAATCAGTTTGGACGTTATGAGCCGTCTGATTTGGATACCCTATTTTCAAGTGTCTTATGCATGCATGAAGACGCAGACTGGTAGGGTCAATGTTTTGGTTTAGAAAAGACACTGAGACCGTCGACCCATCTCCTGTGATTTCGTGAGGCCCCCTTGGTGCGACGCCTTAGGCAGTTACCGATGGAGATCACGGTGATACAGTTCCCATTTGAACGATTCGAGTCCGCGGATGCGTTCAGATGGTCTTTCTGAATCATGTATAGGTATTACTTTTGTAAGAAAAAATAAGATTGAGGAACAAATTTAATTATAGAAATATTTTCATTATTTTTTCTTAATTTTTATATACAACTACACCATATATATGTGGAGACAAACTACAATTAAACTCTCAATACACAATGTGAGACTAATATACAAAGATGACAATATTGGGCTTAATATGGCCAAAATACAACGAACAAGAATAATGTCTATTTTGTGGGCTTTGATTCTTCATTCTTCAACACTCTCCCGCAAGCTGGAGCATACAAGTCGTAGACACCAAACTTGGAATAAAATTTTCAATATAGTGGACAATGTAAGGGCTTTGTCATAATGTCTGACACTTGTCTTGCAGTAGGAACATGTCATAAAATCAACATCCAAGATTGAACATTTTCACGAACAAAATGACAATCAACTTCAATGTCTTTTGTACGCTCATGAAATACGTGATTCTCGGCGATGTGGTAGCAACTTGATTATCGCAAAAAAGGACTGCTTAAGAAGGAAGTTTGACGCCATGTAAGTTCAGAAATAACAGAAGCCGATACTCAGCCTCAGTAGAGGAATGTGTAATGACAGTTTGCTGTTTGTTTCGCGAGGTGACCAGGTATCCACCAAAATATGTGCAAAACCCACTCGTAAAGCAACGATCATCGAGAGAGCCGACATAATCAACGTTAGAGTAGGCAAGGAGAGAAAGAGAAGAGGAAGGCTGATACACAAGTCCTTGTCCACAAGCATTCTTCAGATACCTGAGAATACGTTCCTCGGTCGGGAGGTGAGAATTCTGAGGGGCATGCATAAAGCGACTCAACTCTGACAACAAAGTATATATCCGGCCTGGTGACAGTGAGATAAATGAGTTTGCCAAGAAAACGACGGTAATACTCCTGATTTTGAAGAAGTGAATCATTGTCGGAGGCATGAACACATAATTTATGATTGACATCCATAGGTGTGTTAACGGGTTTATATCCCAAATAGCCTGCATCGCGTAGAAGATCGAGGTAATATTTTTGTTGAGATAAGACAGGTCATCAGGATGTCGAGCAACCTCGATACTCAAGAAGTATCAGAGAGGACCCAAATCTTTAGTCTAACACTGTGAGGCCAAATGCTTCTTGACAAAATTGATGTTAAGGATGTCATCACATGTTAGAAGAATGTCATCAACATAGACAAAGAGTACCGCTGTGTCTGTTGGATGATAACGAATAAACAATGAGAAGTCGGCAGAGTTCCGAGTAAAATCAATATCACGAACAACTCAACTGAATTTGTCAAACCATGCCCTTGGGGATTGTTTGAAATTGTAAAAATATTTCTTGACGTGGCACACCAGAGACTCCCCCGTGGTTCCATAACCAAGAGATTGTTGCATGTACACCATTTCCACAAGATCATCATTGAGAAATGCATTCTTAATGTCGAGTTTGTGTAATATCCAATGTCGATGGACTATTAGAGAGATAACTACGCGGACAGTATTGAGCTCGACAACAAGAGAAAATATCTCTTCATAATCAAGACCGTGTTTAGTGTAACCACGAGCAACAAGAAGAGCTTTAAGGCACTCAATTGTCCCATCCTATAAAGTACAGATACTTTCCCGAGGGCCGCGTGCCCGTACCGGGTACATTTCTGGTACGGGTACGTACCCGATACTCACGGATACACCTGTTATTCTAGTATGAGGATAAGCTTGGATTCGATAGGTCGTTCTGCATTTTGTGATATAACTATGTTTTCTAAAGTAAACAAAATTTTTTTCATGTATTTTAGAAAAGAAAAAATGACTCATAAATGCAACTAGCAGTGTTGTTTACTATAGTAACAAAATGTGATTCTAACTTAAGTTTCTTTTTATCATTAGAACTACGAGTGACAGGCACGGGCCTTCGGCCCTGGGGGCATTCAGCGGGGGTGCGACAATCGGCGGGGTGCGATATTCGGCGAGGTGCGACATTCGCCGGGATGCGACATTCGCCGGGATGCGACATTCGCCGATGGTTCGACATTTGTCGTGGGCGGCGACATTTGTCGTGGGCGGCGACATTTGTCGTGGGCGGCGACATTTGTCGTGGACAGTACCCGCCCCTATGGCCTCGCGCGACAGTACCCTACCGACGACGACGGGCTTTGCCCGCTCCCGGCGAGCTCCGCCCGCTCCCGGCGGGCTCCGCCCGACCCGCAACATATACATATGAGTACTCAAAATGACCGTAAAAAAATATAAATCAAGAATACAATTTTTATTTTGAAAAATAAATTATATTTTAACGTTAAAACATTAATTTTTCTCTTGTCATTCCTAGCTAGAGACAATAGGTTTAGGGTATCTAGTGTTTTTATTTTTTGTATTTTAATATTGTAAGGTTGTGTAATTACCTAAAAGGATATTGCCTTTATAATATACTAATATAAAGTTTGGTATAATTGTGTAATTATGAATACAACTATAAGGGCAATATAGGGACGTCAGGCAATGTTTCACCAAAGAGTAGTTTTCGTATAATAGTAGAGATGAAGAGTTTAATTTAAATTTGATTATTTTGTTAATTTACTATGTATCTAAGGATTAGATGTTTTTTCTACTTCTCAATATGAATTTTTCTATGTTTTATATTTTCCCTCTTTTAAAAAAGGTTGCATATATATACATGTACATTTATATATATATATATATCCATTTTTTTTAAGATCATACCCTGAAAGTACCCGTAGCCTTATCTTTTTTATCTCCACGTACCACCGTACCGGATACGTATCGTACCCGATACTTGTACTCTTATCGGTGCTTCATAGGTCCCATCAGAATGATGCTTGACGGTAAAGGACCATTTACAGCCAACCGGAGAATGACTAGGATGAAGGGGAACTAGGTCCCATGTGTGATTGGCCTAGAGAGCGGTCATTTCTTCATCCATTACCGCCTGCCACCCTGGATACTGAAGAGCCTCTTGCACAAAAGACTGGGTGGAAATAGAGGACAAGGACACCACAAACCTGCGAAGGGGAGAAAAGAGGCGGTGCAAGGATACATAATTAGAGAATGGGCGAGCAGTAGAAGCAACTGCTTCGTGGGAGGGAGCCATAGGCAGATCTTTGGCCCGGGGAGCAACATCAGTTGACGACAACTGTCGTAGGGCATCAGACCGAGGACGACGACAATTGTACTCTTGTAAAGGAGGAGAGGGGAGGACGGGAGGTGTAGGGAGCAGGGGAGGAAGGGTGGCACAGAATTAGGAGTAGGAAGCAAGGGAGGAGCAGTGTGAGTGGGAATAGACAGACGTGGGAGAGCCGTGAGAGATATAACATCATGAGGAGCTGAGTAGACGGTTGTTCCTTAAAGAAGTTAACATCTGCAGAGGCGATTTTTTTCCAGTAGTAGGAGAATGACACACATAACTTTTCTGTGTACGAGAGTACCCAACAAAGATGTACTTGGTAGCACTAATTGTCAACTTATTGATAGGAGGTCTGAGATTATGGACAAAGCAAACACATCCAAAATCTGATGAAGGGGGAGAAGGGAAGTGTGGAAGGATGCAAAATGGAGAAATGACTAGTAAAGTTGAGAACCGTCGACAACATGCGATTAATTAAATAATACGCGATGGAAACAACAAAGTGCCAATACTATGTTGGAACGTACATCTGGAACATAAGAGAGTGAGCAAGCTCCAGAATGTGGCGGTTCTTTCGCTTGGCGACACCATTTTTTGTTGTGTATAGACACATGATTTCTGATGGAGAATGTCGAGGAGTTTACAGGTGTCCTGAAATTTGTGGCTTATATGCTCACGAGCATTATCAATGCAAAGAATTTTAATGTTGTTCGAGAATTGAGTACGAGTTTCATTGATGAAGGAATGAAAGCATCGCAACACCTCAGAACGATCACACAGTAAGTATAGTCAGGTGACGCGAGAATGGTCATCAATAAAGGTCAGAAAATACCGATAGCTAGATAGATTGACGGTTTTATACGAACCCCAAATATTCGAGTGGACCAAGTCAAAGGGAGTGGAGCTC
Organism: Platanthera zijinensis; assembly: GCA_039513925.1. Lineage (NCBI taxonomy): Eukaryota > Viridiplantae > Streptophyta > Magnoliopsida > Asparagales > Orchidaceae > Platanthera > Platanthera zijinensis. The sequence goes on along the minus strand of CM077080.1, from coordinate 53,483,656 downwards.
TGAGAACAATAAAGGGGGAAGGTAGGTTGATGTTGCTTTTCGTATATACAAATTTACATTGAAACTCAGAAAACTGAAATTTAGGAAGAGCTTTGCGGAGGATGATAAGAGGAGCGTGACCAAGTTGACGCTGGTAGTCAATGTAAGTAACCTAGGATAACATGGAGACATGAATGTCCAAAGTCTATTGCCTATTTGACGGTCCACTGGTACCTATGGAACGGTCATACTCTTGAGTAAGGCGACTGACGAACAGAAGATCAAAGGCAGAGCCATGGACATGAAGAACAGTGCGTAAAGAAAGGAAGGGTCACAACAAGATCTCCACATCCATAAACAGGGGTGGTAGCACTATTTGCAACTAAGATAAATTTGGGAGCGGGAGCATCGTTGTAGCGAGTGGGTTTTTGTGGAGACACGTGATTGGTAGCTCCGTAATCCATACTCCACGAGGAGCCAAGAGGGTAAGGCGCAAGGTTGACATGGAAGGTAGAGGCCACGAAGCCAGAGGTGCAAACAATTAACTCTCGCAGACGCCAAAGTGCATCCCGTAAATTGTCAATTTCAGGGCGGGAGTTGGTGCTAGAATGAGACCTGAGTGTTCTCATGACTGACAGGAACTGGAACGGTTTTCGTGAATTCAGCAAGCTGGAGCTCGACACCAGAGAGCTCTGCGAGCAGAAGATCGACAACAACGATCTCGGCGACCTATAAACGGGGAAATGCAGAGAATAATCAAGCCATGGAAGGGGTGGTTAAGGCGAGTTCAATGGAGAGTTCGCATGACGATCATGTGACGAGAGGCTGCACGACAATCTCACGAAGACAATGCAACTCACAGGAGAAGCGGTAGAGAGCGATCAAACCGCAGAAGGGGTGGTTAAGGAGCGCTCGATGAAGAGGTCACACGGTGAGCTTACGAGGATAAGTAAAGTCGATGCAGACATTTACGATTATAGGAACTGGCGATCTAAGGAGAGGTCGCACGAAGGAAATGGAGCGAACGCGACAGAGAAGAGTTCGGGCCGTAAGGAGCAAGGCACACGAGGGCGGCCAAAGTGAGCTTGGGGGGGCACTCTCTGCTATCAGAGATGAGGAGGCCTTAGACGAGGTTGAAGCGGTTTCAGTGGTCTTTAGAGGAGGTCGTTAATGATCGAGCGTGACTAGAGGATGAAGGCGATCCAGGGGCCTGCGACCAGAAGCAGAGCACGACTACTGGGTCCTGCGGCTTGAGGTAGCACGGTGAATAAACGATTGAAGGAGAGCTCAGTGCGAACAATGCGAGTAGGAAAAGGAGGTCACAGTAGACACCATACTGGTGGGGCCCGGTTGGCAGCAGGAGAAATTATAAAAGTAGAAGACGGTGGTAGATTTCCAGTGGAGATTGGAGCAGAGCGGAAGATACGTGGTCTGTGAACTGAAATCGTTAGATCACACAATCAAAGAGCCTTGTGGCATGCAGAGAGCAAGATTGCACCTAAAAAACAATTTCAGGGTCACACACTCTGATACCATATAAGCAAAGACAAGATTGAGGAACAAATTTAATTACAGAAATATTTCCATTTTTTCTTAATTTTCATGTACAACTGCACCCTATATATAAGGTGACCAACTACAATCAACTCCAAATACACATTGTGGGATTAATAAACAAAGAAGACAATATGAGCCAAATACAATGAACAAGAATAAGGACTATTTTGTGGGCTTTGATTCTTCATTTTTCAACAACTTTATTTCGAGTTGTATTCGACTTCCGATCGGTTCAGATGTTATGAACCGCCCGATTTGGGTGCACTATTTCAGTTTTGTCTTATTTATGCATGTAGGCGCCAGCTGATAGGGCGTTCGATGTTTTGGTTCAGAAAAGACACTGGAACTGTCGACCCTCCTCCAGTGGATTCCGTGAGCCCCCCTCCCCCTTGGTGCGACGTCTTGGGCAGTTGCCTTCATCGTCCCTCTCCCTGTCGAGCCCTACTTCGCCTAGTCGTCACTGTCCCTCCAGTTGAAACCCATCGCTCAGTCTGTAAGCCTTCCCATCGAATCCTTTTCCTGTAACAGCAAACTGCTTGACCTCTTCTGCTCCCTGTCGCTTATCCGCCTTTCTATCTCCCTCACCGACCATCATACATCATCCCTCGATCACCCCGTAGTCCGCTTACACCTTGATTTCAGTTCCTAGCCATTCCCCCCCCACACCAGTAAGCTCCCCCTACATCCAGTTGCAGAAACCTCCTCATACCCGATCCCATCTGCAAGTCATATCCCTCTTATCAGTTTCTACCTCAGTCCTAAAATAGTCCCTCTACCATACTCCATCTCAATCCAGCAAGCTCCCACGATTTCATTCATCGACATTTTGTCCACCTTTGGCAACCCTTCCCTCTTGTGGAACCACCCTCTAGCCTCCTCCAAACCTTCACCGACTGCCAGCATCCCATCTCTGACCATTCCAGGTGCTCAACAGCCCTCCTACAACACTGGATTTCACCTACCCCTGAACGTGTTAGTTGTAATTTGGTATTTTAGTTTTTCTACGTTCGAGTGCTTGTACTATTTCTAGCTGGATGTGTTATTGTTTGTATTTTTTGTCGTGAAATCTCTTGATTTGCGGGATGTATTTGGCACGCGTTTAGAATATTTGGGCCTTAATTGTCTGCTAATTAAATTTTTTTTCTTCCAATTAAATTTGTTGTGAACGAATGTGCTCTGAGTGTATTTATTTTAATTAATTCTTTATTGCTAATTATATTGGATTGCTCAATTGCATTTGCACATGCACTCTAAGTGGCATTTTATTGGATTGCATGTATGTTTGCATGACCTTCTAGGGTTGATTGTAGGACCATTGCATTCACAGTGTGATTGCTTACACTTAATCTTGGGTTAGAGCACCGGTCTTCCACCACCTATAGTTTCGCCCTGCGTCAAATGGCGTCAGGGGTAGGTTGCGAGCACTCTTTTGATCCGCAGTTATTGAGTCTATTGATTTTTTTCTATGGCGTACTATTATCACTACCCTTCATCTTCACTTGAGAGGCACTCTTATTATTACAATGATTATCCTCTTGCGCGACGCACCACTTTTGGAGATTGTGTCGATCCTGCAAGATTTGATCGAGTCCATAAACTGAAGAACATACTTATTTTGTTAATTGCAGGATGTGAAAGGCCCTCAAACAGTGGCGTTTAATTTACCAAATGATGAACGTATTGTTAGTGAACGTGGAACATCAATGGTCATGCTCAAGAATATCTCTGAAGCCAAGTTTGTACTGACTTCACTTCAGTCCTTGAAATTTTCTGCTTCTTTGTTTAATTTTCAACCAAAAAAAACATAGAACAATAATAAGTCATTCATTTCAGGTTTAAGCATATTCTCCAACCCATTGCAAATCTCTGCATTAGTGAGGAGCAGCAGGAGTACATAGATTTTGAGTCTTTCTTTACCCACACAATTTGCCATGAGTGTTGTCATGGTATTGGACCTCATACTATCTATCTTCCAAGTGGTCAAAAGTCAACAGTCAGATTGGTATGTGTTGACATCATGACTATAAGTTTCTATTTTGATCTGCATAATTTTATTAATATTTCTTGCTAAACATTTCTCTTGTTTCTTCAACTGTCTAAAATACTGTCTTTTTGTAACGATTCTGTGAGCGTATATGGGTGCTTCAACCTTGTTAGCAGTTACTCTTGGACATTTCATAGGTAAGACAGTTGAACTAGGGGGGAATATCAACTATTAAACTGTATTTTTATCTCTTATTCTTGTTTTAATGGCAATCTATATTATTCTTCCTATATATAAAAAGGAGTGAGAACTTCCTTTTTTCATTCAACGCCAACAGCCTTAGATGCTCAAGAATGTACAATCTATTCCATGTTATCAGAGATTAAAAGTAAAAAGGAAAAAAATCTTTAAAGGAACACAACAACAACAAAATAACACTCAAGCCTTTATCCCAGCATAGTGGGGTCGGCTATATGGATCCTTTGTCGCCATTGCGCTTTATCTTTAGTCATAATCTCACTAATGCCAAGTACATCATGTCTTTCCCTATAGTTTCATTCCAAGTCTTTTTTGGTCTGCCCTTCCCCGTTTAACATGTCTAGTGGCTGAACTCTCACGACACCTAACAAGTTCCTCTAATGGTCTCCTTTGTACGTGTCTGAACCATCTTAACGGAGCTTCTCGCATCTTCTCTACAATTGGTGCTACTCGCGTCTTATTCCTGGTACATTCATTCCTAATTTTATCCAGTTCCGCACATCCACATAGGCATTCTCATCTCCGCAACTCCCATTGCTTAGCAAATAAAGAAGAATAACTATCATTGTTTAACCATCTATATCAAGAGAGGAGGATTGAAATTGGAAACTGTAGAGATGATTGTCGGAGCAAAGGTTGCATGCTCGTATATGAAGCAAAGCAGAGGCTGCATGGTGCTTAGTAGTAGTGCATACATATTGAAGGTTGGAGCACCAGAAGAAGTTCGTGATACTCTGGTACCATTAAGAAATTAATCACATAATGAAGGAATAATATTTCATAAGGAAATGAGAATAAGAGAAATAAGAAACCACAGATTTCCCAATGTTGTATTTTCCCCAGCTTCTTCTCTTAGGCTATCTCTGATGGGGAGTAGCCCACCCGACCCGTTCGGGTCTACTCATGACGACCACGAGCGCAGTGACGATTGGGACCGCTCATTTCGAGCGGCTCGACAATCTTTGATTTTTGTCTCTTGTCATTTTTTTATTTCGAGTTATAATTTTATGTTTTATTTGAGTCAAAGTGTTCGGCCAATCATAGTCATTCATTGGTCTTTAGAAAACTATAAATAGAGGGTGAGAGCTCTCATTTAGAGACAATGTTGTAAATATCGGATGCCGGCGACATATCAGATTAAGTTTTTAAATGTCTGATGTCCGAAGTCCGAGACATGTCAGGGATATATTAAAATATTTGATTTCTATATCTTATAAATAAAATTTTTATTTTTATGTGTACCAACTTTAATTATATATTTAAAAAACAGAAAAATAATATAATAAATAGATAAAATGAGTCCTTTATATTGCAAATAAAATTAAATATTATCTAAGATAAAATATTACTAACAAACATAAAATGATACATTGTAAAATATATTTAATAGTATACAATAATCTTATTTTGATAACAATAAGTTTATTGTAAATAAAGAAGATTTAAAATTTAAAAATCCTCGATTGATTATAAGTCTTTTTAAACTTATAAATTTATATTAAAAACATGCAAACAATCAATTAATAAATGATTAAATGTTTTCATATTTTTTGCAATATGGAATTAAAAAGTTGTGAAATAATTATACAAAAATTGGTTGTCTAAATAAAACTTATCGTTTTGCAAATTAGTTGAAGATTGGAGTCTAGAAGTCCAATCAATTTTTGTATATTATGTATGTTTAAATCGATTGACAAAATAATTTAATTAAAGTTTATTGTATATTATGTAGTGGTCGAGGGGTTATTTCATTCCTAATTTGCAATATCGTTTTGCCCTTAAAAATGATATGTCGGGAGACATGTTAGAATACATTTAAAACAATGTTTAGAAGTGTTAGAAAAGCTCATGTAAAGAGCCCATTATTGGGCCCTTTATTTATTATTTTTCCTTCTTCTCTTCTTAGACTCACATCTTGTATAAGATTTCTTTTCTCCTTCTCCCTCCTATATATTTGTATTCTCTCATTGTATTTTGATACACAAGCAATACATACAAGTTTTTGAGCTCTTTCAACATTGTATCAGAGGGAGCGATCCCGCTGTGCGGTCTCTGAATTTCTAACCGCAACCATCTCTGCGGTTTTCCTATCCGGGTGGTCTCTCCTTTTTAGCCGCCTCTTCTCCTCTCTAACCGCACCCCTTGCGGTTAAGTTGTTTTCTATCCGCCATTCTCTCCCTGACCGCCATAACCGCTTGGCTGTTGCGGACTGCTCCTTTTCTAACCGCTCTCTCCCCTCTGTGGTTCCACCTTCCTCCTCTTCAGGCTTCTTATTGTCCTGTCTCTGTCTCGTGGGGTCCACGGGCTCTTGCCTTCTCGCCGCGGACTGCTTCAGGTTACCGCGAACTGTCCTTCTCGCTGCGGTTTGCTTCAGGTTGTCGCTACCTGTTTTCCCCTGCTCCCTCTTCCCGATGCGAGGTTTTCCCCTTGCTCGCTGTGGGCTGTTTTAATCCGCCGCGGATAGCCTACCCGTCACGGATTCTCTTCTCGTGCTCGCTGCGATCTGCCTCAGAGCCGCAAATTGCTTTTCCGCCTAGCTCTTCTCGCTCGTGACCTACTGGTCAGCCCGCTGCGGACTGTTCCAAGCAGCTCATCTCCCTTCTTCCTTGCAGCCTCCCTCTCCTTGTCGCTGCTCTGGTCGCTGTGACTGCCTGCTGTGTATTCTGGTCCGGCGCGGCCTTGTCGTGCAAGAGTTCCCGGCTTGCCTGCTGAGCGGTCTCTTCCCTAGTCATTGCGGCTTGTCTCCTGCTACCCGCATCGGTCTCTTCCCTAGTCGCTGCGACTTGCCTCCTACTACTCGCTGCGACTTGCCTCCTGCTGAGCGGTCTCTTCCCTAGTCGCTGCGGCTTGCCTCCTGCTTCTATGGGCTCTTCCATTGACTCCACCGGCCAGGAGGCTACTCCGCCTGCAGACTGCCCGGCTTATCCGGCTGACCGCCCGGCTTATCCGGCTGACATCCACGATGAGCTGCGGATCACCACCATTTCCCTTTCTGGGAAGAAGAATTTTATACCTTGGGTACACTCTGTTCGTCGGGTTCTTCAGGCCAAGGGCCTTTTGCCTCACCTCATTCAAGCTCTTCCTTCTCCTCCTACCGACGACTGGCTCAGAAATGATGGTCGTGTTCAGACATGGCTCCTCAATTCCCTGGATGGCGAACCTTATCAGATGACCATGTATCACGAAACGGCCAAGACTATGTGGGATGAGTTGCATTCCTTGTACTGGGCAAAGATAGTCTTCAGCATTTCTATGACATCCTCACTGATATTCTGGCTCTCGACACTGGGGGGGCTTCAGATATGACCTCCTTTATCGCTCGCGCCAAGACTCTTGCTGAGGCCTAGATCCAGCATCAGCCGTCTACCAATGATCATGCTACTCAACGAGCTCAGAAGGAGGCTGTCTGCATTGCCATAATGATGGCTCGTGTTCCGCCTCACCTTCAGAGTATTCGAACTCAGGTTCTGGCTTCCTCCACCATACCGTCCTTGTCTGTTGTGTGCTCCATGCTCCTCTGTGTTTCACCTCTTTCGGATACTTCTGCGCCTTCCCCCTCGACCCTTCTTTAGCAGACCCCCCCCCCCCTTACTTCCCCCACCTACCTCTGCTCGTGGTTGATGTTCGGGATCTAGGGGCGCGGTGGTCGGGGTCGGCCGAAGTGTTCTTACTGCGGAAAGGACGGCCACTTTGAGGCGACCTGCTATAGGAAGAAGGGTTATCCTCCTCGTCCGACGGCCTCTGTTGCTGCTGAGACATCCTTTGCCGCCCCTCTTGACCTTGAGGTCGTTCGTCTGCAGCTCCAGCAACTTCAAGGGCTGCTCAACCCGCCCTCTGCCTCCATCGCCTCCGTCTCCAACACAGGTACTGCTTGTTTATCCACCAGTCCGCGCTGGATCGTGGACTCGGGTGCCACTCATCACATTACCTCGCTACGACCACCCCAGTACTCGGATTCTTCTCATCCGAAATGTATCACTGTGGCAAATGGGGAGACAGTTCCAGTTTCTGGCTCGGCTGCCTTTCTCTCAACCCATTGATCTCCCTTCGCTCGGCTCTTCATGTTCCGAGCTCCCCGTTCAATTTACTTTTTGTTGGTCGCCTTACTAATGCTTTAGATTGCTCTGTCATATTCACATCCTCTTCATTTTTCATCCAGGATCGGAGGACGCGGACTACCATTGGTAAAGGTACACTGCGGAACGGGCTCTACCTTCTCGATGACTGTCCCACCGTCTTATCCTCTGTCTCCTCCAGTGAGTGGCATCGACGTTTTGGGCATGCCCCTCTCCCGGTCCTCCAGCGGGCTCTTCCTGATATCTATCTTCACCCTTTTCAATGCGAGTCCTGTATCTTCGGCAAGCAACCACGCTCTTCTTTTCCTGCACGTTGTACCCGGAGCACTGCTCCTTTTGACTTAGTACATTCAGATGTTTGAGGTTCTTTTAAAATTATTAGTGTTTCTGGTTATCGCTACTTTATTACGTTTATTGATGATTACTCTCGCACGACGTGGCTCTACTTACTTCGTGATCGCACTGAGCTTCCCCGTGTTTTCAGGCCTTTGTCCTTAAAACCCGTACGCAATTCCACATCACCCTCAAAACATTGCGCACCGATACTGCTTGCGAATACACTAGCCACGGTTTTGCGGCGTTGTGCTCTGAATTCGGGATTATTCATCAAACATCATGTGCTTACACACTCCAGCAAAATGGCGTTGCCGAACGAAAGAACCGGCACTTGCTTGATGTTGCCCGCTCCCTTATGCTTCAAATGCATGTTCTCAAACCTTACTGGAACTTTGCGGTCTCCACTGCATGCTTCTTTATCAACCGTCTCCCTTCCTCCGTCCTCCACTATGCTTCTCCATTCAGCCTACTGTTTCCCTCTACTCCGGCCTTCCCTCTCCTGTCTCGCATTTTTGGCTGCACCTGCTACGTCCACCGACTGGGCCCGTCCTCGGACAAGTTGGATCCCCGGGCGACTAAACATATCTTCGTCGGCTATTCGCGTACGTAGAAAGGCTATGTGTGTTATTCTCCCGCTACCCGCAAGGTCTCTGTTTCTGCTGATGTTACCTTCCGGGAGGATCAGCCGTTCTTCTCTGCTCCTTTACCCACTCCTCTCACACCGACAACTCTCCCGTGACTCCTCCCACGACCTGTTATCCTCGTTACTACACCTCTGCCACCAGTCCTACCTGCTACGCTCCTGCGCCCTCCAGGCCGCCTGTTATCCGTGTCTACACTCGTCGCCCTTCCGGTTCCGTTGCCCCTCTGCAGTCGGCCTCGACCTCGGCTACTCCGCGCCCTTCTGATCAGGTACCGACCTCCACTGCTCATCCTCTGGCAAACTGTGTCTCCTTGCATCGTCTTTCTCCCCACCTTCACACATTTGCTACTTCTCTTTCCTCGGTTTCGGTCCTTAACTCTGTGCAGGAGGCGCTCCAACATCCTGGCTGGCGGGCCGCCATGGAGGAGGAAATGGCTGCTTTCTAGGCCAACCAAGACTCTCGTACCCCTTCTTTCGGGTCAGAAACCGGTTGGGTGTAAGTGAGCATTTGTCATCAAACATGTTGCTGATGGGACGATTGACCATCTGAAAGCTCGTCTGGTGGCTCGTGTCTTCACCCAACAACAGGGCTCGACTATGAAGAAACTTTTTCTTCGGTGGCCAAACTCAACACCGTTCGAGTCCTCATCTCCGTGGTTGTCCATCGTCGGTGGCCCTTACTCCAACTGGATATTAAGAATGTCTTTCTGAATGGCGATCTCCAGAAAACAGTTTATATGCAGCAACCTCCCGGGTTTGAGACCACGGGGGAGTCTCAGGTCTGTCGTCTTGTGAAGGCATTGTATGATCTCAAACAATCCCCACGGGCGTGGTTTGACAAATTCAGTAAAGCCTTTCGGGAGGTTGGTTTTACTCGGAGCTCGGCAGGTTTCTCGTTGTTTACTCGACACCGAACAACGGGAACGATTCTTCTGCTAGTTTACGTTGATGATATCATAATTACAGGTGACGACTCGAAAAGAATACAGGAGGTCAAACTACATCTGAGCTCCCTATTTCAAACAAAAGATCTGGGGCCCCTTCGATACTTCTTGGGTCTTGAGGTTGCCAGACGGCCAGATGGTCTTGTCCTCTCTCTCAGCGGAAGTACTGCCTCGATCTCCTTCATGATGCAGACTATTCAGGTTGTAAGTCGATTGACACCTCAATGGATGTAAATCACAAGTTGTGCGCTCAGGCATCTGATTCAGATCTCCTACTCCAGAATCCAGAATACTATCGTCGTCTCGTTGGAAAATTGATCTACCTCACGGTAACCAGACCAGATATTTCCTTCGCTGTTGGTATTGTCAGTCGGTATATGCATTTCCCTCGAAGATCTCATCTTCAGTCCGTTGAACGCATTCGCAGATACCTTAAAACGACTCCTGGTCAATGACTGGTATACAAAACCTCATCTTCAACTCCAACATTGGTGGCATATTCTGATGCTGATTGTGCTGGTTCCCTTGATGATCGATGGTCAACCAGTGGTTTTTGCACATATTTTGGGGGACATTTGATTACCTGGCGAAGCAAGAAACAAACGGTTGTTGCTCGATCATCAGCTGAGGCAGAATACCGGGCAATGGCATCGGTTGTTTCAGAATTGACGTGGCTTGAAAGTCTCCTTACCGATCTGAGTGTAAAGCTCCCTTCCCCAGCTCTCCTCCTCTGTGACAGCCAAGCTGTTATACATATAGCCAAGAACCCGGTCTTCCACGAGAGAACAAAGCATATTGAAGTCGGCTGTCATTTCATCCGGGAAAAGGTTCAAATGAAGAAGCTCGAACTGAAGCATGTTCCGGGGACTGAACAAGTTGCGGATGTCCCCACAAAGGTTCTTTCCAGTACCCTCTTCTATCAGTGCTTGTCCAAGCTTGGGGCATATGATTTGTACGCTCCAGCGTGCGGGGGAGTGTTAGAAAAGCCCATGTAAAGAGCCCATTATTGGGCCCTTTATTTATTTTATTTCCTTCTCCTCTTCTTAGTCCCACATCTTGTATAGGATTTCTTCTCTCCTTCTCCCTCCTATATATTTGTATTCTCTCATTGTATTTTGATACACAAGCAATACATACAAGTTTTTGAGCTCTTTCAACAAGAAGCATTGAAGGTTGGAGTCTAGAAGTCCAATCCTTGATCACTATAGTGTCGAAGCCAATTCCGAGTGCGAAGCCCGAACTTACTCTCCTCTCCCAACCCCTTGGCTGACTATCCCATCATCCTCATTACCCATCCAAATTTCTTCCAACCACATCCCTTCCCCATTCCCCCCCCCCTTCACGTCCATTCATTGCATATCCAGCCACCACAATTTCAGCCCATCGATCACCCCATAACAACCGGCTAACACCATCCCCCATTCCAAGATTCATACCCCCTATTAATCCTACAACAGCCCCACTGTTGCCCCTCTAGGCCTCCCTCGACCACGTAGCCGGCACCCCCAACACCACCTTCCCCTCTTCCCTCACCCAACCTCCACAAGCAGCTTTCCTCCATCTCCCTTCCCCCCATTTCCTTGTCGTGGAGCCATTATAATCGCTCCCCACCTCCACTTTCTAACTCCCACAAAAATAACTACCTTACCCTACATTTTCCATCTCCGGCGATCATCAAAGTATGTATCCAGCCACCTCCGGTGGTCCTCCACCCTCCCTTCATTTTCCTTTCATTTTACATTTTTCGGCGTCCACCACCACCACTGGCAACCACCTTCGGCAACCACATTGTTATGACCTCACTAGGGAACTAAGGAGAAGAAGAAGGAGAAGGGCTAGAAGATTAGGGTTGAGAGGAGGAAGGAGAGGAAAGTACCTGGATATTCTTGCTTAACCCACCAAGGAGGAGGGGTTGGGTATTTATGCCACCCAACCCCTAGGGCCGGCCGTCCCCAATGGGGCTGAACCCATGTGGTTCAGCCCCCCCGAGCAGCTTTAATGTTGAGTGCGGGCTGAACCGGATGGTTCAGCCCGGTCTTCATGTTCCTTCTCCTTCGGCCGTCGCGTGTACTTAAATCCGCGGAACCGAAGACCGTCCGGGGGCATAACATTCCCCTCCCCATCAAGAAGCACCTTGTCCTCAAGGTGAAAATCAGGATAGCGCTCGCGGAACTCCAAGAGGTCAACCCACGAATTTTGCGTTGCGGGCAGCTGCTTCCATTTGACGAGGATCGTTGGCCGGTATTCAGTACCCCGCTTTGACCATTTGGTCATGAGGACTTCTTCCGGAAGGGGCCGTAATTCGCCGGTACTGGTGGCCTCAGGTAGGATAGGATTGATGTGCACAGCGTTCCCCAGTTTCTTTTTTAGCACTGATACATGAAAAGTGGGGTGGATGTGAGACCCTTCCGGAAGCGCCAGAGTATAAGCGACGGGTCCCACCCGCTTAATGATCCTGTACGGCCCGTAGTAGCGGGGGGGCCAGCTTCTGGTTGGCCCGTCGAGCGACTGAAAGTTGTCGGTATGGTTGGAGCTTGAGAAACACTTCATCCCCCACAACAAATTCTCTTTCCGTGCGGTGCTTGTCGGATTGGACCTTCATACGGTCTTGGGCCATACGTAAATTGTCTCGGAGAATGGCCAAGGTCCGATCCCAGTCTTGGAGAGTCCGATCGACCGCCGGAAGGGCACTGCCGGCTGGTTCATAGGAGCACAAAGTGGGAGGCGGACGCCCGTACACCGCCTCGAATGGAGTGAGCCTGCTGGCCGTGTGGAAAGAGGTGTTGTAACAGTACTCGGCCCAATGTAGCCACCTAACCCACGTGCGGGGTTCATCCATGACAAAGCACCGTAAGTAGGTCTCCACTCCCCTGTTTAACACCTCCGTCTGCCCGTCGGTCTGGGGGTGATTGGCCGTGCTCATGCGTAATGTGGTCCCCTGAAGCCGAAAAAGCTCTGTCCAAAACTGGCTAACAAAAACTGGATCCCGATCAGAGATGATGGAACGAGGAATCCCGTGGAGTCGAACGATCTCTTTGGCGAAGAGCTCAGCAACTGTTTCTCCCGAATAGGGGTGGCTCAAAGCAAGAAAATGGCCGTATTTGGAGAGTTTATCGACCACGACAAGGATGACTGATTTGCCCTGCGATTTAGGAAGGCCCTCGATGAAATCCATGGAGACGGTGTCCCAAATCTGATGTGGAATCTCTAATGGAGTAAGAAGACCGGCTGGGGAAGTCGTCTCATATTTCTGCCACTGACATATATCGCATTCCTTCACGAACTGTTGAACGTCCCGCTGTAACCCCTTCCAAAAGACGTTGGCCTTGACCCGCTGTAAAGTCCGAAGAATCCCGGCATGACCTCCGGTTGGTGAAGCATGAAACTCCCGGATCATAGTCGCTCTCCAAGGAGACGTGGCCGGTATAACGAGCCGCCCCCGGTAATAGAGTCGTGTGCCAAGCAAGTGATAACCATCCTCTGTAGCTTGTCCTTGCTGCAGTGCTTCTACAATGGCACGGAGGGCCGGGTCCTGGAGAACCTCCGCCTGTATGTCGTCTAAGGAAGCAATCACCGGCCCTGAAACATGACTAAGGGAGCCTTCAGGGAGTCGAGACAACGCATCCGCCACTGTATTCTCCTTTCCCTTTTTGTAGATGATTTCATAGTCATACCCTAGCAGCTTCGTCAGCCATTTCTGTTGTAGCGGGGAGGCTAACCGTTGCTCCAGGAAGTGTTTCAAACTCTGGTGGTCTGTGCGAACCTGGAAATGCCTCCCCAGAAGATAGGGCCGCCACAGGGCTACTGCATGGAGGATGGCGATCATTTCCTTCTCGTACGTAGAGAGCCCCAAGGTCCTGGGGGCGAGAGCTTTGCTGAAATACGCTAGTGGTCGGCCCGCCTGCATGAGAACCGCGCCGATGCCGACGCCAGATGCGTCCGTCTCCACCACAAAGTCCTTGGAGAAATCAGGAAGTACTAACACCGGAGTGGTAGACATGGCCCCCTTGAGAGCCTCGAATGCTGCCTCAGCCTCCGCGTGCCAATGGAAGGAATCCTTCTGCAACAGCTGGGTGAGTGGCCGTGCGATCTTCCCGTAGTCCTTTACGAATCGGCGGTAGTAGCCCGTCAGTCCAAGAAAGCCTCGTAAGGCCCGGACCGTCGTGGGCCGCGGCCACGTCACCATACTCTCTATCTTCCTCGGGTCGGCCCGGACCCCCTGAGCGGAGACCAAATGCCCCAAGTACTCGACCTCCTCCTGCCCAAAAGAGCATTTGGAGCGCTTGGCGTACAACTGGTGTTCCCTCAGGATGTGAAACACATGCCGAACGTGCTCCCGGTGCTCCTTCCAACTCCTGCTATAGATCAAAATATCGTCAAAGAAAACTAGCACGTACCGGCGAAGCAGAGGTCGAAAAATCTCATTCATGACAGCCTGGAAGGTAGAGGGAGCGTTGGCCAATCCGAACGGCATCACCAGAAACTCATAGTGGCCGTCGTGTGTGCGGAACGCCGTCTTATGGATGTCCTCATCCCTCATGCGTATCTGATGGTAGCCGGATCGGAGATCCAGCTTGCTGAAAATGCTTGCCCCATGCAGCTCGTCTAGTAGTTCCTCGATCATCGGAATGGGAAACTTGTCTTTGATGGTAGACTGATTCAAACCCCTGTAGTCGACACAAAACCGCCAGGACCCATCTTTCTTCTTGACCAAAATGATCGGAGAGGAGAACGCACTGGTGCTGGGCCGTATAATACCGGCGGCCAGCATCTCCCGTATGCTGCGTTCTATCTCTGCCTTCTGAATGTGGGGGTACCGGTATGGGCGAATATTTGTCGGGTCTACTCCGGCCTTCAGCTGAATCTGATGGTCGCGGAACCGTGCGGGTGGCAGAGAACGAGGTTCCTGGAAGATGTCGTCAAACTGTACCAATAAGTCCTGCAACTGCTCTGGTTCTGGCACCGATCTGATAGTCTCTATCCCCAACACCATGGCCATCACACTACCCTCCTCCTCTATCCTCTGCAGGCTCCTGAGGGATATCTCCTTGAGCGGAGACGTCTGTATTCCCTGCAGGCAATGCTCCGTCCCCAGGTATGAAAACTCCAGCGTCATCTTCTCCCAGTCAGTGGTCACCCGCTTGAGCTGGCGGAGCCACTGCACCCCCAACACCATGTCCGAACCCCGAATCGGTAGCAGGTAGACATCCGTCCTGCACACATAACCCTGTAGTCGTAGCTCCACTCCCTTCAGGACCCCTTCGCACCTCAACTTGCTCCCATCAGCCACCATAACTTGGAAGGAAGCCCCCGTGTCGACGGCGTGTCCCGCCTTTTGTGCTGCTGCAGGAGTGATGAAATTGTGGGTACTCCCACTGTCGATCAAGATAGTCAACCGCTCATGCCCAAGCTTCCTGGCAATCCGCAACGTCAGAGGAGCTGAACACCCTTCCATGGACTGGAGAGAGACCCCAAACTCCGTCAAGTCCAACCCGTCCACCTCATCGCTGTGAATGGGCTCATGCTCCTCATCCTCCTCCCTCAACATGAATACCTGCACCTTCGGGCACCGGTGTCCCGGTGTGTACTTTTCGTCGCAATTGAAGCACAACCCTTTATCCTTCCTGGCCTGCAACTCCGGCCAGGTCAAGCGCGTAACGGTCGGTCTCCCTGCCGGCGGCTGCTCGCGCCGCCTCGGCACTAGTGCTGTTGGTGCTACAGGAACACGTGCCCCTCCTCGATTGCGTTGGCGGTTGAACCGCTCCTCCTGTATCCTGGCTAGACTGATGGCGTGGCTCAGACTGTTCGGCATGTAGGCATGGACCTCATCCCTCAGGTGATCCTTCAACCCCGAAATGAAACAACTGAGAAGGGTCTTTTCCCCCCAACTGACCCGATTCGCCAACCGCTCGAACTCCGTGCGATATTTTGTCACTGTCCCCTTCTACCGGAGTTTCTGCAGGGTGGCCTCTACGTCCTCATACTCCAAGGGCCCGAAGCGGGCCGTAAATCCTTCTACAAAATGTGCCCACGGCGCGTTCCCGTAGCTCCGGACAAACCATTGTGCCCACTGGTATGCGTCACCCTCCAAGTGAAATGACGCCAATTGCACCCACTGTCCAGTAGGGATCTCCTGATAGGTGAAGAACAATTCGGCCTTTTGTACCCATTCCAGCGCGTCGCTGCCCCTGAATGTCGGAAAATTCATCCGCGTTCGTTTTGGTTGCATGAAGGCCCGCTGGTTCGCCCCTCCATACCTGTCTGGTTCTGCCACTCGATTTGGCCGGCCATAGTAATCTTGATAGTGTTCCCCGCCATATCTCCCTCCTATGGGAGGACCTTCCCCGTCGTCCAGGACGTGTCTGGGAGGGTTTCCCCGCCATTGTTCGCCTGGACCCATCCTCATCGGAACCCCTAGTATCGGTGGCCGTGGCATGATCCCATTTCCAATGCCGTTTGGAACCCCCATCTGCTGCGGTGGCCTCAAAAACTGCTCCTGTTGCCCAAAATGGCGACCGGCGGCCATTCCAGCGGCTCCACCGTCGGCAGCCACTCCTCCCGGGCCGCTCCACCCCCCGGTGACCTGCTGATGGGGTTCGGATCCCGATCCGACCCAAACCCTGGCGCCAGAATCGCCCGAGCCCGGGATCGGCGGAAACAGCGCCGTCCGATCCGTCGGGCTTGTTTGCGACGCGGAGCCCCCGTGGCCGGCCATACCCGATGGAGAGGGGTAGGGGTTGGAGGAAGACATCATTCCGGAGCCTCCGGTGGTGCCTCCGGTGACCGGCAGCGTCGGATGCAGGGGATCTTGGAGTTCCGCTGTTTTTCCCTTTAGGGTTTGAGTTAGCAAAATCTTCAATTCCTCCATACGATCTTCCATGCGTTCTTCCAGATTCTTCGTGGAAGCCTTGACTTGCTCTTCTAGCCCGGCTACCGAATCCGCCAAGGCTACATAGTTTTCTTCGATGGTGGCTAAGCGTGCCATCTCCGCCTCCGTGCGTGTCACCATAGTCGCAGGAGCGAAGCTCTGATACCAAATGTTATGACCTCACTAGGGAACTAAGGAGAAGAAGAAGGAGAAGGGCTAGAAGATTAGGGTTGAGAGGAGGAAGGAGAGGAAAGTACCTGGATATTCTTGCTTAACCCACCAAGGAGGAGGGGTTGGGTATTTATGCCACCCAACCCCTAGGGCCGGCCGGCCCCAATGGGGCTGAACCCATGTGGTTCAGCCCCCCCGAGCAGCTTTAATGTTGAGTGCGGGCTGAACCGGATGGTTCAGCCCGGTCTTCATGTTCCTTCTCCTTCGGCCGTCGCGTGTACTTAAATCCGCGGAACCGAAGACCGTCCGGGGGCATAACACACATCCACCACCAGCACCACCCATGACTGTCATAACTACCCACTAAACACCATCTCCACTCTCTTAAATTTTAGGAATTAATTTCTAAAGTTAAGGCCAGCCACCTCCCTACTACTCCATCTATTGACCTCCCCCCTCCACTTCCCCTATTCTCTAGTCCACTCCCACTCTATAATCGAACCCCACTCCAGCTCACTTCAATCCCAGCTACAAGTATTCCAATTCCACGTTCAACCCCTCTCACCCAGCCGCCCCTCTCTGTTTTTCCCCATCTAATTCACATGGAGTTCTTGTTGCTGACTCCTCCAATGTCTGCCCTCAACTACAACCCCCTCCCAATTAAATCCAACCCCTCTCTGCCTCTCCCCTCTCGTTGAGCCATAGCCAAGTCATTCTCAATCTTCCCACCACCGAATCACACGTGGAGCCAAATCAACCCCCAATCCTGCACTCATTATCTTGCAGGATTCCCTTGCCGACCCCCTCCCTGCTGTAGGAGAGACACTTCCTGTTGGAGCACAACAAAATCAACCTCTGAGATTAATTCCAGGGCTCCTGCTAAGCCTTCTCCAGATTGTTGTCCATACCTCCAGAACAGCAATCTTCAGTTGCTTATTGATGGAAAACTACCTCCCAGCACCATCATGATTGCTTTCCCAGTTTCTGGACAACCCCAAACAGCTTCTGAGTGCTGAGATCATCCACTGAACCAGCATAATCAGCGTCAGAATATGCAACCAGAGATAAGGGAGTGAAGAGGGCTTGTATACAAGTCCTTGTGCAGGAGCAATCTTCAAGTATCGAAGAATACGCTCAACTATCTGGAGATGAGAGATACGCGCTCATGCATGAATTGACTGACAAGCCCAATATCAAATGATATATCAGATCTTGTAACAGTGAGATATATCAGCTTTCTCACAAGATGACGATAATACTCTGAGTTTAGAAGGAGAAGATCAGATTCTGAGGCATGAGCGCAGAGCTTGTGTTTGATATCCATAGGAGTGTCGGCACGCTTGAATCCAGAGTAGCATGCATCATGAAGCAAGTCAAGGCAGTACTTTCTTTGAGATAACACAAGCCCATCAGGTCGCTGAGCCACCTCAAGATCAAGAAAATGTCGAAGATTTCCCAGGTCCTTTGTTTGAAAGACAGTCGCCAGATGTTTGATCGTGTGTATTTATGTGAGATTGTCTCCCATAATTAAAATATCATCAACATACACCAAGAGAATCACTGTGCATGTTGGAGTGAATAAAGAGAAATCGGCTGAACTCCGAGTGAACCCAGCAACACTAACAGTCTGACTAAACTTGTCAAACCATGCCCGAAGAGACTGTTTGAGACCATAAAGTGATTTTTTCAAACAACATACAAGCTACGAAGCACGGATACGCCAAAAATAGAGCCGTACCCGTACCGGGTACGTTTCCGGTACGGATACGCGTACCAAACGTTGCGATACCTTTATATAACAGGCATATCGCGGTTTTAGGGTTATCCCGATCCCGCTCCTGCCGCTGCTCCCGACGCTGGTCTCCCGTGCTACTCCCGTCGCCGCTCCCCGCTCCCGGTGCTTCTCCCGTCGCCGCTCGCCGCTCCCGGTGCTGCTCCCGTCGCCGCTCGCCGCTCCCGTCGCAGAAGATACCGCTCCCGTCGCCGATCGCCGCTCCCGTCGCAGCAGGTATCTTCTGCTGATTACTCTTCTGCTGATTACTCTTCTGCTGATTACTCTTCTGCTGATTACTCTTTACTCTTCTGGTGATTACTGCTGTAGTGCAGAATTTGGGCAGAATTCTGCCCAAATTTCACCCAGAAATCTGGGTTGAAATTTGGGCAGAATTTTGCCCAGATTTCACCCAGAAATTTGATTTTTGGGTGAAATCTGGGATTTCACCCAGAAATCTGGGTTGAAATCTGGGCAGAATTCTGATTTCACCCAGAAATCTGGGCAGAATTCTGCCCAGATTTCACCAGAAATCTGGGCAGAATTCTGCCCAGATTTCACCCTGAATTCTGCCTAGATTTCACCCAAAAATCTGGGTTGAAATCTGGGCAGAATTCTGCCCAAATTTCACCAGAAATTTGGGCAGAATTTAGCCCAGATTTCAGGGTGAAATCTGGGCTAAATTCTGCCCAGATTTCTGGTGAAATCTGGGCAGAATTCTACCCAGATTTCAGGGTGAAATCTGGGCTAAATTCTGCCCAGAAATCTGGGCAAAAATCTGCCCAGAAATCTAGGCAAAAATCTGCCCAGATTTCACTGTCCAATTCTTGTAATGAATGTTCTTAGCTTATGTTTTTGTAATGAATGTTCTTGTACTTTTTTTATTACGGCAGTTATGTCCCAATCACACACTCCCATTAGTGTCACTGGTTCAACGTCTACATCAGTAACAAGTAGATTTATTTCTGATGACGCAAACAAGGATGATAATGCCCCACTTTGGGCTTATGTGTCTCTTATACATAGTAGAGAAGTTGGTGGGGGAAACAGAAAGTGGAAATGTAATTTTTGTGAGGTTGATTTCAGCGGCTCGTATTCTAGGGTAAAAAGTCACTTGCTAAAAATATCCGGGACCGGGATTAGGGTATGTGCAAAGGTGACCCCAGAGTATTTAAAAGAGCTTCAAAGAGTGGTTTCTATTTCAGAAGAAAAATGCAAACCGGCTTCCAAGATCATGACATTTTCCAATGCAAGTCCATCTTCTCAATTAGTTGGGGAAACCAAAAAAAGAAGAGGTGGATCTATTGATATGGTTTTTCAAAATAAAGCTAGAGATGAGTTGAGGAGCCACATAGCTAGGATGTTTTATTCTGGTGGTTTGCCATTTCATCTAGCTAGAAATCCGTATTATATTAGTTCGTATAAATTTGCGGCTAATCACAATCTTGATTGATTTGTTCCTCCTGAATATAATGCTCTAAGAACTACACTTTTGCAAAAGGAAAAATCCAATATCACTAGAATGCTTCAACCAATAAAAGATACTTGGCCTCAAAAGGGAATCAGCTTAGTTAGTGATGGTTGGACAGATGCTCAGAGAAGACCCTTGATTAATTTTATGGCGGCTTCTGAGGATGGTCCGGTTTTTTTAAAGGCAGTTGATGCATCAGGAGAGTACAAGGATCGACATTATATTGCAAAATTGATGATTGAAGTCATTAATGAAGTTGAGGCTGAAAATGTTATACAGGTTATCACTGATAATGCGTCGGTGTGTAAGGAAGCAGGAGCAATTGTGGAGGCACGATTCCCACATATTTTTTGGACACCTTGTGTTGTGCATACCTTAAATCTAGCATTAAAAAATATTTATGCCGCTAACAGATCGATGTGCAACAGTTAGAGAACAATGCGGATGGATAACTCAAGTGGCCAATGAAGCTCAGTCAATCAGAACTTTCATAATGAATCATCAATACAAGTTGAACATGTATAACTCTTTTGTCTCACTCAAGTTACTTGCAGTTGCGGAAACACGCTTTGCTTCAACTATAGTGATGTTGAAGAGGTTTAAACTTGTGAAGATGGGTTTGCTTAATATGGTTGGATGTCCCGAATGGACTACGTATAGAGCAGATGATGTTGAGAAAGCTCTGGAGGTTAAAAATATCATATATAATGACCAATGGTGGGATGATGTGGAGAAGATTCTTGATATAACAAGACCCATATACGATATGCTAAGGGTTTGTGATACAGATAAACCTAACCTTCATTTAGTATATGACATGTGAGATTCAATGATTGAAAATGTGAAGATTGAAATATATAGACATGAGAAGTTAACGGACTTGGAAGCTCATTGCCCTCTTTATGAGGCAATTTATGATGTCCTCGTTGATCGGTGGACAAAGAGTTGCACACCACTACATTGCATGGCTCATTCTCTTAACCCAAGGTAATTTCTTTTGCATACTTGACTTTTATCATTTATTATGATTTATTTATTTACTATGTGTTTTCCATTGTAAGTATTATAGTAGGGAATGGCTTGATGGAGGGCCAAATAGAGTTGCTCCAAATACGGATGAGGAGATTTCCTTGGAGAGGAATAAATGTTTGAGAAGATATTTTCCTGGTGTGGTGGAGAAGAATATAGTAATCAATGAATTCTCTAGATTTACGGGGCTTGGTCAAGCTTTTAGTGAGCCAGATAGTTTGGAGAGTAGAGCTTCATTATTGCCCAAAGATTGGTGGAGTTACTATGGAACTTCAGCACCAAAATTGCAAAAGATTGCTTTGAAGCTTTTGGGTCAACCTTCTTCATCTTTCTGCTGTGAAAGAAATTGGAGCACATACTCATTCATTCACTCATTAAGAAGAAATAAAATTCTACCACAAAGAGCTGACGATTTGGTGTATGTGCATAGCAATCTACGCCTATTATCGAGGAGAAATGAACTCTACAATCAAGGAAGGAGTAAGATGTGGGATATAGGAGGAGATGCTTGGGCAAATCCATTTGATGGAGTTGGCATGCTTACGATCGTCAACTTGTCTTTAGATGAGCCAGAAATTGAAGATGCTTTGATCTCCAACAATACGGAGGAAGATGAAGAAAATGAGTGATGAGCATCTTTAAATTTTAAATGTTTATGTTTATGTTTAAGAACTTCAATTTTAAATGTTTACATTTATGTTTATGAACTTCATGTTTATGTTTATGTTGACAATTGTTTAAGAACTTATCCAGAAATTCATAGATGTTTTGGCAAATGTTTATGTTTATGTTCAAGAACTTCATGTTAAATTTTAAATGTTCATGTTATATAATTGCATTTATGATATATAATTATATAATTATTATATTTAATACAACGTATCCTGCCGTACCCGTATCCTTATTTTTTAAAATTTGTCGTACCGCCGTACCGGATACGTATCGTACCCGGTACCCGTACCCGTACCGGTGCTTCCTAGCATACAAGAGACTCACCCGTGGTTTCAAATCCGGGAGGTTGTTGCATATAGACGATCTCCTGCAAATCGTCATTGAGAAAGACATTTTTGACATCCAATTGATGCAACGACCAGTATCGGTGAACAACGGGAGAGATCAAAACACGAACAGTATTGAGTTTGACGACTGGAGAAAAGCTCATCGTAATCTAGACCTTGTTGTTGAGTAAAATCACAAACCACAAGGCGAGCCTTCAGACGTTGAACCGTCCCATATGGACCATGTTTGATGGCAAATACCCACTTACAACTCATGCAAGTCTAACCAGGAGGAAGAGGGACAAGTTTCCAAGTGTGGTTTGCCCAAAGAGCAGACACTTTCTCGTACATGGCCGCCCGCCACCTCGGATGTTGGAGAACCTCCTGCACAAAGGTAGGGGTGGTAATAGAGGATAAAGAAAGGGCAAATTTTCGGTATTACGGAGAGGCAGTGCAAAGAGAAATAATTCGTCTTCGGATGAGCAGTAGAGATGGTTGACAGATCTACAGGCCGCAAAATATCATCAATGGAGGGCATCTCCCGTAGAGTAGTAGAGGAAGTAGGACGGCGAGTATACACCCGAATCAGAGGTGGTTGTGGTGGTATTGGCGGGGGAATAAGAGGTGGGTTTGGTGGGATTGGCGTGAGAAGGAGAGGTGAAAGATTAGAAGTAACATGGATAGTAGGTTGTGGAAGTAGAGGCGGAATTGGAGAATCAGTTGGTTGAGAATGATAGGTTGGTCTTCGAGAAAGGTGACATCAGCAGAAGTAACAACCTTGCGATGCTTGGGAGAGAAGCAGAAATAGCCCTTTTGAGCACATGAGTAACCAACATATATTTCGTGGCACGTAGAGCAAGCTTGTCAGTGGACGACCCAAGATTATGAACATATCACACTCAGCCAAAGGCACGAGGGGTGACTGAAAAGGGCAGTGTTAAGGGAAAAAGAAGGTTGAAGGGAGCCGCAAAGTGGAGAATGGTTGAATGCATGCAGTTAATAAGATGACAGGCTGTAGAGACCGCAAAATTCCAATAAAGTTTGAGAACATTCATTTGAAACATAAGAGAATGGGTGACCTCAAGGAGGTGACGATTCTTGCGTTCAGTCATGCCATTTTGTTGGGGTGTATAAGCACACGAGGTGTAACACCTCCCCTGTAATGACCATATAATATGGGTCCGGTCGGGGCCCCACAACATACGAACGCCACAACTTTAGCATTAAAAAATGATATTAACTACCCAACTCATAACTCAGGATAAAGCAACAGCGGAAACAGAAAACAAGACCAGAAGTTATCCACATCTATAGAGTATCAACTCGGCCTTAAGGCCTTACAACAAAAGAGTGAGTCCAAAACTCAAATAACAACATCAAACACCAGCGTGCATAAGCACTCTTAGACTACCTCGACATGCAAGCCGGAAACATAGTGCATCAAACATACAGTCCCACAAAACAAAGCTATTACACAACTTGAAACACTTCATGAGGCTTAGGACTTTTTGGTCGGCGAGCTAGCTCCTGCTTGCGATCCTTGCCCTGTAAAAAATTTGGTGGTAACGTGGGTCAGCAAAGGATGACCTCAACTGTGTAACCAACACATCTCCTCCCAGCCGTCCCTAGCGGACCCCGGGGTACTCCATCACCCTGCAGGTCAGCACTTCGTATGCAAAATACATAAACATGTAAAGCAGTAAAACAAGTTTGGATGTCTCATACAACAAAATTGTTTCTACGTTGAGCACAAGAAAAAAGGGGCCTACAGTGCAGCATGAATGCAATCCTGTGTTTCACCCAAGTCACCCTAAGCGTATGAATCTAACACATCATCACGCATCATCAATCGGGTACTTTCAATTTCCCCATCGGCGTCAAGCCGCAAACAAAAAGGGGTAATGCAATTCCCCTAACGGCATATAAGACGCCACACGGAACTCTTGCCAAGGCCTCTCCCGCTCGTGGGTCTTAGACCCGGGCTTGCCTGCAAACTCTGACTTCTCACGTCAGGATTCCGTCTCACACACAGACCGATTCTGAGAACCCTTGCTGGACCCCACCCGCTCGTGGGCTTCATTGCCCGGGCTTGTCCTATGCTTGGCGTTCTCGTCAGTCTCACAGAAGGGGACTAGTCTCGCCGGGACACTCTCCCCACATGACTTGCACGCCACGGGATAGCCAGCCGATCACGGAGACCAGCCGCACCTTAGCACATCACAATCCATAGCCTTTCGCACCCTAATCCATCATTCGTACGACAACGTTCCCGCGCACCAAGGAAACCATCTACCGCCAACGCGGAACTAACCTCGTCTGGTTCCGGTTACACGTACTCACTCGAAAAAAGGGAGAAAACCCATACATCACAAACGACATCTTGCCGCAACGGATTTCTATAAAATCCTTAAGGCTCGTTATGTAACATCACCGAGTCGGACTAACGGTCGCGACTACGGCTTCACCCACAATGCCTAATCCACTAACGGAGCGGATCTCTAATTCAATATTATGTCGGGGACGGACACAATCGACCCGATGGTTCCTCTTGAACCATGGCGACCCA
Source organism: Platanthera zijinensis (assembly GCA_039513925.1). Classification (NCBI taxonomy): domain Eukaryota; kingdom Viridiplantae; phylum Streptophyta; class Magnoliopsida; order Asparagales; family Orchidaceae; genus Platanthera; species Platanthera zijinensis. The sequence continues at coordinate 53,459,005 of CM077080.1, read as the reverse complement.
AACCCCTCTCATTTGAGAGATCTGGTGCCCAAAAGCTTGAAAGAAAGAGATGTTATGCACGCATCCTAGAGACCAAGAGGAGAAATGTCGTTACCTTACAACCCCTCTTCCTAGCCATGGAATCTTTGCTTGAACGGCTTGACACGAGCGCCTCCACGCCCTCTCCACGGATCTGGTCTCGGAACGGCGATCGGAGCTCCGAAGCTCCGTCAATGGCGGAAGAAGTTCTGTCCTTCCTCTTCCCTTCTCTTCCGCTCCAACCCTAGCTCACACTCTCAAAGGCTAAGAAAATGAGGGGAAAACCCTCTCAGCCCTAAATAAGCACTTTGGGCGGAAGATCCTGGGCCGTTGGATCGATTTTGAGGAAGCATCAGACGGCCATGAACGAAAATAACGGAACAGCACCCGCCCGCACGTGCAGTGGCGCACGACCAGTGGTCATGCGCACTAGATCCCCTGATCGTGCGATCGCCACTGGCAGAACTCCAGAAAGAAAGGGATAAACGCGCACGAGCAGCGGCGCACGACCAGTGGTCGTGCACACTCTGTCCAATGGTTGTGCGTTCACCCAGACAGAACTTGGAAAAACGAAGAATAGTGCGCACGAGCAGTGGCGCACGACCAGTGGTCGTGCGCACTAGATCCAGTGATCGTGCGCTATATTCAACTGCCGAAAACAGCGACCCATCGCCCACAGTATCCCTACCGCCGGGCGTTAGCTTCCAACGACTCCAAGTCTGAAAACTGGGGTGTTACACGAGGTCTGATGGATGATCCCAAACTCAGTACATAGGTTTGTAAACGGGTGACTGGTGTATTCACGGGCATTGTCAGTTCAGAGAGTTTTAATGGTAGTAGAGAACTGGTTGCGAGTTTCAATAATAAAGGCACAAAAAACACGAGTCAGCTTAAAGCGATCATGAAAGAAATACAACCATGTCGTGTGAGAGTAATCATCTATAAATGTAACAAAGTAACGATAGCCAACAACACTTGCGGTTTTCTTTATAAAGAGAGAACTATTTTTCGTTATCTTTATTCCAACAACACTTGCGGTCTTGCAATTTCAATTCCTAAGAAGTATCTGAAAGGACTCGTATCTTTAGTGAAAAAATATTCACGGAACTATTTTTTGTTATCTTTATTCCAGAAGAGTTATCTCTAGTAAAAAAAATGTCATCAACATAAGCAACAAGAATAATCAGCCCGTAGTTGGTCTTCTGTATAAAGAGAGAGCGATTAGCAGTACTGAGCTTACACACCTGAGACTTCCTCTGAACAACATAACTAAGAGGTTGCTCCATATAGACTTCTTTGTGTATGTCACCATATAGATGAAGGAGTTTTTAGCGAAGAGGACCTGGACAATACTAATACGGAAAACTGGAAAAATGTGTCGATGCAATCAACAATGTCAGTCTGGGTGAACCCCTTTGCAACTAGAGGAGCCTTGTATTTATCCACAGTGTTGTCAAGAAGAAATTTGATGGAAGAGACCCAGTGAATCCAACAATACAAGCTCCAAGCGTGGTAGGAACAAAAGTCTAAGTACCCCATGTTGCCAAGGCTGACATTTCTTCATCCATAGTCGCCTTCCAGTAACGTATACAAAGGGCTTCATGATAAGTAGTCAGGATGGTGTTGTTAGGGTTTGTCTGAGAAAATTTGGAACAAGGACTAACGTTTGCATAAAACACAATATTTGTAGTCGTATTTTGAGTGCTTCCCCTTACCCCCTTGCGCCAAGCAATGGGAACATCCAGATCTAAATCTGTTGAGGTGAAGGAACCATTAGAAGTTGAGAGAATTGATCTCGAAATTGGTATTCGGGACTCTAGAGTGGAAGGAGCGAGGGTTTGACAGGAAGATCAATGCCAATGATAATGATAAGGAAAGGGTGAAATAGGAGGTATACATTTAGTAAGTGATGGTATTGTGGGATATCTGGTGGAGTTGTATGAATGATAAGGAAAAATTAAATAGAGGTAGGAGGGGATGAGGAGGGAGGAAGTTGGACCTCTAGAGTGATTGTCTCACCTTCCGTGCAAAAATAGGGAATAGACAAAAAATGTAACATTAGTAGAGACATATTGACATTGAAGATGGGATTGAAACACCGATATCCCTTATGTGTTAGGGATTACCTGATGAAGATACATTCGGTGGAGCAAGCAAAGAGTTTGTCTTGACCAAGTGTAGGAGTGTGGACAAATGCAGTACACCTAAACACACGAGAGGTAAAGGGGAAAGGTGTGCAATCTGGGTAAAGAAGAGAAAACGATGTTTTTCCGTGAACAGTGGAAGAAGATAGATAGTTAATGAGGATAGTATGACACCAATAAGAGTGTGGAACATTTATTTCGCATGGGAATGTTCAAGCAACAACGAGGAGATGATGATTTTTCCTCCCCGTCACTCCATTTTGTTGGGTCATATGCACACAACTACTCTGATGAATAATACCTTTAGAAGTGTAAAACAATGAAAACTATTTGCTCGTATATTCTTTCGCATTATCGGTTCGAAGATTTTGTATAATTAAACCAAACTGCATGCAAATTTTATTATAAAATGTAGAGAACATGGAGAAAATTCAAAGCATTCCTTTAGAAGATACAGTTATTAGCAGGAGGTCTATGTAGATCCAATATAATGTCTTTTTCATTCCACAAGGATCAAGATCAAATGAATGTTAACTCTTTTTCTGTTGAAGAAAGATATATCTTTGCTCTCTTACTTACTAATGATCGAGACATAAATTGTTGGATACTTTTGGTAAAAAAGAATATCTTATGCTCATTGGAATCTCATAGGTCCTATTTTTATTTGTAAAGATAATTACGATGATTCCTTGGCGAAAAAGCGAAGAAATTGATTTGTGATTCCTTTACAATATACGTATATCGGGAAAAATTATCAATAATAGTTACAAAGTATAGACTTCCTCGACAAACAGACTTGGTGGGATTAGGACCCCAGATGCTTGAGTGAACAAGGTCAAACGGACGAATAAAACTCTTACAAAACTTAGTATGGAAAGAAGTATGGTTAGGCTTATCATATTGGCAAGCCTCACTTTCTAAAGTGGAGTCTTCTGATTTTAAAGAGTTCAGGAGTTGGTGGAGGATACATAGCAGAGGATGAACAAGTCAATTATGTCACTGGAGCAGAGAAGTGGAGATTGTAGATGCATAGAGAATAAGCAGATCGTCAAAGTAATAAAGACTGTCGCATCCAGTACTAGTAGCAATCGTTCCTTTGGAGTGAAGTTCCTAAAACAACAAGCAGTAGGAGAAAATGAGATAGAGAATTGTAATTGTCGTGAAAGAGAATTGACAATTAGCAAATTGTAAGAAAATTTTGGGACTAAGAGAGTGTCGTCTAGCTGGAGAAGAGAGTTGGTACTAACAACTACAGTTCCACAAACTGGAGTAGGAGAGCCATCATCTACAAAAATCGGTAGTAATCGATTGTACTTCTTGAGGTGTGAGAAGACAAAAAATTCTCAATCACATGATTGGTGGCACCAGAGTCGATGAGCGACTTACCCTGCATAGCAACATGTGCGTTACCTGAAGATTTTGCAATTGAGGCAGATTGTTTAGAAGCACTGATGAGGGCCTCAATATCTGTCGAAGAGAACCAGCAGTCGGGCTCTAGCTGGGATGTGGATGGAGGAGGCGAAGGCTCGGACTTCGTGGTACTGAGATGAGCTTAAGGACGGAGGTGAGGGTGCTTCGTAAAGCAGTGCTCGACTAGATGTTCAAGCTTCCCGCAATGTGAGCGAAGGGGGTGGTTCCCCCACAGTCCCCCAGTACAATCTCGATGGTTGTTGTGAGCTCCGCGACCTGCCACATGAGTATAATTGTAGTATGGATGGAAAACAATCGGACGTCGCAGTAGGTTGGTAGCAACAGATATACAGGTGGTAGTGGAGGCCAAGATGGGAGTGCCAGGTTCCCGCAAGATTTATTGATGAATCGTCTTGTTGCCTTGTTGGTGTCTTGAAGGAGAAGAAGATAACAAACCACAACGAGTTCTTGAAAATGTTTTTGTTGAGTTGCAGGTCATTAAAGAAGGGCTGTTGTTGGAGAAGTTCGGTACAGAGAGATTGAACCTCTTTATGTGCATCATCAGGAGAGAGAGTTGGTCAGGCGAATAGATCTTAGTAGAGGGTATTTGATGCATCCATCGCCGCATCTGAGGACGTGTGATATCATCCCGCAACCGTTATCTTTTTATTTCTTATTTTACTTTCTGTTAGTTTATTTTTCCGCTCACTGATATTATGTTGAGTTTTGTCTCATCGGTTTGATTGCTCGGTGAGACCTTGAATAAATGGTCCGACAATTTTACTAGTTAGGACGTTAGAGGCAAGCTTAATTTATTCATAGAAACATAAACTTAATTGAAGAATATTCATCATTCACCATAATGAGACAGCAAGAGGTTTAGGAAAATATTGTTTGGAAAGTACTGTTTGGAAATTTATATCTTAGAATTATTTGGAAAATTGATATCTGAAATTATTTGGGAAACATTATTTGGAAAGTAGCTTTTGAAAGATAAAAAGAAAAGAAAGGGCTGCCCCTATATGAGGGGCAGGCTGAAAAGAGGAGAGCACACCTGGATATCAGAGAGAGAAGACCCTTCGTTTCTTTTGACTTGCCGGATAAGCCCTGCACGAGCAGCAGTGCCCCTCTTTCTCTTGCGGTCTTGCCCAATCGAGCCCTCCTCTATTCTTTCTCCCAATTGAAGCCTTTCTTCCTTTTACCCTGGCAAGTCGATGATCTGGGAAGGCTTTCTCGTGACTCACCCACCCTCACACAACTCTAGACGCCTCCTCCGTGCAGAGCCACTGACAGAAAGTTCTTTGTTTCAATTCAGCGCGCCTCCAACCACCGTCTATCGCTTGGTCGCCGTCGAATTCACCTACCCTTTCGACAATCATCGAAAATTGACTCTTCTGCCAGTTGTCGTCGACTCCGCCTACCATTTTGGCGATTCATCCAGATTTTTTTTGTTTTCACGATACCGCCTCCGACAAGATTCAGTCTCTCCGCTGCGTGAAGAACTTCAGATCGGACAACCTCCTTTATGGTATGCTTTCCCATATCCTTGCTCTGATTAATTAGTTTTAGATAATACATTTCAACTAAATAATTAATAGCTTGCCTCTATGCTTGCACTACTTTTAATGTTGCTTATTCATAAATTATTACTTGTTATTTTGTTTGTGAATATGGATCTCGCTTTGGTTCAACTCGTTAGACGCTTGAGGCGACGTCTTCGAATAATTAGTTATGATTTTAGCGAACTTCATCATTGAGAGAAATTTTACGCGCGAAAGTTCGTTTTGACTCATTCAGCCTACATCAGTTTGGTATCAGAGGGTTTTTGATTCGCTCTTATTGTGAGTCAAGCGATCCGAGTTTTAAAAAAAAATTATTAAATTTCTTTTAGTTTTTAAGTCTTTATAAAAAAATCATTTTTATTTGAGTTTGAACTTTAAAATAAAATAAAATTTTTTGTATCCACTCGGCTAATCTCGTAATTAAAAACCTTTATTAAATTTTAGAGTTATAATTTTTTACCCATAAAGGGATTTCATTGTCTAGAAAAAAAAGATTTCAAATTAATTTTTTATTAAAAAATCAATATTTTTAAATTTAAGAGAATTTAAAACAATTAATTTATATGGAAAATCGTGTGGATAATTTTGAAAATGGTGTTGCTGATCTGTGCGCACAAATTAAAAATTTGACTAAAACAAGGCGTCAAGTACGAATGTTACTGTGAATATGTGAGATGTGGGACATGTGATAAATTGGTTACACACGCGTATTAACACGTTAGAGGCCAACCAACAGTTAGGGATTACCCCACACCAAATTGATGAGGGTCCTAACCCTAGACAACCCGAAATCGAAAGTCCTAATCCACAACAGTTTGAACAAGGGAACCAAAACAAAAGGGATACACCTTGATGGGATGTAGGAGTCAAATTAGATGTTGGTGATTTCTAAGGGCTTTTAAAACCAGAGGGATGTCTAGATTTGTGTGATAGGATGGATCGTTTCCTGGCTTGTAAGCAATTATCTCAAGCTAGGCAAGTTGAGTACGTTACCCTTAGGTTAATGGGATCCGCTTTGGTTTGGTGGGGTCAGCTGAAGCGTTCAAGATTTAAAGTAGGCATATCACCGATCACCACATGGATTGAATTTAAGACAACTGCGCAAGAGGTACGTGCCACTCGATTATTTGCAGACCCTCCACCGTAGGTTCCACAACCTACGACAAGACAAATTGTTTGTGGATGAATGTACAGATGAGTTTTTAGTACTTCAGTCTCGTCTCGACCTCCAAAAGGATGATGATATAAATGTATCTCGTTATATGAATGGGTTATGCTATACGATTAGAGGCCAATTAGAGATATATGATTGTAAGGACCTAAGAGAAATCTCAAGTCGCGCCCGTAAAGTAAAGTCCTTACAGAAGCGAACATCTGTACTTAGGTCTACTGATAGACCCTCACTGAGCATCACCGCTGCCCCTATTGCTAGGATCTTAGATTCCCCCCCCCCCCATCATTGTTGGGACTCTGACTCCACCAATTAATTTCTCTCGGGGTAAGGAGAATATTTGAGCAAAGCCCAACACTGGAGTATTCGACGCTTCAAGTGTATGAAATCCGAACATAAATTATCTGAGTGTCTGCGACGCCACTTCATCGTCATTATTGTTTCTACTGATGGACGTTAGCCTGAGTATGAGGTTTACATTAATGACTCCAATCCTGAGCCCGAGCCTGAGGATGCAAAAGAAGTAGAGGGTGAACATGCTGAACATTTAGTTTGTCTTATATTATAACCTGATCACTCCTAGCGACTCTACTGATGATGACCATTGGAGGCAATATTTACTGCACTACTGCTTGCATTTAGTGACAATTTTGTTCCATTTTCATCGATAGCAGTAGTATGGAGTACTTCGTTTCTCAACGTATGGTAGAAACATTAAGGCTTGAGACGCATCTGTTAGAATAACCCTACAACTTATCCGGAGTCAATAGTCATTTGACTATACACCTTACACATTATTGCCTAATAGAGTTTGTTATAATGAGCACATATTCAGATAGTGTTATGTCATGTCGCTGTCATTGATGTCTGTCATATCCTGTTAAGGCGATCTTGGCAGTATGACCGGCATGCCATGCACGACGGCACAAGGAACTCTCATTCATTCGAGCACAATGAACATATGATTGTTCTTCTTCCCCAGAAGAACTTCCTTATTCCAAGGGCACACGAAAGACCCTCTACATCTGCTAGTTCACTTTTGCCGACTCCACCACATTACTACTTATTGCACTCCCATCTGAACCACCATCCCATGAAGTAAGTTATGAAACAGTTATGTCACTCACCCCACATGGCCCAGGCTCGATCCCATGTCTATCGTTCGTTGATGTACCACTTAGTATCTCTCGATTTTCCCATGCTATGTCTAATGACCACTTATCTCTCACACACCTCACTACGTAGATTTCATATTTAGAGATCACACCTTTATTTCACTACACTATCATTTAAGCGTAGCTGCATAGGAAGATTTGTCGCTTTGCATCAATATATTAAATGTTGTATGTCATATTTTTGGAACACACTGGGGGATCGATTGGGAACCAAGGTCGAGTATAGTAGCGCTTTTTACCCTCTGAGTGATGGACAGACAGAGGTCGTTAATAAAATTCTGAGGGGCCTTCTTAAATCCTAAGTGTTTAACTAGGGTGAGTTTAAAGCAATGAGATCTCGTACTACCACAAACACAATTCACATATAATAATTCTAAAAATCGCTCCCTTAATAAATCTCCTTTCGAGATTATCTATGGGTTTTTATTACCCCACCTACTTGACCGCCACCCCCTCTCTTTCCATGAACGTATCTCCTTCGATACGCAAATTCATATAAATTATTTAAAAGAATTACATAAAATTATTGCTAATAATTTATGAACAACTTTTGAACATTATAAATTCATGGTCAGTCGTTATCGTCGTGAGTTGTACTTTTCAAATGGAGATTAGGTATTTACTTCTTGCAAGAGGTTTGGTCCATATCATGTTCTGAAGCGCATCGAGCCACCAATCGAGGCCCCAGACATATCACACGAGTTAGCACCAGCGATGAAGTCTGGTCTCTTTATTGATAGTTTTTTGTGAGTTCTCACCGGGGTCAAGCTTTGTCAAGCCCGATGGAATTGATGCATCCATCACCGCATCCAAGGACGCGTGATATCATCTCGCGGCCGTTATGTTTTTCTTTGTTATTTTACTTTCTATCATTTTATTTTTTCCGCGCACTGATGTTATGTTGAGTTCCGGCTCATCGGTTTGACCACTCAGTGAAACTTTGAATAAATGGTCCGACAATTTTAGTAGTTAGAACGTTAAAATTAAGCTTAATTTATTTAAGGAGACATAAACTTAATTGGAGAATGTTCATCATTCACCATAACGAGACATCAAGATGTTTAGGAAAATATTGTTTGGAAAATACTATTTGGAAATTTATATCTAGAATTATTTGGAAATTGATATCCGGAATTATTTGGAAAACATTATTTAGAAAGTAATTTTTGGAAGATAATAAAAAGAAAAGAAACGAAGACAAGAGATTTAAGTCAAGTAAAATGCATAAAAGATGAGACAGATACAGTTTTGACGGATGATATCGATATTAAAGAGCGATGAAAAAGATATTTTTATCAACTCTATAATGAAACAAAAGACGATGAATTGAACTTGGAAGAGTTAAGTAAATCGGAGTATAGGAATAGAATGTTTTATCGTAAAATTGAAGTATCAGAGGTAATGATGCTCTAAAAAAGATGAAAAATTGAAAGACGGTTGGGCTAGACGATATACTCATCGAAGTATGGAAATGTCTAGGGAATGAAAGAATTTTATGGCTTACTTGTTTCTTCAATAAGATACTGAAGTCAAAGTAAATGTCAGATCAATGGAGAGAGAGTATTTTGGTACCTTTGTATAAGAATAAAGGAGATATACAAAATTGTATTAATTACAGGGGAATTAAATTGATGTGTCATACCATGAAATTATGGGAACGAGTAATAGAAAGAAGAGTAAGACGGGAGACTAACATCTCAGAGAATCAATTTGGATTCATGTCAGGGAGGCCGACCATGGAAGCTATACATCTCTTGAGGAGACTCATTGACAACTACCGAGAAAGAAAACAAGATTTGCATGTGTTTATTGATCTTGAGAAGGCTTATGATAGAGTTCCAAGAGAGATCTTATGGAGACTCTTGGAAAAGAAAGGTGTAAATGTATCATATATTGATATAATGAAAGATATGTATACAAATTCAGTGACAAGGGTGAGGAGATTTGGATGATTAACACAGGAATTCCCTATCACTGTTGGCTTACATCAAGGTTCAGCTTTAAGCCCTTATCTCTTTACCCTTATCTTAGATGAGATTACAGGACATCCAACAAGCAATATCTTGGTGTTTATTGTTTGCGGATGATATCGTTTTGGTTGATGAGACGTGCTAGGGTGTAAACGCAAAACTTGAATCTTGGCGAGACAATTTAGAAAAAAAAAGGGTTTTAGGTTGAGCAGGACAAAGACAGAGTATATGGAGCTTAAATTTAGCAGTATAAGGACGGATGTCGTCGTTATTAAGTTGCGTGATCAAGATATTTCCTATAGTGAATGTTATAAGTATCTTGGATCGATAATTCAAAAAGACGGTGGTATTGATAAAGATGTGATACATAGAACCCAAGCGGGTTGGTTGAAGTGGAGAGGCGCGTCAGAGATCTTATGTGATCGTAAAGTACCATTAAAACTCAAGGGAAAGTTTTACCGTACTGCAATTAGACCAGCGATGCTCTATGGTTCTGAGTGTTGGGCAGTGAATTGTGTACATGAGCAAAAAATGGGAGTTGCGGTGATGAGAATGTTTAGGTGGATGTGTGGACACATAAGACTGGATAAAATTCGGAATGAATGTATCAGGTTTAAGACAGGAGTAGCACCAATTGCAGAGAAGATGAGAGAAGCTCAACTAAGATGGTTTGGACACGTATAAAGAAGACCATTAGAGGCACCTGTTAGGGTTTTGAGAGTCTAGTCACTAGGCATGTTAAACGAGGGAGGGGTAGACCAATAAAGGCTTGGAATGAAACTATACGGAAAGATATGATGTACTTTGACTTTAGTGAGATTATGACAAAAGATAGGGCACAATGACGACAAATTATCCATATAGCCGATCCCACTATAGTGGGATAAAGGCTTGAGTGTTGTTGTTGTAATAAAATGAAAAGAAAGTCATGCCCCTATATGAGGAGCCTGCTGAAAAGGGGAGAGCAGACCCGGGTATCAAAGAAACGAGACCCCTCGTTTCTTCTAACTTTCCGGCTAAGCCTTGTACGAGCAACATCGCCCCTCTTTCTCCTGCCCAATTGAGCCCCCCTCCATTTTTTTCTCCTAGTCTAAGCCTCTCTTCTTTCTTCCCCGGCCAGTCGACGATCTAGGAAGGCTTTCTCGTGACTCGCCCACCCTCGTAAGACTCCAGACGCCTCCTCCCTGCAGAGCCACCGACGGAAAGTTCTCTGTTTCGATTCAGCGCGTCTCTAACCGCCGTCTACCACCCGGTCACCTTCGAATTCACCTCCCCTTCCGGCGATCATCGAATATTGACTCTCCTGCCAGTTGTCGTCGACTCTGCTCACTATTCTGGCGAGTCACCCAGAGTTATTTCTATTTTCACACTGTTGACGACGACGAGATTCAATCTCTCCGCTGCATGAAGAACTTCGGAACGGACTGCCTCCTTTGCGGTATCTTTTCCCGTATACTTGCTCCTATTAATTAGCTTTAGATTTATGCACTCCAACTAAATAGTTAATAACTTATCTTTATGTTCGCACTGCTTTTATTGCTGCTTATTCATAAGTTATTGCTTGTGATTTTGTTTGCGAATGTACGAATCTCGCTTTGGTTCAACTCGTTAGACGTTCGAGGGGATGTCTTTGAATAATGATTGGCGGTCATAGCGAAGCTCATCGTTGAGAGTACTTTTATGCGCGGAAGTTTTGTTTGGCCCACTCGGCCTACTTTAGTGTAGATGCGGGAGGTTTTGATACCTTTGGAGTAAAGGGTAGCAAGATGATCCCATGCTACCTTTACTGTGTCATCATGACGGATGATTGGCAAACATTCATCAAAGAGACTGTTTGCAAGCTAGGTGCAAACAAGAGCAATACCAACGTCCCAGTCAGCATTGATGGGAGACACGGGATTAGGCAGAGCGTCAGTGAGATGGTATCGTTTGCGTTGAGAACGGAGAAGAAAAGTGAAAGAGACACTCCAATCTTGATAATTTGTCCCTGTTAATTTGGAAGTCGTCCCACGGTTCCAGATGTATTGAAAAGAATCGTGGGTGTTAAAGCTGGAGTCACAAGAGGTGTATCCATGGAGCAACGGCTGGAGTTCGGCGAGCTGGGAAAATAAGTTCTGTGCGCTAGGGGTGTATGCGATTTCTGTGAAGAATAAATGTGAGCTTGAAGGCAAGCAAAGTGTGAAAACAAGGTTGTGCTCCCAGGTAGAACACGAGGGGTTCACGCGGTGCAGGGTCGGCGAGAGCTTGGATGTAGAGGGCTTGCAAGATGAAGAAAGCTCTCAGCCGTCGAAGAAGTCACATGCGAGTATATAGAAGCCGCAGGAAGCTTCGACAGAGAGCTCGCATGAGAGTAGAGGGAAGTCGCAGGGAGCATCACAAATGCTGCTGGAGAAGTTCGCAGATGCTGGAGAATTTGTCGAGACTAGAGAAGTTGCATGTTGAAGAGATCGTAGGCGCGGGTGGATACGTCGCGGGCTGGAGAAGTCGCAGACGAGGGTGGAGACGTCGCTTCTTGGAGAATTCGCATACGAGGCGGTAGACGTTCGTAGATGTCAGAGATGTGCGCAGTGGATGGAGAAGTCTATAAATATCCCGTGGGTAGGAGGGGTGAGTTGTGCGACTATCCCAATCAACGTGAGAGCAACGGACTACAAGTTCCATAAACATAGTGGAAAGTAACCCAAGGTTATGGGAGCAGAACGGGTCAGCGCAGAAACCGATCGCAAGAGATTTCGTGTGCGGCCAGGAGTGTTCGCACGAGATCAGAAAGACTTCGTGTGAGGCCAGGAGTACTCATGCGAGTGGAGAATATCGAGTGATTTCATCCTGCTCTGATACCATGAGAGAATTTGAAATATTTAATAAATTTTATTTCAAAAAAATTATCTATTACAGCCCCTCTTTATATAGAATAGAGAAGAGAGATTATAAAATTGGAGATGTGAGACTAAATACAACAACAACACTCAAGCCTTTATCCAACTGTAGTGGGGCCGGCTATATGGATCCTTTCTCGCCATTGTGCCCTATCTTGCGTCATAATCTCACTAATTCCTAAGTATATCATGTCTTTCCTTATAGTTTCATTCAAAGTCTTTATTGAAGTCTCTTTATATAGAATAGAGAAGGGAGATTATAAAATTGGAGATGTGGGACTAAATACAAGCGAGGAAATATACAATGGGATCTTTCTTTTGGCTTTTCACCTTTGGGCTTTTACACTCTTTTATACAAGTAGCTTCTCTCCGGTACAATTAAAGATTTCTTTAATGAAAAATAGCTTAAGGTTTTTGCATGATTTGATGTATAATGGCTTCCCTTGTTCATTATACTAAGGAACTTCAAGAACTCCATTCAGCTATGGAAGAAGCTAAAGCAGATATTGTTGGTCTTTGGGCTCTAAGATTTCTCATCAACCAGGTCAGTAGTTCCATGCAACTTGCCTGCATGGCCTTTTTGTCATTCAAATTTTTTCCTTGAAAATCCATTTAAGTATCCGCACGAGGATGCATTATGCAAATAAGGTTGTTGTTTAGTATTATTTTATAGGTGTATTTGTTGTGACCTCCCCTCTAACTTTACATATTTACAGGAACTTTCCCACTAACTTTCAAAATTTCCAATACTTCGAAGGGAGATTTTTGTAATTTTGAAAGATAGGGGGCAGGGGGAGGTCCCTTATGCAAAATTAGAGGACAATTTTTTGTAATTATCGCTTAAATTATATTAAATCTTTAAATTATCCAGGAATTGCTCCCAAGAATTCTATTGAGATCCATGTATGTTTCTTTTCTTGCGGGATGCTTTCGGTCAGTGCGCTTTGGATTAGAAGAAGCACACGGGTAAATGAGTTAGACGGTCAAATATAGTCCCAAATTCTTGCATCAAAGGGGTTTGAACATCAACTTAAATTGATTCCAATTGATGAGTGCAGAAAAGGGCAGGCATTGCAATTTAACTGGTTATATGAGAAAGAAGCATTTATTTTGCACATGGATGGGACTTTCTCTGTTGATTTTGAAAAGGTAATTTTCTCTATGTTCTTGATTTTCTTGATTTCCTTCGATGACTAATGGAAACTTATCCATTTTTTTATTATCATCAAGGTTGAAGCAGCAGTTGAGGACCTCAGCAGGGAGATCCTAACAATTCAAGCCAGAGGTGATAAGGGTGCTGCGAAATCTCTGCTTCAAAAATATGCACAAATGACACAACCGTTGTCATCTGCGCTGTTAAAGCTGGAAAGTTTTCAGGTTAGAGCTCTTTATCAAGATCAAGATTAATGTTTTTTAAATATAAATTAAATCTGGGAGCTTCTTTGGCGGACTTGATAATACCGGAATAACGTTCAGAAGTTATACCTGCATGATTGATACAAATAACACCGAACAGAGAAATCTTTCCACAGCTGAAACCAAAAGTGGTAACTAATTAACAATGTAAGATGGTTTTTCTCTTTCTCTGTAGGCATTTATAGAACTCTCTCACTTTCATACTGAAACTGATAAGCTTTAGACAATGAGAGACGGATAAAAGGAAGGATGATACACAAGCCGTTGTCTAGAGGTATTCTTCAGATACCTAAGAATACGTTCGACGGCCTGGAGATGAGAGTTACGAGAGGCATGCATAAAATTGCTGACAACTCCGATAGCAAAGGATATATCTGGTCTTGTGACAGTTAGATAAATAAGCTGATCGACCAAACGACGGTAGTGTTCCGGATTAGGAAGAAGTGAATCATTGTCGGAGGTATGAGTGCATAATTTGTGATTTGCATTCATAGGTGTGTCAGTGGGCTTACATTTTGAATAGACTGCATCACGAAGAAGGTCAAGAAAGTTTTTCCTATTGAGTCAAAATGAGACCATCAGGATGACGAGGAACCTTGATACTTAAGAAGTATCGAAGAGGACCCAAGTCTTTAGTCTGAAACTGTTAGGCCAAATGCTTATTGACCAAAGTGATGTTGGCGATATCATCCCTTGTTAAAAGGTTATCATCAACATAGACAAGAAATACCACTATGCATGTTGGACAATGACGAATAAACAAGGAGAAGTCGGCAGAGCTTCAAGTAAAGCCAATATTACAAATAACTCAGCTAAATTTTTCAAACCATGCCTGTGGTGACTGCTTGAGGCCATAAAAAGATTTCTTGATGTGACAAACCAGAAACTCTCCTGTGATTTCATAACCAGGAGGTTGTTTCGTGTACACAGTTTCCATGTGATCATCATTGAGAAAGGCATACTTAATGTCGAGTTGATGCAATAGCCAATGTCGATGTACCACTAAAGAGCTACTACTCAGACTATATTGAGCTTGGCAACAAGAGAGAACATCTCCTGATAATCAAGGTCGTGTTGCTAGTGTAGCGGCTGTAGCCATGAGCAATAAGACGAGTTTTGAGGCACTCAATTGTTCCAGCAGAGTGATTTTTGATGGTAAAAACTCATTTACAGCTAACCAAAAAATGACTAGGAGAAAGTGAAACAGGGTCCCATATGTGATTTGTCCATAGAGCTGTCATTTCCTTATCCATTGTTGTCCTCCACCCCGGATGCTGAAGAGCCTCCTGCATAGAAGACGAGGTGGAAATAGAGGACAAGGATGCCTCAAACTTGCGAATGGGGAGAAGAGAGGTGGTGCAAGGATACTTAATTAGAGAAAGGATGAGTTGTAGAAGAAACCACATCTTGGGATGGAGCCATAGGCAAATCAACCGTCTGGGGAGTAGCATCAATTGACGACAATGGTCATAGGGCATCAGACAGAGGACGGAGGCAAATGTACACTTGTAGCATAGGAGAGGGGAGCATTGGAGTAGGGGATGGAGTAAGGAGAGGGGAGCACGGGAGGAGGGGTAAGAAACAAGGGATGAGAAGTGTGAGTGGGAACATCCGGACGTGGGAGAGTATTGAGAGATATAGTAGGAGGAGGTGCTGAGTAGAACGGTTGTTCTTCAAAGAAGGTAACATCTGCAGAGGTGATCATTTTCCCAGTAGTGGGAGAGTGAGACTCATAACCTTTCTATGTACGAGAGTACTCAACAAATATATACTTGGTAGCATAAGGAGCCAACTTAACGATAGGAGATCCGAGATGATGAACAAAACAGACACACCCAAAAACCTGAGGGAGAAAAAATGGCGGTGTGGAAGGAAAGAAAATGGAGAAGGGAGTAGCAGAGTTGAGGACGGTCGACAGTATGCGATTAATTAAATAACGCTCAGTGGAAACAGCAAAGTGCCAATACTACTTTGAAACGTGCATTTGGAACATTAGAGAGCAAGCAACCTCCAGAAGATGGAGACACCATTTTGTTATGGTGTATTGGCACGGGATGTTTGATAGAGAATGTCGTGGAGATTGCAGGTGTCGTTAAATTCTCGACCGGTATATTCATGAACATTATCAGTGTGAAGAATTTCAATGGTGCTCGAGAATTGAGTACGAGTTTCGGCAATGGAGCGGAAGCACCGCAACAACTCAAAGAGATCACGCGGTAAATATAATCAGGTGACGCGAGAATGATTATCAATAAAGTTCATAAAGTACAGATAGCCAGACAAATTGGCAGTTTAGATGGTCCTCCAACATCCGAGTGAACCAAGTCAAGTGAGCAGATCTCCTAGAACAGCTAGGGGGGAAGGCAGATCAATGTTGCTTGTCGTAAATGCAAGTTCCACATTGAAACTCAATTAATCGAAAACAAGAAGAGCTTGTCGAAAGATAGAAAGAGTAGCATGGTCAAGTCGACGATGTCAGTCAACAGAAGTAACCGAGGATAACACGGAGGCAGGAAGGTCCAAAGTGTAGAACCCATTTGACAGCCGGTTGGTATCAATGACACGTTGTGTCCATCAATCTTGCAGCACAAAAGAAGACGCGGTAAAAGTTCCGGAACAGTCATATTCTGGAGTAAGAAAACTAACGGAGAGTAAATTAAATTTAGAGTTAGGGACATGAAGAACATAATGAAGAGAAATAGATGGAGTCACAGTAACATTGTCGTAACCGCAAACATTGGTTGTATTGTTATTCACAATGGTGATAAACTTGGGAGTAGCAGTATCCGTGTATCGAGAGAGTGGTTGTGGAGAGCTGCGATTGGTAGCCCCAGAGTCCACAATCCAAGACGAGCAAAGTGGAAGAGTAGATAGGTCGGCATTGGAGGAAGAGGCCAGGAGGCTGTGGGTGTGAGTAAGAAGCTCCCGCATTCGCCAAAGTTCATCCAACAAGGCATCGATGTCAACGCGGGAACTAGAATGGCTAGTGTGTCAAATGCTGTGAGACCAATTGGAAGAAGGGCGAGTTGGCGCGTGGTGGATAGGAGGTCCCTTGTTGGGTGACAACGAGCACAAACACCAAGAAGCAGCGAACTCTGGAAGAGGGGCGGCAGCCAACAGAGAGCCTACGCGGGCTCAGCTTTAGCGGGCTCAGCTTCAATGGGCTCGGCAAGCAGAAGCAAGGAATTGATGAAGTGCAGCAAGCAAAACGACAGTGAAAACATCTTCGAATAGAATATGCAGAGGCAAGTAATAGCAACCAAGCGGCTAGTAGTCAGACGAGCAAAAGGGAGCAGCCGCGAGAAGGTGGGCGAACACGATCCAAAACCTTGTGGACTTACAAATGAGTATTCGCGAGAGCAGTGGTCCAAGCGAGGTCTAGGTGAGATAAGGAGCTCGTTAGGGAGGAACAACACTGCTCTCAAGATAAGGAGCTTGCGAGAGCAAGACAAACACAATAGATGAGGCTCGCAAGAAGAGAGTGAGACGAACACAATGGAGAGGGAGCGTGCTTGGTCGAGAAGAGGCGAGGGGAGCTCTGGGAGAAGCAGACGACATGCGAACTAAAAAAATCGGGGCCAAAGCACAAACCACGAGAGCAGCGACTCAATCGTGACAAGTCCAACCGAGCAGATCTTTTCCCTCTTATACCATATGAAAAGAGAAGCGACTCAATCGTGACAAGTCCAACCGAGCAGATCTTTTCCCTCTTATACCATATGAAAAGAGAAGTGACAAAATACAAATTTAAATATAAAATAATTTCCACTATTTCACATCACCTATTACAAGAGCATATACATCCTTTTTTTTTTATAGAGAGGAGATGTAGAAGCACTATTCCAAATCAAGATGTGAGACTATTTATTCTAAAGGAAGAATGGGTCATTAATGGGCCTTACATTCTGACAATAGAATTATATTTTTGAATGTGCTTAATCCATTTTCTTCAACAACCTCAAAAAAAGGACACTTCCATGGGAGGTGGCAAATGTTCACTATGAATGTTACGTTACATTGAGAAGTACTAGGTTATATCCGCGTGATGTGGCAGTTCCTCTTTATGAGTATTAGAGTTATGTTGAACAGTATTAATTGGTGGCTATAAGTTTGACACACGTCAAACCCTACAACTATTTAATCATTATGCTACACTATGTTATGGATCCCCACTATCTGTCACTAGTTATGTTGCGCATATTTCATTACGCGTTTTTATGTATTTGATTTCGAGTTGTATGAGTCGTGTCTTATCAAGTCGACTCGTAGTTACGAGTCATTGGAGTCTTAATATTTAGTTTTTTTGCATCTTTTTTATATTGGGTTTAATTCCACCCATGTCATTGTAATTCCTATATATAGGGACCCTTAGAGTAATGTAAGAGCATCAATGAATTAATGTAGTTTATTCCCTTTCCCTTGAAGAGATTATGGTTGTTCTCTCCTCCAAGTACACCCCGCTTAGGCAGCTGCGGTTCTGACTCTATTGTATCCTCCGCCTCCAGCCACCCTCCGACAACTCTATCGACCTTCTATGATAAGCCAGTAACAAAAACTTGGTATCAGAGTTATCCTGCCTCCTCCCCCACTTTCACAAAGACCATTTTCGAATCATTAGCTCTATTCCTGCTTACGGAAGTAAAGCACTTCAGTCCTCCTCTCATTTGCAACCCGCAGACCCGATGTTGTCTCATTCGCCACCAACTCCTGACGACCTCCTCCCAACACAACCTCCATCACCTTCGGCCACTCTCGAGCCATTCCTTTCGTTGATCGCTCCTCGCCAGAGCCGTAACTCTTGATCACAATGGTCCCCACTCTATAAGCTCCATTATCATCCCCCGAGCTTCTACCAGCACCGAGCAGCCTCGCCTCGTACCCAAATTTTACTTTCGGCAACTTTCCTACAGCAAGTGCCTTTACCACACTGGCTCCCAACCCCACTCAATTCACCGACACCAGCCCCTGCATCCACTAGGGCTCCCTTCTCAAGGCAGCCTTCGCTACAACGACATGCTATGAAGAGTTGTTTTGGAAGGAAATTAAGGAGTAAGATAATCACACCGTTCATGCTTACTTGAGCTTGAGGAAAATCTCAATTTGAAAGCAGGGTGAGATTCTATGGGTCCCCACTACTCGTTGCTAGTTGCGCATATTTCATTACGAGTCTTTATGCATTTGATTTCAAGTTGTATGAGTCATGTTGTATCGAGTCGAGTCATCGTTACGAGTCATTAATGTTTAGATTTTTGTGCATCTATTTCATATTGGGTTTAATTACACTCATGTCAAATCAGGCCCTATATATAGAGACCCTTGGAGTCATGTAAGAGCATCAATGAATATGAAGTCTATTCCCTTCCCCTTGAAGAGATTATTGTGGCACTCTCCTCCCGAGCACACCCCACCTAGGCAACTACAATTCCGGCTCCATCGTATCCTCCACCTCCGTCTTCTCTGCCTTCGGCCATCCTCTCGCAACTCTACCGGTGTTATCTCAAAATACCTCGTTGTAAAAAAAAATTCAAAAGAAACTCGAAATAAAATACATTGCAAAATATAGCCTTTCAAAGTATAAATTGAAAGAGAGTCAACTGAACATGCTTCAAACAAATTAGGATTCCAAACTTTTCAATACATAATATTAAAATCATGAATAATGAGATCCTTAACAGAAAATATTTCAGCTATTCTAAATCTGAAAATAGGCTTTCTTAAAATTGGACTTGCATATTAATTTTGATATCAAATGTCTGTTATCATGCCCATGCTATTAGATAAAAGAAAAATGCTGTATTCGTCACCTCAAAAACTAATTGCTTGAGTTTCCATTGGATCAGTTTGGCAAGCTATAAAGGATATCCGTAGTATTTTAGGTATGAAATATTATATTTCATTTCTTTTTTCTTCAGTCCCATATGATTGTAGGCTTGTAAGCATATGATTTCCTTTTTTTATATGTATAACATATTAACATTACATGATCTAATAATATTGGGCCAGATATTTTTCATTTTTCCATAGAATATCACAGCCTTATGATCCTGAGTCCTACCAGTGACCATCTTCCAGTGCGTGGGTGCAAACGAGTCGAGCTTGACAGGAGCTTGGAAAATTTCACAAGCTCGAGCTCGCACTATCTATGTCGAGTTCGAGCTTGACGAGTTCATTTTGCATGACTCGAGCTCGAGCTCGAGACTTAAATAGAGCTTGAGCTCAAACTCGAGTTGCTCACGAGTTTTTCTACTTATGAACTGTATTTTATTTATATATATATAATATTTTTATAAAAGAGGTTCAAAAATAAAAATAGACGTCTCGCGAGCTGATGAGCAAGAACTTGTAAATGTAAGCTCGAGCTCGAGTTGAGTTTCTTTTTACTTGGCTCATAAGCTCACGAGACGGCTCAACTAAACTTACACCCTTACTCCAATGTTTCGGTCGAACAGTTGCTGACTCCAACGAAGTTTCTGGTGTTTTCATCGTGCCTATGGTGTTTTCGTCAAGCCTCCCAGCCGATTGAGTGTTCTCCAGTCAAAGTCATGATCCCAATCGTTGCTTGATTAGATGGACGTCTTCGTCGATGTGTGCGTCAATCGATACACTCCATGTGATTGGCAAAACTCGTTTTAAGGTGTAAGCTTAATACACAACCAATCGTTGGTACCTCGAAACATCCACTTTCTCCCCACATACATCGGCATGAATCTTGTGATTAGCCTCAATAGGTGTATCCATGGGAGCATACCTAAACATCCCAGTTTCCTCCAAAAGATCAAGGGTATACTTTCTCTGAGAGATGAAGATCCCCCGACAAGATTTCACTACTTCGATTTCCAAGAAGTATTTCAACTTCCCCAGATCCTTGACTTCAAACTATTTGCTCAATTGCTCTTTCAAGTACATGATCTCTTCTAGGTCATTTCCTGTAATGATGATGTCATCCACATAGACAATAAGAATTGATATTTGAGCTCTTTTTATCTTGATAATGAGAGTATGATCAGTATGTACTTGAGTATAGCCTAGTTGAAACATGGTTTTGTTATTCCGTCCAAAACAGACTCTACGGGACTGTTTCAGCCTTTCAGGCCATATAGAGATTTCTGCACACGATAGATCTTTCCATTGGACCTTTCTTTGGTAAAGCCAGGAGGGATAGTCATGTAGACTTCTTCTTCCAGATCACCGTGCAAGAACACATTTTTGACATCAAGCTGTTGTAACTCTCACCCAAGACAAGCAGCACAAGAGAGGATCACCCGAATAGAACTCATCTTTGTAACCGGAGCAAAGGTTTCTTGGTATTCAATTCCTTGGGTTTGAGTATACCCTTGAGCGACCAAGCGGGCTTTATGCCGTTCCACCACCCCATCTTGATAATGACTTGTTCAGCAAGTACAACCCGTCAATGTTCATACCACTGCCAAGCATCTGCTTCGTATTCAGATCCTGAAACATACAAACATTAGGAAAAAAGTACAGAGCAATTAAAAGTAGCAATTAAATGACTTATGGAGAGAAAATTGCGAGAAAATGAAGGAACATGCAAAACCGAAGAAAGCGAGAGGTCGGGAGAACAAACAACGGTTTTTTTGCCAGCAATAGAAGAAAGGGAACCATTAGCTACAATAACCTTATCACGACCAGAAAGAGGAGTGTAGGAGGTAAAATCTGAGGCAGAGCCTGTCATGTGATTAGTCGCACCCGACTCGATGATCCGCTCAGAAGGGGATGAAGACACAACATGGGCACTGGAAATACTTGAAGTAGCAAACACGGCAGTGTAATTAGCCGATGTAGAGTCAGACTGGGAACGCAACATATGCCGAAAGGCCTCTAACTCCATAGCAGAAAGGCCCCCAGAGGTGCCCTCATAAAGCTCAGTCAAACTGAGTGCGGGCACCAGCCTGTCGGCCACCCCCGCGGTGAGCGCCTCTCCCACGAGCACCAGAACCACTGCCAGAGGGAGCAAGATGAGGGTGGAGACGATAACAGACATCCTTTTTATGTCCTTTCTTCCCACAGTGGTTGCATGAAGGAGGAGCTTCTCGAGCAATCCTAACAATAGCAGAGTGGTCAGTTGAGGACCCAAGAGAGCGGCGACGGTTCTCATCAATGAGGAGCATACTGAAGGCTTCCCGAAGAGAGGGATGGGGCTCGTGGTGTAGGACATGTAGGCGAACCGCATCAAACTCCATATTGAGCCCCATAAGAAATATGTGAACCCGAAAACGGTCTTTATCCTTCTGAAGAGCATGCGCATTCGCAGTGCAGGCAGCGGTAAAGGTGTTGAAGTAATCAAGTTCCCGATACAGTCATTCGAACTCAGAGTAGTAGGCAGAGATGGACATGGTTCCCTGCTTCAGCTCCAAAACACAGCGAGTGAGCTCATAAATCTGCGTCGAACCGTCTGCCTGAGAGTAGGTGTCACATGCCCTTTTCCAAATTTCATGAGCAGAATCCAGAAGCATGTAGCCGTGATACACCTGAGGGCACATACAGTGAAGTAACCATGAGACAACCAAGGAATTGTCTGCATCTCATTTCTTCCATGAGGGATTGGTATGTGGTGGCTCAACAGTGGTACCATCAATATGCCCATATAACTGGTGACTGCGAATAGCATGTTGTGCCGCCCTGGACCATTCAAAATAATTTGTGTCATCCAAGGCAACAGTAGTGATATTCAAAGAGCCAGATTGACCGTGTCTCCGACGAGGATCTACAGAGGGACCATGGAGAGCACCAGTATGGGGAGACGATGAGATTTCAAAGGAATAACCCATCGATGACGGTCCAAAAAAAACTAGTAAGACGAAGAACGCAAATCAGAAGAACAACACATCCTACTAGTGTCCTTTATATCTTGTCGTCAGAGGGGACACCGGAGAATGTGACCGCGATTTCTATGGCAGCTCCCATGGAGGACAAAACGGTCGGAGGGAGACAAAGGGCCGCCCGAAAAAAAACGAGCAGAGAAAGGCGCTGAAGCTGCGAGGGCCGTTGGAGAAGGAATAGACGACTCCGCCGGAAGCCCTAGGCGCTGGAGGTGGCGTGAGAGGAGAGGGCGAAGAGGTGTGGCGGAATCCCTAGGCGAACGGATGCGCTGAAGGGTGCAGCGGAAACACGCGGAAGATCTGGCGCGGGCGGCGAACGAACGTTGGAGGCGGGCGATCGGCTGGAGAGCAGCGATCGGGCAGTAGAGCAGCCGATGCGGACTTGGGCGGCGGATGCAGAGTTTTAGCTCTGATACGCCCTAATTCGGCCAAGGATACATATATATAAGATAGACTCCACGTGACATATATCACGTGAAATAAGAAGCGGGAAAAATTCAACTTAAAATAAGAAGCGAATATTCAACTAGGCAGTCGATGTGCATATGGATGCAAATGTAAAACTTTCCTTTGCAGCATCCACTTTCATCCCATTATTACATATCTCTTTATCTCTGGATTACCATCCTCTTACACCACAACTTGCTGCAACTCAACCCTTTGTAGGAAAGATCTAATCTCTAATGTTTCACTAGAAGTAGAACCCATCATTCACTATGCCACATTTCAGGCCATACATCTCTATATGAATCTACAAAACTTTATATGCAGTAACTTAGGTTCCTGTCTGGTGCGGCGTTTTTGCTCCGATAAGTTCGCACAAAAACCTCCCCTTTCATAGAATGTATGTTTGGCATGATAATGATTATGACCTCCCCCCACCCAAGAAAAGATACCTAGTTTTAAACATAAAAGTGGATGAATTTCCTTAGGTGAGGTTGTGAATTCACGAACGACGATTCATAACCACTGCGTTTGTGGTTGCCACCTCCGCGCCAAACAGAGCCTTTAAAGTTTTTTTGGATGTGCGGTGGTTGTGGGAGGCGGAGTGTTTGGAGATGAGGAGAAAACATTGTTCTTGAATGAAGCTCTCTTGCTCCGGTTGGAATTAGGCATAAAATTGTCTTTTGGGAAATCGGTGGTTCCAAATTGAGGTTATTCAATCGGACAAAAAATAGCGTTTTTGGTTTCTGGAAAGCATAATGGAGAAAAACGCTTAAACAAGCCGAGCTTTTGCATTATAAATATTTAAAAATATATTAAAATAACTAAAATTCGCTGACGGTTGCAAGTTTTTTTTCTTGGCAGGGGTTTAAGTAAAAAATAAAAGTAAATAAAAGGCGGCTGATTTTGTACTTATCTCGTACCAACATACAAGTTATTTTTCAAACCTGACATATCGGCCGACATTTAAAACACTGGGTCTTATGTTGTTAATGCTTAATCGGATCTGCTGAGATAATTACCAAAATGCTTGAAAGTGTTTGTTTGGTAGAGTTTCTCTTCGCTCATCCATCTTTCCCCGATGTTTCCTTCTCCCAGGTGCCCGTGGACATTGCTCTCACTTTCGGCGTGATGGATGTTATATGATGGCGGAGCGATCGAATAGCCGGCGAAAACCCCGGCTGGTCTCTGCTCGAAAAGTGCGAAAAAATAATCGATGTCTGTGCGCCCGACGGGTGCTCTATTTCTTGAGCTCAGTTGGAAAGATTTAGGGTTCAGTCAAGAAACTCTGATTATGGCAGCCACACCATTTCTTTCCATGCACTGCTTAAATTATTTTGTATAAAATTTTTTTTTTTTTGGAATAAATAATACCCCAGCACATATATTAATGCATGTAAAATTAAATTAACTGCATGTCTTTTAATTTATCAAACTTTAGTTGTAATTATATCTTGGTTATTTATTTTCAAGAGCTTTTACCTGGATCTCCCCTCTAAGCTTACCAAATTACAAAAGCTCTCCTATAAATTTATATTTCATAGCATTCATGTACAAAAAAATTCCCCTAAAAATTTACTCTAGGATGTATTTTTTTTTTGGGGTTTTATGAAATGTAAACTTAAAGGGAAGATTTTTGTAATTTCAAAAATAAGAGTGCAACTTGTGACTATGCTAAGGCTTTATTTGGTTCAGCGGTGGCGGGAGCACCCGGCAGGTCCAAACCGGGCTTTGGAACCAGAGGGGGAGAGGCGTTGCTCTAAACAGCGGCTTTTCCCGGGGGTTCCTCCTTCCTGCGGGTGCAAATGGAGCGCGGTGTTTGCTCCAAACGGTGCCCGAAAACGATGAACCAAATGCAGCCTAACTTTTAGGGAAAGTTTTGGTAATTATTATTTTAGGTTCATTGAGTAAATCTTGTTGGTTTAAAGGGGAAGAAAGGGAATTTTTGTGTTTAAAAAGGAGATGGGAGAGAGAAGAGATCTGAGTTGAGATATTTGAGAGGAGATTAGAGACATGGAGAAAGAAAAATTGAGGATTGAGAGTGATTGATTCCTTCAGAATGTTTTTTTTTACCATCTTAAGGGTTTTTTATATGATTCTAACCCCTCACATTGTATGTATTTACATGGATAATATAGGCCTTAATTCCTTTCTAATTGTTGTTTAAGTTCTTTCTAATTATTTTTAAGCTCTTCCTAATTGTTGTTCTTGTTAGAGATAGAGGTACAACGGTTGCGGATGAGCCTCGATTGAAACCCACGGGAAATTTGTTACTTTTCGTGGGTTTTCAACTGCGTGCAGATCTGCGGCCGCTCTTCAAATGAGTGTCATGCTCTGTTTGTGTTCCGCTCCGTCTGCGTCAAACCTCTGCTTCAAACGGGCTTACGTATTTCAGCTAGGTTAATTACACATTTTTTCGTAGAATTTGCAAAAATAACATGTTACGCTGAATTATCTTTTGAAATTACATAAATCTTTTGTGCGAGTTTATAGTTCATAACATCTATGTACAAAAATATCCCATGGAACTATCTAGGGAATATTTTTGTGCATGCCTGTTGATGAATTATAGCTTCTAGTCTTTTGTCAAACCTAATTACTATCATTATTTCTTGAGGGAGATATATGAGTATGATATGAAGCATCATACTTTGTGTGTGGTACAATTTTATTTGGATTTTCAGCGAATTTTTTCATCTAACACGCGCGATAAAAATTGTGCAAGCGGAAATTTTACGGTGAGATTAATGTCACATGCGAGAAAGGAGATATATAAGTTGCTTCTTTTTTTTTTACTTATAAATAAGATTAATAATGTATTTTATAATTGTGGTTGAACCTAGAAGGGCAAAATTGCTTCCGGTTGTATTTAAAAAAATGCTAGAGCTAAACTTTAAGGCGATTGTTAACCGCACCTCTCATATGGCTATCCGGATCTCATTTTGTTTCAAAAAAAAAATTTCTAAAACTTTATTCGCACACCATCTCTCCCATTTCGCGGAAGCCTCACCCCGTCTTCCTCTTTGCCGAGCTGCTCCCGTCTCCGGCATCTTCCTCGCGTCATCTTACTCTATTAGCTGTATCACGCACACCACTAGGGGATATTTTCTGGTGCGTAAAAAAAATATCGGGGTGCGGCAATAAAAAAAATGGGGTGCGGTTATATTTTTGGATTGCGGTTAACAATGGGGTGCGAATAGCCAAAATCGGATAGCGGTTAACAAACGCCAACTTTAATTTAAAAAGTAGAATGCATTGCAGATTCGTCTGCACACTTGTTCTCTCTAGATCGTCAATAGGGTGATCGGCGAGGTTCAAAATCAAACTCTGGGTTGCCGTAAGGTCATTAACGAAGTTCAAAATCAGCCTCATGGGTGCAGTGGCGGATTCAGAAAATTAATAATAGGGGTGCACAAATTGATAATGAGAGTGCACACAAATTTTTTTGAATGTGTCCTGTGTTCTAAAATTTTTAATATGGGGGACCAGACATAAACTTCCTTCAAAAAAAAAAATTTGAACGTTTCAATCTTATCGGAGCTGTATTTTCCTCATCTTGCCACCGTTTTTGACGTTTAAGTAGTCAAAATCCATTGCCTCGACGAGAGGAATTCAAATACACTAACCAATTTGAAAAATAATGGGGGTGCCAGTGTCCCTCGGGCCCCCCTCTGAATCCGCCCCTGCATGGGTGGACTCACCTTGGGGCGAGTGTGGGCGGCCGCCCACACTCATTTTTTTTAAAAAAAAAAAGAGTAATAGTATTTGTCACGGTTTAAATCATGGCGAATACTTTATGTTTTTAAAATTAACAGTATTAACCACGATTTAAACTGTGATTAATACCATATTTTTTTAAAAAAAAATTACTTATATTAGTCACGGATTAAACTATAAACCATGGTTAATATCCTATTTTTTTAAAAAAAAAAACTGCATTAGTCACGGTTTAAACCGTGGCTAATATCATTTTCTTAAAAAAATTATAGTATTAGTCACGGTTTAAACATTGGCTAATACCCTATTGTTAAAAAAATAGTATTATGCATGGTTTAATAGTATGAACCAAGCAATTTTTAAGTCCGTCCACATTGAAAAAAAATTTCTGCGTCCGTCACTGCCTGGAGGACAAGTGTGTTTAAGGTTTAGTATTTAGAATTTAGGAACTATTTTTGCTCATATTCGGGTTTAGGGTTTAGGAACTATTTTTGCCCTTTTATATTCGGGTTTAGGATTTAAGATTTAATAATTATTTTTACTCTATTATTAATTTCATATATAGTATTCTTCTCTCATAATCAGCTCTAGCCCAAAGTAAACAATGTTAAGTTAAAGACTAATCTTTAAAGAAATCTGGGTGCAACCTCCAATTATATAATTTTAGCAAAAATTTTAAATTATTATATAGAAATAATTACGCAAACCTCCCCTGTAAACTAGCATAATTAGTGAGAGCACCCCTCTTATTTTCGAAATTACAAAAAACTCCTCTTAAATTTTCATTTCATTACCAAAACCTCCCCTGGTCTTTTCATTTCATTGCATCCATGAAGAAAAATACCCCCCTGGACACTGTTCATCCAGGGGGTGTTTTTGTGCATGGATGTTATGAAATTAAAACTTCAGGGAAGGTTTTTGTAATGAAATGAAAATTTTAAGGGAAGTTTTTGTAATTTCGAAAATAAGAGGGATGTTGTCAGTAATTTAGGAAAGTTAGAGGGGAGGTCCCGATAAATGGCCCTTATTATATATTACAAAATCCATCCCTCTCAGTAAAAAAAACTAGCAAAATGCACTCCCATCAGATGCAGTGTCAATCTTTTTTAATTTGGAGGTGTATTTTATAATATTTAATAATTTGATGTACATTTTCTCAAAATTCTATATTATAAGGGTGTATTTTGCTAATTACCAAAAAAATCTCAAAGAAAAAAAATGTTAGAGTAGGCAAATATTTGGGATTAAAGTAAGTAATAAACAAAAAAGAACAATTAGGGCAAAACAGCAGGCCCATACTACCGAAGAAATTCTACACGAGCGAAAGCTCTTTCTGATCTAGATCCGAACTGCGGCGTCGGGCGGATTGAGAGAGAATCTCGGAGAGAGAGAGGACGGCGGCGGCAAGGGCGACGCCGAGGGCATCGGCGACGGTGTCGCGAAATGAGCCGCCGGAGGAGTTCCAGAGCCCGATCTCGTCGCATGCTTCCTTGGCCGAGCCGGCGGCGAGGGCAGCCAGGGATCCCAGCAAGACGCTCCGCCGGCGAATGAAGGGCCGTTTGCTCCGGCGGGCGATGGCGGCGACGAAGACGCTGATGAAGAAGCAGGCAATGACGTGCTCGAACTTGTCGACGGCGAGCCATGGATCCCGCTCCTCCATCCGTGCGCGGGCTGAGAGAGGAGAAGACTCCCTCAGCCTGTTGACGCGTGTTCTTCGATCTGGTAACCGATATTGGTCCTAAGGTTACCCTTCAGAGAGCCTGGAGCTGACCCAAACCTGAAACCGGTCGAACCGGACCGGCTGCTAGAAGGAAAATTTTATATATAAATTATACCAGTGATAATCACGGTGCTTCGCGGTCAATCGCGACAGTACTCGGACAGTGATCGTGCATGGGGGTGGGGTGGGGGTCCGGTTCCCCACACAACATTATTCTGACCACTACATTGTTGCAGCGTAACAGTGCTCCCTCCGCTCGCAATTCCCCGATCCATATGCTCTGTCCATCACTCATTTTTTTCTTATGCATTGAGGTTTGTGAGCGATGAGGTCCTGAGGATAGCATATTTCATATTGTAAATAGAGATTTTGTCTATATAAGAGCACTTTTTTTTAATTAAAAAAATAAAGAAATTAGAACTTTTGTTATAAATATTGGGTAAAATGGAAATGATGAATGTTTAATGAAAATATGTATTCCCCTTTTTAATATAGTATGGATGATAGATGCGGCCCTCACTCAAGAATTTTTTAAAAAATTAGTAGTGGATTTAGATTTCTCTTATCGAGACAATGATTTTTGACTATTTACACGTCAAAAATGGTAACCGGATGAGTTAGAAACATCTCTGATAAGATAGAGACTTCAAAAAATATTAACGAGTGGAAGACGCTTTAATTCCCCCCCCCCCCCCAACCTTTCTATGAAGTTGCTGACATTTTGATCCGCCCTGCTTCTTCGGTTCCCCGAGGCCTGCAGAAGCCTCTACGCTAGTGACGAGCACAACCACATTTTTGTCTTCTCCAGCAAGCACGTTGATGCCTTCCAGCACGGCCGACGCATTCGTTCCCTGCATCTGCCGTCTCCAGCGCTTCCACGACCCCTATCACTGTCGACAAAAATATCTATTTGATAACCAACGCACTTGTCAAGGGGAAGCAACAATGCTTGTGGTTTTGTTTCGTCCTATCGTTGTCCCGTCGTCCCCAACCACAGTTGAAGCCTCCATCAATTTCCTCCTTTTGGTGCCCTACCAACGACGTCTACACTCTCATCACGAGATCCTTGCTGATCGAATTCGCTCATTCACTTGCGTGTGTCGTCCTTACTGACCACACAAAGAAGAGTCGTCTTTTTCGAGCCCCGGGCCATCTGCCCTCGGCATGCCTATCGCTTCTTCTCAAGTCGTCCACTCCTCTTTCCATCGAGCTCAGCCCCATTTGGGAAACCTTTGTGGACCCATCATCGGCCCACAATTTTCTCTCCCGGTCGCACCACCATCGTGATCTGTCATTGCTCCACTGACCCTTCTTCTACCCGCCTTGTCAATCATCTCCCCACCTCTTTTGTCTGCCCCCCTGTTGAAATTCTTCGATCCGCCTCTAAGAACAAATGAAGAGAAAGCCGACCCGAAGGAGAACGAGCAACAAGCAATATTATGTGCAACCTAGTTTGCATCTCGGCGAGCAAAGCAAACGAATGGACCGGCGCCATAGGAAGCATGTTCAAAATATCAAGAAAAAGGGCGGATCCGCCGAGAAAGGTTTCATGCCAGAAGAGACGCAACCAACAAGTATTGCGCAGTTGCCCTTAAAACAACCGAGCCCCAAGTGACCAAGTCCTACCAATACTCCAATGCTAATTCAACCGTCTCCCTAGCCGCAAAGGCCTCCGCGGCCTCCGGAGATTCCAAGAAATCCAAAACTGCTAATCGCCACGCTAAGCATGCACACGTGGAGCCCCTCACAATAACTCCCACGCCAACACGAAAAGGTTCCGAGCGCTCCGCGCCATCAAAATTAATCTTGATCACACCTGTCAGAGGTGGCACCCAATAAGCCAATGCCAATTAAGGCTCCGTTTGGCATGATGGTGGCGGTCATGAACGCTGAGGTTAAATTGTCATTTGCTAACGCTCACCCAAAAAACTTCATCCACTTTTATGTTCAGACAGACGATTTTGTTAAGTGATTCTTAACGAATGACGTTTTAATCCCAAGCGTTTACCACCACCTCCACTATGCCAAACGCAAAGTCCTTGATTTTCCTATTCAGAATAAGGGTCTGTTTGGGACAGCTCTGGCGGATTGAAAAGCTGCTGTCCGGATAGAGCTGTTTTAAAATAGATTTCTGGGGAGCAGTTTTGAAAAGCTGCAGACTGTTTGGGTGTTTTGTGCAGAAGTGCGCTCGGAATCGCCGGAGGAAGGATGTAATCGCCGGAGTAAGGATGTCGGGGGCTCGGAATCGCCGGAGGAAGGCCGTATGGGGCTCGGAACCGACGGAGGAAGCCCGCCCGGCCTCTGAGCATGTTCCAACTGAAGAAGCTGAAAACAGCTCTCTGAAAAGCAGGGGGGGAGGAGCTCTCTGAAAAGCTGAAAAACAGCTCTGGCGGATTGAAAAGCTCTTCTGCCAGAGCTGTTCCAAACAGCAAAAACAGCGGCTGCGGATCAGAGAGCAGCTTTCTGATCCGCAGCCGCTCTCCCAAACAGACCCTAAGCTTTATAAAAACAAATTTATCAGAATGTAGAGTGAACAAACAAATTTATCAGAATGTCTAACGTCGAGCAGGGTTCGACGATCGATCGACGATCGTCGAGCATAGTCGAACGTCGAGCTCGGCCAAACGCCGAGCTGAGATCGTCACGTCTAACGTCGAGCAGGGATCGACGTTCGACGTCGGGCTGGGTTCGACGATCGTCGAGCTAGGTTCGACGATAGTCGAACCCAGTTCGACTATCTGCAGGAAAAATTTCCTGGAGATGTGGCCGGTCCTGGAGATGTCGAAATGGAGGATCACACTTCGATTCCTCTAAGCTCACGTGGGCTAACCCGGTGTGAGAAACAAAAGGACCGGAAGTGTTCCATAATCCCAACAAAAATATCATGTTAGCACACCATATAGTAATAGTTTTTTAGTTTGGTGCGGCGTTTTCGCCGGCTGTTTGGGGCAAACGCCGCCGGACGGCGGGTAAACAAACACTCTTCGGCGGCGTTTGCTCCCCCCCCCCCCCCCCCCCGCCGCACCCTGAAAAATGGCGCAATCCGTCTCCGTTTCGAATCTCACCTCTCCCTCGCCAGTTCCAAAGTGACATTTCGACCCGCCGGATGCACCCGCCACCGCCGAACTAAATATAGCTTTAGTTTTGGGCTCGAACAAAATCCTTCACTGTTTGATTTTGTCTTCTAAGAGGAGTCGGACAAATTTATTTTTAGGGCCATTTATCGGGACCTCCCCTCTAACTTTGCTAAATTACTGACAGCACCCCTCTTATTTTCAAAATTACAAAAACTTCCTCTAAAATTTTCATTTCATTACAAAAACCTCCCATGAAGTTTTAATTTCATAACATCCATGCACAAAAACACCCCCCTGTGTGAACAGTGTCCAGGAGGGTATTTTTCTTCATGGATGCAATGAAATGAAAAGACCAGGGGAGATTTTGGTAATGAAATGAAAATTTAAGGAGAGTTTTTTGTAATTTCGAAAATAAGAGGGTTACTCTCATTAATTATGCTAGTTTACACGAGAGATTTGGGTAATTATTTCTTTATTTTTATAACATTTTGTTTTGTTTAATGGCTCCTTGGCATTACAAGTTGAATTGTTGTTATCAACCTAACATCTGATGAACAAATATTCAAACAGGAATAGAGACAACTAAAGAGATGCAGAGCCGTGGAGATGATTGAGGCTGCGTGTGGCGTGACTTATTGTGGCTTATTTGTTCTGGTGAGTGTTGCGGGCTAATTCGGCGTCCCGGTCGGACCGGAATAAATTGGACCGCCTTAGCTCTCGAGACGGTCGAGCGCGCACACTCTCAATGAAAAAAGAGAATTGACAAGGTAATTTTTTTGACGTGGAAAACCCCGGAAAGAGCTGAAAAACCACGTGCTCGGATCTGTGCCGACCAAACATCCACTACATCTGAGTGCTGTTACAAGGCTTTTTCAAGAACTCGAGGGCGACATGCCGCCTCTCGTTACAATTATTGGGGGGAGAGAGAGAGAACCTGAAGGGTGACAGACCACCACTCACAGGGGTAATTATTTCTTCGAGTGCTGCGGGGAGCGATGCGCTCGTTGTATTCTGTAATCTTCTAATAATTCTTGGAGGCGAGAGTAGCTTGTTGTACACGTTCAGATGCCTGGTGCTTGAAGGCCTTCGAGGAGCGTTTGAAGGACTTCGAGGAAGGAGGAGATGAAGGAGGAAGGAGAGAGAAAATCCGTAGGAGGATTTCCCGAGGAAGGAGAGAATGAGAATTAAAGGGGGGTCTGGGGCCCTATTTATAGACTTCATGGGTGGTTATGGAGGTTACCCGGTTATCCACAGTCCATAATCACCATGATTGCTACCAATAGACCCAAATATTATATTTATTTTTACGGGACTATGGCTTGATATGCATATTAATCTCATTATATGCAGACCATTATATTTTTGACAACGCATTATCTTCATTACGGGAGATCATGCGGGTGGTTACGTGGGTGATTACCCACATAACCGACGGTGGCGATCACAGGAGCGTGATCGGACGGTGGAGACGGGCTCCCTCGGACGGCCGACAAACTTGTCGGTGAGGAGGGAGGTCGACGCCAACGGCCGGGAGAGTGGGCAACGGGCATGCCGGCGGCGGAAAGTGGGGAGAAGCCGGCGGTGGCGACGTCCGAGGAAGAGAGGAGTGACGACGTTGGCGTCCGCTGGAGAAAATGAGTGATGGCGGCGGCGGCCGCGGCGTTGGGAGACGGCGGCGGCGGTGGCCACGGGAGGAACGGACGACGGCGGCAGCGATCGTGGAGTCGGGAAAGAACAGCGGCGGCGGCCGCGACGTTGGGAGACGACAGAGGCGGCGGCCGCGACGATGGGAGACGACGGCAGCGGCAGCCGTGAAGTCTAGAAATAATGGCAGCCACGGCCGCGACGACATTTGAAGACGGCGGCCGCGGGAGAAACGGGCGACGATGACGGCATCCGCGGAAGGGAGGGGGACATGCGGATGTTCCTTGGCCGGCGTCCCCTCCGGCAATAGCCGCACCACACCTATTTGGGGGAGGGGTGGCGGTTAGCCGCCACGTCTCCCTTGCAGCACTCCCCATCAGGGAGAACGTGCATGACGTTGACCAGTCAGCGCCCAACCCAGGGTTGGGCGCTGACTCGGTCAACGGCCCTGCAAGCCAATGGGGAAAATCCCCATTGGCTGGCAATAATCTAGCGGGATATTTAATCCCGCGCTGCGCGCGGGATGATTTATCCCGCGCGCGTAGCGCGGGATGATTTATCCCGCGCCGCGCGGGATGATTTATCCCTCGCGCAGCGCGGGATGATTGCAGCGCGGGATCAAACCCGCGCGCGCAGCGCGAGATCATTCCCGCTCGTGCGGGAGGATCATTCCCGCTCGTGCGGGAGGATTTCCCAGCATGGGTCTTGTGCACAGTGGTTTGTTTGCGCCCGTGGCGGTTGCGCTGGTCGGGGCAGGGCAGTCCTCGGGCTTGATTGAACAACTCTTAGGGGGAAACCCCATCAGATGCCCCCCAAGTCCTCGGACTCCATGGTCGGAGCGAAAGGAGTGCGGGGACTTAATTGTCGGATTGCGTGTATAAGCAGAGCTAGTAGAAACCATGTTCTAAAACCAGAGCTCAAATATTAATGCACAAGAACTTCTCTATGAAAGGCCCTCATCGCATCAAAACCGTTCAGTGTGGTGTCCACTCAATGAATGATACGACCGTTTTTTTCGACCCTTAGCAAAGAAATCCTTCACTTCCTGCGAGACGAGAAGAAATCCTTCAGATTTCTAATGAAACTCTATAGACTTTGAGTATCTTCTTGGTTAAATTCTTGAGAAATCTTCAAAGTTTTACAAGGAATTGATAAACTATTTCCCATCAATTGGGCTATGCGGCTTCCCAACATGAAGGTGATAATTTAGCTGCAGCCATTAAAGCTGATTTCAACTGTTTTCTCAGTTTAAAATCACTTTGATTTCTGAATCAATGCACAATGACATCATACTCGCTAGATCTTCTTCTTCCTCGTTGAATAATAAGTTTGGTATCTGTTAAGTCAGAGTCATCTTTCTCCACGGCCTCAAAAGCACTATCTTTCTCGAGAGAAACAACTTCACTGATTCCTTATTTGTCGTCCAAAAATGGAATTTGTTCTTGATGGATCTCTTCTCCCACAGATTCATCAACTGGTTCCTTATCATGGTCCAACGCCAGAGGTTAAGAAGCGAAGCAACAAAATTCCCTCTCCCGCTCCCGCTCCACCGCGAAAGAGTCTTTTGGATGTCGATCGAAAACAGATTTCGCCGGTGTCGGTGGTATCAGTGAAGGGTGGCACGCGGGCGTTCAAGAGTTGTCGGGTAGGTCAGAGAAGCGGAAGGGAATTCGATAGATTGCGAGAAGTGGGAGGGAGTTCGATCTATCGACAAGTTACGGGTGTGCACATAACAACATCAATTTAATGGTGTTTATTTTTTTGCTTTAGATTTGTACATAGCCAATTGTGATGTGCACGTAACATCACCCTTAATATAAGGTGTCTCGTTCTTCCCTACATTTGTATTATTTCAAAGGACTTGGTCACTTATTATCCTCATGCAAATATCTTTGAGTAAGTGTATAACTCTAATGCAAAAATGTCTTGGGTCGAGTATAAAAATAGAAATTCAAAAATCGTTCCGGATGATTTGATATATATTACTCGAATCAGTTCTATATAATCTTTCAATTCTGAGTCGCTTACGAGCCAACCGAAACTAAAATTTTAAAAATACACAAAATTAAACTCAATTATAAAATACGATAAAACTAGAGGTCGATATTTAACATATAAAAGCTCATTCTCATGCATCTTTTTATCATCAATTCAATCTAAATTTGCAAAAAAAACAATTCCATTTCTTGAAACAGAAGGGGAGCCTTGCCGCATCGGTTAATGTGTTGTTGCGTGACCTTGAGGTCACGTGTTCGACTCCTGGAAACAGCCTGTTGCAAAAATATTGGATAAGATTTGCCTACATTTCACACTTGTTGTGAGCCCCTTCTCGAGACCCGAGAATGCTTTGTGCACCAAGCTGCCCTTTTTTTAATCCCACTTCTTCAAGTGCCTTATCAATCATTAATATTATAATCCATGTAGATAAGACAACTAGAGTTCCACTTTACTTTAACCAATTAAACATTACTAATCTTAAAGCTCACTATGCCATAATTATGAGGAGCACTCTAATAGAATAACCACACTCCTCCTTTGGTGCTCTCTTTATTCTCCACCATCCTTTGTCACTCCCCACATTGCCTCTTACAAAAACTAGAATATTTCATCAAAAGTAATAACCCATTATTTCATAATACCACCATTTGCTCGTACCGTACGAGCAATGATCGGGCGGTCGTCCTTTGCAGGTACGGGCAGAGCATTGGTTTTACGATGGCCGCGTTTTCTGCACCTGAGGTAAAAGATTTGTCACATAAGTTTTAAGAAAGAGCTGGGGAGAGTAACTAATTGTTATTTTCAACTTCACTAAAAAGAATTTAGGTTTAAACTTTAAAGAGCTATATCAGAACCCAATGTTCAAGTTATCTACAATTCAACTGTTGGGAAAGAGGCTGTTTGTTTGTTTATTTATAAGTGCTGGGAAAATTTTTGAGTGATTTTTTGTGGTTCAATTGTGTGACAACACAAAACATTTGAGTCATATTATTATGGTCTACATTTAGCTACCATGAACATGCACATGAAAAGTAATTTAAGTCAATATTATATATAAATAAATAAAATTATTTATATATATATATATATATATTATCAAACATTAATGCCTTTATTGGCATGGTCTGGGCCCTCAAATGCCTTATTTCTTTACACATTGCCAATGTTCTTCAGTTTCTTTAAGTATAGTGTAAGTTATCTCTTGGCTGACTTGCACCTCACTCGGCTGTGGATCGTGCAAACGAAATCACTTGTAGTCGCCCATGGTCGAGATTTGTCAAAAATTCACATTTTTCGCAGATTTTCTTAGTCCGGCTTTCACGTGTCGGATTGCGGGGGACGATCGGCCATTTCTGCATTATTATATCAACCAAAAAAATATATGACAGAATATTATCAATAACTTATTATACAAAAGAAAACAAAAACATCAACATCAAAAGAAAACAAAAATCATACAAACAAACAACATTAGAAAAGAAAAACATAAAGCAAATGTGGGAACAATACAAGAGAATAGTATGTGCCCAACAAGACTGAATAAGATACCGAATTGAAAACCCAAGAGAATAGAAACAATATCCCTCCACAAAAATAAGAGATTAGGGCATACCAAAGCAACCGCAAATGCCACAACTAGGTCATAAAAAAGTGTGAAGAAAACAAATTCGCACGCGAAATGAGCAGAAAGACAAGCCAAGAAATTGTGTCCACAAAAAGGAGCGGAGAGCAACAAATACGAGCGTGAATTGAGCTTAAAGTCGACCCAAGAAGCTGCGTCCACAAGAATAGAGTAAAGAGCAACAAATCCAACCATGAAGTGAGTAGAAAGACAATCTAAACAATCGCATCCTCAACAATCACCGGCACGACACAAATATTACCCAATAGTTAGATCAAAGCGTACTAAAGCAACCACCATATAAAGCAACCACCATGTAAAGCAACCACAATGCTACAACCGTGACGTAAGCAAGAGCAAAGAGCAACAAATGCAAGCGTGAAGGGAGCATAAAGAGAGCCAATAAACCGCATCCGCTAAAAAGAGCGAATAACAACAAATCCGTTTGTGTATTGAGCAAAAACACAAGCCAAGAATTTACATCCATGATACCAATAGTTTAATCAAAACATACAAAATAAACCACAATACCACAACTAAGACATAAAAAAAAGCGCGAAGAATAGCATATCTCCGCGCGAATTTAGCAGAGCCAAACCACAACACGCACCACACACCACACACACAAACATTACCCAATAGTTTTTCAGACCCATGCTTAAATTTAAATTCAAGTGGGACAAAAAAGTAACTTTAGTCATTCACTATTTAATAGAACTATATTACACATCTTTGATACTTAGAATAGTGCTGTCTGAAATTCCATGAGAAAAGTGCTGCCCATCTCCTTTTTCCACCCCACCACCCCCTTCTTCTTCCATGTTTAAAAAGATAACAAGCCACAGGCTTCAATTTATAGCCATTAAAGAGCTCTTCTTTCTCCCCCCACATAGTATCCAAAACACATAGAAGAACAGCTTCAGATTCTTCCATATGGCTGCTAACAGCAGCAGAGTTCTCTTCTCCATGCTCATATTATCTTCGCTGCTCTCCATCTCTTCCGCGGGTTCGTCCAATTCTAACTCAGGGCTGATCACGAGTAGAGTTCGAGCGATTTGAGCTCGCCTAGAAATTAAAATTTTCGAGTCAAACTCTGCACAAAGTCGAAACTATTTCAAGTCGAGTTGGCTCGATTCCGAGCCGGCTCGCAATAGAATCGAGTCGGCTTAAAATGAAGCTTTTTTTCTCTTTAGTCCGAGTCCGCTCGAAACTGAATTGAGTTTGCTCGAAATTGAGCAAATTAAATCTTTTGAGACTTTAATCCTTTAATTTAGGTATAGATTTTAAATGGTTTCAATTTTAAAATAGTAAGGCATTAGTAAGTACGTAATATTTTAGTTTTTTTGAACGGATTCAAATCATATTTTGAGTGATTCATGACAGATTAGCTCGAGATACTATTCTAGTCAAATTGAATCGAATCAATTATAAACAATTCTGATTCAACTGAACATATGTCCTACCGATTTTTTAGTGATTTTCAAGTTTTGAATATTTTGCTCAACATATATATAATGTGAAAGAATCATGATATTCTACTGATATGCATGTAGTTGCAGCATGCTGAATGGCTGATTTTCGTGCAGGTGGCGGGCGCAGAATGGCTGCGGATAAACCTCCGGAAATTTCGCCGGTTCAGGTGTTTGATTTCATAATTTGTTTTTTTTTTATGATTATGATGTATTTTGACGGTTGATTAGCAGGAAATCTCGAAGAGAACTTCCGAGGGAGAGGTGGCTACGGTTCTTCTCCGCCGAATTCTAAGGGTCAGGACCGACGACTACGAAAATTATGAACCAACTCCAACTCTTTCCAAGCCTCCCTTCAAGCTCATACCAAATTAATGGCTTCTCTGATAATTGACAGTGTGGTGTGCGAATAGTATAAATAGTTTGTATTATCTTTCAAATTAATGTTGTAGGCACGAGGGTTAGAGATTTTTGGGAACCCGCACCGTTCCGAAATCTAAGTTCAGGGAACAACTGAGATCAAAACGTAAAAAATAGAGGGAAATGGTGAACCCGTTCGATAATCGAGCAAAAAGAGAACCCATAGTCGAGGCCTAGATGCAAAAACTTTGTGGGTTAAACTTGTATAGGTGTATGTAGCATATATATATATGCATGGTGAGATAGTTGTATGTCTCCTTGTTGAAAATTTAGACCCACATTTGGATGTTGTTGGTGAAGAAAAACAGATTGTAACAATTTCTTTGAGACCATGTCGCACCGAAACTATAAACTAAAGGCTCTAAGACTTAGGCTCTGTTTGGTAGGGCGGCAACGGCTGAAAACCGGCGGCTTGGATCGGAGGGGAGGGCTGTGGTTGAAAACCCATGTATTTCGGCATCCTGCAGAGGGAGGGCAAGAGCAAGCGCCGCCACGCACGCGGAACTCACGTTTGTTTTCCCACCTTGTGGCAGCGGCTGCTCCTGCACCTACGTCCCGCCGCCTATCCAAACAGAGCCTTAAAGATGAAATAAAAAAAAAGTTTGAAATAATGATGTGTGCACTCTTGCAACATAAACAAACTCGCGGCGCCACCACCACCACGATGTGGCCAAACCCTTAGCTCCAGCCATTAGCTTCCGATTACTATCAATTTTGAACTCTGTATGGGATAAATTTTTGATCTTATGTTGACTTTTAGAAATTGTTTGTGCTTATTCTGTGGATGAGGCTCGGTTCTGCCTGACATAATACATTTTGGTTTTTGTGTTGACTTGTTAAACGATTTGTCTTTAGATTTGTCTGCTTGGAACTTGGTCACGGACTTTGTAGCTGTTTGTTACATTATGTTGACTCGTCTTTAGCACTGCAGATTTTAGTAGACTGCAAATGGATGAAAGCTATTTTTTTCTTCCTTCAACTTCGTCCTTCTTTCAGTTATCATAACCGGCCCTTGTCGTTTCATTTGAACCCGCTAGGTTAAAAAGGGAAAACATGCACCCTCTCACATAACCCCTTCTTCCCAGCTGGGCGGAAATCTTTCCGCACTCCAGCATTCGACGCCGCTCCTACTCCCATAATCGTTGTTTTCTTCGACAACAGGAGCCCAAATCAACCTCTCCTTCCTCGCTGGAAACCAGTGTCGGCTTCTCCTTCCTCCTCAGCAGCCCTAGCCAGCCCTCTCCTTCCTTCCAAGAACTTCAAAAGGTAGTTCCTTAACTCTAGCCGACGGGAAAAGTTTCTAAAGCAGTGTTTTTATTTTCGGTGAGTGTATTTTTGTCATTCCTTTTTCTATTCAGGGGTTATCTTCACTTCTATCGTGTAAGCATGCCCTAATGGCTTTTGATTTCAAATTTTGGAGGAATTGACGTGTATGTGTGTCAAGCTTGGTCGATTTTTTGTTTAATCCTCGTCTCTAGATCGAGGTAAAGATCTCTTGCTTGATATCCCTTTCATTTCGGTTGTGGTTCGCTCAATTTGGCGAGCTCCGTAGTAACCCAATATCGTGGAGCCCAATTTAATGTGAATTTTTCACTCAATTTCAGATCCATTTAATTGTCATTGTTAGAGATTGGAGAAGTCTCTCATTTACCTCTGATTTGAGGTGAGGTTATTATCTCTGAAATGCTTGCAAGTGATTTGATTCCAGCTAGCATAATTTACCGGAATCACTTTCTAATTTTAAGAATTGTATGGATATTATTATATGGATTTTCTAGCACTCAGAAAAAGGTGTACGTTTTCAGCCATATTTGGAGAAGTTCTTAGTGGTCAGACCTTTTGGAATGAGAATAATGTCACTTTGTCGTGTGTACGAGCGTCGAAACACCGCGATAAGAAATTCAACACATTTTAGTTAAACATTTCAGACTATTTTAATTCATGTTTTAATTATGTCAGTATGCATACTTGAGAGTAACAAGTTTCTATATACAGAAGCAAGTCAAAGGGGTAGATACACTTAATCTAAATTATTAGATTCAGTTACATGAAAATTCCAAACCTAGTGTACTTAACTAGAATGCTACCCGTGATTCTTATTGATCACTAGTTTAGATTAATTCAAAAAATGGCAAGAGAGGTTCAACCTCGTATTTTTGGTGGAGGCACACCACCATGTTCTCATGACCAGTAGGCCACCACATGAGTTTCAGGCTTAGGGTCGATGACTCATGCATACTGATATGGAACTCCTCAGATAGGAGCCTGTGTTTCATTTGAGAGACATTCAGTTTAGGGCACCATCAGGTTTGCCGCTCAGACTACAGATATTTGTTTGTGCATGGGCGTCGTTAATAACAAGATTAAACAAGTTAGTGATGAAACCTGCAGAAACTTACAATAGTCACATTCCTAAAATTTCAGAAAATAAACGAACTATTCAAGTAAAAAAATGCATTAAGAAACATAGTAAGTCATTTTTATGTTCAGATCATAAACTCTAGTGCCAAGATTCATAATAAATATTTTTTGCATATTCTAAATTTAAGTAATGTTCATTTATTTTTTTAGTGTTGTTGGGAGGAGTAGTCTTTCTTACTCTCCACCAGTGAGCCATTAAAAACAAGATTTTTGTTTGTGCATGGTCGTCGTTAATAATAAGATTCAACAAGTTAGTGATAAAACCTAAGAAACTTACAACAGACACATTCCTAAAATTTCAGAAAATAAACGAACCATTCAAGTAAGAAAAGTGCGTCAGAAGACATAATAAGTCAATTTTATGTTCAGATCATGAACTTTAGTGTCAAGATTCATAATAAATAATTTCTGCATATTCTAAATTTAAGTAATGTTTATTTATTTTTTTTAGTGTTGCTGGGAGCAGTGGTATTTTTTACTCTCCAGTGGGCCTGACCCAATTGAAACTTGTTTTTACAAGAGGCTCGGGTCACGGGACCCATTTAGGATATGCGACGCAATCTTCACATTCGTCAATTTCTTTCAGTTGTACCACTTTGTTATTGTACTTTATTTGTTTACAGACATCATGTGTTATTGTGCTCCGATCATATTTTGATGTATCAGTTTATTTCAAATTGGCAGTATAACAGTTTTATAGTGTTATATTATGTTCTAGTTGGTTCTGTGAATTCAACATTGGGAGGTACACTTTTACCCATAAATTTTTCTTACTCTACTAAGGCTGTAAGTTTCATTTTAGCACTTTTATTTTTACTTGTTTTATAGCATTACTTAGTTTACTTCTTATTGTGGGTCCGGCCGGACTGCTAATTTCTTATTAAATTAGGTTGGGGTGTTTCACGTGGAGTCTCAATTGATGAGAAATTGAATGAGTTTAAGAAACTGTTGTCAGATCTTTCGAATTTTAACAAGGATGTTGGCGATGAAGACAATGCGCTCCTTCTATTGAATTTGCTTTTAGATGAGTATGAGAACTTCACGATGTCTCTCATTTATGGGAATGAGGTCTTAAAATACAGTAAGGTGTCTACGACATTACTGAATCACGAGTTCCACTGAAGAGATAAAGAGTCGTCGAAGGTGGAGTCGGCTGAAGCACTTGTGTCTCATCATGACATATTTGAGAAAAAAGAACTGGCACATGAAGAGTGATAACAGTACTCATGACTATAATAATTCACATAATCATAGTCTTGGGCGCAATCAGTACGCATTCTATTTAGAGACGGGTCACTGGAAGAAGGATTATCCCATTTTAAAAGAGAAACACAAGGGGAGCTCCTTAGAGACAAAGACCCATATTACTCAGGAGATTACTAGTGACGAGTCTGATATTTCTCTCTATATCACTCCTCGGTGTTTATTTATTAATGATTCTTTGGATGGTAGTACTTTATGGCATATGAGATTGGCTCACGCTAGAGAGGCTTCCCTACAGGCTTTATCAAGACAAGGATTGATTAAGGGAGCAAGAAGCTGTAAATTAGATTTCTGTGATTATTGTGTGCTTGATAAGAAGACACAAATATCTTTTGGCACTATTGTGCACAGTACAAAGAGTATTTTAGATTATGTTCATATAGATGTTTGGGGTCCGATAAAGATAAAATCTTTCATCGGGTGATGATACTGTCTCCTTCATTGATGATTATTCCAGATATGTTTGAGTGTACACCAAGAAGCATAAGAGTGAAGTTTTGAAA
Source organism: Platanthera zijinensis (assembly GCA_039513925.1). Taxonomy (NCBI): domain Eukaryota; kingdom Viridiplantae; phylum Streptophyta; class Magnoliopsida; order Asparagales; family Orchidaceae; genus Platanthera; species Platanthera zijinensis. The sequence continues at coordinate 53,416,126 of CM077080.1, read as the reverse complement.
ATTTGTGACTTAGAAGAAGTGGATTGAGACTCGGACTGGAAAAAAGATTCAATGTATCAGATCAGATAATAGAGACGAATACACATCGAATGCATTCTTACAAGGGTGATAAAGATCATGTATATAGCATCACTTCTCAGTCAGAGAGACACCACAGCAGAATGGAGTGGCTGAACGCATAAACCGGATGTTGGTGGAGAAGGTTCGATGTATGTTGTCTAATGCTGGGTTAAACAAGATTTTTGGGGCTGAAGCCCTTGACTATGCTTCTAATTTGGTGAACTGTCTGCCTTCTCTAACTATTGAAAAGAAGACATTAAAGGAGGTGTGGTCAAGGCATCCTGCTAGAGATTGTGTGCACATTAAAGTGTTTGGGTGTCCAGCTTACTATCACATGAAGAATGATAAATTGAAACCACGGGCAAAGAAGGAAATCTTCAATAGATTCAGGAGTGGAGTCAAATGCTACAAACTGTATGATCAAGCGAAGAGAAAGATTATTATTAGCAGGAATGTTACTTTTGATGAGACCAGTTTGCTGAAGCCTCGGGACTCAGATCAAGTGGAGCGTTCTAGGTCGATCATTACTATTGTTTAGAAGGAGTTTGATGTGTCTCCATGTATTCCATCAGTTCCACGTATTTTTGATGAAGTATATGATAAAACTGTTGGCAGAGAGTCGTGTTCAAGATTCTATTATCAAGATCTAGACCAGGAGGTAGAATGTTCCAAAGCCAGCTTGGTTGGAGGACCGCATTTCATTTGTACTTTCAGCATCTGAGGCTGGAGTTTCTTGTCACTTTAAGGAAGATCATGTAGACAAGTTTACAGAGGTGCTTCCAGTTCAGAAGTTCACATATTGCAAAAATTTGGTGAACGTTCGAGCTTAGAGGTGAGTGCTTTGAGGGGCACTTTTGAAGAACTATACTTGACTTGATCCCATGGGAGGGGGTATGTAGGCAGCCACCTTGGTACAACCAATCCGTTTTGATGTTGATGTTGATTGTATCATCTCATATTTGTTTTGTTTCAAATAAGACGAGATGGAGATAGTTAGTTTGAGGGGTATTTTTGTCTTTTGGGTTTTCCCTAATTTTCCTTACAAATATGAGAGGTTAGGTTCTTATTTAGAGAAAGAGTTAAGAGTGTGTGGAGTTGTAATATTGTTTTGGCCTATCTTTTCTCCCACACCGATGATAATGAATAACCCCTCCTCGTGGACGTAGGCGTTTCTCGCCGAACCACGTAAATGACATCATATTCTTTGTTTGTTGTTGCGTGATTTTGTTTTTTCTGCATCGTTCGCACAATAGATGTTTCATCCTTGTTCTCATAATGGTTGAAAAGTAATCCACATATGAGTATATTCTTCCTTTGTGACTCTCGTTGTCTAGCTTGATCGTAGGTCCAAATTTGTCCAACCGATGATAATTGTGTATGACTTGATTCTGGCACTGTCCAAACAAGATTTCAAATGTCACATTAATGTTGTGTTGGCATGTGTTGCCAGTAATTCCACACAATGTCGGCATTTAGCTTTCAACTCGTAATTGACGCGAACTTTGTCGAAGTGCTCCTATACTTGCGCACGATGTTTGTGCGTACTCCACGATTTCGATCTCTGGATTTGTGTCTTGAGAAACGGTTACATCATTGTGGGAGACCATCAATGCGAGCAGATATAAAAACTAGAGAGCGAACAATATTTAAGTAGAATGAGAAGAGAGAAGCTTGATCATTGGAACTTTAAAAACAAAGACTTTGGCTGCGTTTGGAGTGGTTTATCGCAGCTTATTTGTTTCAATGGGGTTGGACAAAAACGTTATTGTCATAAAATGTATATTTGATATCACAAATTTTACAAAAAAGAAACTAGTTTGAGGCATAAGATTTTGGTATGACAATGACATTTTTGTCCAAACGCAGCTTATTGCGACTTATTTGCTCCGGTGAGGTTGGACAAAAATGTCATTATCATATCACAATCTTATGCCTAAAACTAGTTTCTTTTTTGTAACATTTATGATACAAAACATACATTCTATGACAACGACGCTTTTGTACAACCTCACCGGAGCAAATAAGTTGCGATAAGACGCGGCAACACAACCTAAATGAAATTTAAGGCCAAAGTCCAACCGGTCTCATGTTCGTTTGCCTTTTTTAATTAAATTTTATTTATTTAAAATAAGGCCAAAGTCCAAACGATATGATTCTGGAAGAACTTATTATTTTTAAAAAAATCAATTTTATTTCAAACTTTATTGAGAGATATCTCTACTAATATGCGAAAACTACTCTTTGGTGAAACATTGTCTGATGTCCCTATATTGCCCTTATAGTTGTATTCATAATTACACAATTATACCACACTTTATATTAGTATATTATAAAGTCAATATCATTTTAGGTAATTACACAACTTTACAATATTTAAATACAAAAAATAAAAATACTAGTTATTCTAAACCTATGGCCTATAGCTAGAAATGACAAAAGAAAGATTAATGTTTTAACGTTAAAATATAATTTGTTTTACAAAATAAAAATTATATTCTTGATTTATATTTTCTACGGTCATTTTGAGTACTCATATGTATATGTTGCGGGCGGGTACTGTCCACGACAAATGTCGCCGCCCACGACAAATGTCACCGCCCACGACAAATGTCGTCCCCACGACAAATGTCGCACCACCGACGAATGTCGCATCCCGCCGAATGTCGCATCCCGCCGAATGTCGCACCCCTCCGAATGTCGGACCCCGCCGATTGTCGCACCCCCCGCCGAATGCCCCCAGGGCCGAAGGCCCGTGCCTATCACTTGTATTATATATATATATATAAAGTAATCAATAGATTCATGTATAGGCTTAGCTATAGCCTAGGTAAGAATCATTAGCCACCTGGATGGTGTCATGCGGCTAATAAAGCCTAAAGGCAGCATCACATGTTCCTTCCGGCTAAAATGTTTATCTTAGAATTTTTGCCTTGCAAAAAATGGGCCTTGCCCAGGCCAGGCTCCAGGCCGCCTAGTGCATGGCCATGTGCGTACGCCTTGCCCAGGCCGGGCAGCAGGTCAGACATGTAACCAATATAGGGGCCTTATAAGGCCCCCTAGGACCGGGTTGTTCCTGGTCTGGGTCTAACCGGGCCTCCTGATCTACTTGGGCCCAACCCGAGTAAACCCAGGCCGGGTGGTTGCCCCAAGCTAAATTTGCACCTTTAGATCTAATTGAGCACTTCATAGCCTTAATGAGCTCATGATGACTTGAAATGGATCTCTGACTCAAATGAACCCCAATTGGCTTAATGAAGTCCCAAGGAAACCTACCTCACCATGATGATTGGGATTGGTCAACCCAAGGCAGTTGACTTTGACAAACCTTAACCAAAACCCATTTTAAGGAGTGTGCATGGATTAATTTCCTACATCAAAGTCGAATAAACCTTGACTTAACTTGGCTCAGTCCACCTCATCACCATGAGGTCAAACCAAGAGTCAACAAATAAAACCGTAGTTTATTTAGTGTTTTACTAAGCCTTTAAGTCTTGATTTGACTACGCCAGATGTAGCCATGGCATGACCATAACTCCAAGAAATAAATTTTGAATCCGGGTAGCATTCCCAGATGAAGGAGCGCAAGTTGTGATCTCGTCATTAGATCAATCCTGCTCGCCTTCCGATCTAGGGTGTACTCGTCAATTTTTTTCTTTTTCTTTTCTCCATTTATTTCTGATGGTCAGATCTAAAATCAAGCGGTCATCCCAACTCGCGCTCATTCCTCTGGGAATGCTACCCAAACTCAAAAATTATTCAACTCCAAGACCTTTTCCCCCAACCTTGGCGATCACATCAGCCCATGGTCAATATGGTCAAAACCATGCCTTGGCCAGCCAAACCACCTTTAAATCAAGTGGATTAATTGAATAAAGGATGACATCACTTATATAACCCATGAAAATTGATGAGGGGATTAATTAAGAGATGGTGGAGGGTTGCATATGGTTTTATTGAAGAGTTAATGGTCTTAAAAGCGGTGGCCGACCATGGGGACTTCAAATATCTTAGGCTCTGATTATAACCCAAATCCAAATCTCACATTTCAATCTTCACCTCTGCCCAGACACTAAGGTTTCGTTTGGGAGAACTTATTTTTATCGGTCAAGCGGTTACGACCCCATGAATCGAACCTTGATTAAGGTTCGATTCATTTGGTCGTAACCGCTTGACCGGTGAAAATAAGTCCTCCCAAACGAAGCCTAAGTATGTTAACTCTCCCAGGTGGAGCTCCGAAGGGAAGACACTTTTTAGGCAATTCAATCCCTCTTAAGACATCACCATGCCTCCAAGCAGGGGCGGACCTAGGTTCGGACACACCCGGACACGTGCCCAGGTGTGATTTTACGCCATTTTCATCGGGGGGGGAGAACAAGCTCTCATTTCTGCCCCGCTGAATCCCGCGTGCCCGTGTCGTTGTGCCCTAGCCCGTCGCCGTGCGGAAGCTCCCACTGCTGCGCATCCCGCGAATACCGCATGCCCGTGCCCTAGCGGCCTAGCCCGTCGCTGTACCGCCGTGTCCTAGCTCCCGCTTCTGCAGTTCTGCGCATCCCGCGACGGCGCGACTGATTCGCTGCATCCGCCAGTATTGCTTCGCCGATCTCTCTTCTTCTTCTTCTTCTTTAAAAAATTTCATAAAAATTTCATGCTGCCTAGTGCAGCTCTGTATTATTTGATTTTGATTACACCTTTGAAATTATCAGGAATCTAACTGAATATAAATAATTTGGATTACAATGAACAAAAATCCTGCTGAACATAGATAACTTTTTCATCCAATAGATATTTGGGCCTTTCTTATAGATAATTTGGATTGCAATGCCCAAAAATCCTGTTGAACATAGATAACTTTTGCATCTAATAGACAATTCAATATGGTAATGAATGTTGTTATGCATTTTTCTTATTTGTTGATGTTTATCTCTCATTTTTAGAAAAAAATATTTTTTGCTTATTTATGAATGTTGCTTCTCTTAATTTATAAAATTGAATTTACTTCATTTTTAGGATAAATTTTTTTCAAAAGTTAGCGCACATGTGTCAAAAGCTACAGATAGTAAGAGACTTCGAGTTGAGTTTAATATTGAGGATTTACCTTCAGATCCGGGTTTGAGGCAGCTTATATTATCATTCGATGTTAATCTTCATGATTCTATAAGAAGATATTATCTACAGAAAGGACTTTGTCAACCTTTTTTAGAGTGTTTTCCTCAAACTGAGATTGGAAAAAAAACACGTCGCTTCAACAAAAATTGGTTTAACGATTTTAAAGATTGGCTAGAATACAGCGTCGAAAAGGATGTAGCCTTTTGTCTTTATTGTTATGTCTTCCCTCAAAGAGCGTGTGATGCAACTTTCGTTAGTCGTGGATTTCGGTATTTGAAAGATAAGACTATACTCGAAAAACACGTCGGGAATCACACAACTCCACATTGTATTGCTAAGAGAATGTGTGAAGCTTTAATGAATCAGAAACAAAGTATACAAATTGTGTTTGCAAGACAAGAAAAATTTCAAATTATAGAATATCGAGCTCATTTAAGCGCATCTATTGATTGTGTCTGATTTCTATTACGACAAGGGCTGGCTTTTCGTGGTCATGATGAGTCTAATGAGTCAATCAACAGAGGAAATTTTCTTGAATTACTTGATTTTCTTGCATCACATAATAATGATATTAAAGCTATGATTTTGAAAAATGCCCCGCTTAATTGTCAACTAACCCCACCGAAAATACAAAAAGAGATTGTTACTACAATAGCAAGTGCAATAACAGACACAATCCTTAGGGATATTGGGGATGACTATTTCTCTATTTTAGTGGACAAAGCTCGTGATATAGCGACGAAAGAGCAGATGACTATTGTTTTGCGGTATGTTGATAAAAAGACTTAATTGTTGAAAGACTACTTGGTTTTGTTCACGTATCCGATACCACTGTTTTATCTCTGAAGATTGCTATTGATACACTATTTGCGAAATACAATCTAAGTATTTCAAAATTACGGGGACAGGGTTATGATGGAGCTAGTAATATGAAAGGTGAATTAAAGGGTTTGAAAACATTGATATCGAAGGAAAATACTTCTGCATTTTACATTCATTGTTTTGCTCATCAACTACAACTTATATTAGTAGACGTTACAGAAGGTCATTCTGAAATTGCCGAGCTTTTTTTCCATGTTAACATGGTATTGAATGTTGTTGAGGGATCATGCAAACGACGTGACTGTCTTAGAGCGCTAGAAGTCGAAAGAGTAGCGCAAGAAATTGGTTGCGGAGAATTGGAGAGTGGTCGAGGGTTAAATCAACCACTTGAAATTAAGAAAGCAGGAGAAACACGATGGATTTCACATTACGGTACTGTTTTGAATTTCATTTGTATGTTCTAATCTATAGTTAATGTTCTTGAGATTATTAAAGTTGATGGAATGGATGCAAATCAACGAGTAACTGCAAGTAGTCTTTTAAAAAGTATAATAACTTTTGATTTCATCTTTCTCCTTCATTTGATGAAAAATATTTTGTCGAGAACACGTGAGTTATCACAGGCGCTACAAAAAAAGGACCAATACATCATCAATGCAATGGACTTCGTAAAGTTGTCCAAACTGTTATTATTTAACATGAGAAATGTCGATCTATAGTTGGAAGCTTTCATAAAGGAAGTTTCAAGCTTTTGTGGTAAACATGACATCGATGTTCCAGACATGGGGGAAAAATTTATTCAAGCACGAAGATCAAGACGTAATGCAAGAGATATTACAAATTATCATCATTTTCGAGTTGAGATCTTCAATACCATGAAAGATTGGATGTTAAACGAGTTAAATGATCGATTTAATGAAGTAAATACCGAATTACTTCTCTGTGTTTCAAGTCTTGATCCAAGCGACAATTTCATTTCTTTTGATAAAGATAAGTTGATTCGCCTTGCAGAATATTATTCATGTGATTTTACTCAATTAGACTTGCAGATACTAGATGACCAGCTTGATATATATATTTTTGATGTTCGCTCTAATAAGAAATTCTCACAACTTAATGGCATAAGTGGACTTACTGCAAAATTAGTGGAGCTCAAAAAACATGATCATTACCAGTTGGTGTATCGCCTTTTGAAATTGGCTTATCTTCTATCGGTGGCAACTGCTACTACAGAAAGGATGTTCTCGGCTATGAAGATTATAAAGAGTCGTCTAAGGAATAGAATGGAGGATGATTGGATGAATGATTGTCTGATAGCATATATTGAGAAAGATATTGCAGACAACATTACCAATGAAGAAATTATTCAGCGTTTCCAGAATATGTGGCCGAGAAAAGTGGTTTTTTTATTTGTAAGTTTTTTTGGAGCACTTTACCATTAAAAAATTTCATTATATAATATTTAGCTCTACTATAATATCTATTTTGGTCAGTTTCAAGTTTTTCTTTCATATAATGTTCTGATTTTCATTTTTCTTACTTTCTGTTGCAATATTTTATTTGGTTTTTCAATAAAAAATTCTCATAAATTAATATTATTTATATGGTGCCCGGGTCAGATTAAAATCCTAGTTCCGTCACTGCGGCTCCAAGGAAGAGGACAGTGAGATCTGATCCCACTTTGTTGAGAATCATAACTCCTCCCCCTACTTAGATCCAGTAGACCCCATAGGTTTCACTTTCGGTGACAGCAGAGATGTGCCAGACCACCACGCATGCCTCGTGTAAGGTCCCCCCCCCCAAAAAAAAATACGACCAGGTTAAGGGGGACCTTAGGCCCAAGGCAACCACCCTTCACTTCCCAAACGGGTAAACGTGTATGTTCTTCAAGCACAGAATGATCGCCTTATAAAACAAACATGCATCATCATTACATCTAGATTCATTCACATATGTGAGTAATCTCAAAAAAGCAAATAAAAAATATTCTGAGTAATCTAACTCTGATATCATTTGTTGGACATGCGGCTTTCTAAAGAAGAGGAGGGTGAATTAGGATTATGACAAACTTTTTTATTAGCAAATAAATTTAGATGATTTTAAGGATGTACAATAAACAAGAAGATACCAAAGAGATTAAATCATTTGAAGAACAAAAAAATATATTTATCATTAAAATATTAATAAAGTTATGATCTTTAATGCAAATATCAAGATGTGATAATGATTACAATCTTTGATTTTATATATCCAATCGTTCTTCGAACCAGTTGACCATGATAAATCCACCCCAGATTTGCCCCAAGCCTCACCTCCTCGGATATCTCCCTGGACCTAACCTATGATCTAGTCACAACACTCAAGATGAATTTTGCACCCTAGACCTTACATGATCTAGTCACCACACACGAGGCGATTTCCACCAATTACAATAATGAACGTTCAAATTAAAAAAAATAGAAAATACAATAGAGAGATGTAATATAAGTTTTATATAAACTCACCTACACTAGAGAGGAAGGCTTGCTTGAAACGACTACAAGTCAATCTTGGTGAAACCTTCTCTTAAGGGAGTTCCTCAGGGCTCCAAATTGGCAAGGATGAACACTCCTCGGAAATTTCAATGCTTAGAATGAAATTTCACGCATTTAAATGGAGTTTTGTGTTCTTTGGGAGCTACCGCCGGCTACTAGCATTAAATTTCAAATATATTGCGCTTCAATTTCACCTCTACGTCGCGGGGTTTCCATATGAATCTAGAGCTATCGTCTTGTTGTGCAATCGGACCGAGTACCGCGGTAGTGCAATGGAATATAAACGAGCAAAACAATCCGCATAAAATATAGACAGAAATTTCAATCACGCAGACGACAAAAGATATACGTGATTCGGAGATGGGCTCCTACGTCCATGGGGAGAGTGCGCCAGAAAAGATCCACTATAATCAATGAGGTTACAAGTTACAAACAGAGATCGTTAACACGGTCAAACAACAAGAGAAAAGCAGAAGCTGAAGAAGAATGTTGTCGCTGTTGTTGTCGCCGCCGATATCGCCTAGCGATATCGCTCTGTCTTCTTCCTCCTGGATCCGCCGCCTCCTACAATTGTTGTCGCCGCCTAGATCCACCACTACACAGTCGGCCGCCGGGATGAGCCCGGCCAGATGTTGATCCGTCTGGATCGCCCGAATGCCATCGCCTCTCTGTTGCCGCCGGAGCCTGAAACCGCCGCCTCCACCTGGAGTTGTCTGTCGCCGCTGGACAAAACAAGAAGCCGCCTGAAGCTCTTACTACTCCCTCTAATGGCTCTCACGGATTTCTCTCTCTGTTGCTTGAATGAAACGGCTAGGGCGGACTCCTATTTATAGGATCAAAATCCAATATCAAATTAGTAATATGATCTCCTATTAAGTATATTGCCTTATTTCTTCTCATAAAGATATTCCAAATATATGACTCCTCCAAAATTAGGAATTATGGAGGCGCACAGATTGATGAGGTGTCATAATCCAATAATTATATATTCTCCTATTAATGATCTTCCTAAATAATATTCCTAAATAGGTTTAGCCCGAATTAAGAATCATGGCTTCCCACGGATCGATGACGTGTCGCGATCCCGATGATCTGGGCACGTGGATCGTGAAGGTGTCATAATATCAACAATCTCCACCTTGATGCCTCACGTGATGAACTCCACCGCGACGCCTACCGAACGTAACTCTACCTCCAGCCTCGATCTCCCCTACCGGTGACTACGAGCCCCCTCTCCCTGGGGTCTCTGCGATCAACATGCATTAATATGAGCCAAGTTAAGACTGTTCTTAAACTTGACTCCTGACACTGATTTCGTCTGCATGTTCGCACCGTTATTCTCAATGGATATCTTCTGCAACTTCATGCCTCCACCTCCAGCGAACTCCCTCAACTCCTGGTAGCACACACCGATGTGATTTATCCTTGCACGATAGACTGGGTCTTTTGCAAGACAACTTGCACTCGAACTCTCACTGCGCATCTCCACCGCCTTCTGAGTAATCCTGAGTTCCTTGGTGAGACTTTTGAGCCAGATGGCTCCCCTTGCGGTGTCTGGGCACTTTTGAGATGACACTCTGCCCTCCTTCTCCACAGCTGCGAAGATTGTATCTTTGTCAAGGCCCTTCCTCTGCGCAAACTCCTTCGCCACGAATCTTGCCTTCTTCCTTCGTTGGTCCTTCCTAGCTTTCCCTTGAGAGCGGTCTCTGCTCTCTATAGCTTTTTCATTGGAACCAGGATCTGAGGAAATAGCCTGAAAGGCATATGCTATCGTGTCTTGTAGTCTGAGAGGCAGTTTGACCTCTCTCCTTGCCCTTCCACTCACAATCGTTGTACCGATCAGTCTGTAGAGAGTACCAGAACGCTCTCCTTTCAGGACTACCTATGCGCTTCTCTTAGCCTTCAAATATCCGTCGTTGCCGGTATAAGAATACCCGGCAGCCTCCAGAGTGCCTAGAGAAATCAAGCACTTTCTCAACTTGGGAATAAACCGAACGTTGGTGAGTGTCCTAACCACTTCGTCGAACATCTTGATCCTGATGTTACCAACTCCCAACACCTTGCACTCTGAGTCGTTCCTCATAAAAACACGACCACCTTCACACTGCCTAAAGCTAGAGAACCATTCTTTGTTTGGGCATATATGGTACGAGCATTTTGTATCCATGATCCAGGAACCTGCGGTCTCAAGGCTGGGTGAAACATGAAAAACGTCGGCGTCATTCTCATCCTCAGATGCCACCGTAGCCTGATGTGTCTCATGCGTCTGCTACTTAAACTTCCTCTTCGGGCAATTATTCTTCCAGTGTACCTCCTCCTTGCAGTAGTGGCACTTAGTATTCCTGCCTCCGGACTTAAACCTAGGTCGGTCTTCCTCTTTGTCTTTTCCTTTTGATCTATCTCGGGCTGGGTCATTGCTCTTCACGAATAAGCCCTTGTCGGCTCCAGGGCTCGACTTATTTCTCGTTTCATTCGAGAGTAGCGTCGTCATCACTACTTCCATCCTCAGGGTGTCCTTCTCATATAGAATCGTGGTGACCAGATGATCGAAGGACTTCGGCAATGAAGACAACAGGAGAAGAGTTTGGTATTCCTCCTCGACCTTAATGTTCATACTACAAAACTGAGAGATAAGTTTATTAAACGCATTCATGTGATCAAGCAGCTGAGTGCTTTCAGACATCCTAAGGCTGAAAGTTGCTTCTTCACATACAACTTGTTCGTGAGCGACTTGGACATGTACAACTCTTCCAATTTTGTCCACAGATCAGCCGTAGTCTCAGCATTGACTACGTTATACATAACCTCATCGGCCAAGCACAACTAAATTGTGTTGATGGCCTTCAGATCTAGCTCCTCCCACTCGTCATCCTTCTTCCCAGACTTCTCCTTTCCGAGGAGAGCCTTATGAAGACCATTCTTTTCATGGCGTCGCCTAGGCGACGCCTAGGCATCAGGGCGCCCAAATGTAAACAAGGCGTTTGGCGCCTTTTTTATAAAAAAATGGGAATAGACTGCGGTTTATATATAAACCGCAGTCTATTCAAAAATAAACTCGAGCTAGGGTTTATGGTAGAATAGACTGCGGTTTATATATAAACTGTAGTCTATTCTAAGGTTTATTGTAGAATAGACTGCGATTTATATATAAACCGTAGTCTAATATAGAATAGACTGCGGTTTTTATATAAACCGCAGTCTATTCCAAGGTTCAGAGATAGAATAGACTGCGGTTTTTGTATAAACCGCAGTCTATTCTACCTCTGAACCTTGGAATAGACTGCGGTTTATGTAAAAACCGCAGTCTATACTATCTATTTTTAACCGTGAACCGTAAAAATCTAGTTTTACCTTGAGTTTTTGGTTCTTCTTTTTACAGTCGCTGCTCTTCCTGCTCTTTGCGAGAAACCCTAAAGGTGATACGGTCGCTGCTCTTTACGATAATCCCTAAAGGCGATTTTGTTAAAGTTTCTGCTCTCCTTTGTTTCGATTTGACGATTCTTCTTTGACAAATCTAATCTTCTCACTTAGGTATACTATTTCTTAATACCTTTCTCTATTTTGTTCAAGTAATGTAGTAGTATAGTATTAGTACTTAATTACTTTATTATCATACATGATACAACACAATGTGCCGAAATATTTCAGTTTAACCCCTATAATACATGTCTAAACCTCCTGAGTAACATAGTAATATATATATTTAATTATTTATATGTGTGAATCGTGTGATTGTGTGGTAGACTGGTAGTAAGTAGTAACTACTAACTAGTAGCTCAATATCATATTTATAAACAACACAATGTATGAATTTTGTTTAGGTTTTTTGTATGGTTTAGGTTTTTTTTAGGGTTTTACAGGAAAATGTCGGATAAGGGATCTTCATCGAGGTCAACAAGAGGCTTCACAAAAATGAATGAATTGAATAAGCTTAGGCTAGAGGGGAAGAAGCTTATTATTTCTTTCCGTGATGATGGCCGCATTATTCCCGGGCCTGAAACAAATAAACTGATGAGTTATATGGGATTTATTGTGAAGTCTTATGTGTCAATTACATATGTTGAATGGAAAGATGTTGATAGACAGATTAAAGATCAAATATGGGCAGAATTAAATGTATGTAACCTTGTTATCTGTGATTACATAACTTTGGTGTTTTAGTTATTTTTAATTGATATTGTCTATTAATTTCAGATTTATTTTGATAATATTGATAATCATTACAAGGCATTAATGAAAAGCATGAGTGAAAGTTGAAGGACTTGAAAATTCAAACTTTTCATTAATTATGTAAAAGATGTTGATTTGGAGCATCGATACAATGTTCCTGTCAAGTATAGTTTTATTACTGCCGAAGACTGAAGAGTTTTTATCGACCATCGCACTACTCCAGAATATATGGTTATGCGTTCTTATTAAATTCAATGTTTTGTATCATTCTTTAACTTTATAACTTATAAGCAAATTAAGTATTAACACATATTTATTTGTGTAGGAGAAAAGTAAGGTTAATACAGAGATAGCAAAAGCACGAAAGACCTTTCATACTACTTACAAAATGGGTTATTCTGGATTAGAAAAAAGAATGGTATTAGCTCTCTACTTCTCTCTCGTATTTTGTATTTTAAAATTTGGTTTTCTCAATTATTTGAATGATAATTTAATTTCATTTTATTGTCAAGGTTGAACAAGTTGAAGTTGCACCAATTTTACGTGCAGAGTTATGGAAAGCTGGTCATAAAAGAAAGACCGATGAATACATTAGTCAAGATGCAGCTGAGTTGGCATCTAAACTGGTAAATGTAAATGTATCACTTCATCATTTGTAAATTATTGATAGTAATATTTCTTGAGAATTATATTTTCTTATCTACAATTCTGTTCCAATATTTATTACTTTTTTTAGGACGAGATGTTGAGCCAAGAGTTCCAGAGTGCTGAAATAATGTCACAGGGAAGAAATGACATTCTTGCATCTATTTTAGGCCAAGAACATCCGGGCAGAGTTAGAGCCGGTGGCAAGTTTTTCACAATTATAAAATTTTTCAAGAATGATAGGCGGAGCGAGAGGACACCAGTAGCTAATATTGAAGATATTGAAACTATAGTACAAGAAAGATTGAGTCAGCAACAAGAATTTTGGAGCCAAAAGGAATAAGCGCAACAAGAATTTTGGAGCCAAAAGGAACAAATGCAACAAGATTTATAGAGCCAAAAAAAACAAGCGCAACAAGAATTATGGAGACAAAAAGAACAAACGCAATAAGCCGAGATTAGTACTATGAAGAATCAAATTGAAGAACTTATGTGTATGTTTAGTGCTGGAACTAGAACAAGTGTTGCACTTGCAGTTGCACATGTATTTTTATGTTTAAATATTTAACTGGAACAAGTGTTCTTTTTTTTTGCGCAGGTAATTAACTATTTTTTATGTTATTTTGGGATTCTCAGCCGGAGCATGAATCCAGGTCACATGAACCTGAGTGTAGTCAGAGTAGACATGAGCTAATACCTTATACGGTATTATAATTTACAATATTATTTGTGACTTTTATATAATCAATGAATTCAAAAATGATATCCATAATATTAATTCTTTTATTTCCACAGGCTGGTGAGCATACAAATGATTTCATTGATATGTTGCCCAGTTTCATAACTAAAATGGAGAATGAAAATAAAGTAATATCTCTAAAATTAGATTCAACAGTATTTGGGAGTGCTGAATCAACATGTACATACTTTGAAAATTCAGAGCTGCATGATTTTCTAAATATGAAAATGATTGGAGCTAACATCCTATTAGCATGCATTGGGTGAGTACTGTGAATCTGACCACTGAGTATTACAAAATTAAGAATTTTTATTAATATATTAATTGATTTTGAATTTACATGTTGTTTGCAAGTACATAGACTCACAATTAAAGAATTTTACATACAATACAGGTGTATATTTGAATAATCCACATGCCGTTTTTGCTTTTAAATCAGCCTATGTCAAAGAACATTCAAAAACACGAGTTGAAGATCTAAAAAACAGACTTAGACCGATTAGTCAACTCCAATAGGGTTCTTTACTATTTTTGTCCTATAGTAGATTGTAAGTATGAAAAATCACTGTATCAAATATCAATGATTATTACTATTTTTTATTTTAGGTAAGTTATTAATTTTTTCATTTGTTTAATTATTTCGCATACAACATTGGATGTTTGCTATTATTGATTATAAAAATTATACAGTTTATTGGTTTGATCCCCTAAATATTGACATCCGTGATGATATTAAAAATGTTATTACAAAGTAAGTTTATTAATTAGTTATTTACTTAGTTTCCTATTTGGAATTTAGATTTTGCTATAAACTATTTTTTTTTATAAAGTGTATTTAAAGATTTAGCAAAAGAGCGGCGTACTAGTTTTAAAAAAACTAAAGGTTACAAAATTGATTCCGGTAAGTTTTAGACTTATAGCCTATACGAGTATATATATTGTAATTTAAATTCAATAGCCTATATAATTCCGGTAATTTTAAAATACTTACCAATTATTTATTTATGTAGTGCCCAAAACAGCCGGATAGCATTCAATGTGGGTATTATATCATATGATACATGATTGATATAGTTGATGCTCTTAAAAATGTGTCAATGTCATCTTTGGTAAATGTATGTGACGTATGTCTACTCTACTGTCTAGTGCATGTAGATTGGTAATAATTATGTTGAATTAATTTTAACAATTTATTTTTTATTGCAGATGTATCATGGAGTGAAACAATTTTCCCAGGAGAAAATAGATAATATTAGAAATAAGATTTTTCATTATATAATTAGTTTAAATGATCTTTAAATAGTTTTTTTGAGTAGAATAATTGCACATGATATCATGATTACACTATTGCAATTCATTTGAGAATTGAGAGTTTTTTAAATTGTTCATTATGATGATTTTTTAGCCGTTATTTATTTCATTGTCCCGACCTAACTCTGCAATCTATAGATCCTGTTTGTGAAAGATGGAAGATCAAAACAACAATAATCTTGCTCCATCTATTGGTAGCAATGACCTTGATCCAAAAACGGATCCTAAAAGAAAAGCAAAGTCAAATGATCCTGGTTGGAAGCATAGTCATTGACCCAACCTAGAAGATAAAAATACAGTTAAATATAATTTGTGGTAGATTGATAAAGGGGGGTATCAAAAGGTTGAAGCAACATTTATGTGGCGGGTATGGAGATGTATCCAAGTGCTTCAAGACTATTTCTGAAATAGCAGCTGAGATGTATTCAGCTTTAAATGCTAAAAAAAGGACAATGTGGATCTGACTGTTGATGATGACAATGAGAATGACCAAGAAAGAGAGCCAACAGGGTCACAAAATGTATCCCCGGTATTATCTACAGCTAAAACCTCATTTGTCCTAAGTTCTGGGACAAGTGCAAAAAAGAGAATGGTAATCCACTTACCACAAAAAAGGGGGCTTATGGATGCTCATGTGAGGCATGCTCCTGAAGATGTAGTGGATGATAGATGTGCAAAAGGTCCTGCACAAACTACTATCGAGAGATATTTTAAGTCACCTGAAGAGAAAAAGAGAGTTGATAGTTATGTGGCTGATTGGTTCTATGAACGTGGAATTCCATTCAATGCTACAAAGGCACGAAGTTTTGAAGTCATGCTTGAAGTAGTTGGACAGTATGGGCCTGGTTATAAAGGCCCTAGTTATCATGATTTGAGAGTCTCATTGTTGTTGAGTACAAAAGAAAAAGTTAAGTAGGTGAAGACAAACTATCAAGCGTACTGGAGGAGATATGGTTGCACACTTATGTCAGATGGTTGGAGAGACAGGAGAGGGAGACATTTGATCAATTTCCTAGTCAACTGTCCAGAAGGAACCTATTTTATGGGTTCCATAGATGCATCCAGTCAGATTCAAGATGCTACAATGTTATCAGAGTTGCTTGATAGTAAGATTAGAGAGATAGGAACATAGTGCGTTGTTCAGGTAAATTTTTTGGTTTCACTAATTTTCATATTTCAAGTTTAATAGTCTACAACTTTCAATATATACAAAGTTATGTCGTATGCAGGTGGTGACTGACAATGCTTCCAATTACAAGGCAGCTGGTAGAATTTTAATGGATAAAAGACCCACATTATTTTGGACTCCGTATGCAGCTCAATGCATTTGAAGGATCAAGCGCATACCCAACTGCACCAAAAGCTCGGATTGTTTGGAGAGGGCACTACTTAATTTCTTAAATAAGTAGCAAAGCGTCACAGGTCAAGTGAAGGAACGCCGGACCCAACAATCCCCCCCCCCGGCGTCCAGCACAACCCGTCGGCTCAGAGGTGGGGTTACCACATGGCCCACATGGCTCAGAGGTGGGGTTACCACATGTCCACAGTTTGCCTGACCCGCCGGACCCACACAGGTAGAAGGGAAAAATCAGGATTTAATAGCGCCCCTCGGTCTTGAACCCGTGACCTCCCTCTGATACCAATTGAAGGATCAAGCGCATACCCAACTGTACCAAAAGCCCGGACTGTTTGGAGAGGGTGATACTTAGTTTCTTAAATAAGTAGCAAAGCGCCACAGGTCAAGTGAAGGAATGTCGGACCCAACAACATTGATCTCATGCTAGAAGATATAAGCAAACTACCACCTAACAAAATTGTGATTAAAAAGGCAAGGATGATTACAAATTTCATCTACAAACACACTCGTTTACTTGAAGCAATCAGGAGTACTATACGTGGTGATCTAGTTAGGCATTCAGTAACTAGATTTACAACATCATTTCTTACTCTACAAAGTTTGCTTAAGCATGAGGAGAAGCTGAAACTATTCTTTGTGTCGCCTTCATGAAATGCCTCTAATTTGGCAAAAACTGAATTCGGAAAACAAGTTGTTGAAACAGTACTTTCAACCGTTTTTTGGAATGGAGTAAGAGATTGCCTAAAAGGAGCAAAGCCACTAATTGCCGTTTTGCGATTAGTAGATGGGGATGAAAGGCCGGCTATGTCTGAAGTATATGTGGCGATGGAAGAAGCAAAGCAAAAGATTAAAGAACATTTTGATAATAAAGAAAGATTATATAATAAGATTATTGAAATTGTTGAAAAAAGATGGACAAATCAAATGGAACAACAATTGTATAGGGCGGCTTTATTTCTTAATCCAGGTAAATATTTTGAATACGAGAAAAAACCTAATGATGATGCCTGGAAATTTCAAGATGCTTTCAATGATGTTATTGCAAGACTAGTGCCCGATCAAGAATTGCAAGATAGGATTGCAGAGCAAGGTACTAACTACAAAGCATCTTGAAATAGTTTTGGAAAGCCTATGACTATTAGGCAACGAACCACCTTAAATCCAAGTAAGTATTGATTACGTTTTTATTTTTTCTTAAATTATTTATATGTCAAATAATTTACATTTGTCTTAAATTAATAGTAGATTGGTGGGGTGCACATGGAGGACCGAATGTTGACTATACAAAGGTAGCATTGCGCATACTCAGCTTATGTTGTTCATCTTCTAGTTGTGAGCGCAATTTGAGTACTTTTGAGTTTGTAAGTAACTACGTATACCAAAAATCAATATAAAATTTAATATTTTTATAGTTACTAATAAGTTTGCTATTATCTTGAATTCTTGATTCAGATTCACACAAAGAAAAGAAATTGGTTGGAGCATCAAAAATTTAGCGATCTTGTATACATCCAATATAATCGTCGTCTACAAGCACAATTCTAAGAAAGACGTGAAAAGGGAAGAAATTATAACCCTTTAGTGCTTGACGAGCTAGATTGGAGTAATGAGTGGATGGTGAACAAACTAGAGGAAGAGGATGCTCTAGTTTTTGATGATGATAATCTCACATGGAATTATGTAGAGAGTGCTATTGGAACTGGGGCTCGAAATTTACGAAGTGGGGCTGAAACTAATCTTCAAATAATGGCTGAAAGGGAAGAGGACTTAAATCATTTTTTCATTGTCAATGATGATGAAGATATTGAGGATAATTATGGGCAAAACCCAAGTACCTCAAACCAACCAATCACATGCAATGCCAATGATAACTTACTAGATGATGATTCTAGTTGATTTTTCCTGATTTTTAATTTTTTAAAAAACATTATTCATGCTTTCTCTATGGATTGGATGATGATTCTAGTTGACATTTTGGATTTGGTAGTTTGGTACATTATTATATTAAACATTATTGCTTTCTCTGTGTGTTTACTGTTTGTATTTGGTAGTTTGGTACTTGGTGGTTGTGTCTGTGTTTGTATAATTGTATTTGGTAGTTTGGTACTTGGTGGCTGTGTACTTAGTTATGAAAAAAATCTGTGACTGTGTTTGTATTTGGTAGTTTGCTACTTGGCCGGCTGTATTTGTATTTGGTAGTTTCTAGTTTGCTACTTGGTGGTTGTGTAACTTGTGTTTGTATTTGGTAGTTTACTGAATTACTGCTAACTGCCCATATATGATATATGATATATCAGAAGCTACTTCTTACTGTTATGAAGGAAAAAAAACTGTGTGACTGTGTTTGTAATGTAACTGTGTATTTTGTAATTTGGTGTAACTTCTGTCATAATTTTTAAAAAAAAGAGCTTTAAACTGCGGTTATTATAATAACCGTAGTCTAAAGTGTGTTTGGCAGTATATAGATTGCGGTTATTATAATAACCGCAGTCTATATATATATTGCAGACTATAGCCTGTGGTTATTTCGTTATTATAATAACTGCAGTCTACAGTAACCGCAGTCTTTAGACTGAAGACTATAGACTGTGGTTAATATAATAACCGCAGTATATATTATTTTTTATAAAAAAATTTAAATAGAAGGAAATTGGCGCCTTACGACTTGCTCGCCTTGTGGTCGCCTAGGCGTCCGCCTTGTCGCCTAAGTGTCAAGGCGCCCAGCGCTCGCCTTGGTCCGTCTTGACGTCGTGACAAGAATGATGAAGACCTTGCTGGACGAGTATCGCTTTGATCCGTTTCTGCCACATACCAAAGTCAATTTAGTCGTCGTATTTTGGAATCTCAAATTTCCCTGCCATTGTTTTGCTCGCAGAGCTACTGGGCAATCTGAATAATATTCATGGACCAGATCTGATAAGATAGGGAGCGGACCGATGTCGTCACCTACCGTTGACCCAGATCTAAAACTGGAACGTCTAGACAATCACCCTCGCGGAACCTCCGTCCGATACTAATGTTAGGAATGGCGCCTACCAACTCTCCCAAAACCCCGGAGTGTTAGGAAGAACGCTACCAATTCCTTTATATTATTTTGGTAGGACCGATCAAACTGTTCGCATGGCTCCCTCACACTTAAACTGTGCCCGGAACTCCCATGTACTCATGCCCGGAGCCAACCCGACTCCCTTGCAATGAACCGTACCATGGTATTCCCCTGCACCCAAGCCAGGAGCCAACCCGGGTGCGCCTGGGAGGCACCCCATCCAACACCTGGATGGCAGACCACACCCAACATCGTCTGATGTTAGTTACTACTATGGGTTGGTAGTGAAATTTGAGTATCCAGCACTATGATTCCTCCTTAGTGCCACATGGTTTTCTAATGATGCTAATGCTACCACCTAGTATTAGCCACCATCGTCAAATAATGGTGCCTAGTTTTTTGCTTCTCAAAAACTTCAAATTCTTACAAGGACCTAGTAGCTACCGCCAGACAATAGTGGAATTTTTGATGTTTGTATAGTTTAACTTGGAACCATTATGAGATTGCTCTAGGTTGCCTTTCTAAGCTACCGTTGTTGAGACATATATAGCACTAGACAATACATATTTCTTGAAAATGCTGCAGGTAGTCCAAAATTTCGCAAGACCAAAGTCGATCGTCGATTGTAAGTCAACATACGTTGAGTGACATCACCGACCAATATCAACTACCGCTCGATCGTGACTACAATGGATCTTCCTTGCGCACTCATTTTCTGATGCACAAATACATGTAGCAGCATCTCTATTTGTTCTTGCACAATATGAAATACTTGTAAGTAGAGATTAAATACTCATCTGAATTTATAATTCTTAAAACAAGTGTGTGACAAATCATGTTCCAACAATCGTATCCTTATGTGATGATTGTATGGAGGTACATACACACACACACACTCTCCCTTTAGATATATATACGAGTGACCGTGCACCCCCCCTGATAGTACTGATCCCCGGCGTAATTCCCCCGCCCCCATGACAGTGCACGGGGGGCCCCCCGTGTTCCAACAATCGTAGATATGAGCTAATACCTTATACGGTATTATAATTTACAATATTATTTGTGACTTTTATATAATCAATGAACTCAATAATGATATCCATAATATTAATTCTTTTATTTTCACGGGCTGGTGAGCATACAAATGATTTCATTGATATGTTGCCCAGTTTCATAACTAAAATGGAGAATGAAAATAAAGTAATATCTCTAAAATTAGATTCAACAGTATTTGGGAGTGTTGAATCAACATGTACATACTTTGAAAATTCAGAGCTGCATGATTTTCTAAATATGAAAATGATTGGAGCTAACATCCTATTAGCATGCATTGGGTGAGTACTGTGAATCTGACCACTGAGTATTACAAAATTAAGAATTTTTATTAATATATTAATTGATTTTGAATTTACATGTTGTTTGCAGGTACATAGACTCACAATTAAAGAATTTTACATACAATACAGGTGTATATTTCCATAATCCACATGTCATTTTTGCTTTTAAATCAGCCTATGCCAAAGAACATTCAAAAACACGAGTTGAAGATCTAAAAAACAGGCTTAGACCGATTAGTCAACTCCAATCGGATTCTTTACTATTTTTGTCCTATAGTAGATTGTAAGTATGAAAAATCTCTGTATCAAATATCAATGATTATTACTATTTTTTATTTTAGGTAAGTTATTAATTTTTTCATTTGTTTAATTATTTCACATACAACATTGGATGTTTGCTATTATTGATTATAAAAATTATACAGTTTATTGGTTTGATCCCCTAAATATTGACATCCGTGATGATATTAAAAATGTTATTACAAAGTAAGTTTATTAATTAGTTATTTACTTAGTTTCCTATTTGGAATTTAGATTTTGCTATAAACTAATTTTTTTTATGAAGTGTATTTAAAGATTTAGCAAAAGAGCGGCGTACTAGTTTTAAAAAATTAAAGGTTACAAAGTTGATTCCGGTAAGTTTTAGACTTATAGCCTATACGAGTATATATATTGTAATTTAAATTCAATAGCCTATATGATTCCGGTAATTATAAAATACTTACCAATTATTTATTTATGTAGTGCCCAAAATAACCGGATAGCATTCAATGTGGGTATTATATCATGTGATTAATGATTGATATAGTTGATGCTCTTAAAAATGTGTCAATGCCATCTTTCGTAAAGGTATGTGACGTATGTCTACTCTACTGTCTAGTGCATGTAGATTGGTAATAATTATGTTGAATTGATTTTAACAATTTATTTTTTATTATAGATGTATCATGGAGTGAAACAATTTTCCCAGGAGAAAATAGATAATATTAGAAATAAGATTTTTCATTATATAATTAGTTTAAATTATCTTTAAATAGTTTTTTAAGTAGAATAATTGCACATGATATCATGATTACACTATTGCAATTCATTTGAGAATTGAGAGTTTTTTAAATTGTTCATTGTGATGATTTTTTAGCCGTTATTTATTTCATTGTCCCGACCTAACTCTGCAATCTATAGATCCTGTTTGTGAAAGATGGAAGATCAAAACAACAACAATCTTACTCCATCTATTGGTAGCAATGACCTTGATCCAAAAATGGATCCTAAAAGAAAAGCAAAGTCAAATGATCCTGGTTGGAAGTATGGTCATTGACCCAACCTAGAAGATAAAAATACAGTTAAATATAATTTGTGTGGTAGATTGATAAAGGGGGTATCAAAAGGTTGAAGCAACATTTATGTGGCGGGTATGGAGATGTATCCAAGTGCTTCAAGACTATTTCTGAAATAGCAGCTGAGATGTATTCAGCTTTAAATGCTAAAAAAAGGACAATGCGGATTTGACTGTTGATGATGACAATGAGAATGACCAAGAAAGAGAGCCAACAGAGTCACAAAATGTATCCCCGGCATTATCTACAGCTAAAACCTCATTTGTCCTAAGTTTTGGGACAAGTGCAAAAAAGAGAAAGGTAATCCACTTACCACAAAAAAGGGGGCTTATGGATGCTCATGTGAGGCATGTTCCTGAAGATGTAGTGGATGATAGATGTGCAAAAGGTCCTGCACAAACTACTATCGAGAGATGTTTTAAGTCACCTGAAGAGAAAAAGAGAGTTGATAGTTATGTGGCTGATTGGTTCTATGAACGTGGAATTCCATTCAATGCTACAAAGGCACGAAGTTTTGAAGTCATGCTTGAAGTAGTTGGACAGTATGGGCTTGGTTATAAAGGCCATAGTTATCATGATTTGAGATTCCCATTGTTATTGAGTACAAAAGAAAAAGTTAAGTAGGTGAAGACAAACTATCAAGCGTACTGGAGGAGATATGGTTGGAGAGACAGGAGAGGAAGACATTTGATCAATTTCCTAGTCAACTGTCCAAAAGGAACCTATTTTATGGGTTCCATAGATGCATCCAGTCAGATTCAAGATGCTACAATGTTATTAGAGTTGCTTGATAGTAAGATTAGAGAGATAGGAACATAGTGCGTTGTTCAGGTAAATGTTTTGGTTTCACTAATTTTCATATTTCAAGTTTAATAGTCTACAACTTTCAATATATACAAAGTTATGTCGTATGCAGGTGGTGACTGATAATACTTCCAATTACAAGGCAGCTGGTAGAATTTTAATGGAGAAAAGACGCATATTATTTTGGACTCCGTATGCAGCTCATTGCATTTGAAGGATCAAGCGCATACCCAACTGCACCAAAAGCCCGGACTGGTTGGAGAGGACACTACTTAATTTCTTAAATAAGTAGCAAAGCGTCACAGGTCAAGTGAAGAAACGCCGGACCCAACAATCCCCCCCCCCCCGGCGTCCAGCACAACCCGTCGGCTCAGAGGTGGGGTTACCACATGGCCCACATGGCTCAGAGGTGGGGTTACCACATGTCCACGGTTTGCCTGACCCGCCGGACCCACACAGGTAGAAGGGAAAAATCAGGATTTAATAGCGCCCCCCGGTCTTGAACCCGTGACCTCCCTCTGATACCAATTGAAGGATCAAGCGCATACCCAACTATACCAAAAGCCCGGACTGTTTGGAGAGGGCGATACTTAATTTCTTAAATAATTAGCAAAGCGCCACAGGTCAAGTGAAGGAATGCCGGACCCAACAACATTGATCTCATGCTAGAAGATATAAGCAAACTACCACCTAACAAAATTGTGATTAAAAAGGCAAGGATGATTACAAATTTCATCTACAGACACACTCGTTTACTTGAAGCAATCAGGAGTACTATAGGTGGTGATCTAGTTAGGCATTCAGTAACTAGATTTGCAACATCATTTCTTACTCTACAAAGTTTGCTTAAGCATGAGGAGAAGCTGAAACTATTCTTTGTGTCGCCTTCATGGAATGCCTCTAATTTGGCAAAAAATGAATTCGGAAAACAAGTTGTTGAAACAGTACTTTCAACCGTTTTTTGGAATGGAGTAAGAGATTGCCTAAAAGGAGGAAAGCCACTAATTGCCGTTTTGCGATTAGTAGATGGGGATGAAAGGTCGGCTATGTCTGAAGTATATGTGGCGATGGAAGAAGCAAAGCAAAAGATTAAAGAACATTTTGATAATAAAGAAAGATTATATAATAAGATTATTGAAATTGTTGAAAAAAGATGGACAAATCAAATGGAACAACAATTGTATAGGGCGGCTTTATTTCTTAATCCAGGTAAATATTTTGAATACGAGGAAAAACCTAATGATGATGCCTGGAAATTTCAAGATGCTTTCAATGATGTTATTGCAAGACTAGTGCCCGATCAAGAATTGCAAGATAGGATTGCAGAGCAAGGTACTAACTACAAAGCATCTTGAAATAGTTTTGGAAAGCCTATGACTATTAGGCAACGAACCACCTTAAATCCAAGTAAGTATTGATTACGTTTTTATTTTTTCTTAAATTATTTATATGTCAAATAATTTACATTTGTCTTAAATTAATAGTAGATTGGTGGGGTGCACATGGATGACCGAATGTTGACCATACAAAGGTAGCATTGCGCATACTCAGCTTATGTTGTTCATCTTCTAGTTGTGAGCGCAATTGGAGTACTTTTGAGTTTGTAAGTAACTACGTATACCAAAAATCAATATAAAATTTAATATCTTTATAGTTACAAATAAGTTTGCTATTATCTTGAATTCTTGATTCAGATTCACACAAAGAAAAGAAATAGGTTGGAGCATCAAATACTTAGCGATCTTGTATACATCCAATATAATCGTCGTCTACAAGCACGATTCTATGAAAGACGTGAGAAGGGAAGAAATTACAACCCTTTAGTGCTTGACGAGCTAGATTGGAGTAATGAGTGGATGGTGAACAAACTAGAGGAAGAGGATGCTCTATTTTTTGATGATGATAATCTCACATGGAATGATGTAGAGAGAGCTATTGGAACTGGGGCTCGAAATTTACGAAGTGGGGCTGAAACTAATCTTCAAATAATGGCTGAAAGGGAAGAGGACTTAGATCATTTTTTCATTGTCAATGATGATGAAGATATTGAGGATAATTTCGGGCAAAACCCAAGTACCTCAAACCAACCAAGCACATGCTATGTCAATGATAACTTACTAGATGATGATTCTAGTTGATCTTTCCTGATTTTTAATTTTTTAAAAAACATTATTCATGCTTTCTCTGTGGATTGGATGATGATTCTAATTGACATTTTGGATTTGGTAGTTTGGTACATTATTATATTAAACATTATTGCTTTCTCTGTGTGTTTACTGTTTGTATTTGGTAGTTTGGTACTTGGTGGTTGTGTCTGTGTTTGTATAATTGTATTTGGTAGTTTGGTACTTGGTGGCTGTGTACTTAGCTATGAAAAAAAATCTGTGACTGTGTTTGTATTTGGTAGTTTGCTACTTGGCCGGCTGTGTTTGTATTTGGTAGTTTCTAGTTTGCTACTTGGTGGTTGTGTAACTTATGTTTGTATTTGGTAGTTTACTGAATTACTGCTAACTGCCCATATATGATATATGATATATCAGAAGCTACTTCTTACTGCTATGAAGAAAAAAAACTGTGTGATTGTGTTTGTAATGTAACTGTATATTTTGTAATTTGGTGTAACTTCTGTCATAATTTTTAAAAAAAGAGCTTTAAACTGCGGTTATTATAATAACCGTAGTCTAAAGTGTGTCTGGCAGTATATAGATTGTGGTTATTATAATAACCGCAGTCTATATATATACTGCAGACTATAGCCTGTGGTTATTATAGTAACTACAGTCTACAATAACCGCAGTCTTTAGACTGAAGACTATAGACTGCGGTTATTATAATAACCGCAGTCTATATTATTTTTTATAAAAAAATTTAAATAGAAGGAAATTGGCGCCTTACGACTTGCTCGCCTTGTGGTCGCCTAGGCGTCCGCCTTGTCGCCTAAGTGTCAAGGCGCCCGGCGCTCGCCTTGGTCCGTCTTGACGTTGTGACAAGAATGATGAAGACCTTGCTGGACGAGTATCGCTTTGATCCGTTTCTGTCACATACTAAAGTCAATTTTGTCGTCGTATTTTGGAATCTCAAATTTCCCTGTCATTGTTTTGCTCGCAGAGCTACTGGGCAATCTGAATAATATTCACGGACCAGATCTGATAAGATAGGGAGCGGACCGATGTCGTCACCTACCGTTGACCCAGATCTAAAACCGGAACGTCTAGACAATCATCCTCGCGGAACCTCCGTCCGATACCAATGTTAGGAATGGCGCCTACCAACTCTCCCAAAACCCCGGAGTGTTAGGAAGAGCGCTACCAATTCCTTTATATTATTTTGGTAGGACCGGTCAAACTGTTCGTATGGCTCCCTCACACTTAAACCGTGCCCGGAACTCCCATGTACTCATGCCCGGAGCCAACCCGACTCCCTTGCACTGAACCGTACCATGGAGTTTCCCTGCACCCATGCCAAGAGCCAACCCGAGTGCGCCTGGGAGGCACCCCATCCAACACCTGGATGGCAGGCCACACCCAACATCGTCTGATGTTAGCTACTACTATGGGTTGGTAGTGAAATTTGAGTATCCAGCACTATGATTCCTCCTCAGTGCCACATGGTTTTCTAATGATGCTAATGCTACCACCTAGTATTAGCCACCATCGTCAAATAATGGTGCCTAGTTTTTTGCTTCTCAAAAACTTCAAATTCTTACAAGGACCTAGTAGCTACTGCCAGACAATAGTGGAATTTTTGATGTTTGTATAGTTTGACTTGGAACCATTATGAGATTGCTCTAGGTTGCCTTTCTAAGCTACCGTTGTTGAGACATATATAGCACTAGACAATACATATTTTTTGAAAATGCTGCAGGTAGTCCAAAATTTCGCAAGACCAAAGCCGGTCGTCGATTGTAAGTCAGCATACGTTGAGTGACATCACCGACCAATATCAACTACCGCTCGATCGTGACTACAATGAATCTTCCTTGCGCACTCATTTTCTGATGCACAAATACATGTAGCAGCATCTCTATTTGTTCTTGCACAATATGAAATACTTGTAAGTAGAGATTAAATACTCATCTGAATTTATAATTCTTAAAACAAGTGTGTGACAAATCATGTTCCAACAATCGTATCCTTATGTGATGATTGTATGGAGGTACATACACACACACACACACACTCCCTTTAGATATATATACGAGTGACCGTGCACCCCCCTGATAGTACTGATCCCCGGCGTAATTCGCCCGCCCCCATGACAGTGCACGGGGGGCCCCCCGTGTCCCGCGCGATAGTACCCGACCCGTGGCAGACTTCGCCCGCCCCGGCGTTTCTTAAAATATAAAAATACTATGTTTTAAAAATATTTGCTTATTTTTTTTGTTTTTAGTTATATGTTTTTAAATTTCTGAATTATATATATAATTTTAAAAATTTTCATTATTATATATTTCTGAATTATATATATAATTTAAAAATTATTTATTATTATATATTATTCTTATTTTTATTTGAATTAAAAAAAGTAATAACAAAAACAAAAGGAGGAGCCGCTTTGGGGTTCACCGCAAGCGGCCTGATCGGAGCCTGCCAGCGAACTTGTCAGCCCCCAGCTAATCCGCAGGGGGTAGTCCGGCGACGGCTCTCCGGCAGGGCCACCGCCTGCAGTGGCTCTGGGCCTCGGCCGGCCCAGAGCCACTGCAGGCGGTGGCCCTGCTGGAGCGCCACCACCCTGGTCCGGCGAGTTCGTCGGTGGGGTCCGGCGAGTTCGTCGGTGGGCTTCGGTTAGGTTGCCATTGGCTCCCCCGCTAGCGACGGCGACAAACGCGGATTTTTTTTTCAGGAAACTGTTGTCGCACCAATCCGCAGAAACATTGAATGGTCAAGATTCTTTTTGGATGCCCACCGTCACACCAAGACACCTGATTTGTTGGCGATATTCTTTTGTGTGTGTATTAAAAAAAATAGTGTGGTCTGTGAATAACCTGGAATTAAAATTCCTGGAAAAAATCTGGATCGTCAATTTTGGTACGCTAATTTGTGATCGTTCAATTCATTCAGAGCCCTATATGCAACCCGCTGGAACCCCCTCTCATTCCGCACGACGTCGCCCTCCTCGCTCATCTTTGTAGCTCTCGTTTATTAGGAGACATAATTATTATTGTAATTATTTATTTTTGTAGAGGATATGAGGGACAGTTGAGGAAGACAATGTTGGATGGTGAAAAAGTTTATCCACTGTTTTACATGGTATCAGAGGCCCTCTAAAGTTTGCTCCTACGCCGCCCACCATGCTGCTGTGCTACCCATCGTTGGTTGCTCTCTCTCCCTCTCTTACAGTTCTTCTCTCCCACTCTACCTTTTCCAGATCTGCTTCCCTTTGATTTCGCCTTTTAATGGCTACCGAGAAAACAGCCACCGAGCTACCCACTATAGAGAAAGTCTCCATCGAGCTATCCCCTCTGTTTCACCCTACTCTTGTCGTCTCCAACATACAGAATGTCATCCCAAACCTCCTGGATCAGGAAACTGCCCTATATTCCTCCTGGGTTTAACTATTCCAGATCACCGCGAGAGCCTATGATGTGCTCGATCACATTGTCCCCACTCCACCTACGGACAAGGACTCTGCCAACACGATCGCGGCCCAACATCTATGGAAATTCCTTGATGTTGTTGTTCTCCAATGAATCTACGACACCATCTCTCAAGATCTCCTTACCATCGTCGAACTAGGATCCACTGCACAGGCAGCCTGGGAACGCTTAGCCTTCATATTCCAGGAAAACAAGAAGACTTGTGTCGTCACCCTGGAAAATGAGTTCTCAGGAGTTCGCCTCAGCCAGTTTCCCAATACCATCGCCTACTACAAAGTGCTGAAAACTCTTGCCGATCAACTCGAGGACGTCGGCTCCCTTGTCCTGAATGATTGCCTTTATCCTGCATCTAGTGGTCGGTCTCTCTGAACGGTATGATACTGTGATTAGCATCATCAATCAAACTACCCCACTACCCACATTCACGTAATTCAGGTCTATGTTAGCTCTTGAGGAAACGTGCAAGGCTCATCAGCATGCTTCAATAGACATGGCTAACACATTCCTCCAAGTCCCTCCACCACTCGAACTTTACCCTGTCACTAGCCATTATCGCACCTCGAGTCACAATCAACAACACAACCACGCTAGACGTGGACGCTGTACTATCCCCCCCCCCCCCCGCTTTGAAACCAGGAGGACCTTATGACCAAAGCGCTAGTCCCACCAAAAGATTCATGTTTCGATAGAGGACACACCCCTCTCGCCTGACCCACGACCCAATTGGCAGAACATGCGCTTTGTAAGGCTATATATATCATTACAGAAAACCGTTCAAAGAGTATAAAAAAAATTGCGCAGAAACATAAAATCACAGAATATGTATATATATATACCAGCATGATAGGAGAGAATCATAATAAAAACCCAAAAGGGGATAAGTGTCCAAAAAGAGTCATCGCAACCGGATGATACCCTCTCTCAGCCTCAAGATGGTACCCTCAAATCCTCGTAGATTGTCCGAGCTGGCTCCTAAAACTCCTCGTCAATGGGATCACGCCTACAGTCCTCCATTCGCTCCTGCTCGGTCGGTAGGCACATCGGGTCCTAAAATGATACGTACAAAAGTACGTTAGCCACATCATGACCAAGTAAATCTCATGCTCCTCCCCAGCCCCCGAATGGGTACAAGGAAGGAAACCTGTAAAGAAAGTTAGTACAATAGCCGAAACAACATATCTTGTATAAACAGCTAAAAGGTAGTGGCAGGGGAAATCAATGGTTTATAAAAAGAGTACTGAAGTAGTAAGTTTACCCGTCATCGTATAACTCCTCCTGACGGTGGTTATACGATGACGGGCCAAGGTGATAGCACATGTAAACATATCATGTATAATTGATGTGATGAGCATGTATGATGTTCTCACAGTCACTCGAATGATGTGTCACAATCATTTTCCCCTATGTCGACATAGTGACCTGTTAAGAGAAGGAGCCCACTTTCCAGGCCTCACCGCCGTGACCAGACATTGATAGTGGGTCGTTCACTCCCACTTCTATGTTAAGGATACACCCCAACTTCCTAGGCCTTCGTACCTCGAAAGACAGGTACTCTTTATGGGAACACATCCACACCTCGTGCATAGATCGACCCTCTCGGCACAACCAAACGAGTGTGAGACGAACCTCTGTGGAAGGGGTAGCTAGCCCCCGGTCCTCTTCACCACCCAACAACAATAGAGTTCGTCGTCACAACTTCTCTCATAGTGTATGATAGGGGAAGCCTGCGAACCCGCCACATCAGTAACCATGCACCCTCCCATATTCCCATGCAATAAGTAACGATTGAAATGACTTAGTAACAATTCTTATAACAGTAATAAATAGTTAAGACTTGACTCAAAGTTATGAGACACTAGATTTGCATCAATAAAAGATTTGATTCACACTATACAAAAATATTTTCTCTATACTGATATCAACAAACATCTATATGAATGACATCAAAATAAGCTATACAAAAACTTACATGTTAGATCCAAAAAATCATAAAATGTTTGAGGCGAGAGACTATAGTTGTGCACATATTGACGGCTAAGCTGTAAGTTGTATAAACTCATATTTCTTCGTACAAAATATTATAAACACCCAAGTATAGCGAAGCAAGGTATACGAATTCACAAATACTCTTTGGGAGCTTACATGTTAGCGGTCAATTAACTCCCACCGTGCACCGAATTAAATTGTCATGGTTATATAATGCGGTTACTTACTTAAAAATATTATATATATATCATTAGAAAGAAAATATAGAATGCATGAATTTTAAATTCATTGGAGTGATTTCAGTCGTCCGATCTGAATGCATTATACAGCAACCGTCTGATCAAATGCATCCCCTCTCTTCACTTTTTTGTAGGGCTTCTAAACCTATGAGAGACGTCCTAAAATTTTAATTTTGCCCCCAATTAATAATAAAATAAATTTAAATCGGGTTAGCCACACCCATCAGCTAAAAGCACACTATCAACCCACCTTGATTAGTCCAACAAACTAAGCACAGCCGGCCAGGCCAAATGATTTCAAATAATGAATCCGGAAAAAGCAATTTAAACCCGAAAACACCTCTTATTCCAACGGTGTGGGACTAAAGAACGGAGTGACTGCACTTAGTTTCATTAAGCATTAATTTCAATTAATGTTACATTTCAATCAATTATTTAAAAGAAGGCGGATGAACAGTGGTGTGATCCACTGTTCATCCGCCTGCTTTTATATAAAGTTTTGTTTTTTAATTTTTTTAATTATTTATTATAATATATTTTTTGTATTAATTTTTTATATTGTCTTTTTAATTGAAGGGCAGGCGGAGCCCGCCGCCACACCCAAGTACTGTCGCGCAATGTACGGGGAGCCTCCCCTGTCGGGGGGCGGGCGAAGCCCGCTGCCGCCGGCCGGGTACTGTCGTGCATGGCCATAGGACGGGCGAAGCCCGCCGCTTCCGGTCGGGTGCTGTCGCGCATGGCAATAGAGGCGGAGCCCCGTGTCGGGCACTCGTGTATATATATATAACTTATAACTTACTGTGTTAGATTTCGCAACATGATATGATGAAATAATTTTATATATATATATGCATATTCTAAATTCATCATGATATGATATGATATATATATATATATATATATATACACACGGATATATGATTATACACGCAGCGCGTATTTAAGAAATTTACGCGCATTTGCATTCTGACAGGCGGGCTTCGCGGCGGGAGAGGAAAAGCAACGATGAGTTAGGTTAATCAGGGTTTTAGGGCATTTGGCGCGCCGACTTCGCGAGGGTAGAGGAAACGCCGCGTTATTGTTAAGCAAACTTCTCGATCAGGACCAGAGCGGGGGAGGAATCTGATATGGCGGCTAGTTCTCGGCCATTGCAGTCGACGAACATTTCTCTGGTATTTAGGGTTTAGGTTTCCTAAACCCTGTGCGTTTGGGAGAAATAAAATCGCCAGAGGGAGCACGGTGTGGGAGGAGCAGACAACGACTACAAATTTTACAGGTTTTATTGTTTTTACAGTTCCAGGTCTTTGCGTTTTTACTGTTCCAGGCATGCGTTTTTTGAAACCAAAACCTTCCACTCTCTTGTAATAATGTCCTGTAGTTTCAATAACTTGATCTTGAAGATGCTTTGTGGCATAAACTTTGTAATCCGATCGAGAAGGATAGACCAAGGCCCAAATAAAGTAATACAAGAAGGATAGACCGTACAGGAAGAAACATCCCAATGTTGATCTTCCTAAAGTTACAATAGAAGAGTACAGGGACCCTGAGTTAGCGAAAGCTTTTGATAAGATTAGAGAAAGAGATGCAGTTGAGTTTGAAGCTGTTGAAAATGAACTGGCTGAATCTCTAGAAAAACTATCACCTAGGAGGATGTTATTGCTGAAAAACTAATTCAACAATCTAATACAATCTTTGATTACAAAGTTTATTTGGGTATTTCCTCGCTAACTCATTGGGAAGTTACTTTATTTGGGTCTTTCCTGTACGGTCTGTCCATTTATTTTTCTAGCATTTTTTGAACAACATCAATCAAATTTTCTAAGCAATCTCTTTATCCTTGTATGATTACCAAATTTTCTAAGCATGATTTCTTATTGTTTATTATAGTGTTTCATGACGAGCCCAGAATTTGCTCCTTTGTTTTTTGATTCTGAAGACGGATGTCCATCTGAAACTGGATTGGGTCCATCAAAGATTGCGAAAACATTAAATTCTACAAGGGTTAACAATGATATTACAGCTCAAAACGTTATTGATCACTTAAAAATCAAAAGAAAAAATAGCATTGGTCGAGAAGGTGTTTTGGTTGCGCAATACCTACAAGCACATATGGTCAAAGATCCTAACTTTTTTTTTGCATTGGAGATAGATTCTGATGGGATATTAAGATCATTATTTTGGGCTGATTCACGTGCACGAAATGATTATTTAACTTTTTGTGATGTCATTGTTTTTGATGTGACTTACAGAACAAATAGACTTATGATGCCTTTTGCACCTTTTACGGGAGTTAACCATCATAGACAATCCATCTTGCTTGGATGCGCATTGCTAGCCGATGAAACGGAGGATACATTTATATGGTTATTCAAACAATGGTTGAACTGCATGTTCGATAAACATCCACAAGTTATTATAACTGATATGGACCGTGCGATGTATAACGCAATTAAAATTGTCTTTCCAAATAGTAGACATCGATTTTGTTCATGGCATATCAATAAGCACCTAATCGAACATGTTTATGATATGCGTGATACAGAAAGCGAGTTTGCATCAAAATACAAAATATGGTATAATAGCAGAACAGTACAACATTGTGAAGTCCTATGGAAAGAACTGATTACAGGATTTAAGTTGCAAAATAATAAATGGTTATCAAAAATGTGGAATCTAAGACATCATTGGGTACCGGTTTATTTGAAAGACATTTTTGTCGCAGGTATGACTTCGACAGGTAGAAGTGAGAGCATAAATTCCTTTTTTGATGGTTTTGTCAATTCAAATATCCAATTACCTGAATTTGTTGTTCAATATGAGAAAGCATTGCTAACTCGTCGTCATTCAGAAGAAGTAGAAGATTACATGACATTGAATTCTACACCAGTTCTACTCAGCAATACAAATATCGAGACATATGCAAGCAAAATCTATACCAGAGCAATGTTCAAACTTTTTCAGAATGAATTTAAACAAAGTTTAGAGTGCGGTCATCAAAAGCTCACAAGTTCTGGAAATTCATGCACATATCTTGTTGGACTCGCTTCTGAATCAATTGAGAAATGGTATAAGGTTGTTTATGAGGATTTCAAGTCAAATAGTATTTTATGTGAATGTGCAAAATTTGAAACAGATGGCTTTATATGCAAACATATTATTCATATGTTTTTCAAAAAACAGATGTTTGTTTTGCCATCTAAATATATCATAAAAAGATGGACAATTCAGGCAAGGCATATGGTGGCATATGAAAAAGGACCGTTAGACAACTCCAATGTCCAATTAGTAACACCCATTATGAAATGGGATTTAACAAATTTATGCCATAAATTGGTGGAGAAGGCATCAATATCTGAAAAGTCATTT
Source organism: Platanthera zijinensis (assembly GCA_039513925.1). NCBI lineage: Eukaryota > Viridiplantae > Streptophyta > Magnoliopsida > Asparagales > Orchidaceae > Platanthera > Platanthera zijinensis. The sequence continues at coordinate 53,381,671 of CM077080.1, read as the reverse complement.
AGAGAGGTGTACAATCTAATCACCAGCAAATTAGATGAGCTCGGTTTAACAGATGATACTACCATTAACAATTTGAAGGAACAAGAACAAGTTACAGTGGATATTACTACAATTAGAGATCCGATACAAGTGCGAACTAAAGGAAGACCAAAAATAGCAACCCGAATGCATTCAAGTATTGAGATCTCTCAAAATATTTTCAAGAAAAGAACTTGTGGTGCTTGCGGCATGAAAGGTCACTATTCTACCACATGTCCTAAAAATAGAAAGGTAATTACTAAATTTTACATTGCTTTTATAGTGATTAAAAATATAATTGCTAAATTATCGTTTAATTTTTGCAGGATTGATTCATAATGTTTTTCAAAGTGCAGTTTTTATTAACAAGACATTTCTCATGTTCAAACTCAATCAGTAAGTTATTTTTTTATAAACATCACTTCAAATTATTTAATATTATAATGTACATTAATGAATTTTTAACAGGAGATTGTTTTACATGGCTGCAGACGGCAGTTTTTGTTTTTTTCCGGTCAAGAAAGGAGGAAGGCGGCAGTTTTTATTAAGTAACACCAATGTTAATAAATTGCACTGTAGCCCGCATTTTGACAATCACGCCAGTATGAATATATATATATTTGTCTCTGCACTAAGGCTTCATTTGGTTCGGCGGCGGCGGGTCGAACCGGCGGGTGGAAACGGAGTGTTCGAACCGGAGGGGAGAGGTTGCTGCTTCAAACGGAGCTTTTTGGGGCGTTTCTCAAGGCGGGCGGGTGGAAACAGAGCAAACGCCGCCGGAGGTTCATTTGTTTACCCTCCTTCCGGCGGCGTTTGCCCAAAACGGAGCAGCGAAACGCCCAAACAAATGGAGCCTAAATATTGCATTTAATGAATAGCGCGTTTTTACAAACATTCCACGCGTGTGTGTGTATATATATATATATATATATATATATATATATATATATATATATATATATATATATATATATATATATATATCAGATTAATGCAAAAACGCGCAGCGCGTTTTGCTCTAAAAAACGCGCTCCCCGAAAATACGGAAAAAGCACCCCCTAAACAGCATTTTTAGAAAAAGTGGTCAACATGAAAGTTGTAGATCTCGACGAGATCTACAACTTTCATGTTGACCACTTTTTCTAAACATGCTGTTTAGGGGGTCTATTTTCAAAAGGCGCGAAGGGGGTTCCGCCCGGTAAATATTACGATTTTTTTTTCCCGGACCTCCCTTCGCGCCTTTTGAAAATAGACCCCCTAAACAGCATTTTTAGAAAAAGTGGTCAACATGAAAGTCGTCGAGATCTACAACTTTCATGTTGACCACTTTTTCTAAAAATGCTGTTTAGGAGGTGTTTTTTTTTCATTTTTCCGAAGAGCGCGTTTTTTTGTCCAAAAAGCGCTGCGCGGAAATACAGTGCATGCATTTAACTATTTGAAATTTACATAAGATCTCATCGAGTATGAGACACTCATCTTAACTGCACGATTAGCTTAACAGTAACAAGGTTCCAAATAATTTAATTTAAATATGCATATAAACCGCACCTCATTTAAATTAGTAATAACCAGGAAGCTAGCCGGTGAGCCGAACAGAAAACCAAATTTTTTTTAAAAATAAAAACGCAATCCTTGGGGAATCGAACGCGGATTTTCCCATGGCTGGCCGGAGCCGCTTTGGCTCCGGCCATCACCCATGGTGGGAGCACCCGGGGTGGGCGCACCGGCGAGACGTAGGCCAGCGGTGGACCGCCGCCGCGGCCTCCGGCGATCTGCGCCCAAAAGAAAGTTGGGCTCACGGTGGTTGTATGCATGCAGCTACCGTGAGGCCATGCATGCGGGCGGCCCCTTGGCCGGCCGAAGCACCGGTGGCTCCGGCCACCACCTGTGAGGTCTCAACGCTAACCCCACTGAAATTTGTTTTCTTACTCGTTTGCCAAGTTTTCGATGTAACAGATTTCTAAGTATCTAACATGAGTACTAAAAGGGCACATAAAACAACACTCATACCTTGGCTCGTTCCACAGCTAATCTTTTTCTTTCTTCTTCAATGATTTTTGCTTTTCGTTGCGCAGTCGATTCCAACTCAACATCCTAAACAAAAGAAGAAGACGGGCTTAGTCATAAAAATATGACTAAGTGAAAAACATACCTCTTTCATCGCGCTACAAGTAAACCATAAACGTTAGTTTCATTAAGCAAATACAATTCAATAAATGTAATACTAAAATGTGCACTATCTCCATATATTCTTTCTTCCATAAGTTATATTCGAATTTCCTTTTTATTCTTTTTCTTTAATTTGGAAATGATCAGGATATGTTATGTATGCATCCGGGTCTTCAACGACCCCTGGGCCTTCAACGGCTACTATATGTATGCATCTGGGTCTTCAACGACCCCTGGGCCTTCAACGGCTATGTTATGCACGCATCTTTTTGTAGTTTATCTTTTCTTTCTTACGATTTCTCATATATATTTTAAGAATAAAAGAAATAAGTATATTAATTTGTACATCCCTCAGAATCTTTCAGCTTTGGTCTTGTTCTTGAACATTCCACATATCTCTATCTTTCAGTGATTCAAATTTCGAACTATATTAAGTAAGTAATAATTCAACTCTGAAAGCTAAACAAAATATTCACATATCATTAAAGCGGTAAGAACTCACCCCAAGTTTGTCTTTGCCCTTGTCCCTCGCCGGATTCTCGTCGCGTCTATCGTCAGGCGCCATCCTCTGCAGTATCAAATAATCATTTACTTTAGGGTTGCGCCGTCACTACACACGATCGGACTCCGAAGACGGACACAACTACGACTTTAAGGAGTTGCCTAGGGAAAGAATACACAACCGCTCATTCACCCTTTCCTTATAGGGTCAAATCTGAACTAAAATAGCAAGAGGACAGCAAAAAAAAATACTGAAACCAGCATGGAAATCAGCTAAAACACAACATGGTACCAGTCAGTAAACAACCAGAAACACTTAGCAGGAAATCAGTGAGAAATCAGCAGAAAACAGCAGCATAGCCCAACAAAAATAACCGGAAGAAGCAGCAAGTTACAGTAGATCAAATAGCAGGATAGCAGGGAAAAAGACAATAGGAATTAGTGAAAACTTAGCAGGAATCAGCAGCAGAAACCAGTAAATACAGCTCGAATACACGCATGACACTCAGTCAAACAAGACAGCAAGTTCTCAGATAAACCTCCAGCAAATCAGCAAGGAAACTAGCCAGCAAAACATGGAGACATTAACCGGACAACATAGTTCTCCACCGGGAAAAATAAGAATAGAACTTTCATTTCATGCTTTTAACACAAGAGCTCAAAACCCTAACCCTAGGGTTCCAATCCTTTCAAAGTTTTATGTCATAACTTTATACAAAAAGAAAGAGGATGGAAGGGAAAGAGATGACCTTCACAAGGAAGAAGAAATCGTGCTAAATGGAGGAGCTTTGAGGTGGCTAGAGCAATCGGCGCAACAGCGGTTTCCGTGAGAGTTCGTTCTTTCGATAAGGAAAAAAAAGAGGAACGAGTGCAGCATAATATTATAACACAGGTACAAGCCACCGCTTAACCTAAACAGCAGGTTCCATCAACCGGTTCATCCGGTTTCTTCTTACACAAAAAAAAAACACAGCCACAATATTAAAACAGCCAGGCACTAGCCGGTCCAACCAACATCACCAAGCCAACACAGAATAAACAGCCAAACATCAACCGGTCCAACCAAGCCCACAACAACACCCAGTTCACAATCAAAGAAAACCGGCCAGCACCAATATCTCATATAAATCATTTGAACCAGTACTTGAACCAAGTCGAATACAAAGGATTTATAAATAAATCGTAAACAAAAGAAACGAGACGAACGTCGCAAAAACATCGAAAATCTCGAACTTAAAATTTAAAATGTGCGATGTCGACTCGACACTGATTTCCAATTCTTTTCATCATCGGGACTTTCTTTATCTTATACTGTGCTTTTATTTTATTTTATTTTATTTTGGGGCCGTTACACCACCCCCGGTTGCCTCGCCCGAAATGGGCGCTCAGGCAGAACGCCGGCTGGCGGTGATCCGCCGCCGCCGCCACCGGCGACCTGGAGAAAATATCTCCAGGTCCACGGTGGCTGTAACGCCACCGTGAAACAAAGGGGGAAGCTATGGGTTGCCCCACCACTGTTGGTGAGGGCTTTGGCTCCAGCCACTACCCCCAATGAGAGTACCCCCGGGGAGGGCCTCCGGTGGGGTGACTTCAGGCGGCCGACCGTCGCCGGCGGTTGCCGGAAAATTTTAAACAGCAATTTTTGTCATTTTTATTTTGATCGGAATGAAGAGGCCGCTGGGGCAGTTTCCGTCGAGCCTCTTCGCCTCAAGGGCCTCGAGGAAGGGTCGTGGGGACTCTCCTTCCCCTTCACACGCCCCGTGCTAGGTCGAAACCCGCAATGGTGGCGGAGGTTACGTGGGTGGTCTGAAGCCTTCCATGGTCGTGATCGACGTCTCAGGCGGTCGGAGTCGGCGGAGGTTGACAAGAAGGATATCTAGGGCAGGGAGGAGTCGTAAGAACTTACATTCGTGTCGTTTAGGCGAGTGGATCGTCGAGTTGCCATGGCGGTGGAGTTCACCGGAGTTCATGGAGGAGGCTCGTCGGAAGGTCGGCGGGGCTTGGTCTCTTGCTGGTTAGGAGGTAGGGTGTAGGAAAAATAAAACCCTAACCCTTGAGGGGTTTATATAGGAAGGGGTGGTCTCTTGGGGTGTTGGGAGGGGTTTGATGAGGAGTATTTACTCCTCTTTGGTGAGTCCGCCAACCTCCAGCCGGTTCAGCCTTCCCAAAGCCTTAAAAATAGGGGGAGATTAATCTTCATCTGCCACATTGAATGGGGAGCTATTATGGGGTTTAAACCTATTAATAGATGTTTAAAAATGTAATAATTAATTAATCGTAAATTATTTTAAACCAAAAATTTTATGACAGCCTTCTGAAGTCATGAAGTATTTTTAGAAATTATTTCGTAATTTTTGAATGTATTTTCATTTTTTTTATTTGGTGTTTTCAACATAATAAAATCAAAATAAATAATTTATATTTTAAATAATAAATTTTAATTACTACATCTCTTTCAAATATGTTTAGGGTGCTATGAAAAAAATTTGAGCGAATAATAATATTATTTGCTATTTATTTTAAACCTCCAATTTATTTAATAGATCAATTACTCAAACAATAAATTAATTTTTTTAAAAAAATTAATTTAAAAAAAAAATTGGCCCGTCATACTTCAAATATTTTTAAGGTGTCTTGATAAAATTTTTGAGTTGATAGGAGTGCATTCGTCACGATTCTCATTATGTTATTATTTACGTGGTTTGGTCTGCGTTTAGACGGATCAAGGTGTTTTGAGCTTTGTACGATTCAAGACGTTCAACTTGGTGAATAAGTATCATGATGAGTTAATTTGACTAGGTTAGGGTAATGACATACTACTCGTGTGTTTATTGGTATATTAGGAGCTAATGAGTCGATATACACAAATATAAGAGTCCAATATTTATTTTAGTCACAAAAGACCCGTGTGACCCGGAAGGTAGAGAAAATGACTTATTAGGCCAATAATACCCAATAGGTCATTAACATACTATTCAGGTGCCAATCCAGCCCACAAAACCCTAGCAGGTCAAATAACACAAAGGGGTTTAGAAAATCGAAATTGGGATGTTATAGACGCAGTGGACATTGAGGACATGGGCATGGCCATAATGGCCGCAGGGGATCAAATCACAACATGTTTTGGCCCGGACAGCAATGTGTCGCTCCTCCTTGGCCCCAATGGCAGCAACCATGGGCTTCTCCTCCATGTGCATACCCTTCAGCTCCGTGGATTCGGGCTCCTCCATCACGAAACTCGTCTTCTGGTGTCATTAGTCCTCAATGTCATGTGATCCATGCTTTGTTGTCAAGGCGCACGCCGGGCGCATGGGGCGCAAGCTGTTGCGCCCTGGCAAGGCCAAGGCGGGCGATGTGCCTTGGGCGCGCCAAGGCTCCTAGCGTGCCTACCAGGTACGCCTTAATGTATGAACCGGTTTTAACCTAAAAATCGGTTCAGGCAATCAGGCACACCTTATAATATCGATTCATTTTCCCGCAACCCTTTTAGGGCTAAGAATCGAGCCCGCTCTTCTTGCCGACTGCCGATTCTCATCCCCGACTCCTCTACTCTCCTTCTTTCTTCTTGTCAGAGTCGCCACTGCTCTTCTTTTTGGAGTCCCATCTCCATTTCCCTTGGTTTCTATACTCGTTGGAGAGTCAGAGACGCAGAAGAAGCATTAGTCGGCGTCGTTCTTCTTTTTGGAGTCACGGAAACTCCTACATCCTCTCATCTCCTCTTTTCATTGTAAGAATCATTCACTTCTTCTTTCTTCTTTTCTTTCTAAAGTTGATCATAGTCTCATCACAAATCATAACTTCTCATTGGATGCTTTTAATTTACTTATATGAGCTGTTAAAGTTGCTTATTTGATGTTGCATTACATTCTATATCACAACCATTTTATTTTATATCACAAGCATTACATTCTATATCACAAGCATTTATTTGTTCATATTATAAATTTTGCTCTCCTTTATGTCCTCTTTCTTAGCAGGAGATGTTTTAATTGCTACTAGGATTATTTCTGCTGAATCTTTTAATGTTCTAAGCTTTGCTTGCATTTGTTTTAAGTCATGAATTGGTTTTTTAGTTTGATTGTTTTACTTTTTAGGTCACTAAGCCCAGTTCAATGTAAAATAGTGAATTGGAAGCTCAGTTAACTGTTTTATAGTGAACTGAGCTCCAGTTCATTGTTTTATAGTGAACTGAGCTCCAGTTCACTGTATTACAGCGAACTGGAAGTACAGTGAACTTGTAATGAAGATAATACTTTCTATAGAGTTTTTGGTGCTCATTTAGCTTAGTTTTTTTTATGTTATTTAGCTCCGAAAATGGATGCGAGTGATTCTGGTTCATCCAGCATCCAATCAAGGATTGATCCATGCTGGAAGTACGTGCACCCGATTTTTTCTGCTAATAAAAACGACTTGACTTAAATTTTTTGTGATGAATTCACGAAAGGTGGAATTTATCGTGCTAAACAACATATTGTTGGGGGATTTAGAAATGCAAAAGCTTGTCTCAAAAGCCCCCACATGTGCGCAATGAAATTCAAGAATATATACATGGAGAAAAAAGCGAGTGCAAGCAACATAGAGAACCAAACAATTCCTGAGTTTGCAGATATCGACACGTTTGACAGTGATGAAGAAATGAAAGCCAATGTGGAGAAGATTCATAAAAGAGAAGGCTTCTCCAAGAGGTCTCGAACAAAATGACCAATAGATGTTTTTTTGCTCCAAAAAATAGCAATACAGGGGCAAAGAGGAGCTGAATAAAAGATGAAACAAACTTCTATTAATGAAGCTTGCAAGAAGGAGTTGAGTGAGCGACCTTATAAACATATACCTCAATGGATATACGATGCAGCTATCTCATTCAATACTGTAAAATATCGTAGTTTTGCGATGATGGTGGAATCCATTGGACAGTTTGGAGTTGGATTGAAGTCATCGAGTTACCATGAGATTCGTGTCCCTTTGTTGAATAATGAAGTCACTGAAGTGAAAGACATGATGAAAACATACGAGGATGAGTGGAGGGTATTTGGATGTTCTATTATAGCTGATGGATGGACAGATCGGAAACATAAGACTTTAATTAATTTTTTAATTAATTCACCAAAAGATACAATTTTCCTAGAATCTATCGATGTATCTAACTACTCGAAGACGGGAGAACAAATGTTTGAATTGCTAGATATAGTGGTTGAAAGGGTTGGAGAGTTGAATGTGGTGTACATTGTTACGGACAGTGCCAACAATAATTTGCTAGTAAGTAAATTGTAAATAAATTAGTAATTATTCATTATTAATCTAATCATCTTCAATTTTTATTTTTGGTGTACACGATAGTATGATACTTTCATACTCAATAAACTAGCACTCTAACAGGTAAATTATTGGAAGCGAAACGTCCAAATTTATATTGGAAGTCATGTGGTGTGCATTGTATTGATCTACTGCCGAAGGATATTGAAAAAATGCTCAATATTAGCCGCACACTAAAGAGGGCAATGACCATAAATAGTTATATTTATGTTCGGCCTGGAGTTGTGAACATGTTAAGGAGCTTTACGGGGCAAGTGAAGCTTGTTAGGCCCGTTGTGACAAGATTTGCAACTTCTTTCTTAACAATTCAACGCATTCACAAGTAGAAAAATAATCTAAGGAAGATGTTCACCTCACCTGAGTGGTCTTCGAGTAAGTGGGCAAAGGAAAGCAGAGGCAAACAAGTGTGGATCATTATACTTATGATCTCTTTTTAGAGAATATTGTGGATATTTTAAAGATATTTGGCCATTTAGTCTGTGTATTAAGATTAATGGACGGTGAAAAAAGACCTGTCATGAGTTATATTTATGAACGATGGATATGATAGAGCTAAATAGACGATCATTAGTTTTTTTAATGAGAAAGATGACAAATATATGGATGTCCTAAAAATTGTGGATAAAAGATGGGAAAACCAACTTCATCGACCTCTTCATGCCGCGGGTCACTATTTAAATCCAGAATATTTCTACTCAAACCCCACTATTGTAGAAGATGGAGAAATTATGGAGGGCTTATACAAGACAATGCAAAGACTGATTCCAAGTCATGTAGAGCAAGATAAAATTATTGACCAATTAATTCTATATAGAAATGTTGAAGGACTATTTGGAATGGAGTTTGTAATTCGGCATAGAAAAATAAAGTCTCCGGGTAAATTACACGATATTCAAACAAGTTTGTTTTTATTTTTCAATTTTTAAATATTTACTATCTTCACAGCTGAGTGATAATAATCTTATGATACTTCAACTCCAAACCTAAGAAGATTTGTCATAAAAGTGCTTAGCCTTACATACAGTGCATCCGATTGTGAGCGAAATTGGAGTTTTTTTGAACATGTAAGCTTTTAAAATTTATTATCAGTGATTTATATTTTATATATTAAAGATAACTTATTTATACGGTTATTATTTATTGCAGATACATAACAAAAAAGAAACAGACTAGCTCAACAACGCTTGAATGATTTAGTATTTGAAGAAGAAATTTATCACACACGATTATCGAAAGGAAAAAATGTGATTCCTACAAAGACACTTGAGAAAAAGAGCATATCTAAGATGAAAACTCCTACTTCATTAGTCATTAGAGAAGCTACTCAATTAGTCCTTAGAAATGTTGATGATGTCGATGAAGAGGAAGTTGAATACAACAAAGAAGAATAAGATTATAACGATAATGGAGAAGATGATGAAGATATTGTCTTTTCAGAGGATGAGTAGCTAGGTGAGTAATAAATTATTTAAATTTCAGAATATTTTAATTCTTTTATTTAAATTATATATTAATAGATGTTTTCTGATTACACAAATAATAATATTTTTCAGGACTGGTTTTCAATTGGTGTCTCTCAATCTTCTGACTTGACTATTTGATGTTGTTATTTGATTGTCACTTCGATCTTCTGACCGGACTATTTGATGTTGCATATTTGATTCAAGTTTTATTTATGTTATTGAACTTTGTTATTAGATTAGAATATGTGGAGCAGTGGAGGTATTAGAACCATTTGAGCTTATAAATTTGTTGGAGCAAAGCTATAATATTTTTATATATTCATATTATATATATAAATAGCTTATAAACTTGTTGGTTCTGTCTATTTATTTTTCTGAGCATGTTTTTTAATTATAGTGATGTTGACACTAATGAAGAAGAGGAAGAAGTCTACAACTTCATTGCACTATATTGATGAATCAGATAATAAAGGAAGATCATTTACACCTTTGGTTGGCCATGCTTAAGGTACTACACTTCATGCCTTTGGCCCTCTATGCTTCATACTTGTACAACTTTGTTGATTTGCTATTTTTTCATGGTGTCTAGCTGTTTTTCTACTTCAGTTTCATTCATCAAATCATCTTTGATGTAGATATTATTGTCCAATATCTCTTTTCTTTCACTTTTTGTACTTTATAAGTTATAAATTTGATATAAAAATCAAAAATTGGAAGAACACGTGCGAATTGTGCGCTCAATTCGCTCAATTTGAGCGAATTGGGCGTCTACTTCGCTCAATTTTAGCAAATTGTATGCTCAATTTTCTTTCCCCCCAATTTTTGCGCCTCACATGTCTCAGGCGCGCGTCTGCGCCTAGGCTCCAGGGGCCCTTTGTGCCTCGGTGCACCTTGCGCCTTTGACAACATAGGCTCCATGGTACTGTTGCGCCAGACTCTACATACTATCCTACGGACATTGTCGCTGCCATGCAAACTCTCAACCTCTAACCCCCGGATGAAAATTGGTATATGGACATTAATGCTTTGTCTCACATGACCAATGATTCATGGTCCCTCGTCTAATCAAAAATTTGATTTTCGTTCGTCAATTCACCAAAGATAACAAGTGTTTCGTTGAATTTGACTCATTTGGTTTTTCTGTGAAGGATCTTACGATGGGAGGACCTCGCATCTGATGTCCTCCTACATCATCTACTTTGGCCGTTCTCTTGACTCTCTCCTCTACTGTCTGACATCACCGACTTGGGCATCCTGGAACTCTCGTTCTCAACATCCTTTGGCAACATAATCATATAGCATCTCATGACCAAAACAATGGTTTGTTATGTTAGTCGTGCCAGTTTGGGAAGCATATTAAACTGCCTTTTCTTTCATTTGTATCATGTACTTTTGCTCCATTTGATATTATTCACAGTGATGTTTGGACTTCTCCAATTTTGGGTAATAATAATTTTTGCTAATACATGTTATTTTTAGATAATTATACTCATTTCCTATGAGTTTTCCCTCTCTCACACAAATATCAAGTGTTTTCTAATATTCTAGCTTTTCACACTTTCATTCGCACCCAGTTTGAAAAGGATATATATCAAAATGCTTCAATGTGACAATGATCGTGAATACAATAATAAATATGTTATTTTACAATCTATGTGCCCCACATGGTATGCCACTTTGTTTCTCTTGCCTCTATACTTCTCCGCAAAATGGCAAAGCGGAGCACATGATTTGGACCCTCAACAATACCTCTCGCACCCTCCTTATTCATGTGTCCACGCATCTTATATATTGGCCCCACTCCGTCCAACTGCCGTCTATCTCCATGACACCTTTCCCACCACAATTCTCGGTTTCTTCACTCCAACTCTCGCTCTTTATCGTCGCCAACTGATTTACTCTCACCTCCGTATGTTTGGTTGTTTATGCTATCCCAACCTCTCAGATCCCGTCCAACATAAAAAACTTTCCCATTCAAAATCTTGTATTTTTTTTGCTTCCCAACCAATCATAGATGCTACAAGTGTCCTGGCATTTGCACCGGTAAATTTATTATCTCCCAGCACGTTACATTCGATGAATAAACATTCTTGTTCTCATCATCACACCCAACCACATCATCCCCTTCCACCTCTATCACTGATGAACCACCCTATCCTACACACATGATCCCCTTGGTTGGGCTGCAAGCTTCACTGTCACAATTAAACCACCGACCCATTCCATCATACCACTGAACCATCAACAACAATCGCGTTTAGGCCGCTCGATCCCATCACTTTCTCAACCTTCGCCCGTCTCCACCCAACCATCACACCCCATGGCTATCCGTAGCCAACTTAGTATTACCAAATCTCGCATCCCCCTTAACCTCTTCATGCACACCGTATCCATCTTGCCTATTTCCTAATGGCATGTCACAACCCTTCATGATCCACACTGGAAAACTGCCATGATTGACGAGTTTAATGCTCTCATTTAGAATGGGACATAGGAGCTTGTTCCCCAGTCTAAACATGTGAATATGATACGTTGCATGTGGTTGTTCAAGCATAAATTTTGCTCTGACGGGTCTCTTGAGCGACACAACGCTCGTCTTGTTGTTAATGACATGTTTCAATAGGTTGGGCGTGGATTGTGACTAAACCTTCAGCCCGGTGGTAAAACTAGCGACCGTTAGACTTGTCCTAAGTATTGGTCTCTCTAACTCATGGCCAATTCACCAACTCGACGTCAAAAATGTGTTTCTACATAGCCGTTTGGGGGAACTCGTGTTCATGCATCAACCCCTCGGCTTCAAAGTCCCCCCTTGGCCACAAAATGTATGTCGCCTTCACAAAAGTCTTTAAAGCCTCAAGCAGGCTACTCGGGCTTGATATCACCGGTTTGCCTTCTTTGTCGCCACGATTGGCTTTGTTCACAACAAGTCTGACTACTCTTTATTCATATTTTGCCACGACCCTGACGTTGTGTACCTTCTCCTGTATGTGGACGACATCATCCGTGTTATTTCGACTGATGCTCTCCGGAAGCATCTCATCTCCCTCCTTAGTGCGGAATTCTCCACGATCGATTTGGGCTCTCTTCACTTTTTTTCTCGACATACAAATGTCTCGAGACAAAAACAACAATTTTCTGTCTCAAAATAACTATGCCACATACATCATCAATCGGGCAACTTATACAGCTGCAACTCTGTCGCCACTCCCGTGGACACTCATGCCAAGCTAAGCGCCGACTCGGGCCCGTCAGTACCTCATCGTTACCTGCCCAGATATCTTTTATGCACGGTTTAACAAATTTGCCTCTTCATACATGACCCGCGCGAGCCTCACTTGTATGCACTCAAACACACTATTTGATATCTTTAGGGAAATCTTCATTTCGGACTATATATTAATTTCTCCTTCATCATTGGACAATCTTGTTCTCTATATGGAGGTCGACTGGGGTGGTTGTCCTAACACTCGCCAATCCACCTCCAAATATTGTGTTTTCTTGGGTGATAACCATATCTCTTGGTCCTCTAAGCACCAACTGACTCTATCTCGTTCTAGCGCTGAAGTGGAATACCACGACATTGCCAATGCGGCTGTCGAAGCTTGCTGGCTCTGTAACATTCTTCTTGAGCAGCAATGTCCGCTTCAGTCTGCCTCCGTCACATATTGTGACAATGCCAGTGCTATATATCTCTCCGGCAACCCGGTCCAACATCAACATACAAAACATATTGAGCTGAACATTCACTTTGTGTGTGAGAAAGTTGCACTTGGCCATATTCAGGTTCTCCACGTTCCCTCTGCTCACCAATATGTCAACATCTTCACCAATGGCTTACCCCCGCCAGAAATTCCTGGATTTAAGAACCAGCCTTCACGTTCGCGACACTGCCGCTACGCCTGTGGGGGGTGTATTAGCCGACATATTTATTATTGTAATTATTTATTATAGAGGATATAATTTATAATGGACGGTTGAGGAAGACAATGTTGAACGGTGAAAAAGTTTCTCCACAGTTTTACACCGCTCATGCCTTCTCCTACAATGTTCCTGTAGCCGCCAAAAACTTCAAAACTCCGCACGACGGCTCCCTGCTCGCTCACCTCTGCCCAACCCCTCACGCTCCCTGCCTCCACGATACCCTATCCCGATCGAGGACGCGGAGGCACTCTACATCACAGTTCTTCTTCGCGACCTCACAGAGATTCATCTCGCCCGAAGCCCTTCTTCCTTCTACGACCGAAGCTACACACTCCTCTAGGACCTCTTCTCCTTCGTTAGATCTCCCCACTAACATAAATGATTAATTATAAATAAATACATTTGTATATTGATAGCTAAAATTTTATTGTAGGATAGGATATTAATTAATTTCATTTAAATATCAAAATAACGCTAAATTCGCAATTGCATTAAATAGAGACTAGCGGCACCGCAGGTTATCTGAAAACCCTTCCTCTGTTCTCGCAGCCACTCCCCTTTTCTTCCCCTAGATGGCGATCAAGAAGGGAGACGCGCCGCAGGTTGATCTGAAAACCCTAATCCATGACCACGCTCTCTTCTTCGATCGGCTCGTCGATCTGATCCCCGCCCGCTTCTACGTCCCCGTTCCGGACAGCAAGCAACGGCCGTCGCACCGGGGTCTCAGTAAGGCTGAGAAGGCCAGCGCCAAGAGAGTCTCACGCGAGAACGTCAAGAAAGCCCGCCGCGCCCGCTTCGACCCGGAGAAAACTGCGTCCACTCTCGATCTCCTCAAAAGGGCCATCGAAGAAGAGAAGAAGTCTCTTGTCGATTCAGATGAGGAAAACCCTCCATCTGTGAATGACAGCGAAAGCGATCGCGAGGCAGAGGTCGACAATCCTCGACCCGTCATTTCCGGCGACCGCTCCGTCACCTACGAGGAGCTCCGGGAGCGCTACCATCGACGGATCGAAGAGCTGCGTGGAAATCGCAACACTAGGACGTTTGATAGGCCCAATGACGAGAAGACGGATAGAAGGAAAAATATTAGGATGCAGCATATGAATGGATGGGATGCTCCTCGAGGGAAACGAATGAGAGATGAAGAGGCTGGAAAGGGCGGTGGTGACGATGATTTGAAGAAGACGAAGGAAACGTCGGCCAAGGTTGAGGACATCTCTTTTGGAAAGGTAAAGTTAGGGGGAGTGGATGAGAGGGGAACGAAGAAGAGGAAGCTTTCGAAACATCAAGAGCTTGAGAAGGCTAAAAAGTTGGAGGATGCAAAGAAGGATCCTGAGAAAGGGAATATGATTGCGAAGAGGCATTCGTGGACGGCGGCCATGAGTAGGGCTGTGGGTGAGAAGGTTCATGATGACCCCAAAGTACTGAAGCAGAGCTTAAAGAAGGAGAAGAAGAGGCATCAGAAGCATGCTGAGAAGTGGAAGGAGAGAATCGAGAGCCAGAATAAGGTCAGACAGGAAAAACAGAAGATTAGGAATGAGAATATAAGGGGGAGGATACAGCAAAAGAAAGCGAGGAGGATTGAGAAGAGGGAGAAGAAGCTCATGCGTCCTGGCTTTGAGGGCCGCAAGGATGGTTATATCAATGAGTGAGGTGTGTCGCTTCTCTGCATTTTGTGTCTTATAAGAGTGTTTATGTTTGTTCATGGTAGGCAATTTGATATCTTTGGTCATGAAAGTCTACTTCATGTAGGGTTTAGGGTAAATTCATATTTTGAAAACACTATCTTATGCTTTTTAAACTTTTTAAACTTAATGTCTTCCATGAAGCGAGAAAGTCTATTGCTATGTGATGTGTGGTGCGAATGAGTTTTGAATATCTTTAGATTTTGTTCCATTTTGATGTGAATTTTGACCTTGTGTATTTCAGTAGTTTGAAACTCTTCAAAGTACTCAAAC
This sequence comes from Platanthera zijinensis, assembly GCA_039513925.1. NCBI lineage: Eukaryota > Viridiplantae > Streptophyta > Magnoliopsida > Asparagales > Orchidaceae > Platanthera > Platanthera zijinensis. The sequence continues at coordinate 53,366,328 of CM077080.1, read as the reverse complement.
ATGGATGAAAAATGTAAATTTTAGATGAATGTTTTTGAAATAGCTGTATGGAAACCCAGGACTTTTCATGGGCCTCAGATGCCAACTCTATATTTTGAATGACTTGAAAACGGAAGCCTTAAATTTGTAGTGTTTCTAATTTCAAGTTCATTGCAAGATGAGCTTATTTTCTTTATTACCTGATTAGTGATATCTCTAAATTTGCTTCTCTCATACCAGATGTTAGGTAATAGTCAATCATGACATCAATGGAGAGGAAAAAATAATTTGTAATTATGAAAAAGGGAAGCACACTACTCTTAGTAAGGCTCTGTTTGGGGGGACTTATTTTCACCGGTCAAGCGGTTACAACAAGGTCCCGTTCATGCGGTCGTAACCGCTTGACCGGTGAAAATAAGTCCCCCCAAACGGAGCCTAAGAGTAGGTACAATACAATAAAAGGTAGTTACATACTCAAACTAAATAATACTAGTTGCAATTCTAACACTCACCTTCAAGTCTTCAACTTGGGCATCATAGCAATTCACAGTCAACTTGCCAATATGCCCAACAAATACATTCTCGCTCGAACCCTTAGCAAGCACATCCGCTAATTGTTCTTAACATTGTTCATAAATAAAAATACAAATAGAGCCAACGGTCTAGATTAAACTGCATTGTCCTTAAATAAAAACACCAAACTAACGATCAAACTGCATTTGCAACCATGTGCTCTTTAAGTTATCAGGGAGCCACATGAATATGCCATGCTTGATACTATCATGACAATGGTACATGGAATGGTGGATCTACCTGGGCTTTTCAATTTCCATGGTATCTGGTTTAAGAAAATGGTTGAGCATTCCTCAGTTAGATAACAGTCTCTAGCTCCTCTAATTTCAATTTGTTAGATAAAATATCCTTCAAAAAATTTGTATATCCAATCATTTGAGTTAGAGCATTAACTAACAGAGTATTGACTTGTACACCCATCATCATTTCCAAAAAATTGAGGTATTACCCCTCCTTTGCATTCTTCAATCTATGAGGAAAGGGTAGACCAGATGTCGCCATGTCGGTGGAGACGAGATTGGCATGGTCACACACTGAATCTTCTGTAGTGGTGGGATGGTTTGGCAGCTGACGTGGTATGCTCGCCATCTCCATGGGCAAGTAGATTTTGTTTGGAACCAGGAATTTTCCTTCCACTTGTAAGTTGTAGTGCATCTAATGTTTCCTCTCCTCGTCCAACAATTTGAATGTTGTCGTTGATTATTGCTTCAAACAAACTCTGCAGCTTTCGAAGTGACTCATGATGTGCCATAAGCCTTTTATTGATCCATTCAGCAAAGGTGACAAACCTCTCAAATATGGTTGAAGTTCTCCTGTACTGGTTAAGACACAACGGGTGCACAAACAAGTGGAGATTCATAAGTCTGACACAAATTTGTCCACTGACGGCTTGTGAGTGCAATGCTACCCAAAATTTGCTTTACCTCGTGCGAAGGTTTCCTCGGAATAGCTCCACCTGCAACTGCATCAAACAATGGATGGAAGGAGGCAAAAACACCAAAATAGAACACTTGAATTAAATTAGAATCAAGAATGCCGTGTTGTGGACACAAGCTCTGGAACTCCAAATATCTCTCCCATGCCTCAACAAGTGATTCATTAGTTCTCTGTTGAAAGTTCATAATGTCACGATACTGCTACAACAGCTTCCCCGGGGAGATGAATTTAGAAATAAACTTCAGCTCCAGCTGATCCCAAGTGGAGATTGAAATGTTCCAGTTGATCCACTAACTTACCATCATTTGCCACGATTGGAAACGAGTTTTCATATCTCCGTACTAAGCCTGTGTGCACGATGCGCAAGGCCTTGAACGTTTGAAGTAGGAGAGTCACCATCAGTTTCTCACTTCCTCTCCTACCGAGTATTCCACTGATCATCTCTTTACGTCAGCTCACCTTTTCCTGTAGCCTTTCTCCAAACATGATCTAGCTAAGTTAGCGTGCCCCTCTCATGACGTAGCAGTCCTCCAAGCTCCTGGACTTCCTTCCATCATCTATTGTGATTGCTAAGGTGTAAGGTGTGAGTGGTTGTCTCCCGATAACAAGCTTATTGTGCTGTCATGTAGCCTCATTTTGCTGCAAATTGTAGGAAATCTGTGCCACATCCATAAATTTCCCCCATTGTTTGCACTCACAAAGTGCTGCAAGTAGCACTTAAGTAGTGCATTCACCCTCTCTGTTTGCCCATCCATTTGACGATGGAAGCTAGTGGAGAAGTTCAATTTCAAACCCAACAACTTGAATAACTCCGTTCATAGCTTCCCTGAAAAGTGCGGGTCTCGATCACTCACAATGCCTGTGGGCAATCCCCAATACTTCTTTGCATGATTAAATAAGAATTGAGTTGTTTCTTCGGCCGTTGTGTCCTTCAAGTTTGGTATGAAAGTTCCATATTTGGAGAAGCGGTCTACCACCACCAAGATAGAACTGCAACCTTTAGACTTGGGCAAAGCATTGATGTAAGTCAAGCATTATCGTTTCCCATGGATGCAATTACATTGGTAATGGCTCGAATAGGCCCGCCGGATACTGGTTCTCCATCTTTTCTTGTTGGCAAACAAGACATGTTTTCATGTACAACTCAATGTTATCCCACGTCTTTGGCCAGTAGTAGGAGTCTTCAGTGCTAAAGTGTGCTTTTTCCCTTGATGTCCAACCCATTTCGTATCATGACACCCTTTGATCAACTTCCTTCATAGATTTCCCCAATTTGGGATGTATATCCTTCTTCCTTTGGTGTAGAGTAGACTGTTCTTTACCCAAAATCTTTTAGCCCGACCTTCTTTATCTAGTTGCATGAGTTGCTTGGTGAGGGGGTCCTCATCAAGCCCGTTCGCTACTTACTTTATCAGGTCGCTCTTTCACTATGGAGATTGTTGCTAGCTCCGCTCTACGGCTGAGTACATTTGCCACTACGTCAATAGTCTCGGTTTGTGTTCCAAAACAAAGTCAATTTCTGCCAAGAAATCTTGCCATCTTTTTTGTCAGCAACTTCTTCAGGGTTTGGAAGTAAGTTGTTACTACGTTGTCGGTTTTGATCATGAATTACACCCTAAGTAGTGCCTCCATACTTGTAAGCAATGGATGATGGCAGTCGTCTCCTTCTCTTGTACTGTATATCGCTACTTCATCTCGTTTAACTTGCAGCTCTCGAAAGCTATGGGGTGTCCTTGCATCAAAAGCTTGTTGGCACCTCTCCGTCTAGGTTCAAGCTTTGTCCTTCTTGAGAAGGTCCATAAGTGGCACTCCTTTTTTTGAGTATCCCTTGATGAACCTCCTATAGTAGTTCACCAAGCCAAGGAATAATCGTAGCTCCGTCACATTTGTTGATGGCTCTTATTTGATGATCACATGTACTTTATCCATGTCCATCTGCAGTGGTCATGTCATGGCCAAGGAAATGTGCCTCTTGTTGGCCAAAAGAGCACTTTGAACTCTTGACATAGAGTTCATTCTCCCGTAATACTTGGAATACTAAGATAAGGTTTCTAGCATACTCCTCCATTGTGTTACTAAGACGACAATGTCGTATAAGTATATTATTACTAATTTATCCAAGTAAAAGTGGACGATTTGATTCATCAATGTATAGAAGGTTGTTGGTGCATTGGTTATGCCAAATGACATTACCAACCTCTCAAATGATCCCTACCTCATCATGCAAGTGGGCGTTGGCCCGTCTCCTTCATCAATTCATACTTTGTGCTAGTTCTTTTGCAAGTCCATCTTTGTGTACACTCTCGCACCTCCAAGTCAGTTGAAAACATTTGCGATCAACATGATATTACACTTATTCTTTAGCGTCATCTTGTTCAATGATTGGTAGCCTATGCATAATTGCATTGTTCCATTCTTTTTCTTTTGAATGAGTACGGGTAATCTATGCATAATTGCAGTGTTCCATTCTTCTTCTTTTGAAAGAGTACTGGTGTACCAAATGGTGTCAAGTCTGATCATCCCGAGGTCAAGCAACTCTTATAACTGTTTTCTCAACTCCTCAAGTTTAGGTGGGACCATCCGGTATGGTGCCTTTGCTAGTGGTTTTGCTCCAAGCTCTAACTTGATCCATATGAATGCTCTTCCATTATGAATGTTATTGGATTCAGATGTCCTGACTAGACTCCAAGCTAGATGATATCCCTGAATCTGAAAGAATGTGAGCTTGTTAAACAAAAGACACGTAATAAATAAATTCAATTTATCTTTAGCATTGCCCAAATGAAGAAAGCCAAAGATACAATGAATGATAAGATGATATGAATGATAAGAAAAATGATTTAAGTGAATGCACAACACTTAACCCGAAAACTATCTTTTAAGAATAACAAGAATGATGATGTGCGGTAATTATACTTATAAATTGTTGTTAACTCTTTGGTAGGTAAAGTAAGGAAGGTAAGAATTCGCCTTGTCTTTGACAAATTCTTTTGTTAACTAAATTAATATATGCAAAGGATGAAACGGCCCCTGACGTCAACAATAAACACCAGACTGAAAAAAGCTTCAGATAGAGAAAAAATATTTTCTTTGTGTGGAGGTGACTATAACAGTGCACAAAGTACTCAACACTCACCAGGAGAGCTGCAGGGACCCGAGCTGACCTCATGAGAGTTTTCAGTTTTATTTTATGTAGATTAGTCTCATCTGTATGTGATGCATATATTATAGTTGTTGGTTAGCTAGGACACTAAATGTTTGTTAGTGTGGTTGCAGCTGATGCATTTTCTTTTGTAAATCCAAACTTGTGTACTATATGTAAGAATTTCTCTATGTATCATGCAAGTGTTCAATGAAATGATATATTTTGTCCTGTATTTTTTTTGTAGTTTTGAGTTACCCTTGTATCCACCAAAGTTGTGAGTTAAAGGCCAAGTCTTCGACCTTCTTACTTTGTCACAAAGTTGTGAGTTACCCTCGTATCCACCAACGCTCTTGTGGGCTTGTTGATTATGGCTTCAATGTACGTCAACCCCTTACTGATTACTTTCTCTATCTGCTTCACATTCAAAGCATTTAGAAGTTGCTATGAGTAGATTTGATTCGTACCTTTGTCGCTCTCACATCTTGTTGCATCCTTCTCTTTTAATGCGAAAAGCAAACCATACTTTGGGCATTTGTTCATCATGTGTGGATCCTTGCAGATAAAGCATCCATTTTTGGCGTAAAGTTCTTGCTTCGACCATCAATCCCTTTCCCATTACGAATACAAGTTCGATCTCTTCTAGAAGATTTTTGCAACCCTTGCCTCTCTCTCCCACCTTTGACGTGGTCATTTTTTTGCCCTTTTTTGTGGGTGCGCATCTGATTTCCTCTGGAATTCAGTTATAGCCTCGACTGCAACAATGATTTCATCTAACATCTTTACATCACGCTGATGTACCTGTTTCACCCAATTTTGAAGACCATCGTCAAAGTTGAAGAGTGGTCTTATTTGGACATTCCTCGCACCATTAACATCAAAGTTTGGAACTCCTTCACATATTCTATGCCTAAGCCTTTTTGCTTGAGTTCCTTCAACTTCTTTCTAACTTCATTTGCGACGTTCTTCGGTAGAAGTGCCGCTTAAGTTCAGTCTTGAACTCCTTCATGTGTCTAGGTTGTATGCTCTCTTTTTGATGTCTGTGAGTTTTTATTGCCACCAAAGAGATACAATATCAAAAAGATAGTAGCTAGCGGTTTTTACCTTTAGCGCTTCATCAGTGATGTTGCATCCTTCAAAGTATATCTCCATTTGGTAAATGGAGTGTTCAACTTCCTTTGCATCCCTCTTTTCTATGAAATGTTTTGTCTTAGGCACACACCCTACCATTTCCTCCGCTAGCATTGACTTTCTTGTATAGGGCCAACTTTTCCTCCTCCCATTAATCATACCTTTGTTTTAGCACCACATTGACATCAAGATAAACTTGTACTTGTGCTCCCCAGGCCCGGAGTTCCAGCTCTCCGCAAGATGGTATCACTTGCTTGACGGTCTCTAGTTCTCAGTGAACGTATAGGTGGCTTTGCTTCACCGTAATCATGCTCTATCTCAATCCATCAAGATAGTATCCAAGTGGCCTTCCTCGCGAGTTTTGCTTTGTCCTCTCTTTTTCTTCTCAGCTACTACCTCCCCGTCGCGCTCCTCCATACTTGAGTTGCCCATTTCACCAATCATCTAAGTCTTCTTGTAGCACCAACTACGAACTTGAGCAAACTTGTCTCTCGTACCAACTATCGTGAGCTTGTCTGCCTCTTTGACACTTCATATATCCTAGCTAAGTCAGCCTCCTACAAGAACTTATTGGTGATGACGAGAAGAGTGGAGAAACAACTCAAGAGAAAGCTCATAAGTGAATAAAACTTTATTACTTGTCCAAAACTTGGATAGTTACAAATGATGTGGTCTTCCCTTTTTATAGGCCTCAATGAATCTTCATTCCAAAGTATGGAAGGATCTAGAATGCCTCGTATTTTTAATTATTCTATGCATCTCTTTTATTTACAATATTCATGAATACTTGATGCAACCCGCGACACATCTTTATTTTTATTTGTACCTATTTTATTTGTGTAGCGCATGTCGTGGCGCGTTTGATTTCATTTTGTTGTGTTGAGTTGTATCACGCACATTATTAGCGCTTTTGTGTATTTTTGTATCGCGCATGTTGTTTGCGCAATTTTGATTTGGCTCGTTGGTGTGACCGACCAACGTGACCCTGAATGCATAAGTCCGGTATTTTAGGTGATAGGTTAATTAGGGCGAGCCTAATTTAATTAACTATGTCAATATGTAATGCCCCCTTAAGCTCTTCGCCGGCCCCACCTTGAAACCACCACATTTTCCAATCTTAAAGAGCCAAATATGTGTGTCATTAGCAAAAGCCCAACTCAAATACTCCATATTTTTACCCATTTCGAGAGCCCACCACCAAAGCCTATTATTCCTAAAAACAAACCCTAATTCCCCCTCTTATAAAATCAACCCTCACTCCTATAGACCCGACTGGAATAAGAAAACTGAACAGGATTTTTTTCCTTGTTCGGGTTTTCTTCCAGTGCCACTGTTCCTGCGTCGATTCCTCCCGACAAAGCTCGACGTCGTTGCTTGAAGCCGCCTCCTCCAGCGTTCCCCTCCTCCGACGGCAACCTCCGACCGAGCCGTGCCTCCTCGGCCTGAAGTTGTGGCGGCCCGCGGTTGTCTTCCCCGACAGAAATCGTCCAGAGAAGATCTACCGGCCACCGCCTCTACTGCCAAGCCACCTCTAGTTCTCTTCTTCTCCGACGCTGACGAGCTCGCCTGAGCTTCTCTAGGCTCTAGCGACCTCACCAACTCCCTCCTCCGGCGGATTTAGGAACCGCCGTCTCTTCTTCGTCTTCCACAGTGGTCCTGGCACTCCGGCAGCCCTGCTACCACCCCTCTGACTGATTCGACACCTCTCCTGCCATCTTCCTGGTAGCCCGATTCCAGGCCATCCCGAGCCCTGCAGCCTACTACAGCTGCCTCCTACATCTTGAGGGGATTTGGAAGACTCTGTCTCTCTTCCCCGTGGTATACCTCTCATCTACTCGCTTGCAAACACTAGTAATTTTTATGCTTATATGTTTAAATGAATAGTAATTAATTTGAGCTTGCCCTAGTTAATTTTATCTCTTGATTATCGTTTGTTTTCAAACACGTGAATGCCACCAGTTAATTTCAGTGCCTGTGGAATTGTGACTCGTAGCGTTTGTATGTTCGTGCGGTAGCGATTACGTTCGTGTGAGACGTTTAGGGTCGTTTTATCGGTTTAAAATAGCCCGTGAAGTCCTCTCGCGCCACATTTATTTTAAAAGGGTCGTATTTTATTATCTTTCAAAACTACCCCCACCTTGGATCACATCAGTTTGGTGTGGTTGCTGGGATATCTCACTCCTATCGTGGGATAGCCGAGCGCCGGTCGTTTTAAAATCTTAAGTTAAGTTTTTTTCGTTAAAAAAATGATGAGTGATTTAGATGCGCGCATTAAAGCTTTGAAGAAAGATGTTGAGCGCGTCATTGCTGACGTCTGACAGAATCTGCGTGGGTTGTACACCTCTGTTCACAACGTGGAGGTGACAACACACACGTATTATGCTGCTCCTGCATACCTTCCACTTCATATCACATAGTGGATCCCGAGGTTAGGTGTTTCGATCATCCTCCACATCTCGTCAGTTTCATGACGACCACGTTAGCTCCACCCACCCCCACTGTGGCACTCCCTTCAGTCGAGGAGGTTCTTCCCGAGCTCCTGCTCCAGGAAGAAGTGCATCTTCCTATTTTTACCACCCCGACTGAAGTCGTGTCTCCAACCGTCTCCGCTTTAGCACCCCCTTCGATCGAGGATGTTCTTCCCGAGCCCCTGCTCCAGGAAGATGAGTTTTTTCCTCCTCATTACTTCCTCCCGATTGACATGGTGTGCCCGCTTGCCCCGGTTACTCACATCCTTCAGTCGTCGAGTTGTTTCCTGTGGCCCTGCTCCAGGGCGAAGGAGTTATTAGGGATGTGTCACTCATCTCGGATGCCACATCATCATTCTCTCTTCTCCCAGAGGAGTTGGTTAGTGATGAGGCCCTTATCTTGGATGACATAGACTCGTTCGTCTTTTGTTCTGACCTTCTTAGCACACTACCGCCACAAACCCTTGAGCCCAAAGACTTCGTGCTTGGTGGCCTCTCTCCCATGGACCTCGAGGCACCACTTTTCATCGACTTCGTATTCGACGAGCACGCGTTTTGTTCGCATCACTTCTTTATGGATATAGGACAACATGTTGAGTCACCACGTCACTACCGTTTGAGTGTTGACACTTCTAGGTTTAGTAGTCTCGAGGGAGTCGAGACAATACTTAGATTTTTTACTCCTCATCGGGACACCCGCTTCAAAGGTTTTTTATGGAAAATTTTACACTGTAAAATTGGAATCTTCTTAAAATTTTGTGACTTGAGTGAGACGTTGACGGGTGAAATCATGACGATAAATTACCCTGGTCTAGCAGATGTTCGTAGGTGTCTATCGGGCGAGCGAATGATGCGTTATGAAATAATAATTCCACAGGTTGATCACGCTTGCTTCCTGCTTTACTTTTTATCTTGCTTGTGTTTCCTGCTTTCCCCTTGCCACATATTTGCCACACACCGCCCTTGTCATCCTCTGCAAGTTCTAATAATTACTGTTTATTTAAATATTTGGCATGAAATTTCGAGTAATGGGTTGTGAGCTTTTGGGATGAGGGGTTACTTCCAGGTTTGGGGTTGCAACGACGAATTTAGCAGAACAGTCATGCAGCATTTTCTCCGATCGACAGTTGGATTTCCTACTTGCAGGTCGCATCGAGTCTTGTCGGGGTCGTGCTCTTTCAACCCCGGGAGAATTGATGCAACCCGCGACGCATCTTTATTTTGATTTGTGTCTGTTTTATTTGTGTAGCGCATGTCGTGGCGCGTTTGATTTCATTTTGTTGTTTTGAGTTGTATCGCACACGTTATTAGCGCTTTTGTGTATTTTTGTATCGCGCATGTTGTTTGCGCAATTTTGGTTTGGCTCGTTGGTGTGACCGACCAACGTGACCTTGAATGCATAGGTCCGGTATTTTAGGTGATATGTTAATTAGGGCAAGCCTAATTTAATTAACTATATCAATATGTAATGCCCCCCTAAGCTCATCGCCGACCCCACCTTGAAATCCCCACATTTTCCAATCTTAAAGAGCCAAATATGTGTCATTAGCAAAAGCTCAACTCAAACACTCCATATTTTTACCCATTTGGAAAGCCCACCACCAAAGCCCATTATTCCTAAAAGCAAACCCTAATTCCCCCTCTTATAAAATCAGCCCCACCAAAGCCATTATTCCTAAAAACAAACCCTAATTCCCCCTCTTATAAAATCAGCCCCCCCTCCTATAAACCCGGATTGGAAAAAAGAAACTGAACTGAGAATTTTCCCTAGTTCGGTTTCCTCTCCAGCCACACATCCCGATATCCTTTTCCCGTACTTCTTCTCCCGTCGGAATCGCTCGACGCCACCTCTTCCTCCCTCCAAGGCTCCGGCGCCGCCTCTGGACTCCTCCCCAAGAGCCGGCGAGCACTCCTCTGCCAGTCCCATAGCCGATCGAGCCTTGTTCGTCACTCAAGCCACCGTCAGTCGTCTTCCCGACGGAAATCTCCCAGAAAAGCTCTCTGCCGCCTCCAGCGCACATCTCCACCGGCCACCGCTTCTACTGCCTGAAGCCCACACCTCCTGTGTCCATCTTCCCCGATGAGGTCATCCCCTGAAGCTTCGTCCGCCGTCGTTCCCAATTTCCAGTTAGCAGCAGCGCCTCCCCTGCTCCAACAATTTCCTCCAGCAAACCCATCAAGCTTCAGCCACCATCCCCTCTCCAGCCACTACTTCTCTGCCTTGGGTATACCTCGCTTCTCATAGCTCAATCCTCAAGTATATTTTTATGCTTATGTTATTTAAATTGAATAGTTAATTATTTGAGCTTGCCCTATCTAAGTAATATCTTCTGATTACCGTTATTCTTGTTACACGTGCATACCACCCACTTATTTGCTATGCCTGTGGACTTAGTATTTGTGCTGATATCATACGTGTGTGGTAACCTTACGTTCCCGAGAGACACTTAGGTCGTTTATTTCGTTAGAGAATAGCCCGCGAAGCGCTCTCGCGCCACAATTATTTTAAATAGGTCACATTTCACTTTGTTTCAAAACTACCCCCCACCTTGGATCACATCAATACTCTTAAGTAACTCTAGAATGTCTCCATGAAATCATCCTAGAATTCTCTATGATCTTATATACAAGGATCTTTGAGACTCCAAATTATCTAGAATCTTCTTGGGGCATCCTCCCCCGGTTTATGGGTAAGGTAACAGTCGTATGGTTGCACTGTCACGGGAGATCAATTTCAAAGTTATGATGCTCGATAGGTGCAAGGTCAGCTCGACCGAAACTTTGGTACCGACTAGGTGTCGCTCGTCGACAAGCCTTCTTCATTCCTGTGGAGAGGACGCGACTGGTAGCATTTATGGCAGAGAACGACAAGGTCGTCTTCGTAAAATGTAACTTGGAGGCGCTTCTTGTTGATGAACTGAAGGGACTCGAGGAGAAAGATAGGTGGTTTGATGCCAAGTTTGTTATGTGCTTCCTTAGCGTGGTGGTGGTTCGTTGGATGGAAGGCCGGAGACACGGAGATACAAGGCAGCCATGGTCACCTGAAGAGGGCGGCTAAGGATAAGAAGATGAAGAGAGTGAGTTACTCAACCCTAACCCAAGGATGAGACAAAAAGATAACTAAAGAGAGGAAAAGATTCCATAACACTTATTCATAGCTTGCCTTCGTTTATGACCCAAGAGATCTTTATATAAACTTACATGATGACATAATCATAATAACTATGAACACTTAGATTTATTTAAAATAACATATGCTACAACTGATGATATGATAAATAAAAGACACGACATGCGTCGGCACAAACATAAATTGAAATATACATAAAATAAATGGATAATGGGTTGTGTGGATTATAGCACATGCCACCTTATGTTGAAATTTGATGTCCGTGATGAAAACGTTAAAACTCTGTGCACCATCATGCAAGGTGTGAGACACATCACGCATTTGGTAGAGATTGTAGCTGATCAAAGGCAGTCAAATGACTGTTCATCCAGAACCCCGTTACCCTTCCCCCAACTTTTGAGAGCTACTTCCTCCCGACATTGATATAGAACCCAATAAAGATTCTTGCATTAGCATTGGATGATTTTGCCCCGGATTCTAGTGGAAAACCCCATCAATTTTGTCCAACCTTAAGGGATATTATGCTGGCAGCAAGAAAAAAACTTAGGAAATATGAACGATTTTTCCTGGAGGCAATGAAGGCTACTCATTTAGTAACTAAGTTGCTAATAATTTTTATGATTCAATTTGTTAGGATTTGAATTTTGAAGGAGTTCTGTCATGCTCAAAAAATTTGTGTCGTAAATCTTATACATTGGAAACATGCTGAACTGGGTAGTGTTGGAGGTTCTTAGTTTGGTTTTCATTTGGACAGCCTCTTAAAGCTTATACTCTTATAGACCCTGCACGGCTGTACAACTATAACAAAGTGGCAATTATGCATTATTTGTGCAAGATTCCTTCATGATCATCTCATCTTCTTGAATTTCACGACGATCTTCCAAGGTAGAAGTTGTGTCAAAGATTATGCAATTTTCTTCATTAAAAACATTTCTATCCTTCCTAGAGAGTTTGCCCACCTACTGTGCATGTTCATGCCTACTACTTCTGATTGCGCATTCACGAATAGATTCTTTAATAATTATTTGATTTTGAGGACAAAAACAACACTCAAGCCTTTAACCCACCATATAGTGGGGTCGGCTATATGGATCCTTTGTCGTCATTGCACCCTATCTTTTGTCTTAATCTCACTAATGACTACTAACTAAACTCTCATAACGCCTAACATGTGCCTTATGTTATTAAAGGCGCAAGGCGCACCAAGACGCAAAGGGGGCCTTGCAGCTTAGGCGCAGGCGCGCACCCGAGGCACGTGAGACACAAAATTGGAATAAAGATAAAAATTTTGCTTATTAAACATAAAAATCACGTAAAATAATTCTACCACCATATCAACACACTAGAATTGCATATATCACACCCACAAAAATAACTAGCATTAAAAAAATAAGATGTCGAAAATGACTAGGCCAAAAAATTATGTTGATGAAGCAAGGCGCGCCCGATGCTTCCTAGGCGCACCCAAGGCGCAATTCGAGGCGCGCCCGATGCGCGCCCGATGCGCGCCTAGGCGCAATTCGAGGCGCGCCTAGGCACCTCGCCCGCCTTTACCTTACAGAGGTGAGGCCCAGTGCGCCTGGTGCGCTCGGCGTCTCATGCGCGCCTTTCATAACACATGTGCCTTTAATGGTCTCCTTTGTACGTGTTCAAACCATCTTAATCGATCTTCTCACTTCTTCTCTACAATTGCTTTTGAGGACAACATTATGTTAAGGGTCTTATTATGACAGTAGTTATTATTATTTTTTTCTTAATATGCATTTATTCTATTTTAGAGTCATGTACTTATATGACGTCGTTATTTATGTCGTATATTTATGAGGTGTCCTTTTTAGTCTCATGTCCAAGTCTGTCGTTATTTCCTTTGACGCTCTTTCTTTTTGGTGTCGATTGTAAGTACTATTTAAAGGGCCCAACAGGTCTTGTATTGGTATCAATGAATAATGTCTAAACCCTAAAAGAGATCTTGGAAGCTCTCTCTCTCTCTCTCTCTCGAGCACGCCCCGCTTAGACAGTCGCGACCAAGACACCGTAGTATCTTTGCCACCGTCATCTCCACCTCCGGCCTCTCCTCCGACAACATCCAAAGACCCATAACAACTTGGTATCAGAATCCTCGGTCCTCTCCTGTCTCCAGCGTCGATGTACGTCAACACGATCAGAACCATCCATCCTTGTCTGCCGACCCACGCTCCTCCACGCATCTCCTCTGGCGGCACTAAATTTCACTAAAGCATCGATCCTCGTCCGCTGACGTCGTTCCTTTGTCGAAGTCCATCCACTGTCTCCTTCAATCGAACCGCCCCTACGACAACAACAAAAATAGAAATCGAATCAGCGCCTCTCTGCTTCTTTCCCCATCGCCGCAGAAGACCATTGTCGCGCCCTACCACTTGATCTTCGTCGAACTTCCCTCCTCGTCCATCCGACGCCCAGCCCTGTCCATTCCACGCACATGGAACCCTCGCCCTTCTAGCCAGTCCAATCCAGCACCGATGCCCAGCCCTGTCGATGCATGCCCCAACCGATACCTCTCTCGATCCTCTTCCTTCGTTGCTTCCTCGACGCTGCATCCTCCGCAAAACAGACCCAGCGGTCGCAAGTGGCAACACCCCCTCTCTCCATTATTCCCTTATCCGACGTACGCATTCTGGTTTGGATCGGCCCTTAACGTGGGGTTGCATAGGAAATCATTTTTCCTATTTTGGCCTGCTGCATCCTTCCATCTTGAGTCCGCTCTCCCTTTTTTCGAGCCATCCTTTTTTTTTAATTTCCCTCCATCCGCCCCTCTTTTCCTACTTAATTAATCACTTCCCGATTAAGCCACATTTTTACGTAATTAATCAATTATTTGATTAAATACTCAAGCTCTTTTTAAATTTTTAATATGGAAATCATAATTAGTTTCCAGGCTCTTGGCGCACGCATTATTGAGATTCTAATGCCGTTTAAGGAATTTTATAACAAACAACTCCGGGCCGCCAAGGCATAGTCATTGCTTCCTCCGCCGACCCCTACTCCACCAGTACTTCCGGGCACCTCGCCTCCAGATTCGTTCCTTCTGCCAATTGTCGCTCTTCCAGCCATCTTTTGATGTTGTTGCGGAACATCGCTCTGCAAGCCTCGCCAAAGACATTCCTTTCACCACCCATTTTTTCGATGGCGTTGCCGCTACTCGCTGACATCCCTGCCACTGCTACGCGCTATCACACATTGTTCTGGCGGGAGATCCAGATGTCAGAAGACTCGACCATCCACGCAAAGTTCGAGCTTGAGTACAAACTCAATTTGAAGGCCGGGAGAGATGTTATGGGTCTTATTATGACAATAGTTATTATTATTTATTTCTTAATATGCATTTATTCTGTTTTAGAGTCGTGTCCTTATATGACATTGTTATTTATGTCTTATCTTTATGAGGTGTTCTTTTTAGTCACATGCCCAAGTCTGTCGTTATTTACTTTGACGCTCTTTCCTTTTGGTGTCGATTGTAAGTCCTATTTAAAGAAACGGGTCTTGTATTGGTATGAATGAAGAAAGTTTATTTTCTCAAACCCTAAAAGAGATCTTGGAAGCGCTCTCTGTCTCTCTCTCTCTCTCTCTCTCTCTCTCGAGCACACCCCGCTTAGGAAGCTGCGGTTAAGGCTTCGTAGTATCTCCACTACTGTCATCTCCACCTCCAGCCTCTCCTCCGACAACATCCAAAGACCCATAACACATTATTTAAAATTAATGTTTACAAATTTAATGAAACAATCCTCAAGTTAAAGTTTTTTTGTTATTATATCATGTAGCTTTGGTCATGATATTATACAATTCATTTCTGTTTTACCACATTCAATCATCATATATGAAAGTACAGCAGAAAGACTGATCCTAGTTTTTTATGGAGGTTCGCTGTATAATAGGAATTTGTTAACATGTACAGGAGATAGATAGGGTTATAGGGATTAAGATGACCAAGTCACATTTGAGCAACATTTTTGTAGCCGCAAACTATTGCCAAACCTTTTCTTCTTTACTGACTTAGTACAGCGTGGTAATTGTTTTGAGAGTGAGAAACTGGAAACGTTATAAAAGAAGTTTCACTTAAAACTGCATTTTGTGTATATACTAGTCTTTGATTCATATTGCAACAAACGGATTGTCTTTTGGTGCTCTACTGTTAGTTCTCTAGCCACTTTCTTCTCGGATAAATCTTCACCCCTTCTCTAGCGAAATTAAAATAGATGGCACAAAATCATCTCTAGTGAGCTTGAAATTAATTGGCACTTGAATATGAAATTTGAAATAACTACTACGACAGAGACAAAGTCGAGTGGGATCAAACACCATTTCGTTTTAGGAATGAGTGCATTACTAAAAAACGAGCTATATAAGGACATTGTTAAAATACTGTGCATATTATAATTTTTTGATACTTTTTTTCTTTCATTTCGAGCTGATTTATTTGAAATATGCTCGAGCAAAATACCGAGCTGAGTGTTGGCTTGTGGATCGGATCGATGTTGAGCACAATTCGAGCCATGTCAAGTATTTTTTATCTTTGAGCCAGTCCTAGAACTTAAAGAAGGAATTATTTGTGATATACATATGACCTATGGCTCTATTTGATGCAATTTGTGTGCCCAGTGCATTCGACTCAGAAGGCTGTTTTAGACCTCGATGGCTGAACGCAGGACTGCAGGCGCGTTGCCCTAAACTTCCCGGTAAACTAGCTGTTGGATCCAAAATGCGCTGCCTGTCCCTATAAGCAATATCTCAAAAATCTTTGTTATTTTGATGTACTTATATTGATTCTTACAATCTAGCTGCACATGTTTATACAGAACTACGGCAGTTCATTTGATTCAGAAGATGCTGATGGTTCTTTCTGGGATGATTGTCTTCTATTTGCAGATTAAGAGCTGCAGCGAAACCGCTTCACATAAACAAGGAGCCAAATGTTTTTCAACTTGAAGAGATCGTAATTGATCTTCACGATGCGGTAAAATCCTTGGTCTTTGAACCTACTAATTATAGTTTTTTTTTCTTTTTGAATGAATCCCAGGCAAAAAAAGTTCATGATTTTTGTAATGTTATTCGAAGATCTGTTGTCCTGCAAATTTGTTGTTGCCCGTCTCCTGCTTTGTAATTTAGGATATGAACTTTACCCTTCTAAACGTTATTGTTGCAGCTGTATGTTCTAACAGAGTTAAAGAGGTAGTCTAGACTCTGTTCAATGCGAAGCTATTCACTTAGTGTGTTAACAGTAATAAAACTGTAACTTTTGGATCCATTTAAAATTTATCTACTGTCTAATTAATTGCTGCCTTGAAATTTTCTCAAGCTATAACATTATGCTTTCTTCTCCGCGTATAAAATTATCTATGCACTCCCATAGCTCCCGCCGCAGCATCATTTCTTTAGTCGCCGCTCGTATTGTGCTCGGTGGCATCAAAGTGTTGCTTCCTCAGTCCTCGGCTGCACCGCGGAACCCACTCTTCCAGAAGGTAAGATTCACTTTGTTTAATTTTTTATTTTAATTTGGTTTCGTATATGGACGATTGAGACTATTTAAATTGAGTTTTATTCGTATTTCTTTCTCCGTCTTGTCTCTTTTTTCATAGCTTTTCAATCTATTTTAAATGGTGTTGAAAGCTCGAGTCATAGGATGTCGACCTATTTCGAATTTGATGTAATTTGTATTGTTGAATTACTTTTTTTTTTTTTTGTAATCTTGTCATTGCTTCTCCCGAACTTTGATGAGAAAGATTGACTCGTTGATTTGAGGCTTGAGACTATTTATATTGATAGAATAATGTTATAAAGGAAGTTTTAAAGTTGCAAGTCTAATTAGTAATCTCCGTCGATGTGCGGGCTATTCTCATTCGATAGTTGAGATTGATGCTCCGTTTGGCACTGCTTTTTGCTCCAGTGAAATTGGACAAAAGCGCTACGCTCATAGAATACATGTTTGGCATGACACGATTATGACTGTCACCAATAAAAAAAACTAGTTTTGAACATGAAAGTGGATGAAGTTTCTTAACAAACGGTGATTCATAACCACTGCGTTCACAAACGGTGTTTAATTCAGGCTTTGTTCGGTGCAGCGATGGCGGTAGTGAACACAATGGTTATGAACCACCGTTCATGAATGCATTGTTAATGGTTCATAACTGATGCACTCACGAACAGTGGTTCATAACCGTTGCGTTCGCGACCACCATCGCATCTCCAAACGAAGCTTGAATTAAACAAGGGGACAAAAATTTATGTCAGCCAGGTTCTGGCATTCTCATTCCCAATTACTTCTGGTTTCTTCCCTTCTGAATATTCAAGGAACCTTCAGTTTTCTTGCTAGGGCAACCAACCTGAGGGTTGAGGCTGTTGGCCTAGCTAGCATGACATGGGTTCCATCAGCCATGTGATAAGACGCTTGTTTGTGTGGGGGTGCATGCTGCTAGGGCACCCCCGAGTAGGGGTTCGATGGCAGTAGTAGAGGCGAATGAGCACAGCATTTGAAATTTGTTAGCCAAGATTTTTGTGATGGTTAGTAGAGATCCAGAGTGGAGCTTTTTAAAATGATGCATGTGAAAAATTGTGTTTTGTCCCGGCTTTTTTTGTGCCCATGAGTTTGAATAAAAGCTCCATAATTATGTGTTTGGCATGACAATAGTTATGACCGTTACTTAGTTTGAACATAGATGTGAGTAAAGTTTCTTTGGTGTGGTTGGGTATTCACGAACAATGGGCCACCACCGCCACGCCAAATGAGCCCTATATTTCAAATTTTATAAGCAGTTTAACTAACCTTAGAATATATGATTTTGATATTACAGAATTTGGGCTCAACGATACATTTTATTTGCTGTGAAATTATTAGTTGAAAAATATAACGATTCTTCCCAAATAAATCAAGATATTTGAATTTAGAAAGCGCACATATGAATCCTCCTATTCAGTGAAGGAATATATTAAAGTTATCTCTATAGGATGCTATGTTACGTTGATACTTTCCTCCATTAGAATTTAGAACTAGAAATGCATGTATGTTATCATAAAGTTTATTTTTCTAATAAAAGTTATTTTTTTAAAAAAAAATTGTCTGAATATTTGCGGCACTTGGAAAAAATGAGAGAATGGCCAGAGTATTGTTTTGCGAGGCCCTCCATTACAATGATATGGGTATTGTATGGAGAAAAACAGTACCATAGTATAATGTATATTTGACATGACAATAGTTATGACTTCAATCAACAAAAGAAAACTAGTTTTGAAGTTTCTCAAGTGAGATCATAACCGCCCTACTTAAGAATGATAATGAATTTTCGATGAAATCATCCGCAACTAAAATGGGCGTGGAAATGTATTTTTTGTTTTTTTTTGGGCCAAAAACATTGAATTTATTGATAACATTAGAGTTGATTTTTATACAAAACGTAACGTGTACAATTTTATCAAGAAAGTTGTACGAAATATTAACAAAATTACATGTAGGTATTTCAACCTATCATGCGGCCCGCTTATCAATTATTAACAAGGATAAAACTGGCTATCTCAGAGGATGAGAAGTAGTAATATCTTCAGTGTGTGCAAATCATTCAACAATGTGGAGAGGATTGAGTTAGAGATGAAAGGGTGTGTGTGTGTGTGTGTGGGGGGGGGGGGGGGGGGGGGGGGGGGGGGGTTCAACATTCAGCTTCTTGGGACTTCAAAGCCAGCCCTTTTATAGTATGCCTGCACTGATACCTGCAATCAATATGACATGGTGCTCATTGAGTTCAAGTAATTTTAAGAAAAAAAATTGAAAGAATCAAATATATTCACTATTGATCTTCAATAGGGAAAATAATCGAGCAACACCTCATTATGGAAGGAAAAAAAAGTTGGCGAAAATATGCATGATGGAGCATCAGCTGGTGTTATTCAGTACGTACGAAGTGGCCGAGTAATTTCCAATTACAGTGGGTTTATACCAATGATTAATATTGAGTTCATATATTTTTAATGTTAGTTATAATATAGGGATCACGGGTTTGAGTCCTCGAAAGGGAGTCACAGCGCATCGGTTAAGCTGTTGTCGTGTGACCTTGAGATCACGGGTTCGAGTCCTGAAAGCAGTCTCTTGCAAAAATGCAGGGTAAGGTTTGCCTACATTTCATCCTTCGTGGTGGGATCCTTCTCCGGACCCTCGTTGTGTGGGAATGCTTTGTGCACTGGGTTGCCCTTTAGTTATAATAAAAGATATGTGAAGTAAGATGCCTCGTGTATGATTTTTGCAGATGCATGATTTTAATCGACGAGACATTTACCAATATAAGTGAAAATTTAACACAATGAATATAAGATAAGAGGGCTTTGAAACAAAGACTCAAAAAATGAGATGTAATTTTAGTGGAGGTTATATTTCTAATTATCAATTTATTTTTATTAAAAGAGAAAAAAAAAACCCTACATTTGATATGTTTAACAACAACATTGATTATTCAAGAGAATGAGAATATAAATATGGAGAATGTTGTTAGTTCAATGGTGCCAAAAGAGAGTATCATGGAAATTTAAACACAAGTTCTATAAAATCACAAGCAAGCACAAAAAGTTATAAATCTAAGTCCAGTATGATAAAAATAAGAATGTTGAGGTGAATGTATAACAAGACTAGAAAAGATAGGCAAGTTTTATAAAATCACAAGTATGTATACAACATAGTAAATGCGAGCGAATGCGACTAAATTGAGAATGCAAAGATGAATGTATTGCAAAAAATATAAAAATATCAATAAGAAATAATCACAGTAGAGGTATAGAATGAATGATGTCTATGGAAGATGAACAAATAGTAATATTAATAATACTACAGTAGATGGCTTGGACATGTACAATGAGTGCTACAAATTGTTCTAATTAGACAAGCAGATGTTAGTGTCAAAGAAAGAGCAAGGTGAAATACTGAAAAAAATGAAAATGATGAGATGAATGTATGACAAGAATATAAAAGATTAATTAAGAAATAATAGGAGAGAGAAAGATTCTGTCATTAATGCAGTTTCTACCCATACATATGCTTATAAGTTTTTTTTTAAAAAAGCATAATTATGAGATTGCCATTATATAACACAACACATTAGATTGTAACATGTAACATAATGCTAAACTTGATATGCCAATTCAATCCTCTCCTCAGTGGGATGAAAGATATTCTTCATTCCCAAGCTTGTAGATGTTGGCCGACATGGCTGTTTTGGGGAGAAAATGCCACGTTTTCGTCTCATTTGCCAAAAATTGTGTTTTCCAATGTTGTGGTCGATATATCGGACGAAACCGGTGTATCGCCTGAAAACGGAGGCGATATATAGTGCTTGTTTTAATATTATAATATATCATATATTATAAAAATGCTATTTCCTTTGTTATTTCTCGACACTGCTTCATTTCACCTTGACGGCCTCCCCCCCCCCCCCCCCCCCCCCCCCCCCCCCCCACCCACCCACCGTTGGTTTTCCAGCAATTCTCTACCTCTCTGGGCCCTCGTTCTCTGGTGGTTCTCGCATTTGAGCTCTGGCTCTCTTTTGGTATCTCTAGTTCCGCTTTGCCGAGTGCAGTTTCTTCTTCACGCCATTGTGAGCTTTTTAAGCTTTTGGTGGTTTGTGTTCAAGTTCTGTGGTTCTCGACATCTTTATTGCCCTCCTTTGTGGCTCATCTTCTCGACAGTTGTGACTTTTTCCAAGTTTTTCATTTTTGCGGCCATTCCTGGTTTTTACGAAAATATGGAATGAGTTTTTGTTTTGTTTTGCAGTCTGCTGCCGCTTCCTCTCTTCCTCTATTTCTCTCTTTTCGTGAAATGTGAATTTCACGGCTTTGTGGCTTTATTGTTCTGCCGGTTGGGGCTGCTTCCTCTATTTCTCTCTTCCTCTATTTTTGTGGGATGCAAACTAAACAGTCTCTGCGGATTTATTGTTCTGTCCTATGTGGCTGCTTCCTCTCTTCCTCAATTTCTTTGGAATGTGAATTACCTGGTTGCTGCCATTAAGAAATTGTTGACTGATTGTTGCTCTGGTTTAGGGTTTAATCTATTCTGCCATTAAGAAATTGTGAATTAAAGTGATTGATGCTCTGGTTTAGGATTTAATCATGCTTATTAAATGTTTTATTCTTTTTGTCAATTGTCATTCTACAATAGTGAAATTGTTGATATGTGTTGAACATTGCTTTATTTTTAGGGGGTTTTTCATGTACCTAATTTTATATATTACTGAAATATTGTAACATATGATGTGAAATAAAAATTCAACTATAGACTTTAAGTTTCACAATTTTGTAATAAACTGAGGTATACTTTATTTTGCATATTTTTATAACATTATCCAAGTTTCATTTTAATATGCATTTGTGATGTTATATTACATGATTGAAAGTACATAAGATTTCTTATTTGTTATCAAATTTGTTACTCTTTTTGTAAAATCATCCATTAAAAGGTAGTTGAAGGGGAGCCTTGGCGTACCAGTTTAGGTGTTATCGTGTGATCTTGAGGTCACAGGTTCGAGTCCTGGAAGCAACCTCTTGCAAAAATGCAGAGAGGTTTGCCTGCATTTCACCCTTGTGGTGGGACCCTATCCTTGGACCCTCACTGCGTGGGGATGCTTTGTGCACCGCGCTGTTTTTTTTATCCATTAAAATGTAGTTGAATTTTATCCATTGAATTTTGGTTTACACTTACAACAACAACATTCAAGTCTTTATCCCACTATTGGTTTACACTTAATTAAACAAAATAATTATCATCTAATTAATAAATAAATAATATTATATTAATATTATGTGTGTGTGTATATATAACTATAATATTAAAATCCGACATTTTGAAATGTCCCTGATATATCCACCTCAATCCGACATTTAAAACTCAAACCGACACGAACTCGATATCCGACATCTGCAAGCTGGATCAATCCCAACTTGAGCATATCATCCATAAAGATATCACATCTAATACTTTTGGTGAAGACATCCGCCAATTAATCTTTATGGTGAACAAATGGATTCAATCGGAGGGGGTGATAATCCAATCAGAGAGGGTGATGGAAGCAATATGTGCAGTGGGTATACCTGAAGCAGCAAAGGCAAAGGAGGAGGATCCTAAAGATGAATCACCCTGAGATCATAGTAGATGCCTGAGTGCATCAAGCTCATCAACTGACAAGACACCAAAGGATGATGCGGGAATAACAACCTCCTCATGGAGTTAGATGTATAAGTAGCATCTTGGGATTGAGAACTCGTGGACAAGTGCCATCTTGCCCTGGAGCACAACAACGCCCTCTAGTTCCCTTACTAGGAGGGGCAAGGGAAGGGAATAATTTGAAATAGTAATCACGAAGATGGCCTTTCTTGCCACATTAATCACAGAAAGGGCCAGGGTTGCCTGGTGTCCCCTAACCAAAACTAGCTAAGGCATAACGATCAGTAGTCATCAGGGCAGAATGATCAATAATCATGTTTGAACTTGTAGATCAATGTTTATTTTCATCACCAAAAACCATATTGAATGCCTCCCCGAGAGAGGGAAGCGAAAATAGACAGAGGACATGAGTGCGCATAATATTAAACTCCATGTTCAATCCCATTAAGAACACATGAACTCTGTAGCGATCCTCCTTCAATTGAACAAAATTTGTGGTGCATGCCAAAGTAAAGAGCTCAAAATAATCCACTTCCTGATACAATCTCTTGAACACAGAGAAATAAGAGGAGATATTCATGGAGGTCTGTCATATTCCAAGAATTTGCCAGTTGAGTTCATAAACTTGAGTAGAGCTGATGTTCTGTGAGTATGTTTTACGAGCATGAGTCTAGATCTCATAGCCAGAATCCATAGCCATACATCTCATATATAAGATATGATACAAATAGTGGAGAAGCCATGAAACAACCAAAAAATTATAAAAATTCCACTTCCTTCAATGATGGATCGGTCTTGTGTGGTTCGACCACTGTCTCATCAATATAACCATACAACTAGTGGCTACGGATGGTGTTTGAGTAGTGACCATCCAAGGTATTTTTTTCCCATCAAGCGGAACGGTAGTCATCTTCAGCAAGCCAGAGTGGCAATAAGTCCTATGAGGATCACTCATCTGTGATATCTGAACACTGGGCAATGAAACTGAAGATTCCCCTATAAAAACACGACCCAAATAGGAACAAATAAGAAAAAAACAAGCAATCACATCAACATATCATACCACCGTTCATGTGTCGTATAGAGTAACAGGTTGAGGAGGCCATAAGACGGCTCCGACAACTGTCAATGTAAGAAAGGGAGATTGGTAGATTGCCTATTAGGTCAAGGAGGAGATTCCCTAAGTCAGATGGGGGCAAGAGGATTGCAAGAAGAAGATTGCTAGCGTCGGAGGAAGGCTTTAGGAGGATCGATTGCAGGAACTGACGTCACTCCCCTTAGGGCATCGACGGAGGCTCGTCGAGCACGCCGAGCGCCTCAGGTCAATGGGATAGACAAGACGATGGGAAGGGTAGGCATGATCTACAAAGAGAAATGTGCATGATTTATGAAATTGAGACCGCGGACTAGACGAAGGAGGGATCCACATTCACGGGCCTAGCTCGGCTCCTTGGCTATGATACCAAGCCGATGTGAATAGGAGAGAAAAATATTTCTCATTAATAAACTCCTACTCATATATACTCAGGATAGTGTAAAAAAAAGAAATACACAATTACGAGATTGTCACTATCTAACACAACTCATTATCTTGTAACATATAAAATGATGCAAGACTTGATATGCTAATTCAACTATAATACGAGCTTGGGCATGTGATGCGAAGTAGAGACGAAGACGAGCTTTTGGCCCATTCGGGGCTGATTTGGAGACTTACCATATATGGCGTGCCCGGATCGACGATCCGACTCCGTGGATGCGTCTGGATTCGCATTGCGAATCAATTTCATATATAGTGTTGAGAGAAACCAAAACTTGTATGTATTGCTTGTGTAAGTAAATACAAGGAGAGAATACAATTATATAGGAGATGAGAAGAGAGGAAAAATCCTATACAAGATGTGGGACTAAAGAAGAGAGAATACTAGGGCCTTTATGGGCCTTTATACATGGGCTTTTCTAATACTCCCCCGCAAGCTGGAGCGTACAAATCGTATGCACCAAGCTTGGACAGGCATTGATAGAAGAGGGTACTTGACAAGGCCTTTGTGAGGACATCCGCAACTTGTTCAGTACCAGGAACATGTCTGAGGTCGATCTTCTTTAGTTGAACCTTTTCCCGGATAAAATGACAGTCGACTTCAATATGTTTCGTTCTCTCGTGAAAGACTGGGTTCTTAGCAATGTGTATAGCAGCTTGACTGTCACAGAGGAGAAGAGCCGGTGAAGGAAGCTTTACCCCCAGATCGGTGAGAAGGCTTTCAAGCCACGTTAGTTCCGACACCACTGATGTCATCGCCCGATATTCTGCCTCAGCTGATGATCGAGCAACAACCGCTTGTTTCTTGCTTCGCCAGGTAATCAGATGTCCTCCAAAGTACGTGCAGAAGCCACTGGTGGACCTTCGATCATCGAGGGACCCAGCATAGTCGGCATCAGAGTATGCTACCAGAGTAGGAGTGGAAGAAGAGACTTTGTACACCAGTCCTTGTCCAGGAGCCTTTTTGAGGTATCTGAGAATACGTTCAACCGCCTGAAGATGAGAGCTTCTGGGGGCATACATATATCGACTGACGATACCAACAGCGAAGGAGATATCTGGTCTGGTTACTGTGAGGTATATTAATTTTCCAACTAGGCGACGGTAATATTCTGGATTGTCCAGTAGGATATCTGAGTCAGAGGCCTGTGCGCATAACTTGTGATTGACATCCATTGGGGTGTCAATCGGCTTACAACCTGAGTAACCCGCATCATGAAGAAGGTCAGTACAGTACTTTCGCTGAGAAAGGATCAAACCATCTGGCCGTCTGGCGACTTCTAGGCCCAGGAAGTACCGAAGGGGCCCCAGATCTTTTGTTTGAAAAACGGTGCTCAGATGAAGTTTGACCGCCAGTATACCATTCGAGTCGTTCCCAGTAATAATGATGTCGTCCACATAGACTAGCAGAAGGACGGTCCCGGTAGATCGGTGGCGAGTGAGGAGCGAGAAGTCGGCGGAGCTTCGAGTAAAACCAATCTCCCGGAGGGCCTTACTGAACTTGTCAAACCATGCCCGGGGGGACTGTTTGAGACCATAAAGAGCCTTTCGAAGATGGCAGACTTGAGACTCCCCCGTGGTCTCAAACCCGGGAGGTTGTTGCATATACACAGTTTCCTGAAGATCACCGTTCAGAAACGCATTTTTGACATCCAGTTGGAGTAGGGGCCACTGGCGATGTACCGCAACAGAGAGGAGAACCCGGACTGTATTGAGTTTGGCCACCGGGGAAAAAGTCTCCTCGTAGTCGAGCCCCTGTTGCTGGGTGAAGCCACGAGCCACAAGACGGGCCTTTAGGCGGTCAATAGTCATCAGCAACATGTTTAATAACAAAGACCCATTTACACCCACCGGGTTTCTGACCGGGAGGAAGAGGGACGAGAGTCCAGGTCTGGTTCGTCCAGAGAGCAGCCATTTCCTCCTCCATGGCAGCCCGCCAGCCAGGATGTTCGAGCGCCTCCTGCACAGAATTAGGAACAGAAACCGAGGAAAGAGAAGTAGCAAAAGTATGAAGATGGGGAGAGAGGCGATGTAGGGAGACGTAGTGAGCCAGAGGATGAGCGGTGGATGTCTGTACCTGATCTGCCGGGCGCGGAGTAACCGTGGTTGAGGCGGACTGCAGTGGGGCCATAGAGCAACGGGGGCGACGAGTATAGACCCGGATGATGGGTGGTGCGGGGGGAACAGGAGGTAGAGTTGGTGGAACCGGTAGCAGCGGCGTTGTAACGGGGAGAACTGGTCGTGGGATGGATGGAGGTAAAGGAGCCGAAGGGATAGGAGTAGTGAGAGGATCCGGAAAATATGGTTCAGTCTCGCGGAAGGTGACATCCGCAGAGACGGAGAGCTTCCGAGTGACGGGAGAATAACAGAGATACCCCTTCTGAGTATGGGAATAGCCCACGAATATGTGTTTGGCCGCCCGGGGATCCAATTTGTCCGAGGGCGGGCCCAGATGGTGGACGTAACAAGTGCTACCAAAGATACGGGGCGGAAGAGGGAAGGCCGGAGTCGAGGGAAACAACAGGCTGAACGGAGTAGCATAGTGGAGGACGGAGGAAGGGAGACGGTTGATGAGAAAACATGCTGTGGAGACCACAAAGTTCCAGTAATGCTTGGGCACATGCATTTGAAGCATGAGGGAGCGAGCCACATCAAGTAAGTGTCGGTTTTTACGTTCGGCAACGCCATTTTGTTGAGGCGTGTAGGCACAAGAGGTTTGGTGGATAATCCCGAACTCAGAGCATATAGTAGTGAAGTCGTGGCCAGTGTACTCACGAGCATTATCCGTGCGCACAGTTTTGACAGTTGTATGAAATTGGGTACGAGTTTCAACGACAAAGGCTCGAAAAATGCGAGGAAGCTCGGAGCGATCACGAAGTAAGTATAACCACGTCATGCGAGAATAATCATCAATGAAAGTAATAAAATACCGGAAACCAGAAATACTAGTAATTTTATACGGTCCTCATACATCAGAATGCAATAAATCAAACGGAGCAGAGCTCCGGGTACAATGAGCAGGATAAGATGAACGCGGCTGCTTGCCGAGGATACAAGACTCACACTGAAACGGATGGAGAGAGATATCAGGGAGAGCCCGCTGGAGAACAGGTAGAGGAGCGTGGCCAAGACGGCGATGCCACTCGGTGGAGGAGACGGAGGAGAGGATGGTAGGAGGTGTGTCGAGAAGGTAGATCCCGTTCCGTAATCCGCCTTTACCAATGGTAGTCCGCGTCCTGCGATCCTGTATGACAAAAGAAGAAGAAGTGAATATAACAGAGCAATCCAGATCAGCAGTAAGGCGACCAACAGAAAGTAAATTGAAGGGGGAACTCGGAACATGAAGAGCCGAGCGGAGAGGAAACGACGGGCTGAGAGAGATGTCCGTCGATCCGGAGACGGGAACAAGGGCCCCATTAGCCACGGTGATAGACCGCGGATGAGGAGAGTCCGAGTATGTGGCAGGTTGCTGGGACGTAATGTGATGAGTGGCACCGGAGTCCATGATCCAGGACGGACCGGTGGAGAGACAGGTCGTACCTGCTTGGGAGACGAAGGTGGAGGCCAGGGAAGCAGGAGGCGGGTTGAGCAGTTCCTGGAGGTGCTGGAGCTGGAGGCGGACAGCTTCAAGGTCCGGAGAGGCAGGAAAGGAGGCATCTGCGGCCACCGAAGCCGTCGGTCGAGGAGGATATCCATTCTTGCGGTAACAGGTCGCTTCAAGGTGTCCGTCCTTGCCGCAGTAGGAACACTTCGGCCGCCCCCTTCCACCACGCCCGCGGCCCCGAGAGCCGGAGCGGCCACCACGAGCAGCAGGAGGCAAGGGAAGCAGGGGCGGAGGGGCCTGTTGAAGAAGGGCCGAGGAAGTCGGCGCAGGAGCATCCGGAGGAGGCGTCACGCAGAGGAGCATGGAACAGATCTCAGAAAGGGATGGAACGGTGGGAGACGCCAGAACCTGAGTCCGGATAGTCTGAAGGTGAGGCGGAAGACGGGCCATCATAATAGCAATGCAAACCGCCTCCTTCTGAGCGCGCTGGGCAGCATGATCACTGGTAGAAGGCTGATGCAGTATCCAGGCTTCGGCCAAAGTCTTAGCCCGAGCGACAAACGACGTCATGTCCGGGGCGCCACCGGCGTCGAGAGCAACGAGATCTGTGAGGATGTCGTAGAGGTGATGAAGGCTGTCTTTGCCGGAATAGAGTGAGCGCAGCTCATCCCATATAGACTTGGCCGTCTCGTGATACATGGCCATCTGATACGGCTCACCATCCAAGGAGTTGAGCAGCCAAGTCTGCACACGACCGTCGTTGCGGAGCCACTCGTCCGTAGGGAGAGCCGGAGGAGCCTGTGTGAGGTAAGGCAGGAGACCCTTGGCTTGGAGAACCCGACGCACAGAATGCGCCCAAGGGAGAAAAATTTTCTTCCCGTAGAGAGAGATGGTGGTAATGCGTAATTCATCGCGCAGGTCTGCAGGACAAGCCGGGCGGTCTGCGGGCGGACTAGCCGCCGGGCCGGTGGAGTCAAGAGAGGATTCCATAGACCAGGAAGACAAGCCGCACCGACTTGGAAGGAGGCCGCAGCAACCAGGCAGGGGTCCGCTGGAGAGGCAGGCCGCAGAGAGGGGAGGAGACCGCCGCGACTAGGAACAGGCCGCAGCGAGCAGAAAAAGGGCAGGAGAATGAACCCGCACGGTCACGATGCGAACACCAGCGGCCAGACAGGCCACGACTAAGAAACAGACCGCACGGTCTGGAGACCGCGAGAAGGCGGAGATAAGAGAAAAGAGACCGCGAGTAAACAACTCGAGCGGATAGGAGAGAGAGAAGCCGCGAGTTGACGAACTCGAGCGGGAGAGAGAAAAGAGACCGCGAGTAAACAACTCGAGCGGATAGGAGGGAGAGAAGCCGCGAGTTGACGAACTCGAGCGGGAGGGAGAAAAGATACCGCAAGTTAGCGAGTAGAGGCGGAAGGAAACCGCAAGGAGCAGACGCCGAGCGGATAGGAGGGGACGCCGCGCGGATAGAACAGGAGACCGCGCGAGACGTACCGGAGGTGGGGTCCACAGGAGAGAGGAGAAAAAACTATAAAAGGGGGGGGGGAAGAGGAGTGGCGGATAGAAAAGGAGGCAGACCGCTGGAGACCGCAAATAGTCTGCGAGGAAACCGCGGAGTCCGCCAGAAGGCGGCGGGTAGATGCGGTTAAAAGTGCACAGGTCGGTTAGAGGAGAGAACCTGGCTCTGATACCATGTTGAGAGAAACCAAAACTTGTATGTATGCATAGTACTTTTCGGATTCTATTTCATGTAGTTTTGGCCCCGAGACCAACGACCAATCATAGCCGTTGATTCCGGGTGCCCTAATTTTTATTTCTTATAAATAGATGGTTTAGGGCTGCCGTCATTTCTCAATGCTGAATGTTTAGAGAAGAGAGTATCTTCCTTCATTCCGGTGATCACCTCTGCGGTGCCGACTCCGTGGAGCCCCCTTGGTGACGACTCCTTGAGTAAGTTTTGTTTCCTTTTTAATTCCCCCTTTCCTCCACCCCTTTTCCCCTGCTGTCCAGCCGCCGGCCTCCCTCAAAATCCTCCAAAACTCTCATCCGCAGCCCCTAAAACCCCCAAATTCCAACCCACCATTGCTGTCAAGGAAATGGAAGTTACTGTTCGCGGGTACAGTTCACACGCGTACTATTCACCGGCGTACTGTCCATTCGAACACTATTCACCCCCGTACTGTTCATCAGTTACTATTCACACCGAGACCTCCTCCCCTCTTCCAGGCCGCCTACCCGCATAACCCCAAACAGCCACCTTGTTGTTTTCAGTCTTAAACAGTCCAAATTTGCCCTCTTTTCAGCCATAACTAGCCGCTAAAGTCTTTCCTTATTTGCTTCCGATACTCCCCATAACGTGGATCCACCTCCCAACAACCGGTCATCACCAAACTTGTCCAGATTTGGGAATTTCAGCCTAGATCCAACCACTTACCTCTCTGATTCAGCCTTCCTAATCCCCCAACCAGTCTTCCCCTTACCCGATCCAGTCCACCAACCACCGGAACCCCTCTTTGAGCTCTCCAATATTCAGATTTGTTTTATATACAGCAGCCATATTATTCGTATTGTGTTTTGTATTGGTTTTTGGTTGTAAACATTATCATGGTTTGGATATTAAGTATTTGCGTGAGATTATAGTTTTTATGTTATTTGCTCTTTGATAAATCTCTAACTGCAGGAAGGGTCTATTCGCCGGGCGCTCTAGCTTTGGCCCTCCATGCGGAGGAAAGCCTAAGCTTGTTTTTGCCCAAATAAATAATTCTTACTTGCTTTTGAATTATTTGCGTGGGATGATTTTATTTATTATCCAATTGTGATCTAACTGTCGGACTTTTGTATAGCATGTAGGGTTAGGTCACAGATTTCCCGCCGCCTATAGATTCGCCCTGCGTCAGCATGTACAATAAAATTTACAAATTGCTCCAATCACACAAGCAGATAGATTTAGCGCCAAAGAATAGTTGAGATAACTAATATTAGTCTATTTATGTGTGAGTGAGTTCAGTTCTACATTGTGAGTCAAGTTTTATGTATCTTTGTATTTCCTATATATTCCCCCCTTATGTGGAAGAATAAATTACTCAAGTATTTCTCCTCTTACTTTCTACTTGGTATCAGAGAGCTGAACTGAAACAGTGAAACCCTAAAATTAAAAATTCTTCCACTGTCCGCTACTTTGTTCCCGTTTTTTTCTTCCTCCCCGCTCTCGAGCCGTTCCACCAGTCCCGCCGGGAGATTTCTCTCCCGCCCTCGTCGACGGTCT